>CM024565.1:31543223-32181750 GCA_014182515.1 Eucalyptus microcorys | reverse complement strand
CCTTGGCCATTGTTTTGGCTGTTTTCTGCTTGTTTAGGCCTGTTCTTGCGGTCCTCTTTTTGTATTCGGCTCCCTTCCACTCACTCTGACTTATTGTCTTATTGTGTGCAAGTTTTGTGGCACCGGAGCTTTTGTATATTGTTAGTTTAAGCTCAATATATTCTTACCCTTCACCAAAAAAAAAAGAAGAAAAGAAACAGAACAATGTTATATAACCCAGCAATGAAAGAAAAGATTTGAGAAGAAAATGATATTCTCTTCTCTTCATAATTCGGCGTATATTCAACAATGTCTTTTGAAGTTATTTTTATATTCAAAATAGAGAGAACAGTTATGAACAATTATAATGTCGTTGTAAAATGATAGAGGGTTCATGAAGAAATAAATTAATCGTTACAAAGTTGTTAAAAAGCCGTCATATGACTGTTAAAAAGGTAGTCATATAACCGTTAATATAATGATGATTTTCATTACGGTCATAACTTCTATAAAAATCATTACTTTAAAATATTTCAAAAATTGTTGCAATGGCCTTTTTTCACGACATCACCCTATAGTCCACGCAGCTTCCACGTTTTCCCAGTGGGCAATCAGCGAGCTTTGAGCACGCCCAAGTGACCTGGCTCTTCTCCAGATCAGTTCAAGCAAACCCCATCGAGCTCTTGATGCCTCAACTGAGTCCAGTAGCCTCAGTCGAGCTTCGGCCGCGCCTATAATTTTCTTGCAGTGTCCAAAGCTATTCCCGGTGAACCAGCGAATTTCAGCAAGCCCTGACCTTCAGCCCTGCCTTCTTCGACTTGCTGAGTTCCCTGCGGTCAACTCTAGGTGTCTCCACCAATCTCCGGCGATTCCTGCTCAGTCCCGCTGCATCCCCAGCTACATTTGGACTTGCTGGCTTTGCTTGGAACCTCTTCCTTGAGTCAACCTAGCTTTTTGGACATCCCTGCAGCAGCTTCACGAGCGTTGATTACCTTTGTCGACGCTACTTCTATCACTTAGTTGCCATTTTGATTCTACGTAAGCCAAGTCTTTGATGTGGTGGCTTAATTTTTAGTATATAATGTTAAGTTCGTGACATTTAGTAAAGCCCTAGGATATCTAATTCTACTTTAAATATTTTCCTGCATTAGTCAAGAAAAATTAGGGCGCCGGACCTTTGGGCCTAAAGGTCAGGTCCTTAGTATCGCCCCCTCATTATTTGTGACTATAACATATCTTTTTATGCGTGATTGGTTGGAAGAATTTTAGATGCATCACAATAATGTCTTTAATTTTTAATGGTAAACTTTGGTAAATGTCACGAATCCGAGTAGAAGAGAAATGTGGGAATTTGTGTGAAGAGGAAAAATTGTATGCTCTTCATTGATTTCTGTATCTATTACAAGAATGTATATATCGTACAAGAGGACTCAATATAAAAGTAAATAAATTCTTCTAATCTTTCTAGTCCTAAAATAATCACATCTCCTATCAATTACAATCAAAACAAATCTCCAATCAAATCCAATCATATCTTCTTTCAACACTCCCCCTCAAGCTGGTGGCTTGTATATATCCAAGACACCCAGCTTGCTTAGAAGATATGTATGCTATATCTGACAAAGAGGTTTAGTGAATATATCCGCAGGCTGTTCTATGGTCCTGATCCCTCTTGTTTCGATGATCCCTTCTTTGATCTTCTCTCGAGTAAAATGGCAATCAACTTCTATATGTTTTGTCCTCTCATACAATACAGGATTTGCTGCAAGTTTGAGTGCCGAATCATTATCACAAAAGAGTAACGTTGGACCTTTAACTTGTACGCCAAGGTCCAGAAGTAAGCCTCGTAGCCATACTACCTCACAAACAGTCTTTGCCATAGATCGATATTCAGCCTCTGTCGATGACAATGATACAGTGAATTGTTTCTTTGTTTTCCATGAAAGTAATGAATCCCCAAATTTGATGCAAAAACCAGTGATAGATCTCCTACTCATGGGACATGTAGCATAGTTCACATCACAATAGGCTATCATCTCCATATTGCACTTTCTAGAGAGGAGTATCCCTAGTCCTGGACATTTCTTCAGGTATTTCACCACCTTTAGGGCTGCATTCATGTGTGACTGCTTTGGACTGTATATGAACTGACTAAGAGTTTGTACTGCATAGCAAATATCTGGCCTAGTCATAGTGAGGTAGATGAGTTTCCTAACAAGTCTTTGATAGTTTGTCGGATCCTTTAACAGTGAATCATCATAGGAGGAAAACCCAGCATCATAATCAACACTAGTCAACTTGGCATTCTGTTCAATGGGAATAATTGCCAGTTTGCATCCTGATAATCCCGCTTCTGATATAATCTCCATCACAAACTTTCGCTGACTGAGGGAAATCCCTAGATCAAAATGAGCTATCTCTATTCCAAGAAAATATTTAGGTGACCCTAAATCTTTGATATGGAAAGACAAATGTAGATGGTCTTTAAGCTTCTTTACAGCGGAATCATCATTTCCCATAATAAGTATGTCGTCAACATAAATCATCAAGTATATGGATGATGTACCTTTTTTCCAAATGAATAAAGCATAATCATGCTTTGACTGCTCGAAACCAGCTCCCGTTAGTGCAGCAGTAAACTTGGCATACCACTGTCGAGAAGCCTATTTCAATCCATAAAGAGATTTACGGAGACGACATACCTTAGACTCCCCCTATCTCCGTAATCCTTGTGGAAGGTCTATGTAAATCTCCTCTTCTAGGTCACCATGAAGAAATGCGTTGTGGACATCCATCTGATGCAATGGCCAGTTGCGAAAGGCAGCAACCAATAAGAATGAGCGAACCGTGACATCTTTGGCCATCAGAGAAAATGTCTCATGATAGTCAAAACCTTCCCGCCGTGTGAAGCCCTTGGCCACCAACCGAGCCTTATATCTTTCCACAGAGCCATCCGCTTTGTATTTAATCTTATAGACCCATTTACATCCAATGGGCTTGCGATCAGGAGGTAATGACATGATCTCCCAAGTGTGATTATCAATCAGGCCTTTAAGTTCCGCCTCCATGGCCTTTTGCCAACGTTCATCACGCACAACCTCATTATAACTAGAAGGCTCTCTTTCCTCAGAAATTTGGCTAATGCAACATAAATGTTCTGATGACAACCGGTTGAAAGATACATATGAGGAGATAGGATAATGAGTACTTGACGATGTTGATGAGGAGCAGACATAATCTTTAGTCCAAGCTGGTGGGCGAGTGATTCGACCAGATCTTCGTGGTGGTTCATCCAACACCTCCAAATATGATTATTCAATACTGGTAGGTTCTCCGCAATTTGTCTCCTGAGATTCCTGTTCCATGGAATGTTGATCAACTGGATTGTCTGTAGATGGCTCATTGGGCGGTGAAGGCGATATTGTATCCACTATCTGATGTCTTGGAGGAGAGGTAATAAGATAAGATTCTCCAGAAGATAGATCTTCTTTTGACAATAATCGATGATTAGTTCCCATATCATCTATAGTAGTATCCCGGAAAGGGAAAATATCTTCATGAAAAACCACATCCCTGCTGATAAAAAATTCTCATGTTGACTGTTCATAAACTTGATAACCCTTTTTCAAGTTGGGATATCCCATGAAAACGCATTGTTGAGCACGGGGGGCCATTTTATCCCGGGGGCCTATTGTAGCCACATAACATAGACAGCCAAACACTCGGAGATGACTCAGATCGGGTTTATGCCCATACAATAATTTAAACGGAGTTTTGCCTTCTAGAATGCGTGATGGCATACGATTTATCAGATATGCCACAGTGACCACACAATCTTCCCAAAAATTTTCTGGTATAGATGCCTTGAACTTAAGAGCACGTGCCACTTCTAAGAGATGACGGTGCTTTCGCTCAACAACTCCATTTTGCTGTGGAGTATAAGTGCACGTACTTTCATGCAAAATTCCATTTGAGGAAAGAAAGGAAGTACATTCACCATTGAAAAATTCTCTTCCATTATCAGTGCGGATGCGACGAATTGATTTTCCAAATTGAGTTTTTGGATAAGGAAAGGAAGATTTTAAGGTGAGAAAGAACTTGACCCTTGGATTGAATGAGGAAAACCCAGGTGGCACGTGAGAAATCGTCCACAATTGTGAGAAAAATCTTGAACCATCATGATTTAATGTGTGATATGGTCCCCACATATCAGCATGGATTAAAGAAAAAATGTCGTCTGCTCGAGTCTTACTGTTTTGAAAGGGGGCACGAGTTTGTTTTGCTAAAGGGCAAACAAGACATTGAGGATAAAGGAAAGAAGCAGTGTGACCCGATCTTTGATGATGAAGAAAATTTCTTTCATTGGCAACAATGTTACACAATGGTTTATTGAATGCAACAGAAGATAATTTAAAATTGCCTGAAAAATTAATCCAAAAATACAGTCCTTGATAGATTCTACCTAAGCCCATCAGTTTGCTAGTCGAAAGGGCCTGAAATAGACATTTATCAGAGTCAAAAGAGACATGACAAGAATTTTCTTCACAAGCTCGAGAGATTGACATGAGATTAAAATGGAAAGTAGGAACGTAAAGGACATTTTTGAGAGTGATGAGTGGACTAAGATTGACAATGCCAGTCATTCCAACATGTGTAGTGTTTCCATTAGGGAGCTGTACTGATATAGGAAAGGATAACTTTTCGATATTGGAAAAGAATTTTGGATTGCAAACAATGTGATCACTAGCTCCTGTATCAATGATCCATGCATCCTTTGATATTGAGTTCATCAGACAATAAGAAATATCTGTGAAACTCCCAGCTTTGTCAGAATGATCCAATTTCTTTAAGGCTTCCATCAGCTCCTAATATTCCCCATGAGTAATTGACTTGTCTGCTGATTTACTCGTCACCTAAAAGATAGTTGAAAACTTCCCCTTTTCTTTTTCATCAAGTTTACCATTTAATTTCCAGCAATTTTCAACTGTGTGGTGCGGGGGTTTACAATATTCACAATACAGCTTACCTTTTCCTTTTTGATTTTTTGTGAATGGGGAAGGCCTGTTTATGGCATGGGCTGTTGTTCCCCTATATGGGCCTTCGGCTAGTGCGAAAAATCCTCTTCGTGGGCCATCAGGCCCAGCAAAAAATTGGCCACGTGGGCCATCTGTCCCATAGAAAATTGCTCCGCGTGGACCGTTAGATTCAACGATCCTCCCACTCTGCGCACCGTCGGATCTAGCGGCTCTAAGGATTGATCGTGAGCCGTCCGATCAATGAAACTGATCGTAGCCGTCCGTCGCCCTATGATATCCTCTAGGGTTTTCGTGGAACCCTAGAGCGAGTCCCCGATTCTCTCTTCCTCCCGTGGCTCTCTGTAGCGGGCGAGAGGAAACCCTCGCCGCCAGAGCCACACTCTCGCCTTCCTTTCCGTGATCTGCTGCTTTCTGTTGGCTTTCTTCCTGTACAACAAGCTGGTAGATACGGCCAAGGCTTGGCATCGGCTCCATGGTTAAGATCCATGATCGAAATGAAAGGTAAGATTCGTTTAATATGAGGAGAAATCTGATTGCTTTCTCCCTGTCCCGCATCTTTTTGTACAGCTGTAAAATCAGCTCCGGCCAGTCAAATTTTTCTTCGGCCACTTCTAGTTCATTCCACAGACCCAAAGTTTGTTAAAAATCGCAGCAACAGTCATGTTTCCCTGTTTTAAATCCGAGATCTGTTGCATCAAAGAAAAAATCTTCACTTGATCCAACTTTTCATACATCTCCTTGATGTTTTCCCACATTTGTTTCGAGTCCTCCGTCGGGAAGATCAGCCGTGACTTCGGAAGCAATGTTATTTCCGATCCAAGTTCTGACTAATTGATTGCATTTTTTCTACAATTGTGCTAGTCGCTCGTCGGACGGAATCGGGACCGTTCCGTCAATAAAGCCCTCCTTATCTTTTGTTACCAGTGCACACCAGAACTCATGCGACCATCTCGAGTAATTGTCTGGTCCTGTTAACTGTTGAGCAACAAGTTTCAGATCTGGTTTGTCGGCATTGCTTGTGAAAAGAGGGTCGCTGAGCTCCGGCCGACTACTGGCAGCGTAGATCTGGTATGGGAGAACCCTAGCGGCGGATTCGGGTAGGGATTCGCTCCCAAACTCGATCCGCCAGATCCGGTATTTGGAAAAAAACGAACTTGGGTAAGGATTCGTTCCCATATCCGGTTCGGCTGATCTGCCCATCTGCTGTGAACTGGTGGTTGTGCCTACCCCGTTACTGGCTGGTGGACCTCCATCAGTCTGCACACCACTTTGAAATCCCAGCAATGATGCATTTGGGCCCGGCCCATAGTACCAAGGATATGGTACTAATTGGTAAGGTTGGCCCAAATAGGGCTGCCCCAAATTGACCTGAGCCGGAACAGATGCCCACTACGCATGCTGAATTTGAGTCTGCGGTTGGATTTGCTCTTCGGACACAGTAATGACTAATGAGATTTCTTGGATCTACGAGGCTGGTGGCGTTGTTTCTCCTGCGGAATGATCACCGGATCCTGAGGTAGGTGTTTCCGGTTTTGTCATAATGACAATTTTCTAAAAATTCTGTAACAACTCTGTTTTGCAGATTAGTTTCCTGGGCAAAGAATCGATGCTATTCTGTTTTGTGAGTGTCGCAACAACAAGAAACAGAGAAGAGATAGATGTTGTTTTGTTTTGCGAGTATCGTAGCAACGAGAAACAGGGAAGAAACAAAGGTAATTCAGTGCGGAAGCTATCCCAAAATCAAGACACACTCTGATACCATGTCACGAATCCGAGTAGAAGAGAAATGAGGGAATTTGTGTGAAGAGGAAAAATTGTATGCTCTTCATTGATTTTTGTATCTATTACAAGAATGTATATATCGTACAAGAGGACTCAATATAAAAGTAAATAAATTCTTCTAATCTTTCTAGTCCTAAAATAATCACATCTCCTATCAATTACAATCAAAACAAATCTCCAATCAAATCCAATCATATCTTCTTTCAATAGTAAAACATATACTTTGATGCTTGACGATCATCATGTATAAATTGCATATCATAATCTTGCATACATATTTAGAGCTTAGGGTGCACTCATAATTTCATATTTGGGGCAATGCACATAATCTTAAAATGCATATAAATTTAGGATAACGCCTGGTTTTCATTAAAATAAAATGTCATTAGAATATGTAGATTGCATGTAGGTTTCGAGTTAATCAGTCTCATAGCATGCGTATCATATAATACAAGGCTTTTAGAATTAATCATATGGATAACGTTAACTATTAATGGCATTACATGCATCATCCATTGCATATAATTCCATAATCACTAATTGTTCGTTCGGTCTCGGATTTTGAATATAAAAATTGCACTCCATATGGTCTTCATATAGAATAGATTCATGATTTCCATAGACCACTCATTTTTGCTAATTAACTAAGAATAGAGCATACATTATTTAAAATGTTCCATATTGCATATATAATAGAAATTGCATGCTCATTTAATTTAAAGACTTTAGGGTCATCTGTCTTCTTGTTAATTTATAAAAGAAAAAAGAATAAAAAAATCAAATTAGAGAGTCTCACGTAGATTGCATTAATTAGGCTAACTTTTTCTAAAATTCATATCAACCTACTATTCAGTAGATCATTTAGGATTAATTCTGACTAATGTCCCACATAGATAATTTTCGGAATTAATTCCAACATATGTCATTTAAAACTAATCATGCATATCACGTAGCTGCATCATTCTTGCATGTCATTTAGTTGTTTTATTAGGTCCTTGGCATATCGGTAAATTTGTTTTGACATAGACTAGGGTTTATTTGTGTTTTTCTTAAATCATTGTGTTGGTTAAATAATAATAAAAATTAAAACATTAGAATATACTGCATGTTAGTTAGTCATTAACTCATGCAAATCATAGACACCATTCATACATTATGTATGCATATATTCCTATCTAATAGTTTGTAGAAACCACGTGGTGATAGATAGTTATATGCTTTGCTTTGGCTTGTGAATCCAGGTTCTTTAAAAATTTTACAATCTATTTACTGCTTTGATTATTGAATGTTCTTTCTTGATTGCACACTCACATGATCACCATCTTCCATTCTAGTGCATTGGATAAAATCAACTAAGATTGCTTGCAAAAATATTTTCAAAATAATAAGAAAATGTACCAAAACGGCGTTGGATTAATCTAGTGTAATTAACTTGAATCCATTTGAAAACCTTATTCGAAGAAGTAAAATATACTCACATTTTACTTGTGTGTCTAATTGACCCATGAATATTAGCGGCGGCTCCAAAAGGTAAGGTCAATTACATGTCTAATCAAATACCAAGTTAAAATAGGTGGGGCTTGGGAAGAGCCCATGCTAAACACAAACAATTGCCTCGTGAGGAAACCTTCATTCCCATTAATAATCCATTACCCTTCCCCTAGTGGTTCACTATTGGGAAGGTCGTGAAACCTACTACCACTTAGCAACTCCGCCACCATAATTGCCACTTCAATCTCTACTATAATATTTTTGTTGTTAAATATTAAAGTAGAAAAATTGTGGAATCATGACTAGCTGCATGGAAAAATTAAAATGTTAGACTATGATGTGTACCAAATCTAATAGTATTATAATGCATGTGTAAGTTGTGCTAGAAAAATTTTACAATGGAGAATTGGTATGTTATTGAATAGTTAATAATCTTAGTTGACCTATAGCTTATTAACTTAAGTTTTTTAGTGAATATAGGCATAACTGAATATATTCACAAGTTCAGACTTTGACTCTCTCTTAGCAATCTTTCCAAATGAAGGTATCGATTTTGATTGAAGGTTGATCTAACTAAATATATTGATAAACTCAGACTTATGCTTGCCATTGCTAATCTCTCCTAGATAAAGGTATCATATGGTGATTTTAGTGCAAAGAGAGTTTACATCCAATTGAGGCATTTTCTTCATGGAGACATGAGTTTTTCAAGCTGTGAGATAATTCTCGGTGATTTCTTTTATCAAGTTTTATTGAGTAATTACATGAAACTAAATACTGCATGTTTGAGTGTAATCTAGGGTTGGAAAACACTCAAGCATAGGAGTAATTATAACTCTATAATTTTGCAATTGATTAATGGATTATTTGCTATTAACTCTCTCTATGGAGTAGAATTAGACACTTGGATCGGATCATGTAAATCTCTCATTTACTTTTTTGTTTCTCATTCATTTCACTGGTGATTTCATTCTCTCGTATTGATTTAATCGCAAGATCCATTACCTTTAGCATAATTTTACAACAGAGAGCTTAACATTATCATTGTATACACCATATAAAGATCTCTTAATTACTTGTTGAATAACATTTCTAGTAAAATAAGAATATAGATTTATTCGTAGATTTAAACCACTCAACTAAGGGATTTTTTCTTCTTGGTTGTGGAATATGAAATGCTTCGAACTCCGAAGGCATTTTTCAGTACACTAAAATAAGGATAATCGGATGAGACCAAAGAAAGCCCTTTTTCGCCCAGAAAATCCTTCTTAGTAGAAATCTATCATTGGTTACGGATGTGGAGATGTAGTTATTCGGAGGCTCATAAAATATCTCGTAGTCGGTGAGATTTGAATATATAGTTTCTGATCTGGAAATCTCCGTTGCCATAGCTTTATGCTGCTATCGACAATATCTCCTCTAGTTGATCAATTATGAGACAAGAAATAGTTGAAAAAAAACGCTCAATCATATCATATCTCTTTATGTGTGCCAATCGATTTCATTGATCAATTTATTAGAGACTTGATCAATATACCAACTCGAATATATAATTTACAATTGGCCTAAAATTTCTTGTAGTTATGCGGTATTCATCAAAATCTTTAGGTATTTGATTAATCCCCAATAGATGAAGTAGTCCTCACAAACAGACAATTTAGATTTGACTACACATTCAACACTACATGAAAATTAACACGAATCGTAAAATCCGTTATGTGATAACCTTCATAGGATGCTTAATGCACCTGAAAATACATCATTTAAAGACCATATGTCTGCTTTTTGACCAAGCAAACAAAGCCAAAACAAAACTTTAGTTGGACAAATGGACCCTCTATAAAGAATAGATAGACTTGCTTTGAGGTGCCAAAAGAAAGTTAAGCCCTATCATGTTCTTTATTTTAAAGTTGTCATATTTTCTAGGGATAAGTGTTTCGTAAATCCTAAAACTTATCATAAAAGTGTAATTGAGTCCTAAAATTTTCAAAAAGTGCAATCAAGTCTAAAACTTATTAGTGTTTTCCATTTGCCAAATTAGACGGAGTTAATGGAATGACTCAATTGCACCAGTTCAATAAGTTTTAGGACTTAATTAAACTTTTGAAAGTTTAGGACTCAATTGCATTTTCATGACAAGTTTATGACTTAGTCACACTTTTTGAAAATTTTATAATTTAATTGCACTTTCATGACAAATTTTAAAACTTTCAATACACTTATCCCTATATTTTAATATGAAGCAACATTGCGTGATAGACAATTAGGGGTACTTTTTAATCGGTTTTAATTTTTCATATGCAACTATTAATGGACAATAAAGATATTAAACTTCATTTAAATAGTTTATGCTTTGTCAAGACGCTACTCCGGTTACCACTTCCCCACTTGTTAAATTTCGTGGATAGACATATGTAATGTGTTGAACCAATAGGTCATGAGTTTTAATTTAGATATGTAGGGTGCTAGATATGCCTCTGATCTCACATTGCCATATTTGAGTTGTAGTTGGTAGATAAATCTCGTGAATTCTCAAATTAATATGGTAGGCTCTTCTGCCATGTCGGCATGAGTGAGCTAGAGCCAGAGCTAGAACTTTATGTGTTGGCGCAACGGGCTTGTGTGTCATTTCCTATAGTGGTATAGGCAAGTTAGTCAAGATAGAGATGTTAGTGATTGTTTTTAATTTCACAATCCCATGCAAGTAAGATGCGTTGTACTGATTAGGAGTGTGCAACAGAAACTACCCAAACTGGGAACAACCTAGATCGGACCGGACCGACCGGTTCTAAGCAGTTCCCAGATAGGGTGGTCCGGTTCCTGGTTCTAAAGTGGGAATCAGACCGATGGGACCGATTGATATAAAAAAAAAATTGAAAAAAAACCTTTTTCCCATTTTAGGTTTTGCTTTCCCCTCCTTCCCTTTTTGCTTTTTGCTTTCCCCTCCCTTCCGATTAACACAAGCTGAGAAAAACCCACTGAAAAAACCGAAGCTTTAAGCTTGATTCTTGAAGACAGAATCGGTCGTTGTGGTCGCAGTCCTCCTGAGGCTGGGTGAAGGACCGTCGTGCAATCAAAAGACACGCCGAACTACACCAGTTTAGGCGTGGGGTACATGGACGTGGGAGAAGGAAGGAGGACAAATCATAAGTTAAGGGAGCAAAAGGGAGGAGCACCTGGAGGTGCGCGTCGTAGTCGGAAGGATTGTTGTAGAGCTGGGACTCTAGGGCTTCAATCTGGAGCTTGTCCTGAGCCTCGGAGTCGAAGTCGGAGTTGGAATCGGAATCGGAGGCAGAAGGGGAAGAATCGGCAAGGACACCCACGAGCTCGTCTGGAGGTGAAGGCATGGTTGAATCTTGACCTTCGTCGGCCATCTCCTTCTGATCTGCTTCTCCGACCATCTCCATCTCCGTCTTTCTTTCTCCTTCTTCTGGATTGACGATGGCGGACGCTTTTTGGATCAGAGGACACCTCGCTAGTCAGTAGTCACTGCTCTGCCGGCGACAAACTGAGAAACGTTGCAACGGGATCGGAAAAGCAAGTTTATTAGCATCACACCAGCTCCTTTGCAATTATGCTGCGGTTTATTAATTGACAACAAGGCCATGCAGCCACTGAACAAAATTCTTTCTGGTTGATCTACAGAAAAAGACAGAGCTATCAACAAAACAATGCACTCTCGTTAGCCCATCGACAAGAAGGGGTCACTAAAAAAGGACGGATCCAACTGAAACAACTACTTATCTCCTCTATCCTTCACTGCATAATCGGAAGATCCTCAAGCCACAAGCACCAACTCATCCAACACGGCGACAAACAAATAACAAATTATCAATTCTACCGAACCGAACTGGACCAATCAGTCAGTTCGATTACCAGTTCCAGGATCGGTTGGTCTCATTTCCCGATCCTAGAGTTTGGGAATTGGTCCTCCTGGTCTGATTCTTGGTTCCACCTCGCAACAGGATCGACTCGAAAACCGATTAGTCCTAGTACTGGTATATAACTCTAGCGCAATGAAATTAGAATGATGCATTTTAATGCCGTGTAGAGGTAGATGAGTCGCAGTTAGAAAGGGCAATATCATGTTGATGGTAAGGTCGCAATATTTATTGTTTTGGCTAGAAAATAAAGCATACATACTGGAAGACATCCTTGTAGACACCGCCAATAAACCCATTTACAACTTTGTCCTCTCTCACTTCACTTTACTAATCAAAAGAAATTCTTGCAAACACTAACGTGTTGAAATTAATTCATTTGTAACTTTTCTCTTTATATAATCTAGGACTTTATATAATCTAGGGCTATGAAAGTGAGAAAACCCGGTTATCTGGAGATTCATAAAATAATGTACAAGTCTCATATACCGATTAAACTTATACTTTAGCTTTGCAAATAGCTAGTATTCAAAATAATTTGCACACGGTTACAATAAATGAGGTTATAGATACGAAAGTGGGATTATATCCTTTGGAAAGTTAATTTTTTGACCGAAGTTTTCACATATAAAATTACGGGAGGATCACATCTAAGCCTTTGAGAAGTTAATTTTTTGACCTTCGGCAAGCAGCACCCCCACTTCGCGCTAGATTCGTCCTTGTTCTTGAATAAAATACTAAGATAATATGAGTTTACGAATTACTCAGTAAATCAAGAGAAATTTTTTAATAAATTTTAAACATGACATTCCGTCTATTTAAGTTGATCAATACTCAGACCAAAAAAAAAAAAGAAAAAGAAAGTTGATCGCTACGTGTTAGTATTATTAAATTTTATTATGTTTTTTTTCAAAAAATAATATATCACAGTAATTAATCTGGGTGAACGAAACAGAATCATGGTATCAAAGAATCACTATAATCTCTCCATAAATTAACCTCAAAAATATAAAAAGAAAGTAAAACCAGCAACTTTGTAGAATCTTCTTAGTTACTAGAAGCCAATGTTATTGTGTATATTTTATTGGTTAATGATAAGTAACTGGTATATAGTATTAGGCCTTAATTTTCTTTTAATTGAAAGGTTACATTTCATTCATTTCCACAAAAAGACAACGCATCCAACTGCAAACCAAAATAAACCCTAGATAGTTTCAAAGCAAAACAAGTTCCAAATAATAAGATGCATCATCAGAACAAAGTTAAGAGCCACATGTTCAAAGAGCATATCTGTGATTTTTTCAAATCAAAATTGTCGATCGATCACTGAATCCGTCTTCAATAATGAGCACACACCGAGAACTCCATAAATTGCTATGACTTTGTCTTTCGGCGGTGTGCGTCTAGGTTCAATGTCCCCAGACATCGCCATTCAAAGTAATAAGGTTGTCCGAGCACTGATCTGATTGAACGACGCCTTCACAAAACTACTACAATGTCTTGCAACTCTAGACTTGTACACCAACTAAACTAGAGAGAAACGAAACCTTGAAAACATAAATGCAAAAATCCTCAAATCTAAACTAAATTGGAATATAAACCTCCACAAATTGGGAGAGAGAAGCTTTTAGATTTAGATTAGATCAGAAGAGAAAAGCCCCCAAATGAGAAGGAAACAAGAAAAAGAAAACCAAATCAATCAAAGAAAAAGGGAGCGAAGAGAATCTAACTCAAGCCCTTCCCCTTATGGAGGTTGAAGAAGAAAGTTGCATGGAGATGAGAGAGAGAGGAGAAGAGGAGGCCGGCAGCTAGGGCTTGATACAATCTCGTATTAGGCCTTAATTAAATGGTGAAATATGTATGTGGTGACCTATAGGATAAGCAATTGCTTTTAATTTGAGTGGTTCAAACTTTAGAATTTATTGTCCATCTTTACCGTAGGTGTACTCAGTCGATTAGGCGTGCCACTGGGTTGAACGGATTATTTGATAATAAAACTTGCACCTTTCGGAGCAATATTTTTTGTTAGTTTTTTTTTTCTCATTTTTATTACTTGGAAAATGATAAGAAAAATCAGAAAATATCAATTCACTAGGGAAACTACTTCCCATGTGGCATTTTCAGTCTCGGATTTATAGGAAAAAAGATTTTAGTGTAAGACTGGTTTGTAGGAGGAATTGTCATGGAAGTTTTCAATCAATTAACCTGTCCCATGCTACAGTCATCAAAATCTTTTTGAGCTAATTCACATTGTTATTACTAAATATTTTTCTGCCATTCGGCAAAAGAGACCGTACGTGTATCGGGGAGGAATTTCTTTGGGCTTTCGAAGAGGAATGGCCATAGTAGTTGAGTGAGAATTGGGGCACTGCAGAGCAGTTTCTTCGAGATTTCCTAGTGGATTGGACAGCATGGTTAGTACATGAAGAAATTTCCTTGAGTTTTCGAAGAGGACCGGGAAGGAGGTTATGACACAAGACTACTGTACGTACGGTCCCCCCCTTGGACGGTTGGTGATGCTTTCCTGATTCTTCGCTGCGGTGAACCGGTGCAATCTCTCCCTACCTCCAGTTTGTGTGCGTGCCTTTCTGGATTCAACTGCATTGTCAATGTAACATGAGGTTTCGGAGTAACTTCTCAACATTTATGGAGCCGCTCTCTTGTTCATTTCGATGGGGATGTTTGCTTGGCGGATTAAGAGCACATTGAATTTTCTCCGAGCAAAAGCGAGGATCAACGTGAATGCCAAAATTAACCCAAAAAAAGAAATCCTAAATCTATTATACGAATATCAATTCAATATTAAAACTTTCAATTTAACCAATCTAGTCTTAATGTAGTCATTTCGACCAAGGGTGATGTGGATGCCAGTCATCCTATGTAACACGGCCAGCACTAATATAGACAATTTTTACAATTTTTTTTTAATTTTATAATTTGTCCAGATTTTATTTTTTCTTTCTTGTTTTATTTTCCCTTCTACTTCTTTTATTTTCTTTCTCTATTTTATCGAACTCTAAGCCGGCAACCCTCCCCGGCCACTGGGTGAGCAATGTGAAGCCCTTGGTTGCCCATGCCACATAGGAAAGCGGCATCCATGTCAATAGTTGCCGACCAAATTGGCGGAACAAATATACTAACAAATTGTCAAAGGTTTAGAATAAAATTGGTCAAATTAAAATACTTTAAACTGAATTGACCATGTACAATAGGTTTATCGTAATTATCCCCATTTATACCTATTGGGGGTTCCAAGAAATCTTTTCGATCCTTATTGTTTTGTGGATGAAAATGTGATTGGTATAAGCGATCAAAATGATATAGAATATATCCACATATCTATTCTCACGTATGTGGATATATTCGAACATATTCAGGCAATTAGGAATAGCTCCTTCTAAATCTCGCACCAGATACTCAGAGAACTCATGCACATGGGGCATGAATCGTGATTATTGTTTTGCAGTGAAAGCCGGTGTTTTGCCTGATCACTTCTCTCCATTTATCTCTCGATCTGCATGCTTCTTTGGCAGACCTTTCAACAAAGAAATCAACATACATGATAAAGGAAGGGATTCTCATCCCAAAGCTAATGTATTAATCTTGAGGCATGCCTTGTGCATCAGCATGAAAGCATCATGCATGGTCGTCCTTACAAATTCAACGTGCTACTTTCACACATCAATCAGCCTCTGCTAAAGAAAAGGGAAAAGCAAAAAGCTTTGGGCCCATTTTCATCTCCATGGGTCTTCAAACTACACCTGAGCCTTTCCAGCAAGGGGAAAAAAAACCAGGATTTTAATTTTAAGGGTTCTTGGTGAGTTGGGCTTTAGTGATCGTCGTTGGCACATCTTTCTTTAGAGTCAAAATCGCCGTTGTCATTTCAATTGGCAAACTGTCTCCACAGTCTCTTTTTCGCTTTTGATAAATGGCTCGTGCCCTCACCCTTTCAAACCTTTCCGTGGTCTTCTACAGGGTGGTCTCCCGTATGATCTGTTTATATCCTGCGGCCGAGGCCCTTTCAGCTTCTTTTTTATATCTGCAGTCGTTTAATGTCCTCAGAGGCATATCTTTTTGTCTGCAGATGACTTGCTATTTTGTTTCTAGCCTACTAGCAGGGCCATTAAAATTGTCAAAAGCAACATTACTGTGGCCTCGCAACGAAGTTACCAATTTCATAATAGATGAGCTGTTTTTCAACAGTTCACAACGATCCAATGTCTATGATGGTGTTGAATTACAGGAGCCAACGGAAGAATAAATTTAGGATAGGAGGTTGGTCGCCCCCCGAATCACATTCAGATATGTAGGCGAAGAAAGAAGAAGAAAAAAGAGTCTGATGAAGTCAGTGTGGGGCCCAGTGTGCACACGGGGCAACTATGAATGGACTACTGTAAATCCTATATGATACTACTCGAGCACTCAATATTTTCTCGACCGGAGAGTGGAGACTATCCTCTCACAATGGATAATTATGGAAAAGTTCTAGTAAAGTTTGCAACAGATTTTCATATGGGACACTTGAATTTCCTAATGACCACAATCACGATCATGACCATTGGAAAATGGAGAACTTTGGATGGAACTCGGTAGTTCTGTGAATTTTCCTTCTTTGCTTGTCGATATCTCAACAATTCGTAGCAAATATTTTCCGACATTGCAGACATGAAGCAATGTGACGTCACAAATTAGATCAGCTGCAGAGCTTGCTAAGTTCTTCTTGCTGCAACTGTACCCAATATAATTTATCAATTTGCAAACCAACCTTCTCGACATCGTGGTCCTTTTTGCTGTTATTGGCAAAGGAAAAGAGTATCCTATTGCTTAACCCGCTAAGAGAGCCATGTAAATTCATACTATTTCGCTTGGATTGAAATTTGCAATTCGATGGATGAAAGGAAGAGCATATGGTAAAAGAGAAACAGGGTTGTGATAGTACAGCATCATACCACGTCTCATTTAGAATTTCTGATGTAAAGTGAAAAATTAGTGGACTTGTGGAAAAGAAACTCAGTCTCTTATATTTTGGATAATCCTCCGATCCATGTAAATGGGGGGAAGAAGGAAAAGAACAAAAGAAAAGAACAAAGTTATGTGTGCTCCACTTGTCTTTTTTTTTTTGGATTGAATAGAGGAGGTTTGCCATGGTTCAGTTTCTTTGCTTTGACATCAACTACCTATTTGATAGTTTTCATATTGCCGTTTTAGTCAAATACCAAGCAGCGAGTCATTCTCTTAAATTTTTTTATCCTTATCACTCAATTCATAAGTAACCAAAATTACTCTTCCAGATTGCTTTTGTTAATGGTCCTAACAGAGGAGGCTTGCTTCTCTGTTTGTGGAATAGGTGAAGAACTTCATGACTATGGCAGGTATCTACGCTGGAATTGCATCTATACCGTTTTGTGGAGTAAGTACTTCATTCCTTTCCCGTTTGATCCATTCCTTTCACCAATTATTAGCAGATAAAAGGAAGCTTGTTATATTTGTGATCTCATAAGCGAGAAAGTTAAATAGCCTTTCACAAAATGCAAAAGACTTCTTGGTAAGTTGATATATTTGATGAAGAGATAATCTGTTTGGCTATTCTAGATTAGTTCTCTCTGGTAGAATCGTACATGACAAAGGCAAGAAGAAATTGTCTTCTCAAGTCTTTCCCATATTTATTTCCAAATATCACTAATTGCATTTGTAGCGAGGTTTTAGATTGATTTGGCATTAGGATGCACCATTCTCTAGTGGTCTCTTGGTTGAAGTCAGACTGGGATTGGAGTTTGCTTATATCACTGCAGTTAGATTTTTTTGCCTTCTTTTACAGTCTGTTATCTTCTGCGTTCTTGTGGACTATTTGATCGGGCTACGAAGGGTCTCCTCTGAATATGTCCAGATTTTGCTCAGTCTTCGTAGTCATTTTCTAATTTACATTACCCTTTTGCTATATCCAGGCTACTTTTTCTGCAGCATCAACAACTAGCTTCTTTGCATGTCCACATGCAGAAATACTGCGCCAAACTAATTGAGTCTCTTCGTTCATACTTCACTGTGTAACCGTGTCTTCTTGTTTTGTTCGGGAACCTTTGTACAATCACAGGAGCACTTGGCACCCGCTGGTTATATGAAAATTCTGACTGCTGTGTTAAGAGAGCATATATTTAGATAGGATGATTTTTGTTTATATCTTCTTGAGGGTCCTAATCTTCTACATCTTACCATATTATCCAGTCAAGAAATTGTATATCCCAAAATAGGTGTGGCCCACGATACTCTTCGTATAGAGTTATGCATGTGTTCATAATTTCCTGTTTTTAGCTTCATGTGTTTGATTTGCCAATGATTTTTCTCAATGCGAAACTGTTGAATCTCGCGGAAACGTGGTACAAATATAATTCACAAACTATTACAATATTTTCTCACACTACATATAATACTCGGAGTACACTAACTCCTACAACTTTCTCTTTCACTCACGTGCATACATAGCACACTCTACTCAACACACTCTCAAGACCCCTACACACACACCCACACACCTTCTTGGACTTCTTACTCACACACTCTTAGTTGGACACTCAAATGAGGAGCAAGTTGCTCCTATTTATAGGATGGAAAGTCGGTGACTTTCCTAGCTTTCTACACTATTCTAGAAGTATTATTATTTTATTATAGCCTCACAACTAGATTTCTTTGGAGAAGTCTAGAAGTGGCGCAGCTGATGGATTTTGCTAGAACATTCCGGAGAAGGGAGAGATCTAGAGAAATCCAGAGAGAGAGAGAAATTTGGAGGAGTAAAGAGAGATATGGAGAACTCTAGAGAGAGAGAGAGAGCGCTTTGCTTCCTCAGACGGATAGACACTCTCTCTCTCTCTTCCTTCCTTCCTCCATTCTTCTCTCTCCCTCTCCCACCGAAGTCGTCGCATTCTAGAGAGAGAGAGAGAGAGAGAGAGAGAGGCGGTGATCTTCAACACTTCCCCTCACCGACTACTCTCTCTCGATATAGTAGTCGTGCCGATATTGCTTTTGGACTCTTCAACTGTCTCCCTCCGTTCAGCATATTGCAAAGCTTCCTTGTACGTGGATGGCTTTATGGCTCCATCTTCAGTTGCTTCTTTTGCGATTTTCCATTGAGTTTTGTGATCCTTGAATTTTTGCAATGCCAATTCATTTTGCCCTTTAGTCTCCTTTTCTTTTCCTTCTTCTCACTCAATTCAGTCTTCGTATTCGACATATCTCCTATAAGAATTTTGAGATTGGAACTCATTCGATCAAGCCTCTCATTTGTGACTTTCATTTCATGCTTCAACCGATTCAGTCCCATTCGAAGCACTTCAATGTAGACCTGTTGATCCTTTTCCTCATAAAATTTCTTCTCCTTGATCTTATTCCACCGATCCTTACACCACGGGATGTAGGGTGTAGATGGCCTCCTTTTCTCAAAGAAAACTTTCTTTTTCTCCTTCATTTGTTCGTTGTCTCTTCCGATATGATTAATTTGGAACGTCATAGTGGGCTTGAGGTCCTGAAGCTTCTGTAGCTTCTTGAACTCACATCGGAACTTCTCTAGCTCCCTTTCTTTTGCCTTAAGCTCTCGATCCTTTTGCCTTATCATCTCATCCCTTTTCTTCAACATATTCTCCATCTTTGCATTCTTAACTTTTAGCTTCTTTATCATCTCCTGCATCTCTTGTAGTTTCTTTTCATGACTGCTTGTTGGCGTTGTTATTTGCTTCTTTGAGTTCTCCCTTGGCTTGCTCTTATTTGAGGTCGTGATAGAACCCGTCGAATTATCCAACTCAATTATACAAGCGGTTGCAAGCTCTTCTTATTCCTTCACTGCAACAAGCGCTTGAAAGTCCCATTCTTCTTCACTTTCAATCTCCTTCTTGCAGGAAGTGACGACATTTCCTTCTTCCCGCCCGTACCAACAAAATCTAGCAATATGTCCTACCTTGCCGCAAACGTAGCACCGTTTGCTACGCCTTTTGTTGCTCTTATCTTCGTCGTTGTCGTCGTCACGATCTTGATGAGCTCCCCCGGCTGATAACCCTTCTCTTCTGGTTGCCTCCGCCAATCTCCATGATCTTTCCATGATTTGCCATCTCTTGCACCTGCTCTATTTCTATTCTGGCCCTTGAACCCTCTTTTATTACTGAAGAGGGCACTTTCATCCTCTTTAATTGTGACCTTAGGGATTTGTTTATCTAAGGCCTCTTGATTGGCCAATATATTTTCCAACTCAGTTAGAGTTGGCTCATTTGCCCATCCATGGGTAGCCGTAACAATACCATTATATTCCAACCTTAACCCATGAATTATTATTCTTCTCATTCTTGTCTCAGAGATGGCATTTTGAGGATCTAATTTTGAAATTTCTTTGCAAATAGATTTAACTTTAGAAAAGTATTGACTTACCGTCATACTTTGTTGCGAGATTGAGAGGAGCTTGTTCTCCAAGCATTGTAACTTGGCATCATTTGTCCTTGCAAACAACGTCGCCAAGTTGTCCTAGGCCTCTTTCGGGGTCTTCGCACTCTTTATGTGTTGCAATAATTCATCTTCAACAATCACGGCAAGAACATAAAGAGCCTTACTTGATTTTATGTTCCATTTTCTTAATTCGCTATCATTCGTGGGTGGTGTGGTGTTGCTCCCGCCAACGATATCCCATAAATCTTGTCCAAGCAAATAATACTGCATGCGGGTACTCCAATTATTATAATTGAAGTTGTTGAGCTTCTCCATGCATTCACCGAACTCGAGAAATCCGCCATCGTGACTTGAGTATAATGCCTCGCACTATACCAAGTAAGCCTGGTCCCAGACCAACCGACTTCACAATCCTGGATTGTGCACTAGCAGAACTCCGATGTCCTTCGCTTCTTTGCTTCTTGTCTCGACGATCCCTGACCGCCTACTCACTTACAATGGTCCCCAACCATTGTCTTTGCACTGTCTCCAACAATCCGCTCTGATACCAAATGTTGAATCTCGCGGAAACGTGGTACAAATATAATTCATGAACTATTACAATATTTTCTCACACTACATATAATACTCGGAGTACACTAACTCCTACAACTTTCTCTTTCACTCATGTGCATACATAGCACACTCTACTCAACACACTCTCAAGACCCCTACACACACCCACACACCTTCTTGGACTTCTTACTCACACACTCTTAGTTGGACACTCAAATGAGGAGCAAGTTGCTCCTATTTATAGGATGGAAAGTCGGTGACTTTCCTAGCTTTCTACACTATTCTAGAAGTATTATTATTTTATTATAGCCTCACAACTAGATTTCTTTGGAGAAGTCTAGAAGTGGCGCAGCTGATGGATTTTGCTAGAACATTTCTGAGAAGGGAGAGATCTAGAGAAATCCAGAGAGAGAGAGAGAAATCTGGAGGAGTAAAGAGAGATATGGAGAACTCTAGAGAGAGAGAGAGAGAGAGCGCTTTGCTTCCTCAGACGGACAGATGCTCTCTCTCTCTTCCTTCCTTCCTCCCTTCTTCTCTCTCCCTCTCCCATCGAAGTCGTCGCATTCTAGAGAGAGAGAGAGAGAGGCGGTGATCTTCAACAGAAACCTCATTTCACTTGCTATTGTGTCCCAAGGTCTACATGTTCGTTCAATTAAGCATGGCGTGAATTGATTTTTGTTTCTGCAGGACCTTGCTAACTATCTAAAAGTTTGTAGATTTCTCTCAGAATTAAAACAACGAGCACGTCCATCACAGAATCTCAACCTACAAGGGAAGATTTGCTAGTTTGCAGAACCTAGTCCTTATTATGGTGATTTGTTTTTTTTTTTTTTTTTTTTTTTTTTGCACTTTGCACTGTAGGAATAGAGAACAAGTTGAAACATTTTCTAAGCCTTATATATGGATGATTGACCATGTTGAAAGTAATAACATAGGATTAGGAAAGCAATATCTTTAGCGAGCTCTTCCTCTACAACCTTATGGTGTAGGAGGTGTATATCCACAACATGGTCTGCAATTACGTTTGGTAGTGATTTATGATTTTCATTTAATCACTGAGCATTCAATTTTGAAAAGTCGATAATCTAAGCAATATTGCATTTACATGAGACAAATGAACTGAACAGAATGGGCAAGAGAACATATTGTAACGTGGTATTGTCGTTGTGGGGTAAGATTGTCTTCACATGCTTTTGCCCTTACTCGATGCTACAATTTGCAACCTCTCACCATTAATCCAATGGAAAAAAAAAAAAGATGAATGTGTCTTACCGATCCATTTCCTGTAGAATGAGCTTTACATCTAGGACTGGATTAGATTGGGGACTTTGGATGAAGCTGGGAAGTCAAATTCATCAACTTCTCTGGGAACCATCTCCAGATTTCCCTCACCGACATGCAAAGTATTTTACTTGGTGGATGATGCAGATCTTCACTGAAGAATGTGGCAACAGGAACGGCTTCAAGTAGTTGGACCCCATGGGTTCAGGGTTTGGATCGAAGAATGGTTAGGCTGTTCAAGGATCAGCCGCTGCTCCTCTCCGCGCCTTAGCGGGTGATGCATGTATTCCACGCATGAACACGAAAGATGAAGCGAAATTATTGTTTTTAGCGTGAGTGGACGATTGAATTTTTTTATGTTGATTTGGTGATACATTCTTGGCCTTGTGTATCTGATTATTTGATGATATTACTCCCTAGATTGACTTGAAAGTTCTAATATTACCTAATCGGAAATGAAGAATCTTGCATCAGCCATGGCTCTTGCTCTTAGTAGATTTTGAAAATGTTATAATACTTTCTGCAGCTTTGCGCAACTATGCCATTAAAGGGCGACACATAGAAGTCGAAGGC
Source organism: Eucalyptus microcorys (assembly GCA_014182515.1). Classification (NCBI taxonomy): domain Eukaryota; kingdom Viridiplantae; phylum Streptophyta; class Magnoliopsida; order Myrtales; family Myrtaceae; genus Eucalyptus; species Eucalyptus microcorys. The sequence goes on along the minus strand of CM024565.1, from coordinate 32,158,748 downwards.
AAGTCCCACTTCCATGGCAACTTCAACTCCACGCTAGTAAATGTCACATTCTTTGGCAAATTAATTATCACGTCCATAACTTACTAACCTCTTACCCAATCAGCTTCTAAAATTTAGAAGTTGTTAACTTACCAAACAATTTGAAATGGGTAAGTTTATTACAATGTCGGCAACTTATTAACCTTTATCCTGTCCATTTGTAAAATTTAGAAAAAAAGTTGGTAATTTACAAATCAATTTAATTTTAATAAAAATTTTTACAATGCGGTTGACTTACAAACCAGTAACTTCATTTTGCGCATTTACATCATAAATTTCTTCAAACGTGTACCGAGGTCGAAGAATATTGAAGGAATTTATGGAAATTGAAGTTATGGCAATCAACAGGTAGAAACATATAAAACTCATTAATGATTTTGTTTAATTAAAATACACAAAAAAATCCAACACTTTCCCTGCAACCTCAAGATTATCACCAAACAAATACCAACCTTGGCAGTTCAACGGCAATAGCTCAGCAACTGCTAATATCATTTATTTAACCGGGACGCAGTCGAGATGTTCGTCCTTCACATACACGAAAAGTCTCGACTTGTTGGCCTCGGTTGCGCTCCAGTCATCTGGAGCGTGGCAAATTCTGCTGGCGCTCAATCCAACGGGTCGATGTTGACAGGTTTTAAATCGGACAGCCGACGACGGACAAAGCACAAAAGGAAAATTTCCCTTGCCCAAGCTCACAGTACTATAAATCGAGGCCAGCTCTTAGCAGCTTTCTTAGGGTACTTCATGATCTCGCCTTGGCTTCCGGGAGGACGTCTCTGGGATTAATACAGAGCATTGCAAAACGACTAAAGGGGTCAAACACAAAACCTCGGAGGTAATTAATCCCGAGACATCCACATATAACCCAAGGAACGATTGCGAGCCCAATGGTTCTGGTCAAAACTACATACGTACCAGAAGCAAAGGCTAGCACCATCCCGAACATTGCAATGTAAATGCAAGCTGCGGCATCCATGGTGAATCTCACCTTGCGACGATCGCTCAACACAAAAGTATCAAATTGTAAGAACAATGCCAAGGTGGAGAAACTGAACGCTATAGTGTTAGTTATCACAAATGTTTTGAAAGCCGCCCTGCCAGCAAGAGTCGCCATTCCTTGGTTGGGTCCGTCATTGCTGTTGCCTCCTGGTATGGCGAAGGCCGCGGAGAAGGTCGCTGTAGCTATGAATGCTGCCACTAGTAGTTCAAGGTCGATAATGCTTTTCAATGATGAATTGCTTCCCGTGGGTATAGACGCAGCTGGTTGATCCTCAAAAAATTGCTTGCCTAACCTCTTTTTAGTATCTTTCACAGCCCACCGTTGAACATCCGGGAATCCATAAGCTCCTTTCAATGCACGAAGAGCTCGACGACTTAAGACATTCCTCTGAAAAATGTACAGAAAGAATCAATTAACCCGTGGTTTTCCTGGCAAAGTACTTCAAGATCCTCACTTTATTCGCTCAAAATCCATCTATAACAAATAGAATTTCTGGCCAAGTCCTAAATTATTATTTTTCAATCAATTCATCTCCTTTAGATGAGGTAGCTGGTAAATGAAACCAGCAAATAGAGTTTTTCTGGAGTAAACAATTACATCTTGGGCTATGCCATAGCTAAATGAAATTATCTAGGAATTGTTTGAAGCCCTTTTCTCAAATTGGGCAGAGTGCAGGTTGTCTCTTTTATCTCAAAACTTATTTGAAGTGGGGCAGAAATAAAACAGAAGGATTTTGGCTGACATTGTACGAATCATTCTGCTTCTCTTATATGAATGGGGCAGAATAGTTGTTTCAAAGTCAGAAAGCGCAAATAAACTTTTCGATTGAGGTCCTCTCAAGTTCTGGCTCACTATACGAGATAGTGGTTGACATCTCGGCACAAGGGCCATTAAACAGGCCGGATTTATTCTCCATTTTTCTTTTATTTCTTTTTCCCCCTTTACCTTATCCCCTACATAAGAAGCTCCCAATCCTTAAAGTTTTGCATTGGTTTCAAGATAAACAGGTCCCACATTCTGCATAATTTTTAATAAAACAAAATATTCGACCTTAAAATTGCTTTATACTATTTTTATTATAAGCAGTTATCTGTTGACTATCGATACCATATAAATATTTTTTTTATTAGTTTGTTTGTTTGCACGTGAAATGAGTATCAATTGAGCCACAGTTTCTTAATGATATTGAAGAAATTACTCTGTGAGTGAACAAATTGGGCTCTCGTAGTGTGCAAGCAAGCATACCTTATCCTGAGCAAATATAATGTCAAGAGCGGTCAAATCATCCTTATTTGTGGCAAAGTGGTCCACCCTCTTGTCTCTTGCAAGTATCAACGTGCTTTCGTATTCTTCAAGACGCACAGACAAATGCAAAGCCGTGTTTCCATCAATGTCTTTTTCGTTGATAAGATCCTCCAGGTTTGGCATCCCTAATATGTACTTGACTACCTTTACCTTTCCTCCGATAACAGCTGCATGAAGAGCTGTTTGCCTTTTATAGTTCATTATGTCCCAAGCATCAGGACAGGATGTAACAAGCTTGTCAATGAGATTGATGTAGCCGTGAAACGATGCAATGTGAAGAGCCGAATCCCCCTCTTTGTCTAAGTCATATGCAACAGAAGTATCATGCTGCAAGAGCAGTTGAACTGCATCAACTTCGCCTAAGCAAGCGACATAATGAAGGGGACTCCACCCTATATCGTCTTTTTCTCTGGTAAGCTCTGGTCTCTTCTCCAAGATTTTCTTGCAACCTTTGCAAATACAATAGGAATATGTCATGATTTAGATCCTTTTTAGCATTTTGACATTGATATCTTAACATTGCATTTCATCCCATTTAGCTTTCCCCCTTTTTCTCCGTACTAGGGAGGAATATGTCATGGTTATATGAAGTTTCTCTATTAATCTTGTGTAACACATGTAGAATCTAACTACCTTGAATCAAGCATAATGCAGGAACTCCTAAAGTTTTTCATTTTGATAAGTGAATTTGTCAGAAATTCGTAAAGTTGATTGAGACGAAACTTCTTTTCTATTCAGCCAGGCATTTGCTATGTCTAAGGCTAGAATAAAAGACTAAGGTTTTTTACTTTGATGCCAATCATTTTATAGGAATATCGTGTCCAACTCATTTATAAAAAAAAATTAAATTAAATGAGGACTTAGCACCTTCTACATTTTCTAATGGTAAAGTCATTTTACCCCCTTTTTCCAAGTCATCATAATTTTCCCTCGGGGTTAAAAAGTTTTGCATCGATTTTTTTGAAATATATTGCAATGTGCCCTACATCAATTGTAAACTGAAAAGCAAGTAATCATAAGGAGAAAATGACGAAAAAAAAAAAAAAAAAGAGGAATACAAAAAAAATAATATTTAAAAAGAAAAAGAAGAAGAAGAAGTAGAAGAAGAAGAAGAAAAATAAAACGAACTGGATGAGAGAGAAAAAGGAAGACATTGGGGTATGATGGTGATTGTGGTTGCTACCACTGCCACCACAGGAGGGTTTCATGATGGTGGTGCCTGGAGAACAAGATCCAGAAAAATGTGAAGAAAGAAATTAAGTACAAGCGAAATATGCACTTCATGTCACAGTGTTTTTAATCATAACGTCCCCTACGTGGCCGGTCAAACGTGCTGTCCTTTATGTTCTTTAATCTTTTCTTTCCCGGCGGGTGTCACTCTCCTTCTACCTCTTTATCTTTCCAAGACTCTTGAAGGAGCATTGACGGAAGAGAGATTGGGCCAAAGGTTCCAGAACTTTGATGAGAAGTTGAGGTAGAGAAGGCGTTGCAGTCTAGTTGGCAAAGGCATTCACGGAAGCAAAGGAAAAGGGCCACCAAACATCATTTGTCATTTGCTAGTTCCTATGATCAGATAACTGAGGAATCAGCCGCTGAAGCAGCTCGCAAACGCAGAGTTGAACGACCATGAGGCAGATCGAACTTGCAGGACACTGACTGACCGTCCTCAAACAAGACGATGTCTACAATTTGATCACCGGTCGTCCCCTCACTGGATCTTGGCTCCAGGTCTCCTCACTCGTCCTCTCCGATTGGCTCTCCATCGAAAGTCACTTCCTATTGTTCCCTCTAACCGGCAAGAGCGTCATCGAGTTCGGCCCTGAATCCGCGGGCATCCTGGGGTTCACAGCGGCTTGGCTTGGGGGCCAGCCGTGTTGTCCTCAATGACGTCGCGCCAACGTCGGTGAGAGAAAATTGGGAGAGAAAAACAAAACATGAGACATGAAAGGCATGTCTGAAGAAGAAAAAAATGGAAAAAAAGGAGTAGAGAGGGGCACTGTAGGTGGTAAGACACTAATAAAGGCCGAAAAGATACGAAGAAGGAAAGCGGGACCTACGGGGAAAGAAAAAGAGGGACTCCGCATTTGACCATATAAAAAATTAAACAAAGGAGAGTAATGCTAAAAGGTGAGTCACATCAGGGACGATATGATGAAAACACTATAATAAGGAGTAAAAAATCGCAGCCCATTAGTGAATATATTTACTATTATATTTACAAAGTATTAGTGTAGAAGGGGGCATCGCTGCTAACACCAGCAGTCTCGCCCAAGGGAAGTCTCGCGCTAGGGAGAGAACTTCGGTTACTTGGGCAATCATTTGTTTAAAGTGGGTTTAGAATCTTGTGATACTTACTTGATAGTGAGAAGAGCACTGCAGCATGCAGAGCTGTCAGTCCTTTAGGGCCCTTATGAGAGGATGGCGACGAGGAAGCACATAAAATCGGCTCAATGATATCCCAAAATCTTTGATGTATTGCGAGATAAAGCGGGGACTCATAAGCAGCATTAATAATATCACATAGGTGAGGATCTTCTTCAATAAGCAATTCCACGACCTCCTTGCAACGTCTTCTTATTGCAAAGTGCAACAACGTATCTTCATCTGAATTCGGTATCCTAAGTAGCTCTTTGTATGCATCAGGTTGATGTATTGCTTTCGCCCGATCGATAAAAACTCGAACCATTTCATGGCTTCCCACTTGAGTAGCAACATGTAAGGGAGTGTCTCCTTTGTCGTTACCTTGCCAAAGAAGGGATGATCTCGATAGATCTTGAAGAAAATCTCGGATGAAATTTACCTGCCCGAATTGAGCCGCAACATGAAGAACGTTGTTCCCCTTTGGCGTTCTTTGGTGGAAAAGGTCCTCTCCATTTTCCAAAATTATTGTCATCAAGGAATGAAATTCACCTGACTTTACAGCCCCATACACTTCAGGATGCATACCCAGTCTCTCTTTCATTGTCAGGACACGCAATAGTTGCAAGTGAACTTATCAATATAAGCAATGAGTTCAAGTGGGAGGAATTTCTTTGAGTTTTTCAAGAGGATTGGTGAAAAGGGAAAATGCTGGAGAGGAAATTTAGTTGAGCTTCCTTGGAGTACTAAAATGGAGACATTTATATGCATATGGTGGTTCTTCAATTGTTTCAATGAAATCGAAATAAATTTAGCAAGTTTAGAGAATAGTTTCCAAAAAGTCTAATTGGTATGCGTTTTGGACTTCCTGTTTTTACATTAAACAATAATAAGTGGGGCAACTCTTGTTAGAAGGAAGGAGGACAATTACAAACCGAAAGTAATAATGATAAATAAATTATTAAGCATGAAATTGAGTTAACGGACTGCTTTCCACTTTTTATCAAAATCAGAACATCCTTCTAGAAGAATCGGATCTGATTTAACTTGTTTATTAAAGTAATAATATTCGTTCACTTTGAGATGTAATTTTTTTTTTTTTTTAATTGAATCGGATCTGATTTAACTTTTTTATTAAAGAAACGATTTTCGTGGGCCCACTTTTAGCCGTAGTTTTCTTCTTCTTTTTTTATTTTATTTGTTCATCGAAAAGTCCTTTGCTCTTTTTAGTCTTCACGGTCCAAGTTCGTCGTGAGCATGCATTCTCATCATGGTGCACATGATGGAGCCTGCCCAAGCCTGGTCCCACTCGAAGATTTACATATGTAATTATTATGGAGCACGAACTTAGGTAAAATTCAACCAATAAAAAACTTAGGTAAAAATTAGTTGACGACCAATTTGAGCTCATCCAATAATCACCTCTACTTCTATGATCCATTGGCAAAAGTTGGAGCTCATAATGATATGTTTTCTATTGTAATGTTTGCACAATATTCTATAACAAATAAAAATTTATAAAAAATTTATGATTGTTCAATGACTATCTATCATTTTTAATATTTGGAAGAGAGACACGACAAAAGCTTAAATTTAAATAAATAAAAAATAGAAGGCAGGGCCGAAGTTGTTCTACTTTTTTTGCAAGGGCCAGTGAACCTTGTCGAGGTCTCAGTGAGGGCCAACAACCCTTGCAGGTCTGTCCATGGGCAAGGGCTCGCAAGCCCTAATCTGCGTCACACACAGTGGTCTTCATTGTGAAATAATATGTAGAACTAAATTCTTAAGACTATTTTCTCATATTCGGAACTTGTACCTTCATAGAACATTAGCCTCAATTATGTCTGCGAATTGGAAATTAGTGTCCTACCAGAATCCCATCGACATTATGTGTATGTAGATCTGAATTCTTTGTTAACAGCAAAACTGCATTGGCAATGGGTTATTTTTTCTTTTTTTAACTCAACCCTTTTTTTATGTATGTTGGCCTGGGCTTTGCTCCCACATTGGTGCCATGAATAATTTTTTATTAGTTCATTAGAAAGTGGACTTATTTTTGTTGATGGACTCTTTACACTGTCTCTGACTTTGAAGAGAAATAGGAAACGGCTCATGGGACTCATGGACTATGTCACTTCTAGAGCAGGTAATTTCTCATACGACTATTGCTTGTTATTTTTAATGATTTGCATCTGATGTCCGTGACAATCTGTTATGTTCCTTGCCTTCCAAACTGCCGTTGCTTGTGCGAAGGTGTTGACAGTTGCTGGTGAGATATATAGTCTTGTGGTACCTGAAGTGTATCTATAAGTTTACACAAATGCTTTTGAAAGCTTAAAAAATGAAAGTTATAGTAGCCATTATTTACCTAAAAACATGGGGTTTAGATGCTGCAATGGTCAGCTCTTTATAATTATTCTGTACCCTTCCATGTTATACTCCAGTAATTCTTGGGTAACATAACCAGCATACTAAATTAATGTAGTACATCGACAAAACGTTTAGCTCAATAAGTGGCGAATGGATAAATGACAATGCTGTAATCCATGTATTCTTACTGTTGTCTTTGTCTTGTTGCTATTTACCTAGTTTCTCATGTTCATGGTTAGAGTTATCTGTCTACCATCATTGCAACTTACCTGCCTATCTCAGCAAGCACCGTGATTGGTCGAGGTGTTGTTGAATTTCGTGATGGAGGACCTCTAGTGAGAAAAAGTGCTGCAATGAGTGAGTTACACATTTCCCTGTCATGCCTTCTTTTATTGAGGTGAAAACATGTGACGAATCACTTTATACCATTCGGAGATTTTGTTCCCCTTTTTCCTTTCACAAGTCTTATAGTATTCTTCTTTATTATATTACCGACCAACTTTTGAGACACGCACATAAAATTCTCTTTCTTGTCTGTTCTTTCCCTAAACATGTGGTTGAAGTATAATACTTTGAGTCTGCAGAGAAAATGTGATTCCGCTTTGCAGCATGACACTTTGTCAAGCCATGCTACTATGGTGTAAATTTCTACAACTTCTAGGGAAAAAAAAAAGATATCATAAGTGCTATAACTTTTGTACGGCACTCTTTTTTTTTTTTATCATTTAAATGTTATCACTTATGTATGGCACTCTTTTGAGAACTATAATTCTTTTCACAATTACTTGAGTGTTATGTAACTTTTTAATCAATTACTTGATTGTTATAATTTGTTTTTAAAACATTCACAATAAGCACTAAACTACATCAAATTTCTGGTATTTGAGTGAACATTTTAAAAAAAATTTGACACTTAAATGATCAACTAAACATAATTTTTTTTAGAAATAATGGCAATTAAGTGATAAGAAAAAAAAAGTTATAGCACTTAAGCAAACACCTTATAAAAGTTATTCTTTTATCCCTAACTTCTAGTATAATCCCAGAGGTGACGATTGCAGTCGTGGTCCTTTTAACAGCAAGTCTCTTCCTAGAACATTGTGTCTGTGCTAGTACTGCTGTGGGCCTAGACTATGAACCTTGACTACGTTGGCATAACCCATCTGAAGCTTCTTCAATGTGGCTTCATTTTTTAAGCAAGATATCGTGGAAAGAGTATCTAGAGATAAGAGGAACAGTATCTTGGCGAATGATTAAGTAGTAATTATTGACAGGAATGATTTCCATGCTACAAAAGATTAAATTCCTCATAGAGGAATGTCGGGTTTTAAGGATGATGCAACAAATCGTCGATCACAACCCTTTTGATGTTTGCTATACATTTGTGTAAACAATCTCCAAAGGATCTGTGGCACCTTGCTGCGCTAATTTCCAATCTCCAACCAATTTGTGAGATATTTTGGAGAGTTTTGGATGGAACTTAGTAGTTATGTCATTTTTCCATCCTTAATAGTCAGAAATCTCAATGGTTCATACTAAATATTTCTCTACACTGTGAACATCAAATAACATAATGTCACAAATTAAATCAACTGTAGAGCTTGCTAAGTTCTTTCTTGCTACAACGGTACCTAATATAATTGATAGATCTGTTGACCTACCTTCTTGATGTTTTGGTCCAGCAAAGGAATAAAGTATTCTGCTACTTAACCGGCAAAGAGAGTTACGTTACTTTATACTCTTTCACTTGAATTGAAATTCACAATTCGTTTGATGAAAGAAGCACAAATAGTAAAAGAGAAAGGGGATTGTGATAGGACGGTATCATATAATGTCACATTTAGAAATTCTTATGAAAAGTGAAAAATTAGTGGGCCCACAGGAAAAAAAACCCAGTCTCTTCTGTCTTGAATAATGCCACTTCAGTTCCAAGTAAAGGCATAAAGAAGGAGAAGAAAACAATAATGAAAGAAAAGAATAAAGTTATGTGTGCTTTCCATTTGTGTATTTTTTTTTTTAATAAATGGACAATAGGGGAGGTTTGTTTCCATGATTCTTTTACTTGCCAGAGACATCAACTACCTATCTGGACAATTTCAAACTATTGTGTCATTCAATATATTCTAAATCCTGTTGGTCTAGCAGGAGGGCTGACTCTTATGTGGCATGAAGATATCAAGATGACACTGTTTCAATCATCTCAAGCTTTTTTAGATATGTCTTGTATGGACTCTACTTGTGGCATTACTATGCGCCTTACCTGTGTTCATGCTCCTGCGGCTTTTCAACCTCGCCAATTAGTTTGGGCTGAACTTAGACAGATTGCTGCAACAAATATCTTACCATGGGCTTGTCTTGGGGATTTTAACGAGGTCATGTACCATTGGGAAAAGGTAGGTAGGCGATCGGCAGAAGCTACAGGATGTATTCTTTTCGACAAGTTATAAACGACTGTGCTTTTATGGAATTGGACAGCAAAGGCTGTGCCTTTACCTTGTCGAACAATCGAGAAGGGGCTGATTTTGTGAAAGAAAAGTTAGATCGAGCATTTTGTACTTACGAGTGGCGTATTGCTTTTCCTGATGCTGAAGTTATTGCACTGCCTGCTGTCGGCTCTGATCATAGCCCTTTAATGTTAACAACAGAAGCTCTACCACGACGTAGTAAAAAGCCCTTTACCTTTGAAGCATTTTGGTTACAAGACAGGGAGTGCAGTGAAGTTATTGAGAATTCCTGGAGTGCTGGCCATGGCACATGTAAAAATCTGACACATCGACTCAAGCTAGTTTCGCTGGCCCTTGATAAATGGAGTAGAAAGAAATTTTCTATAGCCCCAAACCAGATAGCTATACTACAAATGCAGCTCCAAGATCTCATAAATCAGCCCCATAGTCAATATGATAAGCAGGCAGCAAGCAAGTTAAAGGCGGATATACAAAAATTATGGCAGCAAGAGGAACAATTCTGGGCCATGCGTTCTAGAATAAGTTGGCTTAAGTGGGGAGATAAAAATACCAAGTTTTTTCACGCCACGACTATCCAAAGACGGCAGAGAAACAGAATTAGAATGCTGAAAGACGATGAACAGAGATGGGTTAGGGATGACAGTGATTTGAAACAGATGACTCTCCAATTCTTCACCAACCTCTACCAATCAGTGGGCCACCGAGATTTCCAGCCAATCATTGACCAATGCCAGCAAATGGTTTCCCCAACAATGAATAACTTTTTGATAACTGAAGTTACTCCAGAAGAGGTTACGGCCGCCACCTTCCAGCTGGGTCTTACCAAAGCACCAGGACCAGACGGTATGAATGGCCTCTTTTACCAAAATCATTGGAATGTTTTGAAGGATGATCTTATTCCTCTAGTACAGCAATTCTTTAAATCTGGAGTTATGCCTATGGAGCTTAATAGAACTATCATTTCTCTGATTCCTAAAGTCCCAAATCCAGAAAGCCTAGACCAGTACCGTCCTATTAGTCTATGTAATTACACCTATAAGATTATATCCAAAGTGATTGCAAATAGACTGAAGCCCTGGCTCCCTGACTTAATATCTCCTGAACAGAGTGCCTTTGTTAGTGGCCGTCAGATTCAAGACAATATACTCATTGTCCAGGAAGTGTTACATCAGTTACGCACTAGGCATCGTAAGAAAACTTCAGGCAGTGCTAAAGATGGACATGCAGAAAGCTTATGACCGTGTGGAGTGGGATTTCTTAGAAGCTTATCTTTTGAAGTTGGGATTTCACCCTATTTGGGTTAGGTGGGTAATGCAGTGTATAACAACTGTTTCTTATAGCGTGCGTTTCAATGGTGACCAGCTATCTTTCTTCCATCCGACCCGTGGTATCAGGCAAGGCGATCCACTATCTCCCTATTTATTTATACTCCTAGCTAATGTGTTATCACATCTTATCAGTCAAGCCATTGATATGGGAAATCTCAAAGGCATTCAGCTAAATAGGAGGTGTCCTGTCTTATCTCATCTATTCTTTGCTAATGACGCTATGTTTTTTCTCAATGCTAAACTACTGGAATGTCAAAATCTTTCCAATTTATTGAATCAGTACTGTTTAGCTACGGGACAAGCTATCAATCGGAATAAATCTGGAATATACTTCTCCAAGGCTTGTCCCCTTGCCCTACAGGAAACTTTGGGAAGTGCTTTGAGAGTCCCAGTTTTGACTAAAATTGGGAAATATTTGGGAATTCCCTCTGACTGGGGACGATCGAAGAAGGACATGTTTGCTTGGATTATCGGGAGAGTGAATAAAAAACTGGAAGGTTGGAAAGAACATTTAATATCCAAAGGGGGAAAGGAAGTCCTAATTAAGTCAGTTATACAGGCAATCCCACAGTACGCTATGACTATTTTCAAATTGCTGGTTTTTATTTGTATGTGCATTGAAAAGAAAATTGCACGCTTCTGGTGGCAGAATACATCTTCCAAAATAGGGATTCACTGGACACGATGGGATGAGATTAAGAGAAGCAAGTTTGAAGGAGGTCTCGGATTCAGGGATCTTTTGGATTTCAATAGAGCTATACTCGGAAAACAAGCCTGGCGACTAACTCAGAATTCTACGGCTCTCTGGAGTAAGCTTTTTAAAGGTCTTTATTTCCACTCTAGGGATTTTCTAACTGCAGATAGAGGTACCAGACCATCTTGGTGATGGCAGGGTCTTTTACTAGGTAGGGATTCTATTATTTCAAGACTTCGCTGGTCAGTAGGTGATGGGACAAGAATCAGAATACGGGAAGATCATTGGCTGCCCAGCGGTATATTGGGTGGCCCTGCGAATCGAGATGAACCTGTTAAGGTTGCGGAACTCCTGGATGTCTCCACTAATGATTGGAATATATCTGCTCTTAACAGATTTTATGATTGCCAGATAGTGCAGGAGATCCTTACAATCCCTATCAGCACCTCTCCTATAGAGGATAAACTGATTTGGACAGCAACTATTCATGGTAATTACACAGTCAAGAGTGGATATCAAGCACTTCGACATACAGCAGTCGGTGACAATCAACCCCAAGGTTCAGATGCTAACCAGCTCCCTCAATCAATGTGGAAAAAACTATGGAAATTGAAGATAGCCCCCAAAGTTAAATTTTTTATTTGGGCTCTATGTCATAATGCTTTACCCACAAAAGCCAACCTTTTTCATCGTCACATAACCACAAACCCGTTTTGCTCTCTTTGCCAAGACAGCATACCTGAAACAGCTACTCATCTATTCCTGCTCTGCCCTACAACCACCTCTGTTTGGTCGGATTCGGCACTACAAATTCCTATCCACATGCAGGCTATTCACAGCATAGAAAATTGGATTGTAACAATGATCCAGAACAGCCAGATGTTACCTGCTTCGAATACTGTTGCATATGTTCTCTGGCATATTTGGAAGGCGCGGAATCAATTCATTTTCCGCAGACAACAGATGAATCCTCGCCATGTTGTGGATATGGCTATAATAGATGCTCGATCAGCTCTGTATTCCTTCCCTCATCCTGCACACATAGTGCATCCGAGAATCAACAGTGGTGAGTTGTGGCGTCCCCCTGATCCCGGTATATTAAAGGTAAATTTTGATGGGGCTTTTCAGCCTCACACCACTATTGGGACAATCGCCAGTATATGCAGAGATCAGAATGGTAGATTGATTGATGGACTTACCCGAAAAGTTGCTGCTTCTTCGGCTCTTCAAACTGAGTTCCAGGCTTTGCTGCTCACCCTTCGCCATCTGGAAAAGACTGGTCGACTTCACGATAAGTTGATCATCGAATCGGACAGCTTGATATTGGTTGAATCTGTCAATGATCTTACCTTGCCGCCGTGGGAGGTTCGATGCGTCTTCGAGGAAGCCATCACACTTCTGCGAAGCTTCTCCTCTGTTAGGGTTTCCCATTGCCGACGGACAACCAATCGCGCAGCGGACTGGGCCGCAAAGGCCCATAGAGATGGTGCCCTATCTGAAAGCTGGCCCACTTCGCCTCCTTCACTGTTTTTAGATCTGTTAATTTCCGATGTTTTAGCGGCAAGTTGTACTCCTTCGTCTTGATGAATGCAGTTTCTTTTCTGACCAAAAAAAAAAAAAATACTTAAGCAACACATCATTCTCCTAAATTTTTTTATTCTTATCACTCAATTCATTAGGAATCTAAATTACTTCTCTAATGTACTTTAGTTAACTGTTTTAACTGACCGTGCTTGTTTCTTTGTTCATGGAATAGGTGAGGAACTTCAAATCATTACCAGATATTCAAGCTGAAAACCTTTTTAATCTTGATGACATATGAGTTTAAAGTTTTAGAGCACCTTAGCAATAGTACCTTGGAATACGGTTTTTTCGTGTCTTCAACCATCAATGCCTGCAAATGCAAGGTGACTATCATATTATATAAACTCCGATATGACTTGTCAATAAAATTAAGTTAGCAATCAAATATCTAAAAGACGTTGATTTAGAGATTGATTGCCCCAAATTAAGGAATTGGGGCAAAATTCAATGTGTTCTTAAAAAACCCTAGCCCTTATTTGTCAAATTGGGGCAAAATCATCTTATCAAATCTCCTTATCAAATCTTGCTCTGAGAAGAGCAAAGTTGGCCTTACTTTCAATCCTCCACTCATGGCCTCATCTTCACTGCAAGTCCTCCTCTTCCTTCTCCAAGAAGAAGAACCGATCCCTTCTTCACCCATTCTCCAATTTCGTCGTCCCGAGCTGTAGCGAAGTAGAATCGAAGCATCAGACAAACAAGAATTGAGAAAGAGGGCTCTGTTCTCTATCGAGAAAACAGAGCTCTATTTCGTCATTGCGTTTGCTCTGTTGTCTCCTCACCGTATGAGTGCACAAACGCAAGAACATTGAGATTATTTCTTAGTGTTATTATTTTTCGTTTGCCCTTTTGCTCGTCACTTATGCAAACACTAAAATGAGTTTATCCAAAACAAATGTCCAACAGGTAATTATTCTTCTCTTTCAAAACAAGACCGAACCAACCTCCCAATTTCTTTTACTTCTTCAGCTCCACCCCCTGTTTTTACGTAAAACCAAACTCTTCTTCCAGGTTTTCTGTCCTGAATTCGTGATCTTCCGCTTCGTTTATTTGGTTACTGCAGTATAATCATTTTGAATCGCTTGTTGGTTAAACGCCACAAAGATAACGAAGAATTTTTTTTTTTTTTTTTTTTTTTTTTTTTTTGGAGGGGGTGGGGTTGGAGAGAGAAGGCCTGTTGTATTGTTCACGTTGCCATGTTAGACGAAAAAAGTTCTGCATTGGACTTCTTTTTTTATAAGAAAAGCCACGTATTAATAAAAATTTCATAAAAAAAACATAGAATATGTTGGAATTTACAACTAGAAGCACTTGAGTAATGGTTTTTCCACCGATATAACACTTGAGAAATTACTCGAAAAATTTTGGCACTCAAAAGATGTGACATTTAGTGTTATTTTCCTACCAATGCTCTTTGAAATAGAGATTGATAAGGATAGGTAAAGTATTTAAGCTAGATCATGGTTTAGAAAGCATGAATTTTGAATGGTTCCATTCTTTTGAGAATTATTTTCTGCACTCAAACCAATTCCAAAATTAAGAATTCGCTCGAGAAGTTACACGCGCATAGATAAATGAGAAATTAGGGGATTGGAATATTTTTAACATTGTCATTGACTTGGACTTAACTGTTCTATTTTTTTTATTTTGGGTCTATGTCATTAAAAATTCGAAACCTGTATTCACATAATTAATTTATCCAAACTAGTTTTCGTATCACATAAAAACATTTAACACATTTTACCCCAAACTAATTTTTGTCATATGAAAAATCCCAAAATTGATAACCTAACCAAAGATTACCCTCACCGTTTGATCCTAAACTATTAATGGATGATATATTTGAGTTAGGATTCCGCCTTTGGGGCAAATATGTTATGAGGAACTAGTTCAAGATTGTTTGCAAGATGAAAATAGAGTTTAGGATAAATATATTATGAGGCATCAATTTGAGATTTTGATGGTAATAAACCTATTTCTGTTGCATTTTGTATGGCCAACAAGATATAACATAGAAGTAGTTGAAGCACGTTCTAAGCCTTATATATGAAATTTAACCATGTTGAATTTAAGGCTGAGGATTAGGAAATCGAGTTTGCCGAGCTTCCTCCTCTACAATCTTATGGTGCAGGAGTTGTAAATCCATGACATGGTCTGCAATTACATTGTGTAGTGATTTGTGATTGTCATTTGATCATGGAGCACCCAAGTATGTAAAGTCGGTGATCTAATGAAAATTGCATTTACACGAGAAAAATGGATGTAACATAACGGATGAAAGAGCATATAATGATTTGGTGTCGTCATTGTGGTGTAATATTGCTGTACCATGCTTTTGCGACTTACTCAATGCTACCATTTGCATCCTTTTTAACCTTTGATCCATTGGGAAAAATAATATGAATGAATCTAACTGATGCATTTCCTGCAAACCAAGCTTTACATCGAGGATAGGATTAGATTGAAGAACTCGGTTGAAGCTAGGAAAGTCAAATTCATCGTCTCTGTGTTGACACCTCATTTGAGTCGATAGTTTAAGTATTTATTCTTGTAAAAAGTACCCCAAAAAAAACAAAAAAGCAAGGGAATGGCAAAAAGAACTAAAAAGGGATCTAATATGGTCTTGGTCTATTTTCTATAGCCCCGATCAGCTTGCACGGCCCATGTCCAAATTCGTTGATTACAAGAGAAAAAAGAATAGAAGAAAAATTGCCCTGGAAGAGAAGCTCCGTTCGAGAAGCTTCCGCATTCTTCCCCCACCACCGTTGGAGGTCGCCCACCTCCTCCGGCCGTCGGACGGTGCTCGCCTCCTCCAGCCGTCGTCGATCCTCAGTCTCGGGAAGACACTGATCGGAGAGAAAACCATTTTTGAGGCACGCATGCACGCCTGAGAGAAAAACACCCGGGCAAGGACGATCGAGCGAAGGGGGAAAAGCTTGCGCCCCCTCAGCACGCGTCTTTGGAGTTTCTTTTTCTTCGGTCATCCTCATCCACCGGTTATCATCACGGTTTATCATCGCCGGCCATCAACCCACGTACGTACTGTAAGAGAACTAGAACAGAAGGCAACGGTTCAAATCACTCTAGAGGTTTTGGAAGCGTCCAGAAGACACTCTCTTTCAGTGATTTCTTCTGAATCCTTTCCTGCCTCTTCGTTGTCAATCGTGTCTTTGGCCGTGAAGACTTGAAGCAATTCGCGTTTTTCTGAAAACTTCATTACCGTTGCTCATCCTCAGCAGCAACGTTTTCCGGATCATCCTCGACTAAAAAGCCCAAATGACTTTTAAGGCCTAGACCCCTAAAGTATAAGTTTGACCCATATGCGAACTGGGTCCATCCCGCGTCCCCCTCAGCGAGGGCTGGACGAGGCTGCCCCTCCCCAAATCCGACTAGGGGCCTTGCCAGCGACCAGCGAGGGAAAAGGGAAAAAAAAAAATCATACAAAATTCGAAAATAAATGTAAAAATTTTAAAAATGTCCGAATGCCAGCCCTATCACATAAGACGGTTGATATTCATGCCAACAATTTCCGACTAAAATTGATTCAATTGACTCAATTGGTATAAATGTGAAAATGTTTAAATTTAAATTGGTCCATTTATATGTTTAAGACTAAATTGATATCAATGTTTTGACTTTTTTTGGTGCTTTTCTCTTTCGCAGTTTGTATCAATGAATGGTTAGGCTGCTCGAGGGCCGCTACTCCTCTCTTTGCATTAGCAAGTGATGCGTATATTCCAGACATGAACACGAAAGACAAAGTGAAATAATTGTTTTTGGCATGAGTGGAGGATTGAACTTTTATAGGTTGTTATGGTAACACGTTTTTAGGCTCGTGTACCTAATTATTTGATGATGTTACTCACTGGATTGACTTTGAAAGTTTTGAGATTGACATTCCCACTTCCATGAAGGCTTATCAAGCTTTTGAAATAACCGGATAGGAAGGATCTTACACCACCCATGTCTCTTGCTCTTAACAGATGCGGAAAATGTTATGGTACTTTCTGTGGTTTTGCGCTACTATGCCAAGAAAGAGAGATGCATAGAAGTTGAAGAAAAAGTCCCAAATCAACGGCAACTTCAACTATAGGGTAGTAAACAACTAAACATCACATTCTTCGACTAAACTCCAGGGGCGTACAAACCTTCATCTTGAGCATGGCAATCTAGCAGGCGATCAATCCAACGATGGACGTTGACAGGTTTTACAATGGACAGCTGACATAAAAGTGCTCGAAATCGACGGCTGACAAAGCAGAAAAGAAAATTTCCTGTGCAGAAGGTCACGGGACTGTAAAACCGGCCCAACTCATTAGCTTTCCTCGCGACCAATAATAAATGAGCCTCGCTGGGAAGTCGACCCATTGTATCACACACTTATCTAGAAACCTTTGGATGTATCTTTTGGCAGAGCTACCCAGCATCCATGAATGAGCCTCGTGGTCAGGGAATTCAAAGGTGAGGGCCAAGAAGCACATACATCCACACACATAATAAGGAAGGATGCATTCCCCGGCACTGTCGGTTGGTCTTGTTGATACAAGAGTCGTCCCAAGGAGATAGGCTACCACCATCGCGAATGACGCAACCAAAATGCAACAACCCACGGTCGGGATGTGACTCGGCTCTTGACGATAGCTGAACGTAGTACTTCCCCAATGCAAGAATATTGCCATGATGGCCAAAAAAAATGCACTACTGTTACATAGCATAAAGGCTTTGAACCATGGCCTCTCAGCAAAAATCGCCATTCCTTGATTTGGTCCGTCGTTGTTATAACCTCCAGGTACTGTGAAGGTCGCGGCGAAGCTCACTGTGGCTATGAGCCCTGCCACTAGTAGTTGAACGTCCATAATACCTTTCTTTGACAAACTAAAATTATCTCGGTTGGCAATATTGCTCCCTGTGGTTACAAACATAGATGGTTGACCTTCAACAAATTGCTTGTCTAACCTCTTCTTACCGTATTCAATAAACCAGCCTTGAAAACCCAGGATTCCATGAGATCCTCTCAACAAGTATTGGACTTTCCTAGCCTCGTAGCAGACCTAAAAATGTACAAAATGTATCAATTAACGAGTGAAAGTTTCCCAGCGAAATACTTCCAGACCCTCACTTTAGACACTTAAAATCCATCTATGATAAACAGAACTCTCAACGAGTCCAAAAACAATACGATGAATTCATTCAAATCATCTCTATTAGATCAAAATAAATGATAGATAGGACCTGTAAATAGAGTTTCTTGGAGTAAACAATTACAGTTTTGGGTATGGTATCCCAGTCCTGATTTATTCACTATTTTTCCTTTTGTTTTCCTTTCCTTTTCTTTATTTTTCCCCTTTATGTTATCACCCAATTTTTAAGGATCCCAACCCTAAATGTTTTGCACTGTTTTCGACATGACTCGGACAAACGATTGCTTTTGAACTAATTGAAGACCGCTTGTCGCACGGATTTGAAACTTATTGAAATATTTTATTCTGATAATATAATACGATCCCACAACATAATATTTACGAACGGATATGTGTTTATCAACCAAACAACAAAATTAACTAATATTGAAATTACTTTACTAACTGATTTGTCTTAAACCATGCTTTGCTATTTGGATATTTTGTCACTGAATAATTTTAATAAAGGAAAATATTAAAACTTAAAATTGTTTTTTATTATATATGCATTTAACTGTTGGCTATTAATACGATATTTGGTTTTTTCATGTGATCGGATTGTAAGAGGAGCTTTAATATGTGAGGATGAGTTAGATGGTTTAAAAATACAAGCATTTTTTGGATCTATAAAGAATTCTATTTTTAAATACGACTTCTTAGCTACTGGCAAGATAATTATTTTTGTCAAATAAAATTTCTATATGACAATGCAAATTCCTGGTTATATTATACACTACTAATAAAATTTTGAATACAACTTTTTAGCAACAATTTTTTGTTATTTTTGAAATACTCATAAATATGGCTTAACCAATTTTTTCATTAGTCTACAAATATTTTACATTTTACTTTGTCGCTAGATCGTTTTGTCCACACATCCAATTTGTAGATATATCGGTATTTTGAAAAAAAAAAAAAAGAAGAGAAAAAGATATAACCATGCATATTTAGTTTAATAATAAACAAAAACATTATGTACCAACTCATATATTGAAAGAACCATAAAGACTTCAAATAATGATTTTACGTTTATTGGCTATCATGTAAAATAAGATTTTAATTAGTAAGCCATGTGAATTGATGTCGATATTTTGTCGTAGGAAAATGATAGAGAAAGCCTTTGTATTTTTTGTCCAAGTAGTAATAGTTAGTTTGCTAACTAATATTAAGTGAAGTGAGAGGAAACAAAGTTTTTTCATAACGTGGCTCAATCACAATGTTCAATTCTACCTAATTTTCTTATTTATTTATTTATTATAAGATATGAAGTGTGAAATCACTTCACTCCGAGCCCCCTGAGCCCTTATTTCATGTGTGTCACACTCAATAAGAAATCTATGCTACTATCTGCTACGAAAATTATAAATATAGTCAATATGCTTAAACACTTGAATAAGCAAAACAATAGTTGACGCAAAAAGACTTCAATTGGGTAGCTTATTTGCACCTGAAATGAGCATCACTTGGGCCACAGTTTCTAAACGATACTAACGAAACTACTTTACGAGTGAACAAATCTGTCTTTATCATGTTCAAGCAAGCATACCTCTTTATGGGAAGCAAAAATGTCAAGAGCAG
The DNA here is from genome assembly GCA_014182515.1 of Eucalyptus microcorys. Lineage (NCBI taxonomy): Eukaryota > Viridiplantae > Streptophyta > Magnoliopsida > Myrtales > Myrtaceae > Eucalyptus > Eucalyptus microcorys. The sequence goes on along the minus strand of CM024565.1, from coordinate 32,138,847 downwards.
TGAAATGATCCTTATTTTTTGCCAAAGGATCCACCCTCTTGTCTTGTGCAAATATGGACATGATATCATATTTTTTATGAAGTGCAGCCAGATGCAAAGCCGTGTTTCCATCGTTGTCTTGTTCGTTGATAAGATCCTCCATGTTTGGCATCCCTAATATGTACTTGACTACATTCTCTCGTCCACCAATAACGCCTGCATGAAGAGCCGATTGCCCTTTGGTGTTTATAATTTCACAAGCATCAGGACAGGATCTAACAAGCTCGTCAATGACATTGACACAACCTTGAAATGCTGCAAGGTGAAGAGCTGATTCCCCTCCTTTGTCTAAGTCGTATGCCACAGAAGTATCGTGTTGCAGGAGTAGTCGAACTGCTTCGACTTTGCCCAAGTAAGAGACGTAATGAAGAGGGGTCCATCCCAAATCATCTGCTTCTTTGATCGCTTCTGGCCTCTTCTCCATGATTTTCTCCCAACCTTTGCAAAAAAAAAAAAGGAAAATGTCATGATTTAGTCAGTTTATAGCATCTAGACATAGATACTAAAGTTGCACTTCATCCTGTTAAGTTTGCCCCGTTTTGATTGTACTAGGAAGGACTATCTCATGGTAATCTGAAGTTTTTTCAGGTGGTCTTGTGTAACACTTGTAGAACCTTACTGCCTTTAATCTAGCATAATGCAGAAATTCGTAAAGTTTATCAATTGAAATTGTTAGAAATTCGTTAAGCAGTTTGAGAAAAACTTCTCATATTTTCGGCAAGGCATCTGCACTGACAAGGCTAGAATAAAATACCTAGATTTTTTACTCAAATGCCAATCATTTTATGGAAAATATCCTGGCCGACTCAATTTTATAAGAGAATTTAGATAATGAAAGAGGACTAGCACCTTCTACATTTTCAAAAGTAAAATCATTGCATCCCTTTGCTTTCAAGTCGTTATAATTTGCCCTCGAGGGCTAAGAAATTGAGCATGTACACCCTGATCTTTTGGAAAGGTATTGCAATGTGCCCAGTCATCATTTGCAAACTAAAGAAAAAGCGGTATAATTCAGAAAAATGTAAGAGAACTAGATCTTGAAAAACGCGTAGAAAGAAATCAGCGGGTGAGAAAGACTTTTACCAACACTAACATGAAAAATAGTAATTTTTCCGCATGGATGCATAATCTAAAATTGATACTACTTTTTTGGTCCGCATTCCAAGAGAAGACGAATCGGTTTAAACCTACATAATAGTCAATGAATAAAACAATAAAGAGAATGCAATGAGATAAAAACTCGAATCTTTTTAAAACATAAACCTCATATATAACCTAATAAAGAGGCATGTCCTTGGGAAAAAGTGTACGACCTTTCACCAAAACAAATGGAATAATAAATAAATAAATTTTGAATTTACCATTATATTTATTGAAAGTTAGGATAGATGGTGCCCCTCACTGCCAAACGGTCAATTTTTTTCTTAAACTGGACTTAGTATCCCGTGATACTTACTAGTAAGTGAGAGAGAAATTCCGGCATGTAGAGCTGTCAAACCCTTAGGGCCCTTGTGAGAGGATGACAACGAGAGAGTACCCAAAATCAGCTCGATGGTACGAGAAAGTCCTCGATCTGCTGCTAGATAAAGCGGGGACTCGTAAGCGGCATTAGTAATATCACATAGTTGAGGTTCTTCTCCAATTAGCAACTCCGCCACCAAATCATGGCCTCCTCTTATTGCATAGTGCAGCACGGTATCCTTATGTAAACTCTGCTTCCGAAGTAGCTCTTTGCAGGCGTCAACTTGTCCGTTCTCAACGACCCAATGAAGTGATTTCGACAAATCAATAAACATTCGAACCGCTCGCAACTTCCCACTTTAGCAGCGACATGTAAGGGAGTGTCCCCTTTATAGTTACCCTGCCAAAGAAGGGATGGTCCTGATGGACATTGAAGAAGATGTTCGATGAAATTCACCTGTTTGTATTGAGCCGCAAGATGAAGAATGTTGTTCTCCTTTGGTGTTGTTTGATGGAAAAGGTCCTCTCCATTTCCCGAAATTATTGTGATCAGGGAATCAAAGTCTCCTGATTTTGCAGCCTCACACACTTTAGGATGCATTCTTGCTCTTTCTTTGCTGTTTACAGGACACAAAGTAGTTGCACACGAACTTATCAATATAAGCACTGAGTTCACGTGGAAGGAACTTCTTGGGGTTTTACAAGAGGAATCAATGGAAGGGAGAATGTTGCAGAGGAAATATTTTCATGCTTCTTAAAAGTACTTGAAAGGAGACTATTACATGTATATCTATAAAATGGGAATAAGTCAGGCTTGTTCCTATGAAATTTTTGCTCTCTCAAGAGCCAATTTATAATAACAAAATGGGGGAATCAAGACAACTTCGAAAGACAAAACAAAAAAAATCGACGTCTAGGTCTCCCCTGCAGCTTCTTTGTTCTTTTTTGACCTAGGAACAATGTGGTCTTCCCCGGATAGGCAGCAATGATAACTTTCTTCGTTAATTCTTCGGCCAAGTGAATATTCTAATGAATCTTCAAGGATGGTGTCATCGAGATAGGAAAATCCTAACGAATCCACATTCAACGGCCGGGATTATCCAATTACTCAACTTGATCAACTATTATCATCCAAATATAGATAATTTATGTACAATGTCACTCTCTCTACAGTTTCCAGGACAAGAATGGTCAAAAGTGAACCTATAAGTTCAAGTGCGAGGAATATATTTAAGCTTATCAAGATGACTTGACTAAGGAACAGATGTTGGATAGGAAATTTCCTTGAACTTTTCAATAAAACTTTTTTTTAGCTTTCAACTAGACTAAAGGAAAGAAATTGAGAAAGACATTTCTTGAAACTTTTCAAAGGAACCAACTAAAGAGAGGATATTGACAATAAATTTATTTGAACTTTCCAAAAGAATTGGATTAAAAAAAGGATGATGGGGAGCAAATTGATTTAAATTTTTTAAGGGAATCGAAAAGGAGATTGTCATGTGCATATGAATGATCTATCAATGGTTTAGATAAAATATGAATTTATGAGGTGGAAGAATAGTTTCCGCATAACCAAATCGGTCTGCTTCTCTGAATTTGCCGTTCTGCCTCCCGCAAATATAATAAGAAAGTGGGCAAATCTTGTTAAACATAAGATGGACAAGTGAAAAAAACCAAAACAATCAACAGCCACGTCCCTCCTGCAGTTTCTTATATTATTTTGACTTTTATTCCATCTGGTCTTCCACTTGTGGAGGGCTTCTTATTTTATTTTGATTATTTGACTTTTGTCCCATCTGCTCCTCCACTTTTGAGTTGTCCTAACTTTTTCTTTTTGGACTTTTGAAGCATCTATTCTTCCATTTTTCATCAAAAGCAAAACCATTACACTTTCACGATACTTCCTAGACCAGGGTAACTTTAGACTTCTATGCCTTTCCCAGGGAGTACGTAGCAATGAGAATTATCGTCGAAAGTTCTTCAGCCAAGTGAACATTCTCTAAAACCTTCAAGGATGGTGTCATTTATATAGGAAAATTCCAATGAATCAATGATCAATGGCTGACATTTATCCAACTAGATGACTTCGTCGATTATTGTCATTCGCATAGATAGACAAATTATAGTGTACTATATAATATTATATTATTAAGTTACGTTTGGAAGCCGGGATAAATTTTAGAATATGATAATCTTATATCAAATGGATAAGTTAAAAAAAAAAAACCAAAACAATCAGCCCACGTCCCTCCAGCAGATTCTTATTTTATTTTGACTTTTATCCCATCTGGTCTTCCACTAGTGAGGGCTTCTTATTTTATTTTGACTTTTTGACTTTTGTCCCATCTGTTCTTCCACTTGTGAGGGCTTCTTTTTTTATTGTGACATTTTGACTTTTGTCCCATCTGCTCTTCCACTTTTGAGTTGTCTTAATATTTTCTTTTTGGACTTCTGAAGCATCTTTGCTTCCACTTTTCAGCAAAAGCAAAACCATTACACTTCCACGATACTTCCTAAAACATGATAACTTTAGACTTCCATGCCTTCCCCAGGGAGTACATAGCGATGAGAATCATCTTCGAGAGTTCTTCAGCCAAGTGAACATTCTCTGAAACCTTCAAGGATGGTGTCATCTAGATAGGGAAATTCCAACTAATCAATGTTCAAAGGTGCCAACTAGATGACTTCATCTATTATCGTCATTCACATATAGACAAATTATAACGTACTATACAATTTTGTACTATTAGGTTGCATTTTATATTCCGGTTAAAATTTAGAATCTGATAATTCTATCCTATATGTAATACCTACTCAAGACAGGACAAAGTCAAATAAGAGAGATATAACTTAGATAAAATTATCTCATAGGGAAGATGGAATGTAGGTGGATAAGATTTGTAGTATTCATAAAATTAAATTTATTTTTCTCGTATAAAAAAATTCTTAATTAATAATTTATTATTTTAGGTATATTAATATAGTTTACTATTTAATGAAATTTTATTAGAGAATGATGGAAGGGAAAAAAGAAATAAAAAGAGAGAAAAAATAATAAAAAATAAGCAAATAAAAAATGAAGTAGGCAAGAGTGTCATAAAAGATTCTTATCATCTCCATTTGTGCAACTTTTAGTTCATTTGCACTAATATGCTGTTTATACTAAATAAAAAAACATGATATGATGTAATTATATTTGACTTTATTACTGCAATTCAATTCATTATATAATGATTAGGATATAACAAAATTCCTAGATTTCATATACTTTCTTATTCGATTCTATCTGATTAGATAATCAGACGACCAAACGTAGTCTTAAAATGTTTGAAAGGTAATTGAAGTGAGAGCTAAAAAAGTAAAAAGACAAACAGAGACATTGTAAACGAAGGACAAACTCATGAGCAATGGCCCTACGCTCGGTTCACTTCACTCCCTTTAAAATGCCTCAAATTATTTGGCTGTGAACAAATTTTTTACTCCAGACCATCATAAATGGGGAAAATAAGCATGGTAGATTTATATATTGAGAAAAAAAGTAGCTTTATATACAAGCTTATATCATTTGAAGTCCTTCCATTAAATCAAGACAATCATGTTCTAAGAAATGGGCAAATTCATGTTAAATAATAAATAAAAAGAACAAGCTGATGCACTAGTTTTATTGTATATTTGTCATTGCAACGTCCACCAGATCCTTTATGGATCGAAAACTTAATATGGGCCATTTCTACAATGTTGTTGAATCAGAGGACTCCACAAATTACGTCAGTCATGTAGTAATTTCTTTAAAGGATTGGTAGAAAAACTCATAACGCAATGTATGCAAGATGATTGTGACCATCTTTTTAAAGCGATTCTAAATAGTGTAAAACCAGAATTATTACAATCCTTCTTAGAAAAAGGGGGCTTAACTAACGAAAGAAAAATAGAGCTAGATGCATTCTTAAAAGAAACTGCTTTCACTTTCCTATGATGAAAGACTTCAGAAATTTCTTGGGGAAGAATGAATCCGCCCTTCAATAAAATATCTCAGCGAAAGGTGGGAGGCAGGGGCCCTTATGTCAGAATCCCCTTACTCCTAGGCAGTATATCAGAATCCCCTTACTCCTCATGATTTCGAAAAAGAAAGTAAATCTATGTCTATTTGTTATCATTTTGCGGACGAAAATGTGATTGCTCTGGCTGATCAAAATCTATTACTTCCCTTATGTCCGTTCCTTTTTGGACTAGCGCAGAGAGAGCAAGTGCTGCGCCTGGCCACCCCTCTCAACAAAGAATCAAGATACGTGATCAGGAAGGCATTCTCCTCTCATAGCTAATCACAGTAGTCATGGGGCATACATTTTCTGCATCAGCAATAAAACATTGCGCATCGGTCGTCCTGACAAATTGCTACATTCACGCATCCAAGAACCTCTGTTAAAGAAAAGGGAAAAGCAAAAGGCTTTGGGCCCATTTTCATCTCCTTGGGTCGCTGAACCACGGCTGAACCTGCCCAGGGCCAAGATAAAAATCTGGGCTTTCTTTGGGCCTCTCTAGGAAAAGCTGCAGAGACAGATCCTCTACCGATTCTACCTGCACTTCCCGTTATTTCCGGATCAAACTTGCAACTCAACTCTCAAATTATCAACTTGGATATTGTCCTACGTGGTGGAATTGAATCCTTTTCGGAAAAGACTACTATCTTAAGAAGTCCAGAGATTCTTCCAAGTCTAATCACTCCTCGAAGAGCAAGTGCGCAGACTTCAACAGTGAATCCTCTCTTCCTTCTCGTAAAAGCTAAACTGAGGATAGCAGAGCGTGGGGCGCTATCTCTAGAGGACCAGCAAAATTTTCTTGACCAACCTCTAACAACAGATGAAGTTTTAAATGTTGGTTTTCAATTGGGTCCATTGAAAGCCCCCCTAGACCTGGTGAAGCTCCTACCATCTTACATAATGTTGCGATATAGTTGGTGTGTGCACTTTTTATCCGTTTTGCCATCAGATTTCATCATTCATGAACCGAACGACACATTTATTTCCCTAAATGTTCCCAATGCTCAATCCATCTTTAATTTTCGACTTATCAGTCTTTGCAATGTTCCTTACAAAAAAAATCTCGAAGATTTTGGACAACTGACTCAAACTTTTCCTACATTCTCTGATTTCTTGTTGTTAAGGAGATATTGTGCCGGGCAATCATTTCTAATAATCCAGCTTTAGAAATTTTAAGGAAAAAAAGTTCATAATCTTTTGCTACGCTTATACTTGACATGAACAAAGCCTTCGACTGATTAAATTGGACTTGTTTTTGGCAAGTTGGGCTTTAGGTGTCGTCGTCGCCGCTTCAATTGGCAATGTGTCTCAAGAGTCTCTTTCTCTATTGTGATGAATGGCTCGCCCTCGCACCCTTTCAAGCTTATCTGTGCTCTCCTGCAAGGTGGTCTTCTCTCATATCATCTGTTAATATCCTGCGCCAAGGCCCTTTCGGCTTCTCTAATACATCTGCAGTCATACAATGTCCTGAAAGACATTTCCTTGAATAAAAATTGTTTAGAATTTGTCATCTTTTCTTTGCACACGGAGCCCACTCTGACTTCAACAATATCTCTTCTTCGTTTGTTCAAACCTCCCTTAGTCTGTCTGTCTGTCTGTCTGTCTCTCCTCACTACGTTGAAACCGCACACTTCCTGTACTACGGCTCAACAGGCCCAGTAAGCGAAAGCCAGAGAGAGATAGTGGCCACGACCAGCACTGACGGCAGAGCCTCTGGCGGGAGACCAAATGTAGTGTGGAAATGGCCCCATCAGAGGTTCAAGATGGAGGACAAGAAGGCTATCCCCGCAGTACGCGCTCCGACACTGTGGCAGAGGGATGGACATCGCCCCCACCTTCCTCCTTTCGAAGCCAGGCCTGGGCTTGGCTTCCACCTTGCGTCTCGGCACTCCAACACGCCAAGACCAACTCCATGTCCGCCGTCCCCACGTGCTGTTACGTCTGGATCCGTTTTCGAAACCCTTTGTCCTCTTTCTCTATATGGGATTTTTCTCCTTGTCACGGAACACTACGGCCGCTGGGTGTTCGCTAGGTGTTCGATAAAATTACCCTGACGAACGAGCTGGGTTGGAGCTGGGTTTTTTAATAGTTTCTTTGGTGTTGCTTGGTGATTGGCAGAAATGAAAGAGAAACAGAGAGAAAAAAGAGAGCGAGTGGAGCTGTGAAGGAACGGAAAGGAGTCCAAATAAGTCAGAGTGGGGCCTAGTATGTACACATGGCAACTAATGAATGGATTACTGTATATCCTACGTGTCACTAGTCAAGCACCCAATATTACTGTATATCCTACGTGTCCCTCCCACAACGGTTTTTAAGAGAAGTCATCTCCTTTAGCCTTCACTTGAATTTTTTTTTTGGTCGAAACTTGAATTTAATTATGACAAGGTTCTAGTAATTTTGCAATACATTTTCATTTATTGTACACTTGAGTACTCTAATGACCACAATAGCAATCATAGCCATTGGCAAATGAAGAACTTTGCTTCTTTACTACTCGAAAATGTCAATGATTTATACCAAATATTTTTCCTCCACTACAGAAGTGCAACAGTGTGATGTCACAAATTAAATCAGCTACAAAGCTTGCTAAGTTCTTTCTTTCTACAGCCGTACATTGATGAATTTGCTAACAAAGTTCTGCGTATTTTTTTTGAATAAGTGGATAAATAGAGGAGGTTTGTTTTCCGTGATTCTGTTTCTTTCCTTTGACACTGACTAACCGCTCGAAAATTTTCAAATTGCTTTGTTATTCACATGCCAAGCAGCGTGTCCTCCTTTCAAATTCTTCAATATCCTTTCAAATTCTTCAATCTGTTCATTGGGAAGCAAAATTACCTCTCTAGAGTGTTTTTGTTAACCGTTCTAACAGAGCATGCTTTTTTTTCTGTTCGTGAAGCAGCTGAAGAACTTCATATCACCGGCGGGTATCCACCCTGGAATTCTGTCTATACCATTTTGTGGAGTAAGTAATTCATCCCTTTCCTATTTGATCCATTCTTTTTACCAATTATTAGCAGAGAAAAGGAAGCTCGTTCTGTTTGTGACATTGTAAGTGAGAATGTTAAAGTATCCTTTCACAAAATGCGAAAGACTTCTTGTAAGTTGATATTTTTGATGTAGAGATAATCTGTTTGGCTATTTGAGAGTAGTACTCGCCGGCACAATTGTACGTGGCAAAGGCAAGAAGAAATTGTCTTTCAAGTCTTTTCTGTGTTTACTTGCAGATGTCACTGATCTCCAAGGAGGATGTTTCTCGTAGGGTAAGGTCTGACACACGTTTCTAGCATTAGGATGCACCATTCTCTAGTGGTCTCTTGGCTGAGGTCTCAAGTAGGTTGAAATTTGCTTATATCGCTGCAGTTTGATTTTTTTTTTTTTTTTGCCTTCGTTTACATTCTGGTATCTTCTGCGTTCTTGTGGACTATTTGATCGAGCTTCTAGGGGTCTCCTCAGACTATGTCAGGGTTTGTCTCGATCTTCTTAGTCATTCTCTGATTCGCATTACCCTTTTGCTCTATTGATACCCGAGGATAATGTTGCTCAAAGTGTCTTATCCAAGCTACTTTTTCTGCACCATCAACAACTTGCTTCTTTATATTTCCACCGTAGAAACATTGCACTAAATTAATTGCCTCTCTTCTTTCATAATTCACTGTTTAATCTCATCTTCTTGTTTTGTTCGCAAACCTTCATATGATCACAGGAGCACTTAACACCCCCTCATGATTTTTCGTTTATATCTTCTTTATGATCTTAATGTTGTACATCTTACTATATATCCAGTGAAGAAATCGTATAACCATCCCAAAATAGGTGTGGTTCATGATTCGCTGTTTTTAGCTTCATGTGTTTGATTTTGCTGGTGATTTTTCTCAATGCAAAACCTCATTTCACTTGCTATTGTGTCACAAGGTCTAGATGTTCTTTCAGTTAAGTATGGTGTGAATCTATATAGCACCAACACTCTCCTGAGGCCTTTATATCGTGTCCGACACTCTGACACGTATCTGACACGCTCCGACACATTCCAACACGCAGTTAACGAGTGTCAGAAAATCCGACACGTGATCGACTCTCCCTGATACGCTTCGATAGGCAAATCCAGAATTCTGACACGCGATTCCAACACGCATGAGGTCAATTTTAAAAACTTTCAATACTTAATGGATCAAAATGTAAATATATATATAAGAGTAGGGATCTGGATGTTGTTGGGCCCTAGGTGGCGAGCAGGCGAGTGGCCCTTGCCGGGTCTGGTGAGGCTATCGCCAGCTAGGCAAGGGCCAGCGAGGCTCACCCAGGTCCGGGCGATGCCTTAGTTAAGGCTTGAGCAAGGCCCACCCAGGATAACAAGGGTCGTCGACGAGGCCTCGCCTAGGGCGGGGAGGCTTGCGGTCATAGGTGAGGGCCAGCGTCGCCTAGATCTTGGCGAGTCTTGCCAACCCTAGCCGAGGAGTCACCAAAATTTGGGCAAGCCTCACCTAGGCCTCGCTTAGGTCGGCGAGGGCAGCCCACCCTCTACCGCCCGGGTGGCCCCCTCCAACAAGGGGCAACGATATGCCCACCACTTGCGACCCCCGCCTTTTTGTATTTCACGATTTTGCCTTTTTTTTTCTAGTTTTTTTTTTTTTTAAGAATTATTCCCAATCACCCACTTGCCTTTTTTTTTTTTTTTTTCACGAGCCCACCTTTTTTTTTCATGACCCTGCCTTTTTTTTTCGATTTTTTTTTTTAGAATTATTTTAGCTTTTTTAGAAGTTTTTTTACTATTTTTAAATAAGATTTAAAGAAAAAAAGTAAAAAAAAAAATTACCATGTAGGATAAAAAAATTAATTTATAAATACTACTTCAGCATTTTTGATTAACAAATTGACAGTGTTAACGGAAGAACTGCACTAATCTAATATATTTTATGATTTAATTGCACTTTCACGATAAGTTTTATGACTCGTAGTGCACATATCCCTAAATTTGATAGTGAAATGTGGATTGCTTCTTTTTTCTCCAAGTTTTATGAATTATTGCAACATAATATAGTTGAATTTGTTAAATTAAAATAATGAATGATATTGAAAAATGTTGAATAAATGTTTTTAGTGTAAATTGATTCTATGCTCTTTTTATTATTATTTATTTATTTGTGCATTTATATATAAAAATGTATTTAATATATAACGCATCGGAATTATCTAGTTTTTGAGAAATGACGTGTCGGCATGTCATGTCACGTGTCACGTGTCCGCATCGATGCTACATAAGTGTGAATTGCCTATTCTCTTTGCGGCACCATGCTAACTATTTAAAAGGTTATAGGTTTCTCCCAAAATTAAACAATGAACGTGTGCGCCGCTGATACTCAATCTACAAGGAAAGATTAGCTAGCTTGCAGAACCTAGTCCTAAATATGGTGAGTTTTGTACATGTTGATTTTGGACTCGTCTTTTGCAGCCTCGGGATGCTAACACATTTTATTTCCCTCTAGTTTGAACAAGACACTGTGTTGATACCAAAGAAAATATCCTGGTTAGGATACTATCCAGATGGAACTTTTGATAGTGTTTTGCCTGCACAGGAGTTAATTGTTGTGTTGCTGGGACACGTCATTAATATTCAATAGTTTGTCATTGATTTATGATTTGTTGGTTTTATCCCTCATCAAGAAATCTTTCAAATCTCGATGGAAATGAGTTTAAAGTTTCAAAGAACCTTGGCAGTAGTACCTTGTAATGCAGTTATTGGTGTCATTAACCACCAATGCTCTCGAAGCAGAAGCTAGGTAATTTTTGTGTGATAGTGATGGTCACTGAAAATCAGTGGTAAAGTATTTATGCTAGATCAGGGTAGAATCTCCTTGTGGTTCACTCTTCTGAAAATTTGTTCCTGTACTCAAACCAAATCAATAATTAAGGATTCACTCGACGACTTGCACGTGCATAGCTATATGAAAAACCAGGGGTCTGGAATTTATAGAATTTCTGGAACATTGATGTTGATTTTGTATTTAACTGTTGTTGTTGTTTTTTTTTTTTTGGGGGGTGGGGACATTGTACGGTCAAATAAGAAATACAACAGAGATCAAGTTGAAACATGTTCTAAGGCGCATATATATGATGATTAACCATGTTGAAAGTACTACTGATGATTATGAAATCATTATGTTTACCGAGCTCTTCCTTTACAATCTTATTGTCTAGGAGATGTATATCCAAGATGTGGTCCGCGATTGCATTTTGTTAGTGATTTCTGATTTTCTTTTGATCATTGAGCATTCGTTTTTGGAAAGTTGATGATCAAAGGAAAATTGAATTTACATGAGAGAAAATGGACAAAACAGAATTGATGAAAAAACATATTGTGGGTTGGTGTTGTCGTTGAGGTGTAATCTCGTCGTAACATGCTTTTATCCTTACTCAATGCTAATGTTGTACATCTTACTATATATCCAGTGAAGAAATTGTATAACCATCCCAAAATAGGTGTGGTTCATGATACCCTGTTTTTAGCTTCATGTGTTTGATTTTGCTGGTGATTTTTCTCAATGCAAAACCTCATTTCACTTGCTATTTTGTCACGAGGTCTAGATGTTCTTTCAATTAAGCATGGTGTGAATCACGTATTCTTTCTGCAGGACCTTGCCAACTATTCAAAAAGTTTTAGGTTTCTCCCAAAATTAAACAATGAACGTGTGCATCGCAGATACTCAATCTAGAAAGAAAGATTAGCTAGCTTGCAGAACCTAGTCCTTAATATGGTGAGTTTTGTACATGCTGATTTTGGACTCGTCTTTTGCAGCCTCGTGATGCTAACACATTTTATTTCCCTCTAGTTTGAACAGGACACTGTGTTGATACCAAAGAAAACATCCTGGTTAGGACACTATCCAGATTGAAATTTTGATACTGTTTTGCCTGCACAGGAGTTAATTGTTGTGTTGCTGGGACACGTAATTAATATTCAATAGTTCGTCATTGATTTATGATTTGTTGGTTTTATCCCTCATTAAGAAATCTTTCAAATCTTGATGGAAATGAGCTTAAAGTTTCAAAGAACCTTGGCAGTAGTACCTTGTAATGCAGTTATCAGTGTCATGAACCACCAATGCTCTCGAAGCAGAAGCTATGTAATTTTTGGGTGATCGTGATGGTCACTGAAAATCAGCGGTAAAGTATCTATGCTAGATCAGGGTAGGATCTCCTTGTGGTTCACTCTTCTGAAAATTTGTTCCTGTACCCAAACCAAATCAATAATTAAGGATTCACTCGACGACTTGCACGTGCATAGCTATATGAAAAACGAGGGGTCTGGAATTTATAAAATTTCTGGAACATTGATATTGATTTGGTATTTAACTGTTGTTTTTATTTTTTTTGGGACCTTGTACGGTCAAATAAGAAATACAACAGAGATCAAGTTGAAACATTTTCTAAGCCGCATATATATGATGATCAACCATGTTGAAAGTACTACTGAGGATTATGAAATCATTATGTTTACCGAGCTCTTCCTTTACAATCTTATGGTGTAGGCGATGTATATCCAAGATGTGGTCCGCGATTGCACTTTGTTAGTGATTTCTGATTTTCTTTTGATCATTGAGCATTCGTTTTTGGAAAGTTGATGATCAAAGGAAAATTGAATTTACATGAGAGAAAATGGACAAAACAGAATTGATGAAAAAACATATTGTGGGTTGGTGTTGTCGTTGTGGTGTAATCTCGTCGTAACATGCTTTTATCCTTACTCAATGCTACGGTTTGCATCCCTTCACCATTAGTCCAATCGGGTGGAAAAAAAAAAAGAGCAATGCATCTTTCCTGCAGACCGAGCTTTACATCGAGGAGGATTGAATTGAAGACCTTGAATGAAGCTGGGAAAGTCAAATTCAGCAACATATCTTGGAACCATCGCTAGAATTCTCTCGCCGACATGCAAAAATATATAGTACCTTACGTGGTGGATGATGCAGCTTTAGCGAAGGACGTGACAACAGGAACGGCTTTTAGCAGTTGGACCCCACGGGTTAAGGGTTTGTATAGAAGAAATCTTAGACTGTGTGAGGAACGACCACTACTCCTCTCTGTGCATTAGCGAGTGCGCTTGTATTCCACGAATGAATACGAAAGACAAAACGAAATGATTGTTGTTGGCATGAGTGCATGATTGAATTTCTGTAATTTGATATGATGATACATTCTTGGCCTTGTGTACCTAATTATTTGATGATGTTACTTATTGCGTTAACTTGAGAGTTCTTAGATAACACTCAAAGATAACATTCCCATTCCTATGAAGGCTTATGAAATGTTTCGGATTATCGTAAGGGAAGCATTGCATCGTCTGTGACTCTTGTTCTCAGTAGATGATGAAAATATCATTGTACTTCCTGCAGTTTTGCGCAACTAGGCCATTAAAGAGCGATGCATAGAAGTTGAAACCAAGTCACAATTCAACGGCAACTTCAAATATACGCTAGTAAAAATCACTTTCTTCGGCAAACCTTCTGCGGTGTGCTAACCTCTATTCACGCCTACTTGCAAAACTTGAAATGAAATTTGCTGTTGGCAATGCTTTACAATATAGCTAACTTACTAATTATTAACTATGCCCACTTGTAAAACTTTTAAGGAGTTGGTAACTTACTCATTCATTTGACATTAATATATACATTATCATGGCTGGAACTTACTAACCTCTTACTGATCCACTCATTAAATCTAGAAGTCGTTAATTTACTAATCAATTTGATGTTGGTAAATTCATCACGATGTCGGTAACTCATTGACCATCCGACGTAAGATGTAGAGAAGCAAAGAACAGAGTGAAGAAAGGAGAAGGTCGTAAAGGTTTTGGGGAATTTTCTGTTTTTCTGTATATCTCTTCAATGTACATTGCACTGTAATTATAATACAGGAGATACATGAATAAAAGGAAAATAAATATCTTTACAATCGAATCGATATCTTAATCTAATCAATCTAATCCCTAATTGATCCAATGCATGATCATAACCAAAATTAGATCCTGCATATCTTCCAACACTCCCCCTCAAGCTGATGGCTTGTAGATATCCAAGACTCCTAGATTGCTAAGAAGATATGCATGCTGTCTTTGACATAGAGGTTTGGTGAAGATATCTGCAGGTTGTTCTGCGGTTCCAATTCCTCTTGTCTCGATGATTCGCTCTTGAATCTTCTCTCGTGTGAAGTGGCAGTCCACCTCTATATGCTTCGTTCTTTCATGCATCACGGGATTTGCTGCGAGTTTGAGAGCCGCATCATTGTCGCAAAACAGCTTTGTTGGCCCTCTTAGCCTTATCCCAAGATCTCCAAGTAACCCTCGCATCCACACAATTTCACATGTTGTTTTTGCCATAGCCCGATATTCTCGCTTCGCTGAAGATAAGGAGACCGTCGCTTGTTTCTTGGTCTTCCATGAAAGAAGGGATTCCCCGAATTTAATACAAAAGCCGAATCGATCTTCGACTCATCGGGCAGGTCGCATAATCTGCATCACAGTATCCCGTCAATTCCATATTACACCTTCTAGATAAAAGTATCCCGAATCCTGGGCATTTCTTTAAATATTTCACAACTTTCAAGGCAGCATTCATGTGAGACTCTTTCGGGCTGTGCATAAATTGGCTGAGAGTTTGTACGGCATATGAAATATCGTGGTCCGGTCATAGTCAGATATATAAGTTTTCCAACGAGCTTCTGATAACTTGTCGGATCTTTGAGTATAGGATCACCATTCTGAGATATCCCTCCAAGAAAATCCGATGTGGTTAGCTTGGTGTTCTGCTCGATAGGAATAACTGCTGGCTTGCATCCTGATAGTCCAGCTTCGAAATGATCTCCAATACAAATTTCCGCCGACCGAGAGAAATCCCTTGATCGGATCGAGCAATCTCAATACCAAGGAAATATTTCGGTGCTCCCAAGTCCTTTATATGGAATGCAGCATGCAAATATTTCTTAAGACTCCCTATTGCAGTTTCATTGTTGCCCATGATAAGAATGTCATCAACATATATCATCAAGTAGATAGATGACATACCTTTAGTCCATGTGAACAGGGCGTAATCATACTTAGATTGTTTGAAGCCTGCAGTTGTGAGAGCATTCGCAAACTTTGCATACCATTGCCTTGAAGCTTGTTTCAATCCATAAAGGGATTTGCGGAGACGACATACCTTATTCTCCCCCTGTCTCCGTAAGCCCTGAGGAACATCCATATAGATCTCCTCATCTAAATCGCCATGAAGAAAGGCGTTGTGAACATCCATCGATGCAAAGACCAATCATGAACAGCTGCAGCGATAAAAAGAACGAATCGTGACGTCCTTAGCAACGGGGAAAAGTCTCGTGATAATCGAAACCTTCCCGTTGCGTATATCCTTTAGCCACCAACCTAGCTTTGCAACGCTCAATGGAACCATCAGATCCATATTTGATCTTATATACCCATTTACAGCCTATGGACTTTCTGTTTTGAGGAAGAGTGACTAATTCCCATGTGTGGTTATCAGTCAATGCTTGTAGTTCTGCTGCCATGGCCTGTTGCCATTGTGGATCTCTAGATGCTTCATCATAACTAGAGGGTTCTTTTTCATTGGAAATACGGCTAATGCAACATCTATGATCTGACGAAAGCTTATCAAAGCATACGTAAGAAGATATTGGATAGCGAATACTTGGTGAGTTAAGCGAAGCACAGACATAATCTTTGGTCCAGGTTGGCGGTCTTGTGGCTCGTCCTAAGCGACGTGGTGGAGATGAAGATGGTCCCTCTGCATGTGTCTCAGAAGTATCCTCCATAATGGTTGTGTCTTCCAGAGATTCTTCTGGAGGAGAGTTAGACAAAGTGGTAGAAAGTTCTACTTCTGGCGGCGTTGTGAGTACAAAACCAGGAGATACTTCTTCTTCATTTGGAATTTGGCGGAAACTCGTTGGAGCATTCAAGTCATCTTGAAAGGATGAGCTTTCACGAAAAGGAAAGATATTTTCATGAAAAACAACATCTCGACTAATAAAAAAATCTCCTGTTCCTATGTCAAGAACACGATATCCCTTTTGCAGATTTGGGTAACCCATGAATATGCATGTCCTAGCACGTGGACTCATTTTATCTCGAGGCCCCATTACTGCAGCATAACATAAGCAGCCGAAGACCCTCAGATGATCTAAGGTCGGCCTTTTTTCATAAAGCAATTCGAAAGGCGATTTGCCATCCAGTATCCGTGTTGGCATTCGGTTGATCAGATAAGCTGCAGTGAGAACACAATCTCCCCAATAATTTTCTGGGATAGATCCCTGAAATTTCAGTGCTCGGTGACTTCCAAGAGATGTCGATGTTTTCGCTCTACTACCCCATTCTGTTGTGGAGTATAAATACAGGAGCTTTCATGAAGAATGCCATGAGATAGAAAAAGTGAACGGCAATCATTATTAAAAAATTCTGTCCCATTATCAGTGCGAATCCGTTGAATCGACCTTCTAAACTGATTTTTGGTCAGGACTAGAAACATCCTTAGATGAGAAACAACTTGTGCTTTTGACTGCATCAGGAATACCCATGTGGCACGTGAGTAATCGTCCACAATTGTGAGAAAATAACGTGAACCATCCCGATGTGGGGTGTGATAGGGTCCCCAAACATCCATATGAATCAGAGAAAAAATTTCAGTGGAACATGTCATACTGAAAGGAAAAGGGGTTCGGGATTGTTTTGCCAGTGGACATATTTCACATTTAGAGTAAGGAAAGAATGCACTATGACCCATTCGTGAATGCATAAGAGAACTGTTATCATTGGTAGATAGATTACACAACGATTTTTTTATTCAGGGAAGACAAATCAAAATGACTAGGGTAACTGATCCAAAAATAAAGCCCTTCAGAAAGACTACCCAAGCCCATCAGTTTGCCAGTCGAACGGGCCTGAAAAAGACAGGTGTCAGAATCGAAGAATATTTGACATAAATTTTCTCTGCAGACTTTGGAGACAGAAATGAGATTGAATTGGAATTGTGGGACATAAAGAACATTTTGAAGGGTAATTTGATGACTCAATTGGACAAAGGCTCATCAAAGTGACATGAGTAATGTTTCCGTTTGGCAACCGCACGTAAATAGGTGTATCTAATTTCTTATGCATATTGGAAAAAAATCCTCTATCACAAACAATATGATCGCTTGCCCCCGAATCAATTATCCAAGCCTTTCTTGAAATAGAATTTATCGGGCAATGAGAAATACCTGAAAAACTTGCTCCTTTATTCCCAACATCGATCTTTTGCAAAGCCTGCATCAGCTGCTGATATTGCCCATATGTAATAGGTTGATCATTATTCAGACCAGTTGGTCCAGTGACCTGGTAGGCTGCAGCATATTCTTTTTTCTTTCCTTTTTCTCCTGTCTTACCATGTAATTTCCAACAATTATCCATGGTATGATGTGGACGCTTGCAATATTCACAATATAATTTACCTCTCCCCTTTGAATTTTGACCAAAATTCCTTAAAGATGCAGAAAAAACCTGACTGTCCGATCCTTTTGATGAGGAATAATTCTGGCCATCCGATCCTTTTAATGGAGAACAGATCTGACCGTCGGATCCCTTCATCAAGGAATAAAATGAGCCGTCCGATTCAGTGAATGGATAGGGTCCCTGTGCACCGTCAGATTTCGGCGCGAGATCTGGGCCGTTCGTCCCCTCTCTTTTAAAGGGGCATTCGAATCCTCCCTGAAACCCTAGCCCCCCTTCGCGATGCTCTCTTTCTCGGGCTAGGGTTTTTCCCGAGTCTCGCCGAACGCCGCGTATCGCGAGGGCGACGTTGTCGCTTCCTCGCGTTGCTCCGAACCGCGAGCCTCGGCTTTCCTCTTGACCGCCGGTTGGAAGATTCGTCGAGGGGAGGCACCGGATCCATCGCCAAGATCCGAGATCGAAAGGTTAGATAATTTTCATTCAAAATCAAAAGGAGTCGTGTCGTCTTCTCCCTCTCCTTTATCGATTTGTACTTGTTGGAGTGTCTCTGCTGGTCCCTCGAGTTTCTCCTCCGTTGCTTCGAGTTGGTTCCGAGATGACAACTTGTTGTAGCAGTTGTGACGGTCATATTTCCCTGCTTTAACTCTCTTAATTCCTGCATGAGTGAAAAAATTTTGGCTCAATCTAGTTTCCCGTACATCTCTGTGATGCTATCCCACATCTTTTTTGAATCTTCTGTCGGAGGAAGCCCGGCGGCCACCTCTGGAGAAATACAATTGCCGATCCACGTTCGGATGAGGTGGTTGCACTTTCTCCAGTGCTTGGCCAGCCGCTCGTCCGACGGTATGGGTATTGTTCCGTCGAGAAATCCGTCTTTGTCCTTCGTCACAAGGGCCCGCCGGAAATCCTGCGACCATTTGGAATAATTCTCCGACCCGGTGAGTTGTAAACTGATTAATTTCAGTTCTGGACCGTCGGCGGTTGATACATGTAAAGGATCGCCAGGTTCCGGTCGGCCGGTGACGGCAGCGATCGGAAACGGAAGGAAGCCTGGTGCAAAATTCGGGTAAGGGTTCGCCCTTGTACCCGATCTACTAAATCCGGACCCTAAATCCGGTTCACCCGACCCATTTACTCGTTCAACCGACGGGCTGAGTTTGCCCCATTCGTGGTTGGCGGACTCCCGTCGGGTTGGGGGTTGCTCAGGTTGCTCCTAGTCCCGGCGATGATGTATTTGGGCCTGGCCCAACGTACCATGGATATGGTACCCATTGGTAAGGATGCCCGGAGACGGGCAGCCCCATGTTCGACTGAGCCGGGTGATACTGCCATGGTAGACTTTGAATTTGAGTTTGCTGTTGGATTGCCGGAATTGTGGTTTGTATTTGTTGTGCAGATGTAGCCTCTCCCGTGGACTGTGTATCCACGCCAGAAGATGGATTTTCCGGTTGATTCATGGTGAGTAACTTTCTCTCGCTTCTTTCTTCTCTAAAAATTTTTGATTCCTTCTCTCGCTGTGATTTGGTTTTGCGGACCGAAAGCTTCGATAGGCAATCAATGTATGCGGAAGCGGAATCAAGAGCTCGGCTCGATACCATGACAAAGATGTAGAGAAGCAAAGAACAGTGAAGAAAGGAGAAGGTCATAAAGGTTTTGGGGAATTTTCTGTTTTTCTGTATATCTCTTCAATGTACATTGCACTGTAATTATAATACAGAGATACATGAATAAAAGGAAAATAAATATCTTTACAATCGAATCGATATCTTAATCTAATCAATCTAATCCCTAATTGATCCAATGCATGATCATAACCAAAATTAGATCCTGCATATCTTCCAACACCATCGTTGAAGAATGTTCAGGGAATTCATGGAAGTTCAAGTAATTGCAATCAACAATAAAGACAAATAAAACCCGTTAAATGCTACCAAGAGCATTTTTTATTTAATTGAAAAATCCCAAAGTCCAACGCCACTGCAATGAAACAACAATTATCACCAAAAAATGCCAACTTGGCAGTTCAAGCGCATTTGCTCAGCGGCTACGAAACCCTCTTTGGCTTTCATTTGGCCAACTAGGATGCAATCTAACTTGCACATCCTTCACACACCCGAAAAGTCTCAACTTGTTGGCCTTTGCTGCGCTCCACTCCGGCCATCTTCAGCACGGCAGTTTTGCCAGAGCGGATCAAACGGTCAACGTTGACAGGGTTTAAATCAGACAGCTGACGTGAAAGTGCTCGAACTAACAAAGCAAAAAGAAAATTTCCTGGGCACAAAGACATGGGACCGTAGAACCGGCCCAACTTATTTAGCGGCTTTCCTAGAGTATCCCACGGTCAAGCATAAAAGCTTCGGACCTTTGTTCTGGGACAAAGACGCTGCCCCTCTTGGACAGTAATGAAGCCGCCAATCTCTAAATAAGAAGTTACCGCCTTAGCAGACAGGGCAAGTGCAAGGAGTACAATAGGGACTTCAATCTGGACCGAGGGCTTCAATACAGCAAACAGACCACTGAAAAAGGCCGGCATCATCATGAATGAAGCTAGGATAATTAATGAGTCTGTGATGTGGACCACCAGGTGGTGGTCCACTTCGCTCAAGAAACGCCCAATGTATAGCATAAATAGTGCCCCAAATGATAAAAGGAACGCTGCACTGTCACATGCCACAAAAAGTACGAAATTTAAACTGCCCGCAAGAATCGCCCTCCCTTTATTGGGTCCGTCATTGTTATAAACTCCAGGCATCGTAATGATGGCGGAGAAGGTGACTGTGGCTATGAGCACTGCCATTATTTGTTGAGCCTTTTTCGACACTCCTGTGGTAAGTGGCGCAGCTGGTTGCCCCATAACAAATTGCTTTTTTAACTTCTTACCATTTCCATGAACCACGTCATGATAATGCGGCATTCCCTCAGATCCTTTCAACACCTGAGAAGCTTCTACAGCATTGAGGCCGACCTAATAATGTACAGAAAGTGTCAATTAAAGAGTGCTCTTTCCTGGCAAAGTACTTCAAGACCTTGGCTTTACGCACTCAAATACATTTATAATAAACAGAACTTCGGGCGAGTCCTAAAACATTATGGGGGCAGAGTGTACGTTTTCTCTTTTACCTCAATAACTGTTTGAAAGGGGCAGAAAAGAAACAGTAGGATTATAGCTAAGTATTGTTCAAAATATTCCGATTTTTTCATGTGAATGTGGCGAATAAACTTCTTGGATGAGATCCTTTAATGTTACGGCTAATTCTACATTTTAAAGTTACTCCAGAATGGTTGACACCCCCAGCGGAACTCCATTTTTCTTTTTTTTCCTTTTCTCCTTTCCCCACTTTACCTTATGCCCTAACTTTAGATGATCCCATCCCTAAGTGTTTAGCACTGTTTTCAAGATAAATAAGACAGAATTATCTTTGAACCAGTTGAAGACCGATTGTTGCATGGATTTATACTCGATGAAGGTTTTGATTTGATGATATAATATGATCTTATAACACATATTTACCAACGTTACACATTATATTGTACACTGATAATAAATATTTATCAACCAAACAACAGAACTAATTAATATCAAACTATTCCTTGTTAATTGAATTCTTTGTTACCGTATAACTTCTAAGAAAAAAAGAATTCAAACTACAATTTTTTTTTAAAATATATTTTATAATATGCAGTTAACTGCTGGCTATTAATACGATATTGGGATTTTCTTTATGTAATTAGATTTTAAGTGCGGCTTTCATATGTGGGAATGAGTTAGATGATTTCAGACCGTAAGCATTAATCAGATTATAAAGACTTCGATTTTAACATTTTGCAGTGAAGCGGGAGGGAATGAAGCTTTGTTTATTAGTGTCTCAACCACAAAGTTCAATTCTGCCCAAATGTCTTATTTATGGTTAGATATGAAGTATGAAAGCACTTCACTCCGAGCCCCTTTTGAATGTGTGTCACATATAATAAAGCAACCTATGCTACTATTTACTACGAAAATTGATAATATATTCAATATGCTCAAACAATCGAATAAGCAAAACAAAGTTGACGCAAAAAGACTTCAATTGGGTGGTTTGTTTGCATCGAGCGTCACTTGGCCACAAGTTCTAAATGATACTGAAAAATAACTATGCGAGTGAACAAATTAGGCTCTATAGAGTTGAAGCAAGCGTACCATCTCGTTAGTATCAAAAATGTCAATGGCGGTCAAGTGATCCTTATCTGAGGCCAAATGGTCCAATCTCTTGTCTTGCACAAGTATGATTATAATTTCATTTCTTTTATGAAGCACAGCCAAATGCAGAGCAGTGTTTCCATCGGTGTCTTGTTCCTTGATAAGATAATCCAGATTTGGCTCTCGGAGTATGTACTTGACGACATTCACTTGTCCACCGTTTACAGCTGCATGAAGGGCCGTTTGGCCTTTGGTGCTTGTTAAGTCCCACGCATCTGGGCAGTATTTAACAATCTCGTCAATGACATTGAGGTGGCCATTATATGCTGCAAGGAGAAGAGCGGATTCCCCGATTTTGTCCAGGTCATATGCCATAGAAGTATCTTGTTGTAGGAGCAGTCGAACTACTTCGACTTTGCCCACGGAAGCAACATAATGAAGAGGAGTCCAACCCATATCGTCTCCTTCTCTGATCACTTCTGGTCTGTTCTCCAGGATTTTCTCCCAAACTTGCAAAATCAAATAGGAATATGTCATGATCTAAATTATTTTTAGCATCTTGACATAGATTTTAAAATTGCATTTCATTGCAATAAGTTTTTCTGTTTTTCTCTATACTAAGAAGGCATATGTCATGGTTATTCTGAAATTTCTCAGGTGACATTGTGTAACACACGTAGAATCTAACTACCATTAATCTAGCACAATGCAAAAATTTGGAAACTTTTTCTTTTGATTTGTTGAAAATTCATGAAGTTGATTGAGAAGAAGCGTCTCTTACAGGTAGATGCCAATCATTTTGCGGAATTATCGTGCCCAACTCAATTTTGTAGAAAAATTCAATATTGAATGAGGACTCTGCACCTTCTACATTTACAATGGTAAAATCACTGCACTCCCCTTTTTTTTTAAAGCCATCAAAATTTACTCTCGAAGGTTTTGCATGGGATACCCTGATCTTTTGGAAATATATTGCAATATGCCTTGTCATTAATTGTAAACTGAAAAGCCATTAATCATAAGGACAAAATGTCAAAACAAAGAAGAATACCAAAAAAAGAAAAAGAAAAAAGAACTGGATGAGAGATAAAAGGGAAGAGTTAGGGGTGTGATGGTGATGGTGGTTGCTGCCACTGCCATCGTAGGAGGGTTCATGATGATAATGGTGCCGGTAGAAATCCCAAAAAAAGCGGTAAAAATCAGAAAAAGTAGGAGCACAGGATCTAAAAGAATATGTAGAAAGAAATTAAGTGCATGTAAAAGATGCTACCATAAAAATAATGAAAAAATTATTAAAAAAATTCTAAATCTATTGCGTTGATACCATTTTAATTCCAAACTTTTCAATTTAATCAATTTAGTCCTAATCATTTTTCCATTGATACCAATTCAATCTATTTAACCAATTTAGGCTCGAAATCGCTGAAGTAGATGACAACCATCTTATGTGACACGATCGGTGTTGACATGGATATTTTTAAATAATTTTTTTCGTTTTTTTGTTTTAAAAAAATTCTATTTTTCTCATTTTTCATGTACTTTTTCCTTTGGACTATGGTTGGCGACCACCACAGCCAAAGGCTGACGAGGGCAAGGGTGGCCCTCCCCAAATCTGGGGAGGGCTTGACCCTTGCCCAAGCTGCGAGGGTCATGTCCTCACCGGATTTGATGAGAGCCGCGACGCCCTCGCTAGCCCTTGGCTGTGGTCGGTCACTTGGGACATGGCTGATACTAGCCACAAGTGCAAAGGAGAAAGAATAGGAAAAAAAAAAAAAAATTATTTAAAAATATTCATGTCAATGCTAGCCATGCTACATATGACGGCCGGCATACACGTCGTGATTTCTGGCTTAAATTGGTTGGACAAACTGAATTGATACCGATGTGAAAAAATTAAGATTAAATTAGTCTAATTTAAGAATTTATGATTGAATTGGTATCAATATAATAAATTTATGATTTTTTTTTTTTTTATACTTTTCCCTAAAAATAATGATTTTGCCAAATGGATACGTAATCCAAAATGGAGTCATTAACTATGTGAATCTTAACTATAGCTTCGAAGTGACAATCTTGATGGAAAAATCCCGTTCCTATGTTACATGTAAAAGCTATAGTCTTTTGTTCTTATTCTAAGAGAGGACAGACCAGTTTGAATTTACTTAATGAACAAAACAATAAAGAGAATGCAACGAGAATAACTAACTCGAATCTTTTTAAAACATAACCCTGATATATAGTGGTCGAGAGACTTGTCCTTGGAGAAAAGCGTGAACTTTCACAAAAAAAAAGAAAAAGAAAAAAAAAGAGTAACAATAAATAAGTATTTATTGTTTTTATTACTATATTATAAAATTTTAGGATAGATAGTGGCCATCACTGCTAATACCAACACTCTCACCTAAAAGAAGCCTTGGACGAGAGAGGGAACTTTATTTGAAATTTGTTTCAGTGGACAGATCTTGCGATACTTACTGGTCATTGGGCGACCGATGGCAGCATGCAGAGCTGTAAATCCCTTAGGACCCTTGTGAGAGGATGGCAATGAGGACGCACATAAAATCAGCTCCATGATATCTAAATATTCTCGATTTGTTGCAAGATAAAGTGGGGACTCATCAGCAGAATTTGTAATATCACACAATTGAGGACCTTCTTCGATTAGCAACTTCACCACCAATTCATGGCCTCCTCTTACTGCATAATGTAGCGCAATATCCTTATGCAAATTCTGTTTTTCAAGTAGTTCTTTCCTCGACTTACATGTCACAATTGCCCGTTGGAAACGTCTCTCGCCTTATGCAGACAACTACCAATCCTTCACTCCGCTATGTTAATTCACTGCAGAAGAATACGCTTCGTTGCTAGCCTTCAGTACTGCTCTGACCTCCTCATAATACTTTCGTACGTGGCCTGCAAAAGCCTCACCGTCACCGCTAACTCTAGTCTCTTGTGAAAGTGGAACTAAATCAAGTATATGTTGAGGATTCAACTCATCTGCATGGACCAAAGAGAGGGACCAGTCGGTAATTAGATGCACATATGAATGTCACTTGTAATTACAAAATGCAACTCATATGTATCGATTCGCACAAAAAATGAGAGAATGAATTGACAAATTCTCTCAAACAGGTCAAAACAACACTAAAAATTCATTTTTTTCCTCGTACTTTCACTACCATCGGTCCCACATTCAACAATATGTGACTGTCTTGTCTAGTGTCGCTTCAACGAGTTGCAATTACCTTTTGTCATGATGAAAGAAAGGATTGACATTTAATTTAGTTTAATTGGAAATTTAGGGATATTGGACATCTTGGGACAAAGATGCCCCTATCCATGGTGCAAAATACAGCATGTGACACGCACGTGGTTGTTATCCATACTAAATGTCGGAGAGATGGAGGATCAATTAAGACTAAGGCTTTTTCCAAAAATAAATAATAATAATAATAATAATAATAATAATAATAATAATAATAATAATAATAATAAGGAGAATGAGAAGGAGAAGGAGAAGCAGAAGGAAAAGGAGAAGGAGAAGCAGAAGGAGAAAAAGAAGAAGGAGAAGCAGAAGGAAAAGGAGAACGAGAAGGAGAAGAAGAAGACTAGAGCACCATTTTACAATAGTCTAGGACAAACCCTTCCCTTTGAGGCACTTTAAGATAAATGCCTCCTGTTTTTGAAATTTTCTCAAAATTCAATTTTGCACCTTCATCAGTTTGATTTGGTCATAAATCATAATGTCTAGTCGTGGCTTTCCGGGCATATCCCTTTCCCCGTCACAAGTTATACTGCCCCTAGATCTTAAAAAGTACTAGATTTTCATTGAATCCCCAATTCTCTAGCTGCGTATAATCATGGAATATCAATACCCTTTTTTGAAGGCCTATTGGTTCGTTTCTTTATCATCTCATTCAATCTCTTAATAACATCCACTGAAAGGAAAATAAAAGAGGCAACAACCATGGTCAAGTTCGATTTGGTGAATCAATAGTCTCCCTCTGTTCTTGCGACGGAAGACTCTAGGTTGTATCAAATCCAAAGTGAGAAGAAAAAGTAGTGTCAACTGTTATGGAAATTCCTTATGATGTTTTGAAGACGACAAAATAAATCAAAGGCTACTAACGTGTTTAATGGTTGAGTAATAGACTATGCAGATGATAGAACATGTAAAGGATATTGTCAAAGTCTATGCTTGGAAGAACCAAAGACGAACTCTATGCTGAAGCTGAACTTATTCGGACCGTGTCCAGACCTTAAAGCTAAATCTGTTCGAAGCGAGAATATGTTCAGACTCAGATTGTAAAGTCTATCGCACTCAGACTCAGATTATAAAGTCTATTGCTATCAGACTTTACATCAAGAACGAGATAGATCGTAACACAAGCCCAAATGTATAATAGCTAGTGATCTGGTTTGGATTCTACATCAAGATTGATTTGATTGACTCAATCTAATTGATTGACAATTGGATCTTGAAGACAAGAACTTTCTATACGAAGAAACTCTTCTTATGGAAACCAATATTCTGTTTGTATGGGCGATCGAATCAATTTGGGATTCTACTTTTGTCACTCAACGGCTACTAAATCTTCTAGATACGGATCTGTCCGATGGGTAGATTGGAAGACAATCCTCTAGATGCTGTCCAACGGCTAGTTTGGAAGTGGAGGAGTATTTAAGGAGATCAAAGACCAATGAGTAAGTAAGAGACGGAGCGTAGAATTTATAATTCCAAAGTCTGAGTAACTTCGATCATACACTTGTCTCTTGTGAGCTTAAACGTTTGTGATTATGAGAGAAATACCAAAAGAGTGACTTAGTGAGATAGTGTGATCTACTACTAAGTGTTTGCACTCAAAGTTGTAATCTCTTGTTGATTGCATGGTGAAATCCAGCAAAAAGGCTGTTAGCATGGGAGAGTGGACGTAGGCTTGATCTAAGCCAAACCATTATAAACCTTATGTTCTTATTCTCTTCCCTGAACTCCTTTATTTTGCTCGTAGTTCTATTTAACTGCTAAAGTCTAATCTCGCTCAAAGTTTGCTGCTTTTTAGATTCAGTTTCAAAAGTCTGTTGTTATTCAAACTAAGGTTAAAAGTAAAGGTTTTCACTGCATTTTGCAGAATCTATTTTTACACCTATTCACATCCCGTCTTGGTTCTTTTACTAGCCCTTTCAATTGGTATCAGAGCCAAGTGCTCGGTTTATAAAAGTGTTTTTACTTTTGAGCTAAAGATCTTCTCTGGCTAGTATCTTGGCACCAGGACTTATGGAAGGGCAAAGTAACAACAGGCCACTATATTTTGATGGAAAGGAATACAACGTGTGGAAGAACAAAATAAAAGCATTCCTAAGATCCAGAGATCCTTTGTAATGGGATGTTGTGGAAAAAATAATCAATTCCACTACCGCGTCTACTTCAAATAAGAAGGGCAAAGACAAAGAAACCAAACCCCCACTCCTATGTCTCGGATGGAGATGTCCAAAAGAGAAGCTCTTGATGCAAAAGCCATTTATTCTTTATATTGCACTTCGTCTCCTGCTGAATATAATAGAATCTCTTCATGTGAAATAGCGAAAGAAGTTTGGGATAGACTTCATGTTACATATGAAGGGATTGATCATGTAAAAGAGACAAAAGTAAACTTCCTGCTTGGCAAATATGAATCCTTCAAGATGAAGCAAGGAAAGTCGATTGGAGATATGTTCGATCTTTTTATAGAAATTGTAAACGGTTTGGCGTATCAAGGTCATCCAATTTTTTCCCCAATGAAGGTCAACAAACTCTTGCGAGGTCTCTCAAAAGATTGGAACCATGTTAAGACCTCAATTCGGGAAACTCAAAGGATTATGCCACTTTCCATTGATGAATTGATTGGCACTCTTCAATCCTATGAAGTGGAACAAATCAACGATGAAGATCCCGAAGGTAAAAAGTTCATCGCTTTAAAATCTAACGTTGATTCTGATAATACAGATTCAAAAATGATATGGACGATGAAGAACTTGCTTTTATGATCAAGAGATTCAAAAAGCAAAGTAGAAAAGGAAGGAAATTCAGTGAAAGAAAATAATACAAGCAGAATGGGCAGAAAAGAACCATGAAAGAAGATGACAAGCAAGGATATATATGCTTGATGGCACATTTAGACTTAAATTCGGAATCATAATCAGAGTCTGACTCAGACACAGACTTAGAATCCGATGAGGAAATCGAGGTAAGCAATTCAAAAATTTCTATCAAAGTTTCAAAGTTTATAAATGAGCTTTGCTTAAATCTCAAATCTTCTCTTAAAAGGATCTCTGAACTTAAAAAGGAAAATTCTTGGCTTAGGCAACAATATCTTTCTCAAAAAGAAAAGTTTGAAATTTTGCAAAAAAATTTCCTACAAACAAAAGAAAGTCGAGATTTACTTGTCAAAGAAAATGATTCTTTAAAAAAGGAATTTTCAAATATTTCAACAAAATTTTCAAATGGTTCAAAAACATTAGAGCATATCATTTCCATACAAGTACCTTACTATAATAAGTCGGGACTTGGTTTCAATAAGGAAAGTGATTCTTTAATTGATTTTCCTAAAGTAAAAGAGAGACTTAGACAAAAACCTTCAAAGGTATTTTACAAAAATCATTTTCAAAAAGTGTTTATAAAACCTGTTGGTATAAATGCCTTCAAGTGTTCAAATTGTGGAAATTCAAAACACTTTGAAAAAGAATGCCCTAAAGTGTGGAGACCTGTTAAGAAAGATTGGGTAAAAGCAATATACTCTACTAACTCTCATGGACCTAAGAAAATCTGGGTACCAAAGAAAAGGTGAGTTGTTTTTGTAGGAAATAAATGAAGAGAAGAAAGAGAATTTGGTAAGGAAGGTTTATTTTGGCTTGAGTACAAAATTTAAAAATTCTCATTATATTTATATTCTCTTCGTGCCTTGATTGATTTAGATGTTATAATGATCATATTCTTTGATTGGTTTGATTGAAGAAAGAATCGCGTGTTATTTCTTTCATGAGATGCGATTTGATCTAATATGTGTGATTATTTTTGATATCTTACTTAGAGACAATTGAGTTTATTTGATTTTATACTCTCAGATTTTGTCATATTTTGCAAAGTGAAAATCCGTTTTACATGATATTAATTTATTATGCAAAATATTATTTCTTAAATATTCAAGGATTTTATTCTCTCTGATATTATCATGCTTTGACTAAGTGGGAATTTCTTTTTCAAGATATTATTAAGATGTTCTTTTCTTAAATAATATGTTATGATGAGTTTGGAAAGAATATTTGATTATGGAGATTATATAATTTGCTCTAACGAAATGGAAGGATCCAAATTGATGGATACCAAAAAGGAAATGAGTGCATTGCAGGAAATTCTATAAGGGAAGAATGATTGCGAGTTTACGTAGGTGCAATCAAAAAGGTATCTCATGCGAAGATTGGTAATTTTTTTTTAATCAATGGTATATTGCAAACATATACCTTGGGTAAGAGAATATTTTTTATCCTGCCTTGCAAATCTCTACATACATTATCATGATTTTAGATGATTGCCTATGAATTATATATTATTCATATTGCAAATATCTTTTGTCATAAGGCATTGCAAGTTTTTACTTGATTTGGCACGTGATAGAAATATCTACTTTCTTTTTGCGAAATGCATCAATAATATATTTTTTTTGAGATTTATGCTCAAGGAAATCCCTTTGATCTTGAAAGATATTAGTGCATATTTATGGATACTCTTGCTATATTCTTAGAAGATGTCTTATATCTAGCAAGTTTGATCCATAGATTAGATGAAAGTATTACGTGATATTTTTGCAAAGATTGTTAGCTATTATACAAGAATTTGTAGGTGGAAAAAGAATCTTTCATATGGATTTTGGAAAGCTCGATTAAAAAATCGTGGAGATTCTATACTATTTTCCGGAGGCTTAAAAATTCCCTTCCTTGTGCAAAGTTTTTGCAAATTGTTAAGGAAATCCCTAAGTGTCATACGGAAGTTTTATTAAGTTTATGCAGGTTGAATTCGAGAAGAGATTGATTGAAGAAAATAAATTTTTGCCTCGAATTTCAAAATGCAAATGATCGTTGTGGATATCATTGTTACGAAGGAAATAATGGAAAAATATTCTACTCAACATGCACAAGCCACAATTAGTGCTATTCGCAAATATTGTCATGATGACAGGGGGAGAAAGCGAATCCAAGAGAAAGAAAAGAATTGTGATCACCTCAAAAAGGCAACAAATTGAGGGGGAGCTTTGATCAATTATGAAAAAATCTTTTTGAATTGATCGTGATCTTGATTATTATGGAAGGAAGGAAAATGTAAAAGTGACGGAACTTACCAAGTTCTACAAAATCCGGTTAGTGCATCTTTTATTACCTTTTGTCATCAACAAATCTCTTATTGAGATTATCATTTTTATTAGGACAAAATGGGTAAGTGAATTTTATAATGCATCCGTGATTTTTATTAGATATTTGCTGATATATATGATCGAAGTGAGCTTTATTACATATCTTTAATATTCGACTTATTTTGTAAAAGCTGATTTTTTGGAAATTATGTTTCGTGCAAGACATATTTGTTATCATTTTATATTCTCTACGTGATACTATTTCTATTGTTATCGCTTTTTGATTATGACAAAAAGGGGGAGAGAATATAGATATGCATATGTGTTGATTGGTTGATATTATTTATTGCATAATATTGAGCTGTGATCATTTTTCTATATATTGTTATGCTCAATCTATTTGCTATATTTTGATTTGAATTACATTGCTCTGATTTATCAATATTTTAAAAAGTGTGATTACACATCTGCATATTCAGAGATTGTTTTGTCATCATAAAAAATGAGGAGATTATTAGGGAAATCCCTTATGATGTTTTGAAGATGACAAAATAAATCAAATGTTACTAACGTGTTTAATGTTTGAGTAATAGACTATGCAGATGATAGAACATGTAAAGGATATTGTCAAAGTCTATGCTTGGAAGAACCAGAATATAGACTTTATGCTGAAAACTGAACTTATTCAGACTGTGTCCAGACCTTAAAGCTAAATCTGTTCAAAAGCAAAATATGTTTAGACTCAGATTGTAAAGTCTATCGCACTTAGACTCAGATTATAAAGTCTATTGCTCTCGGACTTTACATCCGAATGAGACAGATCGTAACACAAGCCCAAAATATATAACGGCTAGTAATATGGTTTGGATTCTACATCAAGATAGATTTGATTGACTAATCTAATTGATTGACAATTAAATCATGAAGACAAGAACTTTCTATATGAAGGAGCTTTACTTATGGAAACAAAGATTTTGTTTGTATGGGCGATCGAAATCAATTTGAGATTCTACTTTTGTCACTCAACGGCTACCTAATCTTCCAGATATAGATCTGTCTAATGGGTAAATTGGAAGACGATCCTCTAGATACTATCCAATGGCTAGTTTGGAAGTGGAGGAGTATTTAAGAAGACCAAGGACCGATGAGCAACTAAAAGACGGAGCGTAGAATTTATAATTCTAAAGTCTGAGCAACTTCGATCATATACTTGTCTCTTGTGAGCTTAAACGTTTGTGATCGTGAGAGAAATACCAAAAGAGTGACTTAGTGAGATAGTGTGATCTACTACTAAGTATTTGCACTCAAAGTTGTAATCTCTTGTTGATTGCATAGTGGAATCCAGCAAGAAAGCTGTTAGTGTGGGAGAGTGGACGTAGGCTTGATCTAAGCCGAACCACTATAAACCTTGTGTTCTTATTCTCTTCCCTGAACTCCTTTATTTTGCTCGCAGTTCTATTTAATTGCTAAAGTCGGATCTAGTTTAAAGTCTGCTGCTCTTCAGATTCGGTTTCAAAAGTCTGTTGTTATTCAAACTCACGTTAAAAGTAAAGGTTTGCAGAATCTGTTTTTACACCTATTCACCCCCCTCTAGGTGCTTCTACTAGCCCTTTCATCAACAACCTTGCTTGGCCTCGTCTGTCACACTTGAACATGCACATCAAAGCCAAACCTTCTTTGATTCAGATTTGAGACGGCAAACATAAACCAATTCTAAGTGCTTCCCAAGAACAAGGAATTTGATGGGAATGTAATCTCCGGCAAGGTTTTCTAATTGGTCTTGGTCATGTTGACCAGGTGGTTCATAAATGTTTAAAGGTCTAAGAGATGCAAATTAATGCAGTTGAGACTAAAAGGAGTAGACAGATACTTCTTTGAAGTCTACAATGCGTAAAATTTTCTAATGAAAAATTTCAAGCATTACTAAATTCCATGGACACTTTTGCTCCACCTTTTTTTCCAAGCCACATCTGCAATATCAAATGCTAAACAATCAAAGTGTATATGCAAGTGTCATGATCCGAAGGTTTCCATGTGCAAAGGACAGTGACTAATCCAAGAAGACCAAGACGAGCTTCTCCGGCCTTCTCTAGAATATTCGAGGGGTAGGCAATATTGTAATTGTACTCATTCTTGTAATAAATGTGGGTAGTTCGTAGATAGGGAGATGTGACTACCACCGTTAGATTGAGCGAAAATGTACGGTTGTAAGTCGATTAGCACTTGTGTATAAAGGAGTCTCCTCCACTCATTTGTTTCATTTCACTCATTTGGATCATATCACAAATAAAGGTATTTCAGAGTTTCTCTCTCATAAAAACACATTTTACCATCTAAGTGATGACATAGATGACCGCTATATAAGCCTCCAACATAGAAGCACTAAAGCTAAGCTAACAAAACCATAGCTTCTTTAGATTCTTTAAGCTTGTCATGAAATTCCAGAACAAACTTCTAGGTCTTGTCTCTATAGTGGATATTAATAAAAATAAACGTGACAGATCAACTTCACTTGGGAAGATCATGAGCACAACAAAAAAGTTATCAAGTAGAGGAATGAGACCCAGTATATTGTTGAGTTGGAAAAAAGTACCTGCCATCAAACATATATCCCAAAGCTAATGCAGCCATGAAACATGTCATTTTAGAGACTGATGAAGGACAAAGATGAACAAAAGCTGGAACCATCCTTCTTCCACCATGCGGAGAGCATTACCACAGTTAAAAACAAGTTTACGTAGGGCACCAACGGCACTTTCTTGGACATCCTGAAAATAACATTGTAAATCACGCTCAATTTATCTGCTTTCATGGACAAACATTCACCAAAACCTGTGAAATCCAGTGGCTCCGTGGCATTTGATTCACCAAAGAGAAGGATAAATCAAGATACAACCTGTTTTGAATATAAAGACATGGGCATGATAAAATCACGTGGTGCGAAAAGCATGTCTAGCGGCAAGGCTAAATTAAATTGTAGACACACATCAGAGTGGTCAAAGACCTACTTCAATGTCAGAGCAAGTCAGAGCAATCGGTGGAGCAACACCACCTTCTCACCCAATAACAACGCTACAAAGAAAATCTGTGGTTTAGTATCATATAAAACAAAAGCAAGTATTCCGAGTAGAGAACAAAGATAACGAGGAACAATTTGGACACACTGCAATAAACTACCAAGGGAAAAAACATCATGTTAAAGAAAAAATTGTTAATTACATAATTATAGAAGTTAGAATGAACAATTTTCATTATGCCAACATTGAAGCATTTTTTTTATTTTTTGCCGAGCATGGAAAATTGTTAGTTTTTATTTATTTTGTGGTTTAGCAAATGTGATTTCCTCCTTGTTAAAAGGGAAGCTATTTTCTTACAATCTAAGATTGTTATTTTTAATCCATGGAAAACGTTTTCCATAAATTGATTAGTTTCTTATCATCTAAACAATAGAAAGTGGGAAAGCAATATTTCTGAAATAATTTTCCGTAAAACTAACATTCCCTTAGTCTGTATTTCACTAAGTCTTATATTATGCCATTAGTTTAATCAATGGCCATGCATCAGTCAAGTGATTTGTAATAGTGATAGAAATTAGAAGTTATTAAATGAGATCAAGGGACGAGATTGTCATATGATAGCAACTCCAGTATAAATGGATCTTCAATGCTCTGTCATTAGTTTTCCTTATTCAATAAAGTTCTCAAAATTCAAATAAATTAGAGGATATCTTTTCTTTGTTCTAGTTTCAATTCATCTTGATTTTATCTCTTGTTACTGATCTTCCACTAGCTTTTATTGGTAGAAGGATATTAGAAGTATCAAAAGTTATGTATGATATTCACTTTAATGCCAAAATTTTTACTAGATCACTTAAGTGCCAAATTAGAGAACAATGATAACTTAAATGTCTCAGATAAGAAATTCCGGTCAAAATAAGTACTTGGCATTTATGATTAAAAGTTTAATATGATATGACATCCTCAATTCGATCTCTATCTAAAGAATAAAATTACAACGGTTGACAAATCATGGAAAGGCAAGAGATGGCCACCTTAGGATAAAAACTCAATTTTTCGTTGGCAGCCATGAATTTTCAAAAAAGTGAAAACGGACTACGAACGAAGAGCCACAAGGGCCTAAGCCATGGACAAGCTCAATGGGCCTCAAGCCCATCATGGGCAGCCCAAGTGGGCCCATCAAGGCCAATTAAGCCACGCTTAGTCCTTTGGAAGCTTGTACATTAATTTACTCATGTGCGTGAATAGTATGTTATACTATAGTTTAATTAAATCCCTAAATTACCCCTTCTAGAAGCTTGTTGGCCTAATGAGACAAAATTGTTGTCTTCCAAAGGGGGATAGGTGCTAAATTGAAGAAGGGAAAGGGAAGAAGCTAACTTAGTTAACTTTCTTAGTTCATTTCCAATTATAACACATGCTTAAAGTCTTGCATTAAATGAAGATTGGATCATAAGATTTCAAGAGCAATTGGTGGCCATTCAAAGACTTGGCCAAGAGTGATTTAGGGAATTTGGTACTAAGTTCATTAATGCTTAAAGGAAACTTAGAAGAGAAGCCCTCATTCTTTTACTCATTTCTCTCTCTCTCTCTCTCTCGGCTCTCACTCTCTCTCCCTCTCACGCCATCTCTCTTTCCCCCCTTTTCCTCTCCCTCTCTTGGTTGCTCAGTTCAACCTGATGCGAACTAAATCGAGGTGTTATCATCGTTTGGCCAACATGGGTAATTGGTAACCTTAAGTTGTTTGCAGTAACAACTACTTGTCCACCGGTGTACTTGCACATGTTTGATAGCTTGCCTTGATATCCAGTCATGTGATTTGAACACCTTGAATCAACTATCCAATCTTCATCATATTTGATCAATTTATCACTTACCATGATGAGAGCCGTCACATCTTCTAACTTTGTGATGGAAGAGGTTGCCAGCTCTTCTTGTTCCTCTATTGCAAAGGATGCTTGGGAATCCCATTCTTCTTCGCTATCATTTTCTTTAGACGCTGCAACGTTTCCTTCAACTCTTTTGAATCGACAATCCCCGGCAAAGTGGCCTACTTTCCCACAAGTGTAACACTGTTTGTTACACCTTCTATTCTTCTTATCTTCACTTTGTCATCCTTGTCACGATCATGGCGAGCTTCCCCTGGCCGAGGTCCCATTCCTTCTAGTCACTTTTGCCATTCTCCATTACTTTTCTTATGTTTGCCATCTCTAATGCCTGCACCATTTCTACTCTAACCTTTGAACCCTCTTTTATTACTAAAGAGGGCACTTTCATCCTCCTTAACCAAGACCCTAGACATATCTCTATCTAAGACCTCTTGGTTAGCTAATATATTCTCTAACTCTATTAGATTTGGCTTGTTTGTCCATCCACGGGTAGCCGTAATAATACCATTACACTTTGGCAATAATACCGCTATACTTTGGCCTTAATCCATGAATTATTATTATTATTCTCATTCTTGTCTTAGGGATGGCATTTTG
The DNA here is from genome assembly GCA_014182515.1 of Eucalyptus microcorys. Taxonomy (NCBI): domain Eukaryota; kingdom Viridiplantae; phylum Streptophyta; class Magnoliopsida; order Myrtales; family Myrtaceae; genus Eucalyptus; species Eucalyptus microcorys. The sequence goes on along the minus strand of CM024565.1, from coordinate 32,102,753 downwards.
AGGATCTAACTTTGAAATTTCTTCAAATTTAACTTTGGAAAAATATTGACTTACTGTCATATTTTGCTGCGAAATTGAGAGGAGCTCGTTTTCTAATCGTTGTAATTTGGCATCATTTGTCCTCGTGAACAGTGTTTCCAAGTTATCCCAAGCCAATTTTACTGTCATATTTTGCTGCGAAATTCAAGTTATTCACGAAATCTGTGCGGGTATCTTTAGCAATTCAGGCGGAAGCGAAAGCTCTAGTAGAAACCCAAGATTTCCTCAGCACACGAAGTCATCTAAGTCTTCAACTTGAGTCAGACTCTTTAACTCTGATACGAGTAGTAACAGGAGTAGATCAGTTTGCTTGGGATGGGGAGGCGCTTATCAATGCAGCTAAGAGGAAGCTCATGGGCTTTGATGACCTATCGTTGGCCCATTGCAGTATGAATGCGAATAAGGTTGCAAATTGGTTGGTTAAAGCCCATAGAGATAGATTTTTGGCCTTTAATTGGTTGTCCACAAACCCCGTGAAGCCTTATGGGCTCTTCTATGTTTCGACTCTAACATTTTGCACCAACAATCGTTACCCGAGTAATGAAAAGCATTCTTTTCTGACCAGAAAAAAAAAAAAAAAAAAAAAAAAGGCTTGTGAGTTGTGAAATTTGGTGTTTCTAGTTGCTCATTCTCAAAGTTTGCCAAGAGCTTTTACTCCCCATTTATAATGGTTATATATTCTGAAGTTCCGTGCCATAATTTGACCTATGTAGGTAGTGAGAATTTCAAAATTGTAATCGTGGAATTAGATTATATAAACCACAAACGGTATTCTTCGATTTGATTCTTCACTTGTTATTTTACGGAATTGACTCAAGATTTTTATTACCCATAGCACGATTGCTCATTATATATTGCAATTAACATAATAGTCATTTTCCGATTTATGTCTGTCGATTTGAAGCTTTAATTGCACATGATAATCTGTTTATGGCACCGAATCGAGTTTCAAAATTTTCGGTTTCTATGGTTGTCAAAAACTGAGATTTTATGTTCTACCTTCGTCGGTAAATGGCCACTTATTTTGTAATTAAAAGCTTTGGTTTTGCTCATACATGCATTCAATCAGTGTCTTTTAGAGTTATAAGTTTTAATTAAGTATATTTTCTTTCAGCCGTTGGATTATTCGCAAGTATCTTCGATTTTTCTTCTAGAATTTGTCATCAAATCAATGGCTGATACATGTGTTAATTCACATACAATGAGCAGATGTTACATTTACGTGATGCCCATCAAGAAATTTGATTTGATTTTGCTCAAATTTGAAGCGAAAATCATTCTGGTCTGGAATGGATCAAATTGGGTCGTGAATCGGTTCTTGGGACTGGGTTGGAGGTTGAAGATGAATTGGGCACGTCTAGCCAGGCAGAGCGCACCCGCGACAAGTGAGATGTGTAGGCGCATGCACTGTCGTCTACGCTCCAATTTCTAGGTTTCAACACGGTGTTTTGCTTTGCGCTTTACTCATCGGAAAATATTTTTCTATAATTTATTAATTTTGAGCCTTTCGGAAAATTTAGCTAATACTTTTCCTCCAAAATTTTGACAAATTATGTAAGTGCATATTTTCTGTACGGTGTTTGGTATGCCGTTAAATTGTGAGCATGATTGGGATAATTTTAACACTATGCTATAAATGCCTTTTCTTCCTGCTAATGGGCTTATATATAGTATTGTCTGCAATGTTCTCCTATTTATAAACTCATACTGTATTTTGAAAGGCTCCATTCTTTTGACTTGGAATATATAAAATCTCTGGGAACGTTGATATTGACTTGGAATGAATTTTCCTTTTATACTTTTTGACCCTTTGCACGGTCAACCAAGAAATAATACAGAGAACAAGTTAAAACATTTTCTAAGTCTTATATATGAATGATTAAGCATGTTGAAAGTAATAAAGAGGATTATGAAAGCATTATCTTTACCGAGCTCTTCCTCTACAATCTTACGGTGTAGGAGGTGTATATCGGTGACACGGTCTGGAATTACATTTGTTAGTGATTTGTGACTTTCATTTCATCATTGAGCATTCAACTTTGAAAAGTCGATAATCTAAGGAAAATTGCATTTAAATGAGAAAAATGGACGGAATAGAATGGGTGAAGGAACATATTGTGATATCCTGTTATCGCTATGGTGTAAGCTCGTTATAACATGCTTTCACCCTTTATCGTTGCTACAATTTGCATCCCTTTATAATTAGGACTGAATTGGATTGCAAAACAACGACGAATGTATCTAACCGATGCACTTCCTGCAGATCAAGCTTTACATCCAAGGTTGGATTGGATTAAAGACCTTGGATGAAGCTGGGAAAGTAAAATTTATCAACGTCTCTGGGAACCATCTCCAGATCTCTTGCCGACATGCGAAAATATGTAGTACCTTACTTGGTGGATGATGCAGCTTTAGCGAAGAACATGACAACAGGCACGGCTTCTAGCAGTTGGACCCCATGGGTTCAGGGTTTGCATTGAAGAATGGTTAGGCCGTTTGAGGATCGGCTGCTACGCCTTTTTTTGCATTAGCGAGTGATGTATGTATTTCATGCGATGAAAGACAAAGCAAGATGATTGTTTTTGGGGTGAGTGCGCGACTGAATTTTTATAAGTTGATACGGTGATACATTCTTGGCCTTGTGTACCTAATTATTTGAGAAGTTACTTGCTGGATTGACCTCAAAGTTCTGAGATCGCACAAAAAGATGACATTCCCATTTATATGTAGGCTTACGAATTCTTTTGAATTATCGGAAGGCAAGGATCTCGCATGAGCCATGACTCTTGCTCTCCATAGATGAGAATATTATGGTACTTCTTGCAGTTCTGTGCAACTATGTCATCAAAGAGCGATGCATATAAATCTAGGCCAAGTCACAATTTAATGGCAACTTCAAATAGATGGAAAACATCACATTCTTCGGCAAAACCTTCTGCGCACTTAAAACGAAAGTTGGTGTTGGTTGCATTACGATATTGCTAACTCACTAACTTTTAACCGTTTCTACTTGTACAGCTCACAAAATGTTGGTAACTTAGTAATTCATTTGACAAATGGCATATTCATTACCATATCAATAACTTCTAATCCCTTACAAGATTTACTTGTAAAATTCAAAAATTGTTGACTTACTAATCAATCTTACGTCGGTAAATTCATTATGATGTCGGTTATTTATTAATCTCTACCATGTTCACCTGTAAAAGTTAAATGAAGTTGATGACTCACAAATCAATTTGACACTGCGGATTTACATCATAAACTTTTCAAACATCTACGAAGGTTGAAGAATGTTGAAAGTAATTCATGAAAATTGAAGTAATGGCAACCAACAAGTAGAAACAAACAAAACTCAATAACGCTACGAAGAGCCATTTTTTAATTAAAATACCACCAACTCCAACACTTTCGTTTCAACCTAACGATTATCACCAAACATTTCCAACTTGACGTTCAATCGACTTGAACATCCTTCACACGCACGAGAAGTAAGACATGTTGGTCTTTGCAGCGCTCCAGTCATCTTGAGCATGGCAATTTTGCCGGCACGCAATCCAACGGGCCGGCAGTAAGAGGTTTTGAATTAGACAGCCAACATACAAGTGCTCGAACTCGACAGCTGACAAAGCAAACAGAAAATTTCACGTGCACAAGGTTACGGGACTATAGAACCGACAGGCCCAACTTATTTAGCAGCTTTCCTAGAGGAACCCATAATCAAACAATAAGCTTCGGACGTATCCTCTGGAAGGTCCACGCAGCCCCCAGAAAGTAGGGGCCTCGGGTTCCAGGTAAGCACCAATTAAATATATAATCAGGAGACATCCGAGCATGACATAAGGAACGATTCCAATCCCGACAGTTCTGGTCAAGACTACATACGTACCCAAAGCAAAGGCTAGCCCCATCGCGATTATCGCAACAACAATGCAATTTTTGGCGGTGAAATAATATCTCACCTGTTGGCGAGCGCCCAACGTAGAAATATCAAATTGTAAGAATATCGCCAGGATGGATAAACTGAATGCAGTAGTGTTAGATATAACAAAGGCTTTGAAAGCTGCCCTGCCGGCAAGAGTAGGCATTCCTGAGTTGGGTCCATCATTGTTATAACCTCCGGGCATCGTAAAGGTCGCTGCGAAGGTGACTGTGGCTATGAGCACTGCCACTAGCACTTGAAGGTCAATTATATTTTCTTTTGACGATTTATGATTTTCTCGATCGGTGATAGACATTGCTGGTAGATCCTCAACAAATTGATGGTCTAACCTCTTCTTAACATGTTCAATAACCCAGTCTTGACAACCCGAGATTGCACTAGATTGTTGCAACACATGTTCAACTTTGGCAGCTTTGTAGCCGACCTAAAAAATGTACAGAAAGTATCAATTAAAGAGTGGTCTTTCCCGAAGAAATATTTGAAGACTCTCACTTTACACACCGAAAACCCATTTATAACAAAAAGAACGCCCGAGAAGTGCTAAATACAGTGCTATAACTAAATGAAATTATCTAGGAGTTGGTTGAAAACCTTTTCCCAGATGGGACAGAGTGCAAGTTCTCTCTTTTACCTCAAAAACTATTTGAAAGGGGGCAGAAAAGAAACAGAAGGGTTTTAGCTAAATATTGTACAAAATATTCTGATTCTTTTGTATGAATATCGGTCAATAGTCGTTCTAAAGTCAAAAGGTGCATATCAACTTTTGGATTGGGATTTTGAGAAAATTTTCTTAAGTTAAATCTTAAAGCTACCGCTTAAATGGCTGACACCTCAGCGCAGGAGCCATTAGACAGTTCAGATCTATCCTGTATTATTCTTTCCTTTTCCTTCTATTTTCTTTTTTTCCCCTTTAACTTGTCCCCTAACATTAGAGGAACCCAACCCAAAATGTTCGGCATTGCTTTCAAGATAAGTAGGACACGCTATTTCTTTTGAACTGGTTGAAGACCCGCTTGTTGCATGAAATTTGAAATTTATACTAATTGAATTTTGTTTTCATGATATAGTATGATCATACGAAACAATATTTACAAATGTCATAAATTATATTTTAGACAACTAACATATATTTATTAACCAAACAACAAATTTAACTAGTACTGAACATTACTAAGTTTTTTGTCTTAAACTATACATAGTTATTTGAATATTTTGTTACTAACAAAATATTCCAACTTAATATTGATTCAAAATGCAGTTAACTATTGCTATTAATACGTTTTTTTTTTTTTGTGTATAATCAGATTTTTAAGTGGGTTTTTAATACGTGGGAATTCATTAGAAGGTTCAAGACGGTAAGTATTAACTGAATATATAAAGACTTAACAATTTGGCTATAATAACTACCCAAAAGATAATCAATTGGCCAACTGAAATTTGTATATGACAATGCAAATGCATAAATATGTTCTAGATTAAAAATAAAAATTTGATTGCAACTTTTTAGATTCAATATTGTGTTACTTTTGCAATACTCATAAATTTATCTTAATAAGTTTTTCAAATAATCTAATTAATTTTACATTTCTTTTTGTCTTGAACGAGCTCCTTATAGGTGGTGATGGGACCATACATTTTACATTGTTCCTAACAATACCTTTCATTCGCCAAAAATGAATAATTTAGAAGATTTTTTTAAAAAATAATCGCTTATATTACTTATAGAAATAAATGAACAATTTTTTTTTTATCATCCACGAAAATGTTCGGACATAAATTACTGATAATGAATATTTTTGATTACTAATTATTTAAAACGATACAAGCGATCATTTTTAGGAGAATATTTTCTAAATTATTTATTTTCTCTAAAACTCCATTTATTTTGCGAAAAATAAATGATTTGGAAAATATTTTACTAAAAATGATTACTTATATTGTTTAAAATAATTAGTCAATAAAATATTTTTTCATTGTTGATGACAATTTATGTTTAAATATTTTCATGAGCAATGAATTTTCTTTTGTTGATTCATTTTTATAAGCGATATAAGATATCACTTTTAAAAAAAATGCTTTTCAAATCATTTATTTTCAGCTAAACAAATGCATTGGCATTTTTATGCAACATCCACTTTATAGATAAAATATTGAAAAAGAAAAAAGAGATATGAGCCTACACATTTAGTATATCATAAATATATACCAACTCATAAACATGAATGAACCAAAAACTTCACATGGCTATGCGAATGGATGTTGAGATTCTGTTGTAGGAACATCGATTATAGATTAAGCGGGATAAAAGAGCCTTATTCTTTTTTCTCCTGATTAGTGTAATAGTTAGTGTGCTAATAAATTTTAAGTAATGTCGGAGGGAATGAAGCTTTGCTTAACACGTGGTTTAACCATGAAGTTCAATTCTATTCAATTTTATAATTTAGATATGAAGTATGAAATGACTTCACTCTCAGTCCCTTTTCCTAAGATATGTCACCCTTAATAAAGCAATCTATGCTATGATTTGCTGGGAAAACTGAAATGCAGTCAATATGCTCAAACAATTGAATAAGCAAAACAAGTTGACTCCAAAAGATTTCAGTTGGCTTGTTTGTTGGTACCTGAAATGAATATCCCCTGGACCACAGTTTCTAAATGATAGTGAAGAAATGACTCTGCGAGTGAACAAATCTTACTATATTGTGTTCAAGCAAGCATACCTCTTCATGAGCTTGAAAAATTTGAATGGCGGTCAAATGATCCTTGTTTGTGGCCAAATGGTCCACCCTCTTGTCTCGTGCAAGTAAGTATATGATGTTGTACTGTTTATGACGTGTAGCCAAATGGAGAGCGGTGTTTCCGTCAATGTCTTGTTCATTGATAAAATCCTCTAGGATTGGCTTTCCCAATATGTACTTGACAACATTTGCTTGTCCTCCGATAACAGCTGCATGAAGAGCTGTTTGCCTTTTGGTGTTCAGTATGTCACAAGTATCAGGACAGGATCTAAGAAGCTCGTCAATCACATTGACATGGCCTCGAAATGCTGCAATGTGAAGAGCTGATTGCTCCTCTTTGTCTACAACATATGCTACAGAATTATCATATTGCAGGAGTAGTCGAATTGTTTCGACTTTGCCAAAGCAAGCGACAAAATGGAGAGGAGTCCATCCTATATCATCTTGTTCTCTGATCATTTCTGGTCTCTTGTCCAGGATTTCCCTCCAACCTTTGCAAACACAATACAAATATGTTATGATTTAGACTGTTTTTAGCATCTTGACATAGATATTTTACATTGCATTTCATTTCATTTAGCTTTCCCTTTTTTCTCCTTAATAGGGAGGAATATGTCATGGTTACTCTGAAGTTTCACTTGTGATCTAGTGTAACACATGCAGAATCTAACTGCCTTCAATCTAGCATAATGCAGGACCTTGTAAAGTTTTTTTTTTTTTTTTTGATAAGTAAATTTGTCAGAAATTCGTAAAGTTAATTGAGAAGAATCTCCTTTTTATTCAGCAAGGCATCTGCTCAGTCAAGGGTAGAATTAAAGACCAAGGCTTTTTACTCTGATGCCAATCATTTTACTGGAGTATGGCACCTTCTACATTTTCCAATGGTAAAATCAGTGCACCTCCGTTTTTTCAAGTTGTCATAATTTTCCCTCAAGGGTTAAAAAAAATCGCATTAATATACCCCGGTCTTTTGGAAATGTGTTGCAGTGTGCCCTATCATCAATTGTCAACTGAAAAGGAAGTAATCATAAGGAGAAAATGTCGAAACAAAGAAGAATACCCCAAAAAAGGAAAAAAACGAACTGCATGAGAGAGAAAAGGGAAGACGTAGGAGTATGATGGTGATGGTGGTTGCTGCCACTGCCACCACAGGAGGGTATTGATGATGATGGTGCTTGGAGAATAAGATCTAGAGAGAAATTAAGTTCTTGCGAAAAGTACAATCTTCATAACAATGATTTTTCGAATGAAAAAGTAATCCCAAATGCACCTGGTTCCTTGGGAAATTCTGTCAGATAATGCTATTATGTACAAACTCTACTCTTCTTTTAGTCCGCAAACTAAGAGAAGATGAACCAATGGAACTTATTTAAATATTTTCAAAACATAAACCTCTAGCATAAGTGGTCAAGAGGCATGTCCTTCAAAAAAAGCATGACCTTTCACCAATCTAAAGTAATAACAAATAAATAAATGACTGCGCTTTTTTTCACTCACTCTTTATTTAGACACTCCGTGTCACAGTATTTTTAATCATATCTCCCTTATGTGGCCGGTCAAATGTGTTGTCCCTCTCTTTTTTGGTCATTTCCTTTCCAGCGGGTGTCACTCTCCTACTTCTTGTCTTTCCACTCCTCTAGTGTCCCTCTCCATTCCCTCTTTTCCATTTTTGGCTTCCGACACAGCCATTGGAGCAAGAATAGACTCTAGAAGGAGCGTCGATGGAAGAGAGATGGGGCCAAAAGTTCCAGAACTTTGATGAGAAGTCGAAGTGAATATTGTTTTTCTTATTATATTTACAAAATACTAGTGCAGACGGGATCATCATTGCTACCACCGGCAATCTCACCAAAGAGGAGCCTCGCGGTAGGGAGAGAACTTCGGTTATCATTTGTTAAGTGGGTTTAGAATCTCATGATACTTACCTGGTAGTTCGAAGTGCACTGCAGCATGCAGAGCTGTCAGTCCCTTAGGGCCCTTGTGAGAGGATGGCAACGAGGAAGCGCTTAAAATTGGCTCAATGACATCTGAACATTTTCGATGTGCTGCGAGATAAAGCGGGGACTCATCAGCAGCATTAGTAATATCACATAGTTGAGGATCTTCTTTAATCAGCAACTCCACCATCCCTTTGCAACCTCCTCTCACTGCATAGTTCACTGCATAGTGCAGCGAGGTATCCTTATATGAATTCGGTCTCCTAAGTAGCTCTTTGTATTCATTAGGTTGAAGCAGTGCTTTAGCCTGATCGGTGAAAACTTGAACGACTTCACGGCTTCCTACTTTAGTAGCAACATGTAAGGGGTGTCTCCTTTGTAGTTACCTTGCTGAAGAAGGGACAATCTTGATGGATGTTGAAGAAGATCTCGGATGAAATTTATCTGCCGGTATTGAGCCGCAACGTGAAGAATGTTGTTCCCCTTTAGCGTTGTTTGGTGGAAAAGTTCCTCTCCATTTTCCAAAATCATTGTTGTTAGGGAAAGAAAGTCTCCTGACTTTGCAGCCTCATACATTTTAGGATGCATTCTCACCCTCTCCATCATTCCTAGGACACAGAGTAGTTGCAAATGAACTTGTCAATATAAACAATCAGTTGAAGTAAGAGGAATTTTTTTTGAGCTATTTAAGAGGACTGGTCTAAAGGGAGGATGCTAGAGAGGAAATTTAGTCGAGCTTCTCTGGAGTACTAGAAAGGAGACAACTATATATATAGTGAACCTTCAATTGTTCCTATGAAATCGAAATAAATTTATCAAGTATAGAGAATAGTTTCCAAAAAGTCAAATAGGTATGCCCGTTTGGACTTTCTGTTATCCACACGCAAACAAATAATACGTGGGGGCAACTCTTGTTAGAAGGAAAGAGGACAAGTACAAACCAAAAATAATAATAACAAATAAATTAGGACGTCACTATTTTCACCCCTTATATGATTAAATATACCCAATTTTTATCCGAGAAGACAAAATTGCCTTCAATCGTCCGATTACAATTTAAAGTGGTGGTCCCAAATTTATTGACTTTCCTTTGTTTTAGTTTTTATGTTTCTATGTAGAATTCAATTACCAAGGGGGTGCATGATAAAAATTATTTCTGTTCCAGAAATGATTTTTCTATTCCAGACCAATTTCTGGAACAGAAACTTGTTTGATAAGGCTACTCAAATTTTCTATTTCTGGAATAGATTTCTATTCCAGAAATAGAAATGGAGGAGAAATTAGAAATATAAATTTTCTATTTCTGATTTCTCCCAGAAATCAGTTTCTGATTTCTCCCACTAGAAACCCTAATTTCACTCGGTCCTCCCTCGTACCCTCGTACGCCTCGCCTCTTCTCTGCCTCCTCCTCCTCCTCCTCTGCCTCTGCTCATCTCCTCGAGACATCGTCTCCTCCGCCTCTCCTCCGCCTCTGCTCATCTCCTCGAGACATCGTCTCCTCCGCCTCTCCTCATCTCCTCGAGACATCATCTTCTCCATTGGACGCTCGGATCGTCTCCTCCACTGGACGCTCTCTGCCTCTCCTCTTGCTCATCCACATCTGCTCGTGAATCCACCCCCTCGCCGCGACCCACTGTCCCCGCTTGTTGTCCGAGCACCCCTCGGCAACAAATCTCACGACTGCACCCCCGTCGCTCGTTCCCCTGCGACGCCAGAAGCCCTCTGCAACAGATCCGAGCACCGACGCTCTCTGCCTCTCCTCTTGCTCATCCACATCTGCTCGCGAATCCACCCTCGTCGCGACCCACTGTCCCCGCTTGTTGTCCGAGCACCCCTCGGCAACAAATCTCGCGCCTGCACCCCCGCCGCTCGTTCCCCTGTGACGCCAGAAGCCCTCTGCAACAGATCCGAGCACCGACGCCCCAAGCCGCTCCTCCTCTGCTCCGTCTCACCAAAAGCCGCCATCGCCCCGCGACCTCAGCAACGCCGCACGCCCTCTCCTCATCTAGCGACGAGCTGCTCGCGAATCCGCCCCTTCGCCTCATCCGAAGCCCTCTCTGCAGCGGAGACACCGGAGCCGCTCGAGTTCGTCCGACGAGGCCCACGACCGTGAAGTGCGCAAAGAAGCAGAACTACCCTTCTCCTCCCTTCTCTGGTTTGTGCCGATTCCTCTTCTTTTTCTTTTTGCGTGGGTTCATGTGATTTTTTGCGTATGAATCTTAGGATTCAAACCGAGTTCCAATGAATTAGCGGCGAGAGTGCGATGAATTAGCTCCCTCGGTCGAACGGGATTGGTGTTTTTTCAAGGCCGAGGGGTTTGTCTTTTGCCCGATCGACGATGTTGCTATTGCTTTTTGAATTCGAATGCTTTGTCGCTTTGGTCGGCCTAGTGGACTATTCCTGAATGTGCATTCGAGGGGGAGTTTTGCTGTGACAATGAGGGTCGTTTGTTCCTGTTAATGCGCGATCTCCATGGAAGTTTCCATGCTTCAGTCTTCAAGGGTTAGTTTGTTTGGCACGAGGTTGCATTTTCTTCAGTTCGAAGCATTTGGTTTCGATTTTGTGGATGCAAACCAAGATATGAATAGCTCGGAGTCTTGTCTCTTGTTTTTTCTGGGTTCGGCAATTTCATTGTCAGGATGGAGTTTTTGGATACCCTGTTTTGAAATGATTGGTGACTGTACTTGTTTGCCGGAGTTGACAAAAAAGAAAGAGATGATTTTTGCTCGGATTTTGCTTACTAGTTGTGAAAGGTCATATGGAACGTATCCTTTGGCAGCGATACCGATATGTCTTCACTGAGGTTTGTTGTTATGTTGTGGAAGTTGATTGATTGTGGGTAACTTTCTAGCATTAGGGACTGTTGAATGCTGCTTGATGGAGATTCACTGGCAAGCCTTGGTTAGCTTGAGTGACTCTCAATCTATGTATGCAGTTCGTAGTTCGATGTTCGATCGCAGCAACTGGTTATTTTGAAAATTTCATTAACTGGTCTATGGGTATAATTCTAACCATCATATAAATGTCATTGCCGCAGACACCTGAGTTGCTCGAGTTCATCCGACGAGGCCCAGGACCGCGAAGCGCGCAAAGAAGCAAAACTACCCGTCTCCTCCCTTCTCTCGGTTTGTCTGATTCCTCTTCTTTTTGCGTGGGTTCGTGTGCTTTTTTGCATATAAATCTTAGGATTGAAACTGGGTTTGCTGCATGTGGATATGAATAAGAGATTGGAGTTGGGTTTGCTGCTCGTGGGTATGAATAAGAGATGGGTAGATTCACTTGTCTTTGAATTTTCTGTCAAATGCCATCTTTGTTTCGCTGCTGGTTATTATGAACAAATAGATGGGGCATTGATTGGTGGGAATTTTTTTTTGCTTGTAATATATGGTTGCTTGTAAAATTTTATATGAGGATTATTCTCTTTTTGCTTGATGTGATATCAACATCAAAGTCTATGCGCTTGAACTGATACGCCAATTGATATGGCTCATTCGATGTTCAAGTAGTTAAGGTTAAATGGCTTCCCACAAAGAGGTTTGTATGGCAAAGTGGAATGAGCTTTTGACCAATGAGCTTATAAGCTTGTTGGTAACAGAGGTAACAAAGGGAAATCGCACCACTTCTACCTTCAACAAAACAGGATGGAATAACATACATGCCGAATTCAATAAACGGATGGGACTCCACTTTAGTATAATTCAGTTGAAGAACAGGGTCAACAAACTGAAGAAACAGTATAGTAGTTTCAAGAAACTTTTATCACAATCTGGATTTGGATGGGATAATATAAACAATAAGGTTGCTGTGGATGATCAAAGTGTGTGGGAGTCTCACATCAAGGTATCAATTTACCAATGTCATTTTGTTCATATTGTATTGCAAGCTTTGATTATGTTGCTGACATCTGTCATTATTGTATAAATTACAGAATAATAACGAATGGGCTAAATTCAGAAATGATGGGTTTCCTCAGTATCCTGATTTGTGTATCATGTTTGGTGATACATATGCTACTGGGGACTATGCAGCAGGAAATGCAGAAGAAATGGTAGGATATGCTGAAGAAGTGGTAGTATCCTCTGAGAGAGATGACAATGGTGGTGACAATGGTGATGGTGGTAGTGGTTATGCAGTAGGTGATCCAGAGGAATTTGATGAGGATGTCTTCATACCTGATACGACTACTACCTCAAATCTTAAGAAACACAAGCAGGATAGGACTCCAAATTCTAAGAGGAGGAAGAGTAACAGATATGATGTTAGTGACACCTGCAAAGCCATTCAAGAGATGATTAAAATCAGGACTGCTCAATCAACAAGTGGCTCTGTGACTTCAGATGCCCCATCAACTGTAGACCCCTACTCCACCGCAGCCGTGGTTGCCGTCTTAAATAGTATGCCTGATTTAGAGCAGAATATTTACAACAAAGCTATGAACCAATCATGTCTTAATGCCACTTGGAGAGAGGCTTTCATCACAATGCTACCTGAAAGGAGACGTGGATTTCTTGAATCTCTTTAAACAGATGTTGAGTAGTATGCTATGGATTTATATATTTTGTTTAATTTCACTCTATGACTTATGTATTTGAGATACTTTGGTCTTTTTATGATGCAATTATGAAAACTTTGTGAGTATTGTTGATCATTATTAGATTCCTTACTTATATATTGTGTTTATCTTCTTCTTCTTTTTTTTTTCATGTGAAGGCATAGGTAATATGGAGGGGGATGAAAGTAGCATGTGTAGTGATCAAGTAGCAACAGGTGAATCGGTTGAACTAATCTTTGATGATTTTGATATCGATATTATGATAGCATGGTTGAGCATGGTTGCAGTGGATATGTCTATGCATTCGAGAGAACCTATTAGGGATAGCATATTGTCAGGACCCGAATGGATGATGGAGGTTCTTCAAGGACATTCAGATAGAATATATGAATCTTTTAGAATGGAGAGACACGTTTTTCTCAACCTTTGTGATTTGATGAAGGCAAGAGGTTGGCTGAAAGATAGTCGATATATAAAGGTAGATGAACAATTGGGATATTCTTATTTATGATTTGTCACAAGAACTCGAATAGAACTTTATGCGAGAGATTCCAACGTTCGGGACAAACTATTAGCAAATACTTCACTATAGTGTTGAAAGCAGTTCTCAAACTTGCAAAAGAGATTATCGTACCGCCTTCCTTTGATGTAGTCCCAAATGAGATTCTTATGGATCCCAACCATAAACTTTATTTCAAGGTAAGATTTTCATACATTCATTTACAATATCGGTTTCATTTTGTTGCTAATCTTATATAATACTAGTTTTTGATAAAATGACAGGATTGTGTGGGCGCTATTGATGGTACTCATGTTTATGCTTCTATACCTTTGTCGAAGCAAATTCCATTTAGATGCAGAAAAGGAGGTACCACTCAAAATGTGATGTGTGTATGTTCGTTTGATATGAAATTCACTTTTGTGTATGCTGGTTGGGAAGGATCTGCCAACGATTGCCGGGTGCTATCAGCTGCACTCGAGACTCCTCGCTTGGAATTTCCTCGACCACCACTAGGTATTTTTACTTGTTCTAAAATTATTAATTTTCTTTAAGATTGTATTGTATTTACAAATCACTACTAATATATGAATATTTTGTTATAGGCAAATACTATGTTGTAGATTCTGGTTATGCATCAATTCCGGGATTCTTAACTCCTTTTAGACGCGAACGGTATCATCTAAATGAGTATAGGGGTAGAGCAAGACGACCAAGAACAGCAAGAGAGTTGTTCAACTATAGGCATTCTTCACTAAGGAATGTCATTGAGAGATCATTTGCGGCATTAAAGAATCGCTTCTTTATTTTGAAACACATGCCTGCATTTGCAATTCGAAAGCAAGCACATGTTGTAATTGCATGTTGTGCTATCCATAATTACATCCGTGATCAAGACAGGAGGGATAGAAACTTTTCCTTATATGGAGATCCGGAGTACTCATTTGAACCTGCACAAGATGAGGTTATAGGCGATACATCAACCGAGGAGGAAACTGAGATGAATATGCTTAGAAAAAATATTGCCAATAAGATGGCAAGGGATCATAATATGCCGGAGATTCCATGAAATCGTGTTTTTAATTTTTGTAATGTATTTCTATTATTTTGTATTTGGGGATTTACAATCTTTACTTTTGTAATGTGATAATGTATTTGATGATTCCTATCTCAATTCTTGTAATGTGATGTTCTACTTGAGGATTTCCCTTATTTGTAATGGTCATTTATGACAAGCTCTATTACACTTCGTAAAATTCGCCGATTTTGTAAAATTTGCCGCAAATTGCCCAATACACTTCTTTGTGTTTCTTTCTAAAACGATTGCTCGATATCGTAAACCGTAGCGGCAATCGACGTGACAAACTAGCATGAAGGGGATTAGAATATGGTTGCCCGCCTTCATTCTACTAGAGTTTTGGGAACCTTCTATCATGCTCAAGAGTAATGCCTATCTAGGTGGATGATAAAGAATTTTGTGTGAAAATTTAGAAAACTTGATATAACAACTTACTTTGTATTTTTTTTTTTAAAAAGGGAGACTTTACTAAAAAAAAAAAAAAGTCTTACTTTGTATTTGGGTCAATGGTTTCATAAGCATATGAAATTTGTAAGAATGGACATCTCATTTGCTCTAAAAAAGAAAAATTTGTTTTAAGAAATAGAATTTTTATTCTGTTATCAAACGAATTTCTATTTCTGAAACAGAAATTTTGTATCATTATCAAACAGATTTTTTTGCTCAGAAACTCGTCCAGAAATAGAAATAGAAAAATCCATTTCTGTTCCAGAAACTATTTCTGGAATAGAATGGTTGTCATGCGCCCCCAAAAGACAAATTTACCATATATATCAAAAGGCATCTTTTTAATGTCATATTTTACTTCCATAAAAATTAGTTTTGTCGAAAAGAGAAGTTTCCAAGAATTCTAGTTCTTTTCTACATTGTCGATCAAATTTATAGATAACTTGTGGATTATATTCTAGAAGTAATGTAACATGGACAATTTTTTAGCACAATCATTTGTTTATAATTTTTCATTTTTGTTGTGTATATCAACATCAAATCCAATCTTATCTGTCTTCTTAACACACTCGCGCGCGCGTACGCGATTAATTGGATGAAGCAAAAGAAAAATTCTTCGAAGATCTTCTAAAATAAAATCACAATTGAATTCTCCAATGTGAAAATTTAAAGATTAAATGTAATTAAATCAAAACATTGCATAAAATAAGAATTTTTTAAATGCAAGTGAAATCTCATTATTTTGGATTAACAAAAATTAATATCATCTATAAAGTGTTTATGAAAAGATATCAAGATAGCTTATCATGCATAATATTTTTAGTGTATTCCTAGATATTTTTATAACGTCTTACATGTTTTGTGTAAAAATATCTCGTCAATAGCAAGAAAAAAGAAGAAGATAGATTCTTTAATATAGTTATTAATGAGACTTGATATATATTTTAGACTAATGAAATTAAAAATAAAAAATTCACCAAGAAAGTGAGCTTTTGAGATAAGATTGACAAAGAATAGATAAGTTATTATAAAAGCAATGACGTAAAAAGAACTTTTAAGTTTTTTACCATATCAAAGAATGTCTTTTTCCCTTGCTATTGGTGAGGTACTTTTATACGGAGCATGTAAAATGTTATAGGAATATCTAGGAATATTGCAAAAAAAATTCTTTAATACACTAAAAAGCAAAAAATATGAAATGCTTAATGATGACAACTAGATTCTAAATAGAAATAGAAAAAGTAGAAGCAAAAAGAAATGGGTTCATCACTCTATAATTGAATGATTGAAAGCTTTTTCATTTTTTTTTAGTGTAGATTGGGTGAATTTAACCATATAGGTAGTGAAAAGTGCGGTCCGCATATTATAAGCATGAAATTGAGTTGAGTCCGCCTTCCACTTTTCATCAAAATCAGAACCATCGCACATGTATGATTCGAACATTCTTCTTGAAGAATTGAATGTGATTGAATTCATTTACTAAAGTAATGGCATTCGTAGGCCCACTTTTAGCCGTAGTTTCTTTTTTTTCCTTTTTTTTTTTTCCTTTTATTAACCAGCAAGTCCTTGACTCTTTTCAGTCTACATGGTCCTAATTTCTCGTGAGTTATGCATTCTCATCATGTTACACGCGATGGACCCTAGCCAAACTAGGTCTCCGTCAAAGATTTACATACGTAAACTTTTTTTGGGTGCACGAACTTAGGTAATGTTAGTTAGTTTACTTTTGGGTGCCGGAACTTAGGTAATGTTAGTTGACGTGCAATTTGAGGATCACCTTTACTTCTATGACCCATTGGCAAAAGTCAGAGCTCATAATCATATGTTTTCTATTGTGATTTTTGCATAATGTACCATAACCAATAAAAATCTAAAGAAAAAAAAGTTAAGATGGTTCAATGGTTATCTATTCTTGAGAACAATTTCTAGAAATAAGTTTTTTTTTTTTTTTTCTATTTTTCTTTTGTTCTTTTTTCTTGTTGTGGCCACCACCGGCCGCCTACCAACTGTCAGCCACCTCCTGCCGCTTGCGCCATCATCCTCAGCCGATTGCTGGCGACAATTGCCGCTGCCCGTAACCCATCAGCCGCCGCCCACAGCCCACCGGCCGCCACCCCCTCTCGTGGCCAGTGGGCTGTGGGTGGCAATCCTTCTGCGGTAGTCGGTGGCAATGGTCGGTGGTCGTGCGGTGGTCATGCGACGATCGTGCGACGATCGTGCGATGATCATGCGACGATTGTGTGACATTTGTGTAGCGGTCGTGTGACGATCGTGCGACGTTTGTGCAGCGGTCATGCGGCGGCGAGCGGTGGTCGAGCAATGATCATGCGACGTTCGTGCAACGGTCGTGCGATGATCGTGCAATGCTCGTGCAGCGGCGAGCATCAGTCGACATCCATGAGTATGAAGAAAAAATAAATAAATACAAAAATTTATAAATTTTTACCAAACTCATTTCTATTCTTTTTCTATTCCAAGAATAGAAATTTTATATAATTACAAAACACCATATTTTACTTAGAATTTGTTCCTGGAGTAGAAATAGAAAAAAAAAACTATTTCTAAAAAGAAATAGTTCCCCGAAATAGAAACGTTGCCATGCGCACCCTAACTATGCATTCCCTCACTTGATGGAGACATTCTCCAGATTCTGTACAGTATTCATGGACAAATGGGCAATTTGTTAAGTTTGCTAAAACAGTAATTCAATTGGACTGGAAATTGAACATATTGAGAAGTATGTGATACTTTATTTGATGCAAGAGAAAATCCGCAGCTATCAGTCGAGTGAGTGGGCAAATTGGGTTGACAACATCAAAGGACTAGAGCCCGGACTTAAGCTCGCTTAAACTGTTAAGACAGGACTTAATTCTTGGTCATCTCTAGTATCAATGAGTTTCCAACGGCATGTTAGGAAAGAGAGGCTGTTGATAATGACTGCACATGTTATTAACGCCAATCTTAGTTAAAATAAAATTTATAGTTTTGAGTATATTGGGGTAGTAAAAAAATGAAAGGTGGTATCCTCATGGAAAACTTGATGTATATCTAAAGTCTGCACAAATGCTTTTGAAAGCTTAAAAATAACGTTATAGTAGCCATTATTTACCTACAAATATGTGGTTTAGATGCCCCAATGGTCAGCTCTTTACAATTATTCTGTGCCCTTCTATGTTGTACTCCGGTACTTCTTAGGTAGCGTAACCAACATACGGTACTGATGTGGTATATTGACAACATAGTTAGCTAAATAAGGGGCGAAATGTATAAAAGATAATGTTGTAATCTGTGCATTCTTACTGTTGTCTCTGTCCTGCCTGTTTATCGAGCACCATGATTGGTCGAGGCATTGTTGAACTTTTGTGATGACCGGGTGAGAATAAGTCCTCCAAAGTGTGAATTACACATTTTTGTGTTATGTCTTCTTTCTTTTCGATATTGAGGTGACAACATGTCGTGAATCACTATATATTGTTCGAAGAATTTATTCCCCTTTTTCCTTTCAAAAGTTTCATAATATTCTTTACTATAATTCACAGAAGTTCTCTTTCTTGTCTATCGTTTCTTTATAGATGTTGCAGCATAAAACTTTCAATCTGCAGAGAAAACGTGATTCCACGTTGCAGAATGACACCTCATTAAGCCACGCCACCATGGTGTAAATTTCTGCAACTTTTGGTGTAAATTTCTGCAACTTTTAGTTTGATGCTAGGAGGTAATACTTGACTGTAGTCGTGGGGCCTTTTAACAGCAATCTCTTCCTAGAACATTGTGTGTGCTACTAATGCTGTGTGCCTAGACTAAGGACCTCGACTACGTTGGCATAACTCATCTGCTTCAATCTGTCTTCGCATTTCAATCATGTAAAGAAGAGGAACAATATCTTGACAAATGTTTAAGGAGGAAGCTAAGTTCTTTCTTGTTACAACCGAATCTAATATAATTGATGAATCTGCTACCCTATCTTCTTGATGCGATGGTCCTTTTTATTGTCACTGGAAAAAGGAGAATTTTACTGCTTAACCAGCAAAAAGAGCCACGTTCCTTTATTCTCTTTCACCTGGATTGAAATTCACGATTCATTTAGTGAAAAATTTCTAATGGAAAGTGAAGAATTAGTCGACCTGTGAAAAAGAAAGCGAGGATGAAAGAAAAGAATAAAGTTATGTGTGCTTTTCCACTAATGTATCCTTTTTTTCTAAGTGGAGACTAGAGGAGGTTCGCTGCGGTGCTTCTGTTTCTTGCCATTGACACCAACTACCTATCTAAAAATTTTCAATTTGTCGTGTTATTCGAATGCCAAGCAGCCAGTCGTTCTCCTGAATTCTTTCATCCTTATCACCCAATTCCTAAGGAATCTAAATTACTTCTCAAGTGTGCTTTTGTTAATTGTTTTAACAGACTAGGTTTGTTTCTTTGTTCATGAAACTAGTGAAGAACTTCATATCATTAGTAGATACCCACGCTCAAAACCTTATAAATCTCGATGACAGACGAGCTTAAAGTTTTAAGAACACCTTAGCGGTAGTACCTTGAAATGGAGATATCAATGTCTTTATCTATCAATGCGGGAAAATGATACTAGAAGTACCCATAACCTTCATACGACACTTACTTCAATACTCAAAATTTTTGAATGATTACTTGAAACCACTTAAAAAACAAACAAACAAACAAATAAAACAAAACAAAATGACAACTTCAGTGCCATCGACGATTTGGGTTGCCGAAAAATTCTACATGACAATATTTTATCATATAAACTCCGACGGGCTTTCTTGGCATGATGAAGTCAACAATTAAACCTCTAAATGACGTCGTTTAGAGATTGTTTGCCCCAAATTAAGGAATTGGGGAAAATTGAATGTGTTCTTGAAAAACCCTAACCCTAACTCTAATTCCTCAAATTGGGGCGAAATCATCTTATCAAATCTCGTGCTAAGAAGAGCAAAGTTAGGAAACGTTCAAAACTCGTCTACGGTACGATTTCACTACAAGGCCTTATTTCCAATCCTCCACTCATGGCCTCATCTTCACTGCAAGGCCTCCTATTCCTCTTCCAAGCTAGAAGAACCGGTCCCTTCTTCACCCATTCTCCAATTTCATCGTCCGGAGCTGTAGCAAAGGACGATGGAAGCATCATGAAGACAAACGAGAGTTGAGAAAGAGGGCTCTGTTCTCTGCGAGAAAACAGAGCTCTATTTACGGAGCCCTCTTTCTCCATTGCGTTTGCTCTGTTTTCTCCTCACCGTAAGCGTGCACAAACGCAAGAACTTCGAGATTATTTTTGGTGTTATTATTTTTCTTTTGCCCTTTTGCTCATCACTTATGCAAACACTAAACTGAGTTTATCCAAAACAAACTTCCAACATGCAATTATTCCTCTCTTTGAAAACAAGACCGAACCAACCTCCCAATTTCTTTGACTTCTTCATAATAGAGAAGATTTTTTTTAAAGCCACATGAATAAAAATTTGTAAAAAACGATCAATTGGAATTTGTTGCTAGAGTGACTTAAGTAATTGTTTTTTTTACCAATATGACACTCAAGTAATCACTTGAAAAGTTTTAACATTATAAAGATATGGCATTTTTAATGTCATTTTCCCCACCGATGCTTTCAGAAATAGAAATTCATAAGGAGTGGTAAAGTATTTAAGCTAGATCATGGTAAAATGTCCTTGTGGTTTAGAAGGCATGCATTTTGAAAGGTTCCATTTTTTCAGAATTATTTCCTATACTCAAATCAATTCCAAAATCAAGAATTCACTTGAAAACTTGCGAACTTGCCACGGATAGGTATGTGAAAAATTAGGGAATTGGAATATTTTTAATTACTGGTAACATTGACATTGACTTGAAATTAACTATTCTATTTTATTTTTTTTTGAGGTTTATGTCATTAAAAATTTGAAACTTATATCCACATGACAAAAATATCCAAACTAAATTTCGTCTTGCAAGAAACAACAACTCATTTGCCACAAACTAATTTTTGTCTCACGAAAAATTTCAAAATTGGTAAGTTGACCGAAGATTACCTTCGATGTTAGATCCTAAACTACTAATGGATGCTAGATTTGGGTCAAGGTACCAATTTGGGGTAAATGTATCATAAAAAACTAGTTCAAGAATTTTTGTGAGATATATATATTATGGAATATCAGTTTAGGGATTTTAAAAGATAATAACACTATTTTTATTGCCTCTTGTATGGCCAACCCAGACAGAACAAATATATAAATATGAATGATTAACCATGTTGAATTACCGACCAAAAAAAACCATGTTGAATTTAATGCTGAGGATAACAAAATTGTGTTTGCCGAGCTTCCTCCTTTACAATCTTATGGTGTTGGAGTTGTATTTTCTATGATGTAGTCCCGTGATTACATTTTGTAGTGATTAATGATTTTCATATGATCATAGAGCATTCAACTTTGGAAAGTGGGACAATTTAAGGAAAATTGCATTTACATGAGAAAAATGGACATAACACAATGGATGAAAAAATATACAATGATATATGGTGTCATCATAGTGGTGTAATGTTGCCATAACGTGCTTTTGCCCTTACTTGATGCTACAATATGCACCCCTTTATACCATTAAACCAGTGGAAAAAAAGAGGAATGTATCTAACCAATGCATTTCTTGTGGACCAAGCTTTATATCGATGATTGGATTGGATTGAAGACCTTAGAAGAAGCTAGGAAAGCCAAATTCATCAACATCTCTATATTGGCACCTAATTTTAGTCGACAATTTAAGTGTCGATTCTTGTAAAGATACCAAATCAAAATAAAAAATAGCAAGAAGAACCAAGAATAAAAAATAAAAATAAATAGGTAAACAAATAAGAAGCAAATCAATAAATTTAAAAAACAAAAAAGAAGAAGTCTAATTTGGTCTTGATCTTCTATATGGCCCGCAAGAGGAGTTTTGTTCCATCCGCCAAACAGGTCAGCTTCAGCCCGGATCAGTTCGCACGGCCCATGTCCAAATTCGCTGATCACAAGAGAAAAAGAACAGAAAAATTGCTCTGGCAGAGAAGCTGCGTTCGAGAAGCTTGTGTATTCTTCACCCCGCCACCATTGGACGTCGCCTACCTCCTCCGGCCGTCGGACGGTGCTCGCCTCCTCCAGCCGTCGTTGATCCTCAGTCTCGGGAAGACACTGATCGGAGAGAGAACCATTTTTGAGGCACGCATGCACATCTGAGAGAAAACACACAGGCAAGGACGATTGAAGAAGAGGGAAAAGCTCGTACTCCCTCAGCGCCCTTCTTTTGAATTTCCTTTTCTTCGGTCATCCCTATCCGGTATCCGCCGGTAATCGCCATCGGTTTACCATCGCTGGCCATCAACTCACGTACGTACTGTAAGAGAACTAGAACAGAAGGCACCGGTTGAAATCGCTCGAGAGGTTTTTGAGCGTCCAGAATTCACTCTCTCTCAGTAATTTCTTCCGAATCCTTCCCTGCCTCTTCGTTGTCAATCGTGTTTTGGCCGTGAAGTCTTGAAGCAATTCGTGTTTGTCTGAAAACTTCATTACCGGAGCTCATCCTGACCAGCGACGTTTTCCGGATCCGACTCGACTAAATAACCCAAATGACCTTTAAGGCCCAGAACCCTAAAGTATACGTTTGACCCATATACGAATCCGGCCCATAGGCCCAGCCCGTGCCCATTTGGCGAGGGCTGTACAAGGCCACCCCTCGCCAAATCTGACTAGGGCCCTTGCCAGCGGCCAACCAAGAAAAAGAAAAGAAGGAAAAGAGAGGGAAAAAAAGAAGAAAAAAAAATTCAAAAAAATATTTTAAAACTTAAAAAATATTCACGTCAGCATTTACCATATCACGTAGGACGGCCATTGTTCACGTCAGCAATTTCCGACTAAAATTGACCGAATTGGCTTAATTGGAATTAATGTGAAAATGTTTATGATTAAATTAGTTCATTAATATGTTTAAGTCTGAATTGATATCAACGCTATGACTTTTTGGTACTTTTCTTATTCACAATTTGTATCCATGAATAGTTACATTGTTCGAGATTGGCCACTAATCCTCCCCATGCATTAGCAAGTGATGCATATATTCCACACACGAACACCAAAGTCAAAACGAAATGATTGTTTTTGCATGAGTGGGTGACTGATTTTTTATAGGTTGATATGGTGATACATCTTTGACCTCATGTACCTAATCATTTGATGTTGTTACTTACTCACTGAATTGACTTTGAAAGTTAATCTCAGAAAGATGACGTTCCCACTTCCAAGAAGGCCTATGAAGTTTTGAAATAATCGGACAGGAAGGATCTTACATCGCCCACGACTCTTGCTCTTAACAGATGCTGAAAATGTTATGGCACTTTCTGTGGTTTTGCGCTACTGCGCCAAGAAGAGAGATGCATAGAAGTAAGAAGGCAAAGTCCCAAATTCAAGGGCAACTTCAACTATACGCTACCAAACAACTAAACATCACATTCTTCGACAAAACTCCGGGGGCGTGCAAACCTTCATCTTGAGCACGGCTATCTAGCGGGCGATCAACCCAACGATGGACGTCGACAGGTTTTACATTGGACAGCTGACATAAAAGTGCTCGAAATCGACGGCTGACAAAGTAAAAAGAAAATTTCCTGTGTGCAAGGTCACCGGAATGTAGAACCGGCCCAACTCATTAGCTTTCCTCGCGACCAGTCAATTAGCCTTGCTTTGAAATCAAGCAATGGCATCCCACACTAAACAAAAACCTTCGGATGTATCTTTTGGGAGAGCTACCTAGCACCCACGAATGAGCCTCGTGGTCCGGGTAATCATAAAGTAATGACACAGTGAAGAGAACTCCCCCGCATAATAGGGAGCGATGCTTTCCCCGATTCTCTCGTTGGGTCTATGCAATACAGTATTTATCCCGAAACCATAGGACATCATCATCCCCACTGTCGCAACTTCAATGCAACATCCCACGGTCGGGATGTGCCTCGGCTCTGGGCGATAGCTGAACATAGTTCTTTCACAATGCAAGATTATTGCTACGATGGAACAAAGGAACGAACAAGTGTTACACATTACAAAGGCTTTGAAACTTGCCCTCTTAGCAAAAATTGACATTCCTCGATCTGGTCCATCGTTGTTATAACCTCCAGGCATTGTGAAGGCTGCGGCGAAGGTTACTGTGGCTATGAGCCCCGCCACTAGTAGTTGAACGTCCATAATGCCTTTCTTTGACAAATCAAAATTATCTTGGTTGGGAATATTACTTCTTGTGGTTATAGACACAGATGGTTGATCTAGAACAAATTGCTTGTCTAACCTCTTCTTACCGTATTCAATAAACCAGCCCTGAAAACCCGGGATTCCATGAGATCCTTTCAACAGGTGATGAACTTTATTAGCTTTATAGTCGACCTAAAAATGTACAGAATATATCAATTAATGAGTGAAAGTTTCCTGGTGAAATACTTCAAAACCCTCATTTTACACACTCAAAATCCATCTATAACATACAAAACTCCCAACAACTGCAAAAACAATACGACGAATTCATTCGAATCATCTCTATTGGATCAAAATAAATGATAGATAACAGCTGTTAATAGAGTTTCTTGGAGTAAATAATTACAGTTTCAAGTATGGTATCCCAGTCTTGATTTATTCTCTATTTTTCCTTTTGTTTTCCTTTTCTTTCTTTTGCCCATTTATGTTATCACCCAATTTTAAGGATCCCAACCCGAAATGTTTTGCATTGTTTTTGAGATGACGAAGACGGACAATTGCTGTTGAACTATTTGAAGACCCGCTTGTCGCACGGATTTAAAGCTTATTGAAATATTTTGTTTTGATAATATAATACGATCAAACGACATAATATTTACAAAGGATATGTGTTTATCAACCAAACAACCAAATTAACTAATATTGAAATTACTTTACTAATTGGTTTGTCTTAAACTATACCTTGCTATTTGGATGTTTTGTCGCTGAATAATTTTAATAAAGCAAAATATTCAAACTTAAAATTGTTTTTTTTTTTTTATCATATGCATTTTTGGCTATTAATACGATATTTGTTTGTTTCATCATGTGATCGGATTGTAAGAGGGGCTTTAATATGTGGGAATGAGTTAGATGGTTAAAAAATATAAGCATTTTTGGATCTATAAAGAATTCTATTTTTAAATACGACTGTTTTAGCTACTGGCAAGGTAATTATTGAGTCAAATAAAATTTCTATATGACAATGCAAATTCCTGACTATGTTATAGACTACTAATAAAATTTTGAATACAACTTTTTAGCAGCAAATTTTTGTTATTTTTGCAATACTCATAAATATGGCTTAACCAATATTTTCATTTGTCTACATACATTTTACATTTTACTTTGTCACTAGGTCGTTTTGTCCACATATCCAATTTGTAGATATATTGGTATTTTAAATAAAAGAAGAAGATATCACCATACATGTTTTCTTAAAAATAAACAAAAACATTATGTACCAACTCATACATTGAAAGAAACATAAAGAGTTCAAATAATGATTTTACGTTTATTGGCTTTTATACCAATCTCGTGGGCCTCTTTTTTTTGGAATACTGCCTTGCCTCCAAGATATCAAACGCATCTTTGGCTTATTTCGCGCAATCGGCTGCCGACTCAGGTTTTGCTCATCTCTTATGGTAGGATCCCCCCTACAAATTGCCCCCTTTGTTCGTGCAGACCTGATTCTATAGATCATTTGTTCTTTGCGTGCCGTGCTTCAGATAGTCTTATTTCATTTTGGGCGGCAAGATTCAACCTAGTGTGGCGAAACAAGCGTTGGGTGGATAATTTGGCCTGGGCTTTCAAGCGGTTTATGGGGAAGAGTTTTTATCGATTCTAGCTCGGTTTAGTTTTGGTGCAATGTGTTATATCATTTGGAAAGAGTGGAACAATGTGCTTTTCGGAATCGACTCTCTATCTTCCAGCGATGAAAATGCATCTTCAAAAGGCTATCAAAGATAAGGCTATGACCTTTAAGCATGTTCCTGATGTGCCCATGAATAGAAGACTTCAACGAAGCTGGAACATCCATCCTTCTATTTTTGATTGATGGAGGTTTTCTAGTTTTTGTTGTCTTTTGTTTCCTTTTGTTGTTGTTGCTCCTTTTTCTGGGAACTATGGCACCCTTACACTCGTTCTAGACTTTTGTCTTCTTGAGTGTCTGTTTTTGTTGGTGCCAGGCCTCCCTCTTGTCTTCTTTCTTGCAAAATCAATATATTACTTACCTTTACCAAAAAAAAAAAAAAAGATTTTAATTAGTAAGCAATGTTAATTGATGTTGATATTTTGTTGCATGAAAATGAGGGAGAAAGCCTTTGTATTTTTTGTGCAAGTAGTGATAGTAAGTTTGCTAACTAATACTAAGTGATGTGGGAGGGAACGAAGTTTTGTGATAATGTGGCTCAACCACAATGTTCAATTCTACCTAATTTTCTTATTTATTTATGATAAGATATGAAGTGCAAAGTCACTTCACTCCGAGCCCCTTGAGCCCTTATTTCATATGTGTGTCACACTCAATAAAGAGATTTATGCTACTATTTGCTACGAAATATTGAAAATATTGTCAATATGCTTAAACACTTGAATGAGCAAAACAAAAGTTGATGCAAAAAGTCTTCAATTGGGTAGTTTGTTTGCACCTGCTTGGGCCACAGTTTCTAAACGATACTGAAGAAACTACTCTACGAGTGAACAAATCTGGCTCTATAATGTTCAAGCAAGCATACCTCATTATGGGCAGAAAAAATGTCAAGAGCAGTGAAATGATCCTTATTTTTGGCCAAATGGTCCACCCTCTTGTCTTGTGCAAGTATGTATATGATATTGTATTTTATATGAAGTGCAGCCAAATGCAAAGCCGTGTTTCCATCGCTGTCTTGTTCGTTGATAAGATCCTCCATGTTTGGCATCCCTAGTATGTACTTGACTACATTCTCTCGTCCACCGATAACGGCTACATGAAGAGCCGATTGCCCTTTGGTGTTTATCATGTCAAAAGCATCAGGACAGGATCTAATAAGCTCGACAATGACATTGAAACAGCCTTGATATGCTGCAAGGTGAAGAGCTGATTCCCCCGCTTTGTCTAAATCGTATGCCACAGAAGTATCGTGTTGCAAGAGTTGTCGAACTGCTTCGACTTTGCCCAAGTAAGCGACGTAATGAAGAGGGGTCCACCCCAAATTATCTCCTTCTTTGATCGCTTCTGGCCTCTTCTCCATGATTTTCTCCCAACCTTTGCAAATAAAATAGGGAAATATCATGATTTAGTCTGTTTATAGCATCTAGACATAGATACTAAAGTTGCATTTCATCCTATTAAGTTTCCCCATTTTCTCTGTACTAGGAAGGACTACGTCATGGTAATCTGAAGTTTTTTCAGGTGATCTTGTGTAACACTTGTAGAACCTTACTACCTTCAATATGGCATAATGCAGAAATTCGTAAAGTTTATCAATTGAAAAGTGAAATTGTTAGCAATTCATTAAGCAGTTTGAGAAGAAGCTTCTCATATTTTCAGCAAGGCATCTGCTTTGACAAGGCTAGAATAAAAGACCAAATTTTTTACTCAAATGCCAATCATTTTATGGAAAATATCCTGCTCGACTCAATTTTATAGGAGAATTTAGATAATGAAAGAGGACTAGCACCTTCTACATTTTTCAAAAGTAAAATCATTGCGTCCCTTTGCTTTCAAGTCGTCTTAATTTGCCCTCGAGGGCTAGGAAATTGGGCATGTATACCTGATCTTTTGGAAATGTATTGCAATGTGCCAGTCATCATTTGCAAACCGAAAAAAAAAAAAAAAAAAAAAAGCGGTATAAGTCAGAAAAATGTAAGAGAACTAGATCTTGAAAAACGTGTAGAAAGAAATTAGCGGGTGAGAAAGACTATTATCCACACTGTTATCAAAATAGTGATTTTTCCGCATGGATGCATAATCTAAAATTGATATCACTTTTTCGGTCCGCATTCCAAGAGAAGACGAATGGGTTTAAACTTATTTAATAGTCAATGAATAAAACAATAAAGAGAATGCAATGAGATAACAACTCAGATCTTTTCAAAACATAAACCTCGTATATAACATAATCAAGAGGCTTGTCCTTGGGAAAAAGTGTATGACCTTTCACCAAAACAAATGAAATGGTATATAATAACTTTTGAATTTACTGTTCTATTTATTGAAAGCTAGGATAGATGGCGGCCCTCACTGCTGACACCATCACTCTCGTCTAAGAGAAGCCCTTCCACAAGAGAGAACTTCCATTAATTTTTCCTTTTAACTGGGCTTAGTATATCGTGATACTTACTGGTCAGTGAGAGAGAGATTCCAGCGTGTAGAGCTGTCAAACCCTTAGGACCCTTATGAGAGGATGACAACGAGAAAACACCCAAAATTAACTCAATGGTACAAGAAAGTCCTCGATCTGCTGCAAGATAAAGCGGGGACTCATCAGCTGTATTAGTAATATCACACAGTTGAGGATCTTCTCCAATCAACAACTCTACCACCAAATCATGGCCTCCTCTTATTGCACAATGCAGCACAGTATCCTTATGTAAATTCTGCTTCCGAAGTAGCTCTTTGGATGCGTCAGCTTGTCCATTCTCAACGACCCAATGAAGTGATTTCGACAAATCAATGAACATTCGAACCGCTCTGTAGCTTCCCACTTTAGCAGCAACATGTAAGGGAGTGTCTCCTTTATAGTTACTTTGCCAAAGAAGGGATGGTCCTGATGGACTTTGAAGAAGATGTTCAATGAAATTTACCTGTTTGTATTGAGCCGCAAGATGAAGAATGTTGTTCTCCTTTGGTGTTGTTTGGTGGAAAAGGTCCTCTCCGTTTCCCGAAATTATTGTGATCAGGGAATCAAAGTCCCCTGATTTTGCAGCCTCATACACTTTAGGATGCATTCTTGCTCTTTGTTTATTGTTTACAGGACATAGAGCAGTTGCACGAGAACTTATCGAAATAAGCAATGAGTTTAAGCGGAAGGAACTTCTTTGAGCTCTATAAGAGGAATTGACTAAAGGAAGAAGATTGGGGAGGAAATGTTTTTAAGCTTCTCAAGAGCACCCAAAAGGAGACTACTATATGTGTATCTATAAAATGTGAATATATCAGGCTTGTTGTTGTGAAATTTTTGTTCTCTCGAGAGCAAATTTATAATACCGAAGTAGTGGAATCAAGACAAGTTTGAAAAACAGGAAAAAATCGACGTCCAGGTAGACATGTGGTCTTCTTTGGGTAGGTAGCAAAGATAACCTCCTTCGTTAATCTTCAGCCAAGTGAATATTCTAAGGAAAATGCTTAGCTAACATTAGCTTGGAAAACGGACGGTGAATCCTTGGCCACGCAATTTGGATGAGGGTGAGGGAGACTTGTGTCTTGTTTGGAAACTTCCTAGTGCTTGTGTTTTAGAAAGGAAATTTTTGTGGACATTCTTTGACTATCACACCGTGAGACGATGATGAACCTTCAAGGATGGTGTCATCGAGATAGGAAAATCCTAACGAATTCACATTTAACCGTTAGGACTTATCCAATTACTTGACTCTATCAATATTGTCATCCAAAGATAGATAATTGATGTACAATGTCACTCTCTCTACAGTTCCCAAGACGAGTAGACAAAAGTGAAATTAAAGTTCAAGTGCAAGAAATGTCTTTGAGCTTATCAAGATGACTTGACTAACAGATAGATGTTAGAAAAGAAATTTCTTTGAACTTTCTAATAAAACTTTTTTGAACTTTCAACCAGACTAAAGGAAAGATATTATTGGGGAGGACATTTCTTGAAACATTTCAAAGAAATTGACTAAAAAGAGGTTATTGAGAATAAATTTCTTTGAATTTTTCAACAGGACAGAATTAAAAGGAGGATGTTGGGGAGCAAATTCAATTGAGTTTCTCAAAGGAATCGAAAAAGAGACTGTCATGTGCATATGAATGACCTATCGCTGGTTTAGATAAAATATGAAATTATGAGGTTTAATAATAGTTTCTGTAAAACCAAATTGGTCTGTCTCTAAGAATTTGCCGTTCTCCCG
Source organism: Eucalyptus microcorys (assembly GCA_014182515.1). Taxonomy (NCBI): domain Eukaryota; kingdom Viridiplantae; phylum Streptophyta; class Magnoliopsida; order Myrtales; family Myrtaceae; genus Eucalyptus; species Eucalyptus microcorys. The sequence goes on along the minus strand of CM024565.1, from coordinate 32,072,410 downwards.
GACGCAAATATAGTAAGAAAGTGGGCAAATATTGCTGAACGTAAGACGGACAAGTACAAAAAACCGAAAAGAATCAACGGCCACGTCTCTCCTGCAGTTTCTTATTTTATTTTGACTTTTGTCCCATCTGCTCTTCCACTTTTGAGTTGTCTTAATTGTGTTAATCGAAAGCAAAACCGTCGCACATCCACGATTTTTTTTTGGAATAGCATAACTATCCCTCCCCCCCCGGGGGGAAATACGTAGCAATGAGAACCCTCTTCGATAGTTCTTTAACCAAGTGAACATTCTCCGAAACCTTCAAGGATGGTGTCATCTAGATAGGGAAATTCCAACAAATCAACATTTCAATGGCTAACATTTATCCAACTAGATGACTTCATCAATTATTGTCATATATAGATAAACAATTAACGGTGCACTGTACAATATTATACTATTAGGCTACATTTGGCAATCGGAATAAAAACTTGATTAGATAAAATTTATTATATCTTATATTTGGTGCCTGCTCAAAATAAGATAAAGTCGGAAACAAGGGATATAACTAAAATAAAAATGTCCCATGGAGAGGTGGGATAAAGGTGTATATGATTTTTAATATCCATAACATTAAAGTTATTTTTATTAAATAACAAACTTCTTAAAATAATAAAACTAAAATAATATTTAAATTCTAATATGAAAAATACATTTTTTTTATTTAAGCCTATTTTTATTTATATATATAGAATTTATATCTATCTTATAATATAAATTCAATATATATATTTAGTATTTATATTTATTACATATTTTATATATTTTATTATTTTAGGTATAGTATACTTTACTATTTAAAGAATTTTATTAGAGAATGATGGAAGGGGAAAAATAAAAAAGAGAGGAAAAATAACTTAAAATAAGCAAATAAAAAAAGAAGTAGGCAAGAGTGTCATGAGATATTCTTACCATTTCCATTTATGCAACTTTTAGATTTATTTTCATTTATATACCCATTTACACTAAACAGTATATATAATATGATGTAATTATATCCGGCCTTATTGTTATAATTCACTAAATAATGTATAGGATATAGTAAAATTCTTGGATTTTATATCATATTCTATCAAGTTCTACCTTGACTAGAAATCTAGATGACCAAACTACCCTTGAAGTGGCCGAAAGGTAATTGAAGTGAGAAGGAAAAAAAAAAGAGTAAAAGGAAAAATGGATACATTGTATACAAAGGACATGAGCATCAGACCTAAGGTCAGTTCACTTCACTCACTTTAAAATGCCTCAAATTATTCGGTTGTGACAATTTTTTACTCTAGACTGTTAAAAATGGGGAAAATCGGGGTAGATTTATATATAGAGAAAACTAGCTTAATATACAAGCTCATATCATTTAAAGTCATTCCACTAAATCAAGACAATCATGTTCTAAGAAATGGGCAAATTCGCATTAAATCAAAAAAAAAAAAGAATCTAATGCATAAGTTTTAATGTATATTTGTCATTACTATGTCTAGCAGATCCTCTATGGAACGAAAACTTACTATAGGCCATTTTTACAATTGACATTGAACTAGAGGACTCCATAAATTGTTTCGATCATGCAGCAATTTCTTTAAAGGATTGGTAGAAAAACTCATAGCACAGAGTATGCAAGATGTTTGTGACCTCATTTTCTTCATGTGCCTTGTGACATCCTGAATTTCGACCCGTCCCGATTTTATGAAATGGACATTTCGTCGACACGCTTATGGTCTTTTTTCTCTGAGCAGATCACTCACTCACGAGTTAACCAATATATTGGGTGAAGCCGTTAAGGGATATAACCGCGGTAAAATCCCTAAAAGCTACTCAATAGGCCGGATCGGACTAAAATCGCGTTCGGTCGATTTTAACCACGAAGTTGAATTCGGTTTCAGAAATTGAACATTCGAGCATGTCACGGTTCATTTATAGGACATCGTCTTGTCTTTTGGAGAAATTCCATTGACTTCGGAATTTTTACGGAAAATCGAATCTGATGTCGCGGAAATTATCGGAAATTCGGATTGGCCGAATTGAGGAGAGTTTGACTTCCAAACTAAACTATTTGGCATTAGGGAATTGCAGAAATGGTATGGGCAATTTCGTTGATGAAGTTGGACATTAAATTGGGAATTTTGGTGAGGAATTGAAGCCCAAATCAATGAAATTCGGATCTTAAGATGGGGTGTGCAACATTGGTATTAATTTGGATAATTTTGTGGGAAATTAGAGCAAGAAAATATTAGAGGGGACAAGAGTTTAATGGTAGAGATAAGGTCGAAGACTTTTTAGACCAATTCATGAGGAAATTTGAAGATATTTCCCTTGACTTTCTTGCCTCTCTCTCCTCCTCCTTTCCGATCGTGTGAGCCATCCCCTTCGCGGCCGACCTCCCTCTCTTTTCAATTCTTCATGTTCTTTTTGTGAGTTCTATCGGTCGCAAGCCTCACCCCATTTCTCCTCAATTTATTATTCCTCTGCCCATTCCCCACGTCTCTCTCTACCCCCACCAGCGAATAAGAAAAACAAAAACCCATCCATTCTTCTTTTGTTTCTTCTCTACGGCAGCCTCGAAGATCCACCGCACCATCTCTCCCTACCACCGAATTCAGTCCCTCCATCCCTTCCGTTGATTGCCACAATTCCACGCATCAACAACCCTCATCGAGTAATGAAAAAGAACAAAAAACCCCTTCTCTCTCGACATGCAGAGTTTATCTCTACCATTAATGGTAGTTTCTCATCTCAAACCCCACAGGTTATCCGTAACCCTACTGGTAATTCCCCTGCTGCAGATGAATTGAACCCAGCTATCGACGGCTCTTACTCGGCAATCGACTGCTCTTTTAGTCCTTCTCTCCTTCATCTCCTTCGAATCTCCGATTTCAACCCTCGTTTGGTCGAATTCTCAATTTCAGACTCAATTCCACCAGCGAACGCCATTGTTCCTCGGATCATTCATCATCCTCCGTTCTCTTCCCCAAATCTTCCCCTTTTTCCTCCCTTTACACAGTTTTTCTGCCATCGCCTCATCATGTCCGAATCCTTTCTGACCTAATTCAGCCGTTACCTTGGGGATTTATTTATGGATTCCCATCGTCAGGACGAGGAATCGCGTCTGGCTGCCCTCAGTAGCAGAATGGGTCGTCTGTGGACAGACTATGAAATTGAGGTCTGGGACGAACCACCTCCGATGGAACAGCTACAAGAGTGCAGAAATATATTAGTAGGTACAATTCTTTCAAATCCGTCTATCAATCTTCAAGCTCTTCAAAATACTCTAAGGCGAGTTTGGCGAACAGAACAAGTTGAAATTACCCAACGTGAAGATGGGCTTTATGTCGCAATTTTCAAATTAGCAAGTGATAAATAGAGAGTTCTAGAGGGTGGTCCATGGAACTTTGCTGGTCATTTGGTAATACTTAAGGCTTGGATACCAAATACACCTCTACATTGCGATGATTTTACTACTTGTGTACAAGTTTTTGGACTACCCCTCGAGTGGTGTTCAGACCAAATGCTCTATAAAGCGGTTAGAAGTGTAGGCTGAGTGTTGGAGGTGAAAATTGATAAAAAGGAAGGAACTACTATCAGAATTGGGCGTGTTCGAATAGAACTTTATCTAGATCAACCATTGAAAACAGGACAGTTAATTTGAATAGCTGGCAAGGCTTTCTAGCTTGACTTTCGTTATGAGAGACTCTCTCATTTTTGCTACTCCTGTGGCCGACTAGGACTATGCGACTTATTGTCAAGAAATTCCATTCAATGAAGCGAAAATGACAGGCAAAGAGAAAATGGCATTTGGACAATGGTTAAGAGCAGAGGTCAAGGAACATAGTCCTTATTGGCTTACCTTTTATGGGATGAATGCTGATTCTGAAGATACTGAAGAAGTGATACCTGAAACTCCTCCTTCAGTGACCAAAAAATTACTGGCGTTACCTCCTATAGAAGTTACATCAGTGGAACATCAATCCAAACCGGACATGATGTACTCTTACTCCTTAGCGCATCAACAACCTAACCTGCACCTTTGTCCTGAAGGTCAAAAGTCTGCGACTCCCTCAACTAGCACTATTATACCTGCTGCACAAAAGATGAAAGGCGTAAAAGAATTCCCAATAACTATTAAGGATAGGGACATAGCTTATCAGCATCATCACAGCTCGGTAATTCACTCTAATGTGTCTGCTTTGCTTCCACCACTCCTTCAAGCAAGTACTTTGCCGGTGACTTCTATAAACGCAACACTACCTCCTTCACCTGTACAACAGCAAGGCAATCAAAATCAGATTGTTGGGGATGTATCAAAGAAGAAACAGAAGAGTACTCGATTATCAACCAAGGCAGGGATTGCAAAGAAAGTTAAAGGCAAATTCCCCATGACTCGCGTATTCCTTATTTGAAGGTCTTGATGAAGATTTACTAATGGAAACTCCTGTTATTTCGGCTTAAGATGCCGGAAAGTGGGTTGAGGTGGCTTTCCCTCAAAAGCCACCGATTGCAAAATGAAGTTACTCAGTTGGAACTGTCAGGGACTAGGCTCTCCCCTGACAGTTCAAGCCCTTAAGGCCCTTGTGGTCAAAGAGAAGCCTGACCTGGTTTTTTGATGGAGACGAAGAACACAGAGACTATACTAACTAGGCTTCAGCGTCAACTTAACTTCCCAAATTCACACTTGATTAACCCTATAGGACTTGCTGGAGGACTGGCTCTGTTTTGGCAGTCTCATATTTCCCTACACGTGGAAGACTCAACTCAGCACATCTTTAATACTATATGTACGGATTCTAGGAAAGGTATAATGATGAAGTTAACTTGCTTACATGCCCCAGCGTCGTTCCAATCTCGCCATTTGTTTTGGACAGCTCTCCGCCAGATTGCATCCATCAACTCTTTACCTTGGGTTTGTGTCGGAGACTTTAATGAGATTATCTATCAATGGGAGAAAGTGGGTAAAAGAATGGCGGACTCACATCGAATACATTCATTCGGAGAAGTATTACATGACTGTTCACTCATGGATCTAGATAGTAAAGGTTGTGCTTTTACTTGGATGAATAATCATCAGGGGAATGACTTGGTAAAAGAAAGATTAGATAGGGTGTTGTGTGATCTGAATTGGCAACTAACTTTCCCTGAAGCTGAGGTCTTCGCATTACCTGCTGTGGGCTCCGACCATAGCCCCTACTATTAAGTACATAAGCCAAACAAAGCAGAAGATGTAAACCTTTTATGTTTGAGGCCTTTTGGATAAGCACCAGGATTGCAGTAACACAATAGCCACTTCATGGGCCTCGGCTGTGACAGTTGGCCGCGATCTGCCACACAAACTCTGGCTGGTCAGTTTAACTCTAAATAAATGGAGTAGAAGTAAGTTTTCTAATGCCAAATCACAAATATCAGATTTGCAACATCAACTACAATTTCTGACTAATCAGACAAGAGGTCCGTATGACAAAAATTTAGCAACAAAGTTAAAGCAAGAACTACAAGCGGCATGGCAGCAAGAGGAGCAGTATTGGGCGATGCGTTCTAGAATAAAATGGCTACAATGGGGCGAAAAAAATTACCAAATTTTTCCATGCAACTACTTGTTCAACATCGACAAAGGAATAAAATCAGTATGTTACTAGATCACAACCAAGAATGGGTAAGAGATGTTCAAACTCCCAAGGATATGACTATGGCTTTCTATTCAAATCTTTATAGGTCAGCAGGACACTAAGACTATGGCCCCATCCTGGATCAATGTTCAAGTGTTGTTACACCTGAAATGAATGTCAAATTAGTTGCTGCGATCACATCAGAAGAGATCAGAAAAGCTACTTTTCAGTTGGGTGAAACTCAAGTGCCAGGCCCTAATGGATTAAACGGTCTCTTCTACCAAACTCACTGGGATATCCTAAAGGAAGAGCTTATTCTTTCTGTCCAGAAGTTTTTTCAAATAGGAATTATGCCCGTCGATCTAAACAGGACCATTATCTCTTTGATCCCGAAAGTCCCTAACCCGGAAAGCCTGGACCAATATCGGCCCATAAGCCTGTGTAACTATGCTTACAAAATAATATCCAAAGTCCTGGCTAACAGACTCAAACCCCTCCTACCCGACCTGATTTCTACTTGAACAAAGTGCATTTGTGAGCGGTCGCCAAATCCAAGACAACATATTAATAGTTCGGGAGGTGCTAGACCAATTGAAGACTCGGAATAGGAAGAGGAATTTTCAAGCAATTTAAAATTGGACATGCAAAAAGCTTATGATAGAGTGGAATGGGACTTCTTGAAAGATTATTTTCTTAGACTAGGTTTCCATCCCATTTGGGTGCAGTGGGTGATGCAAAGTGTATAACTACAATCTCTATATCTATCAAGTTTAATGGAGATCAACTTAACTACTTCCATCCTATGCGCGGCCTTCGACAGGGTGATCCTCTTTCCCCTTACCTGTTCATACAAATGGCGAATCTTTTGTCAACCTTAATACATCAAGCCATATAAATGGGTCATCTTAAGGGAATCCAATTGAATAGATAGTGTCCCATCCTATCCTATCTATTTTTCGCAGATGATACTATCTTTTTCTTAGACGGGAAAGTTATGGAATATCAAAATCTAGCTAACATCTTGAACCAATATTGCTTAGCTACTGGTCAGGCAGTCGATCGGAATAAATCAGGCATCTTTTTCAGTAAATCCTATCCTACTACACTTAAGGACAATCTAGCACACCAATTCAGAATACATGTGCTTCATAAGATCGGAAAATACCTAGGTATCCCGTCAGATTGGGGTCATTCTAAGCGAGATATGTTTGCATGGATTTTGGGAAGAGTAAATTCAAAATTAGATGGATGGAAAGAAAAATTGGTATCGAAAGGTGGAAAAGAGGTCCTTATCAAGAGTGTCGTTCAAGCTATCCCTCAATACGCCATGTCCTTTTTTAAGATTCCTGTATCTCTTTGTCGGTCTATTGAACAAAAGATAGCGAGATTCTGGTGGCAATCTGACAGCACAAAAAAGGGTATTCATTGGAGAAATTAGGAGTCACTAAAGATCAGAAAGGAGCAGGGTGGTCTTGGATTCCGAGATCTAATTTCTTTCAATGAAGCGATGCTTGGTAAATAGGCCTGGAGACTAATCAAGTATCCTTTATCCCTATGGAGTAAGCTATTCAAAGGTCTCTACTTTCATTCACAAGATTTTAGTAGTGCAGCCAAAGGTAACCGCCCTTCCTGGGGTTGGTAGAGCTTATTAATAGGGAAGGACTCAATTTTACCTAAGCTACAGTGATCGATGGGGGATGGAACAAAGATTTGAATTCATGAAGATCGATGGCTACCTAGGGAACTCTCGGTGGACCTGCAAATAGTAATGAGCCTCGAATGGTGGCTGATTTGGTGTTGCCGGATCATAATCGGTGGAATGTTCCCCTACTTCAACAGCTTATTTGAAGTTGAGGTTACCGAAGAAATTCTTAACATTCCAGTCAGATCAAATTGTACAGAAGATCAGTTAATTTGGACAGCTACTCCTCTTGGTCAGTATTCTATGAAGAGTGCATATCATTCAATCAAAAACTCAACCCCTCTCACAGTCGATCACTGTTCATCATCATCCATTTAGCCATCTCAGCCTATTCGGAAGAGTATTTGGAATCTTAAAACTGTCCCCAAAATTAGAATGTTCCTTTGGTCTATTTGTCAGAATGCTTTGCCTACCAAAGCCAATCTTTATCACAGACATATCAGTTCAGAACCTACATGCATATTATGTACACAGGAAGTCCCTGAATCGATCGAGCATCTCTTTCTCCTATGCCCTTGGACTAACTCAGTCTGGTCTCACCCTAAGATTGATATCCTTATTCTACAAACAGATGCACAACGCATTGTAGATTCGATTGCAGAAAGATTTCAAAATAAACAGCTATTACCTTGTATGGATGTTGTCGCTGCACTCCTCTGGCAAATATGGAAGGCGCGAAATAGGTTTATCTTTAGTCGCTAGGAGCCCAATTCTTCTTTTGTGGTCGAAGCTGCCTTGGTCCAGTCTCGATTGGCTCGGATAAACCAGCATACCTCCTCCTCTAGCACGACACACTCAGGAGTCAATCTTTCAGATCCGTGCTCGCTGTGGCGATCCCCTGATCCAGGAGTGCTGAAAATTAATATTGATGGCGCTTTTCAGACTGCAGATACCACAGGATCTATAGCTTACATTTGTAGAAATCACATGGGTAAAATGGTGGAAGGATATACCGGTTGAGTTATTGCTACCTCGTCTTTGCAGGTTGAACTTTCTGCTCTCATCTCATCACTGCACCATCTTTTGCGGCTTGGCAAATCTAGTGATCCACTAATTGTTGAATCGAATTGCCTTACTATGGTCGAAGTAGTTGCAGATCCTCAGAAGACGCCATGGGAGGTTCGGTCAATGTTTGCTGAAGCGGCTGCTCTCCTCCCCTGTTTCTCTTGTCTCCAAATTAGGTTTTGTCATCATTCGGCCAATTCTGTCGCGGATTGAGCTGCCAGGGCCCATTTGCGTGGGTCTTTACCTTCTTCTTGGCCTGCCTTTCCCCCACCTATTTTGTTAGATCTACTTTTATCGGATGTTAGGGAAGCGGGTAGTAATATTTCTATAAATTGAATGAAGGTTTCCGTTCAAAAAAAAAAAAAAACCCCTCATCGAGTCAACCATGCAACGGTTTGTTGACTCTGCCATCCACTGGAATTCTACTGTCCACGCGCCTGTCTTCACGGCTCCATCTTCGGCCAGCAAACCCAGCAGCTGCTTCACTTCGACTTCAGTGATTTTGGTCGCCCATGCGTCTTCGACGGTCAACCAGCAAAGTCCGGTTGACCCCAGCAGCGAAGCCACATTGCGTCTTCTTCTCCACGTCGATCAATGCCAGCAGCTCTTGCGCCGTTCATCCTCCACCGAAGCGACGCACGTTCGGTCAGCAAACAAACCAGCCGAAGCCCTCTGTTGACCCGTGCTTCTTCCTCACGCGGGCAACACCGAACGAAGCAGCAGTCCACGATTTCTTCTCCGCCAGCTCACCAACGTCACCTGCAGTTCACGCATTTCCTTGGCCCAACGAATTCAACTCCTCCACCGAATCAGTTTCGATCTTGCTGAGCCAAATAGAAGCCCAGCGAGTTATTCTTGTTCGGCCCAAACCTGCAGTCTTCAAGCCCAGCAAATTTCAGTCTAGTTGGGCCCAAAGGTCCATCAGTTTAGCCACTTACAGCCCATGTGAAATTCAGCCTTTGAAGCCCAAGTCTTCAGCCCATTTGAAGTTCAGCCCAGCTTTGAAGCCCAGCAAATTTAGTAGTTCAGCCCATCTTGGGCCCGCTAAGCAAGCCCAACCTAGAAGCAGCCCATGGGCTTGCGAGGCTAGTAGGCCTGGCTCGAGTATCCGCCGATGTCGACAAAATTTTGGAATTTTGCCGCCGTGGCGTCGCCGTCGCAGTGTCTCGGTCTTCGCGTTTATCAAGTGAGTTTTACTCACTAATGCTTTCTTAGTTTACTAATTATGCTTAAGGGTTGATTAGATTTAATTAAGTGCAATAAGGTGGTTAGATTAGAGTAGATTAGTGATTATTAGATAATTATGATGCATGTTAGATAATTGAATTGTGCAATTAGCAAGTAGAGACGTACTACTATTTAATGAATGCTTCTTGGGATTTTTCCCGACCCTTATTGGGCTTCAATTAGGCAATACGGGCCTAAATTGGATTTTTAGTATTTATTTATTAATTTTCGAAATTAATTATTTAATTATTTATTTTTCGGTACTTAGGCAATGATAGCCGACGATCGAAATTTTATGCTGATTGTCGTGGCGTAGTCCGTTTATTTAATTGAGCTCTATTTCATGCTGAATTGAATTATTTGTGAAAGAAGGAATTACTCTTTAATTGGATAATCATTGGTTATTAATTGAAAAATAACCGGGCATCGGTAGATAATGCCAAAAATATTTGAGTGGACTATAGAAAATGTGGGAGTTATGGAAAGGAAAATATTATATTTTGCCTAAGGCTGACCGTGTTCTCACACACGACTATTATATCGAGAAGGATAAAAGATAGAATTGATTGAATGGTCAGATAGTATACTATATCATCCTACGGGCTCTGATATGTCAGTTTAGCGAGAGCAGTATACTGGTGTACTATATCAGCCTACGGGCGATATGTCAGCTTAGCGTTAGCAGTACACTTTATCAACTTAGAGTGAGTATCGGGGGTATACTATATCAGCCTACGAGCGATATGTTAACTTAGCGATAGTAGTATACCGGTATACTATATCAGCCTATAGGCGATATGTCAGCTTAGCGAGAGCAGTATACCTTAACCCTATCGGCTTAGTGTGAGCTATACTATCTATATTTATCAGCTTAGAGTGAGCAGTCATGGACTATGATCGGACTTATAGATAGTATTGAATGTGCCGACCAAGCATAGGTCGTGATGACGTGTAATCGACTAGGTCGATTGATTATTGCTTTGATCTGATATCGTGAATGGATTGATTGAATTGAAATGACCAATGAATGGTCCAATTGACATGAAATTGACTAGGTTGATTGATCGAGATATCGATCTATGATGTGATTGCTTGGGTGCCTATTAAACTGTGTTAATATAAAGGTGGAATATGAGGCCAAGGTAAGTCCTCTGACCCGTGCGTTCATAGGCAGCCCGATTAGCGTATTGGTTTACTAATCGAGTCTTAGGGGGTAGAACTTACTGAGACGTGGTCTCAATGGTTATTGAATAACCATTTTAGGACTCTGATGAGGAGCCTAAGGAGAAGGAATCTGAAGAGGAGAACCTTGATGTGGAACCAGATGAGGAGTAAGATTTTGGAGAAGAATATGATCACGAGGAGGATCCTGAGTAGGACCTGGAGGAGGACTGAGATCCCATTATGTCTTGTCAGACCTTGATTATATGTGGATAAGTGTTAGATCAACCCTTTGTGAATAGTATTGCTTTATATACTATGAGGTGTTTGTATAAAAGTTTGGTTGTGAATTTCAGTATAAAAATTTAGTCCTACTGTTCTATCCCAATGTTTTATTGTCTGGAGATTTTTAATTGCTTCCGCATGTGCATATGAAAATGAAAAGGTTGGCGATACGTCCTGAGATATCGCAAATTTTTAATCGACCAAGGTGAGGGATGGGCGCGTGCTCGAGGATCGGGGCGTGACATCCCGTCCTCTTTGGAAAAGTGCATGTGCACGAAACACATTTATGCCTAACAAGGGTTAAAAATTTGGAATTGGCACAACATCATGAACTAGCTTACCTTTACTCTATTTGGGCCAAACCTTGATGTTGCCACTTGGGCATTACTCAATAGAGGTGCAAGGCAAACAGAAATATCGAAAGAACAACAATGACTACTTCCAATTGGTAAATAAATTCTAGTCATTTAAGAAGCTGTTAATGGATTCTATGATCGAATGCCCTTAGGCAGAATTTCTCAATATGAGAAAGCAATTTCAAAAAGTGTCAAATCAGAATTACTACAACGATTCTTAGAATAGGAAGATAACTTAGGAAAGGAAAAATAGAACTAGATGCATTCTTGAAAGAAACTGCTTTCATTTTTCCTCTGATGTAAGACTGGATAAATTTATTAGGAAAGGATGAATCCGCCCTATGATAAAATATATCGTCGAAAGGTGGGAGGCGAGGGCCCATGGATTCTACTTTACCTAGGCATTAGGTCAGAATCCTCTTACTCCCCACACAATTTCGAAAAGGAAAGTAACTGTCTATTAGTTTTCATTTTGCAAATGAGGATGTGATCGATTTGGTTGATAAAAATTTGTTACTTCCCTTACGTTCGTTCCTTTTTGGACTAGCGCAAGGAGAGCTAGTGCTGCGCCTAGTCACTCCTCTCAATGAACAAATCAAGATACATGATTAGGGAAGGGATTCCCATCCCAAAGCTACTGGTAGTAGTCATGAGGCATACCTTTTCTGCATCAACAAGAAACCACCATGCATTGGTCGTTCTTACAAATTGCTACTTTCACACATCCAAAAGCTTCTACTAAAGAAAAGGGAAAGGCAAATAGCTTTGAGCCTATTTCATCTCCTTGGGTTTCTAAGGGCGCATTTGGTAACCTTTCTGTTTCGGGAAACAATTTTTGAACATAAATAGTTTTTTCTATTTCTGTTCCTAGGAACAATTTCTGAGCATAAGAACACGCTTGGTAACTGCAAAATATTTCTATTCTAGGAATAGAAATGCGTTTGGTAAACTTGTATAATTTTGTTGTTTATTTTAATTTTTCAATATTTTTATTATATTTTTCTTTTTTTCTTCTTTCTTCCTTTTGGCCGATTGCTAGCCTCAACCATGGTCGACGACCTCGCCGAAGCATTGTCGGCCCCTAGCGAGGCTCGGCCTCACCTTGGCTGGGTGAGCTCGAGCTCGCCCAACCACTGGTGAGGCTTGGCCTGGCCGGGCCACCGCCAGGTCGGTGTTGCCCAGTGGTGGCCCGGTGAGGTCGACCTTGTGTCGGCTGGGCAAGGTCAAGCCTCACCGGTGACCTCACCTGGCCACCAAGGCCACTAGTGAGGCTCGGCCTTGCCCAAGCGGCGCGAGGTCGGCCTCGCCTTGGCCTAGTGAGGCCAAGCTCGAGCTCGCCCAGCCAAGGTGAGGCTAAGCCTCGCTGAGCCACCAGTGAGGCTTGGCCTCACTGAGGGCCGGCGACGCTTCGGCGAGGTCACTGACCCTCGTTAGCCGATCGCCGACCATAGCCGAGGCTGGCGATTGGTCAAAAGGAAGAAGAAGGAAAGAAAAAAGAAGAAGAAAAAAGAGAAGAAAAAAGAAGAGAGAAAAATTATTTCTCGGAATTGTTCTCGAGAATAAGAAGTAACTTTTTTCTACATCTTGTTTCTATTCCAAATCTATTCCCAGGAACAAAAGTTTGACCAAACACGTTTCTATTTTTTTTTTGTTCCTCGGAACAAAATAACAAAAAAATTTGTCCGGGGAATATAAACACTTTTTGCCAAACAGGGCCTAAGTAACAGCTAAGGCCTCCTTAGTGCCAAGATAAAAAGTTGGTGGGCCTCTCTGCTAAAATTGCAGAAGTAGAACCTCTCCTTATTCTACCAGCACTTATTGTTATTTTTGGATCTGACTTTGCAACTTAACTCTATAATGACCAACTTGTACATTGTCCTACATGGTGGAATTAAATCCAATTCAAGGAAGATTATTATCTAAACAAGTCCTTCGATGTTTCCAAGTGTATATCCCTTTGAAGAGAAAGTGTGCGTATTTCAATAATGAATATTCTCTTCTTTTGGATAATGCTAGTACGAACACCTAGAGGGGGGTAAATAGGTGTTTAATTTTTTTTTTTGATAAATTAAAATTTTCAAAAAAAAAGTCTGAAAACCAAACAGAGTATGATGGGAATCACCCGATTTCTGATTAATGTTCAGAATCAGATAAGAGATGAAATTGATTTTTGCGATACTTAAAAGAATGCAATAAATTTAAATAAAAAGAGTTAAAGGAAAAGAAGATTGCACATGAAATTTATAGTGGTTCGGTTTAGATTAAGTCTACATTTACTCTCCCACGCTGACAGCCTTCTAGCTGGAATTCACTATAGCATCAACAGAGAAGTACAATTTTTGAGTGCAAAGTGGAAGATCCCTTTTTTTCTCACTAAATCACTCTTCTTGTGATTTCTCTCTTGAATATAATTTGTAAGGATCGCCAATGAAGGACAAGTAGTTGGGAAGATTTCAGAATTTGGAATTTCAATTTTCACACCTCTTCCTCAAATAAACCGAATGGCCTCCTTAAATACTCATCTACACCTCATTAGCTTTTGGCATTTTCAAGAGTAATTTATTCTAATCAATCCGTTGGATAGAATCAATTAAGGAAATCTTATAGCCGTTTGAATATTGAAATGAAAATCCGTTAATTTTGGTCGCCCATATAATCAAAATCTAGGTTTCCATAAGTAGATACTTCCCAAAAAGGAACTTATTTTCAAGATTGATTTAATCAATTTGTGATTAATTCCATCAATGTATTTATAAAAAGGTAAGTGAAATTCTTCACTAGAGAGCCAAATATTGAGTAATAAATTCCTAAAGCATTCATCATGAATCCTTGTCGCAACATCAATAAATTTGAGTCTGATTTTATCTTCGTTCTAGACATGGTTTTAGTCTGTATTGCGTCAGAATGGGAAAGACTTATGGAATGAATAGATTTTGGAAAGAGTTTGTGATAAAACTTCAGAAGTATATTATTCTTTAAGATAAGAATAAGAACTAGAAAGTTTTGTCAATTTCAAAACTTGGTATGATTTTTCTCAACAATCTCCCCATTTTTAATAGTGACAAAACTTTCGTACAGATTTAAACATAATATGAATGTTATTCTGCAAAACAGTACTTTATTGGCACAAGATAATAGATAGTGATAATAAATAGTGAGCATAACATTTTCTAAAGTCTGGTCTGCACAACAAAATCTGCATTAAACAGACCACACCAGTAAAACATAGAAAACACAAACTACAAACACAACCAACAAGTCAAAGCTTCAAATCTGCAAAATTCTCCCCATTTTGTCACTAGCAAGCAAAAGGAGAAACACAAAGAAAAAAAAATTGATTTTCAAAAATGATCAGGGTTGCCTTAGAATGCGGACAAGTTGAAAATCCTCTAAAGTCTACATGGTCTCCTTAAGCTTAGTCAAGCACTGATGGAAGACAATCTCAACCTTCACCAAATTCTGAGTGGCCTGCTGATTCATGTTTTGAACTTTGTTATCAAGAAATTGTACCTTTCTACCGAGAGATTCTGAGGTAGTACCAAGAGCAACATGCAACTTTTGGATTTCAACCTCCATCCCATATTGCTGTGCCTTAATCTCCAATAGGAGTTTCACTATTTGAGGATAGTTTGAGTCTAGTTCGGTTGGGCACTAGCTTCAGCAAAAGGTACCGGTGGAGTATCCAAAAGTAAAGGACCATCGACCTGAACATTAGAGGTATGTTGCTCCCCTTGAACATTGGTCTCTTTGTCCTGATCCCAAGAGATTCTTTAGGGAAATGAGATGCATAAATGCCCTTTGCATTTGGAGAAGATTGACTTACACCATCACTTACAGCTAGTTCTACAATCTGATCATGAAGAGGAGTTTTTTCACCTACTCCCCCTATCTGAGTGGCTTCAGTTTGAGGAAGAACTTCTTCTCTTTCCTACATTCCTTCTTCATCTGAGTCATTTTCCTTAATCTCTTTTTCTCTTATTTCCTCTCTTTCACTCTCCACTTCTGGATCTTTCTTGCTTTCATCTTCTTATTCTTCTTCATAATTAACTATACCTCCAACATGATCTCTAATGGTGATATTTGCCACAATATCAGAGATAGTCTCGTTTTTGTCATCTTTCTCTTCTTCATCTTGTAGAAGAAGAACGGGTCTTTTTCATTTTGGAGTTCATGAGACAACACTCTTCCCTTTGCGCTTCTTCTCAGCCCTAGATCCTATTTTAGCTTTGCTAGTAGATTCTTTCTTCATAAGTTTCAAAGCTCCAAAGAAGTCCTTTGATCTCAATTTTGAGATCATTTTGAGTCCAATTTGTATGGAAATGATGGTTCTAGAGCAAAAACTAGAGGGCAGTTGAATCTGAAAGTGATGGAAAAATCTAGTCACCAAAGCTAAATAAGCAAGCTATCCTTTCTCCTTCATCACAATTCTGTACATGTGTAGTAGAATGGTATGAGGAAGTGAGAAAGCAACTCCATTGCAGATAACCCACATCATTTTTGCTTCAAATCTTGAAACATCAGTCTTGGAGGCAGCTTTGGGTCTGATGTAGTTGATGACAATCTTGTGGAGTAAAATGTTAGAGGCAGACATTCTAGAATAAGCAATCCTTCCTCTAGGAATTTTATCCTTCACCAGAAACATGATGACCTCTTCATTTAAGACATTTATGGGCAAAAATCTACTTCGGTTCACTCTCAAAATATCAGCTAACAAATCAATATCAACATCAAAAAAATTTTCACTCACAGTAAATTGAATATGAGTGAGATACAAAACTAACAAATTGGAATAGAAATAAACAGTCAATTCAGGATATGCATCAGATAACTCCACATAGAACCTTTCCATTTGAAGTTTTTGACAAATTTCTCTCGCAAATATACCTTGATGGAATCTAGAAAATCAAAGTCTACCATTCGAGGGTTGATGACCCCTCTGTTTAGTATATGCACAAAGACCTTCTTATGTTCCTTCGATCGAAACAGCTTTCCTTTTGTTCCAGCAATTTCTACAGCAACACCCATTTTGGGTTGGAAATTATTGAACACCCTCTCATCATCATCTTCCTTTTTTTCTTCAGTCTGACCCTTCATACCAAAGCAAGGATTAGTAAGAAAATGGTAAATTCCACTTCTGCTCTTCCAGCCTTTACCAGCGATAAGTTTTCCATGGCTCTCAAGAATAAAGTTTCGTTCCCATAGCCATTTTCTGTTAGGAATGAAGTTATAAAATACATGGGACTTCTTTCATTTTTCAAAAACTCATAGTGTTTAAGAAGCACTTTCGAACTTTCTTACCGAAAAAGGAGTTGCATCTTGAGTAACATCTTCCTCCACTAATGGTCGATTCGTGCTTTGTGGTGATTCATCTCTAGTAAGATCAAAGTGCGTCTGAGCATCAAGCATAAACCGAGGCCCACGACTAGCAATGTGAGAGGACCTCCTCTGAGAAAACATCGAAATGGACTTGAAGGATTTTGACGATATGTTTGTGAGTGATCGAGAGAGAGATTCACAAAGAAAGTGAGGACGAATCAAGATAAGCAAAGGTTTGAGAGAGGTTAGGGTTTGTAAAGTCTTTGTGATCAGGAAAAATAAACTAAGGACTTATTTGAAGAATGCGAATCAGGGCAACCGAATAGGCACAAAAAAAAAAAAAAAAAACTTCCTTTTTGAAAATTTTCAAAAAAGTAACGGTAAATAATTTATAAAATATTAATTTCGAAAAATCAGTAGTAATATAGCAATTTCAAAAATAAAAGGTAAGTAATAATTCGAAAATAATCATACATGTTCAAGAAGGAAAGAAACTTACGTGCTAAAATTTGAAAGATAACTACCTAAGTCTATAAGGGTTTTCAGAAGGATGTCTCTTTCAAAAGGTTGAATTGATGAGTTTGCTTTTACATAGAATTTAATCAAATGCAAGAGTAATATTCAACTTTTCACGAATGAACTAGAATGATCATTTCTCAAGTGGCTTGATGAAAAATCTGCCAATTGATTCTTTGAATCAATGAATTGAACATTGATTTCACTATTTTGTAAATGGTCTCTTATGAAGTGATGACGGATTTCAATATATTTTGTTCTTGAATGGAGAATGAGATTTTTTGTGAGGTTGATCACACTAGTGTTGTCACATCTAATTTTAGTGCAAGGTTCTTCTATTCTAAAGTCCTTTAATTATTGCCTGATCCAAAGAATTTGTGAATAGCAACTTCCAAGAGCAATATATTCTATTTCTACCATTGAGAGTGTCACAGTGTTCTGCTTCTTAGAGAACCAGGACACTAACATTTGTCCCAAGAGTTGGTACATACCAGGTGTACTTTTCCTATCAACTTGACAACTAGCTAGATCAGCATTTGAGTATCCAAATATGGTAAGGTCTCATCATTTTGGATACCACAAACCTAACTCTGGAATTTTTGCAATATATTTAATAATTAGTTTGACAGCACTAAGATGAGATTCTCTAAGATCAGCTTGGAAACTGGCACACATACACACACTAAATAAAATATCAAGTCGAGAAGCAGTAAAATAGAGAAGATTACCGATCGTGCTTCCATATGACTTTTGGTCCATTGTCTTTCCATTTTCATCCTTGTCGAGTTTGGAAGAACTTAACATAGAAGTCTCAGTTTTTTTATAATTTTTCATCCCAAATTTCTTGATAACATCTCTAGCATATTTCTCTTGATAAATAAAGATTTATTCCTTTAATTGTCTGACTTGTAAACCCAGAAAGAATGTTAACTTACCCATCATGCTCATTTTGAATTCTTCCTGCATAAACTTTGAAAATTTCTTGCACAGACTTTTAGAAGAGCCAAAGATTATATCATCTATATATATTTGACCAAATATAAAGTCTTTTTCTTCCCTTTTGATAATTAGAGTTGTGTTAATCAATTCTTTCTTGAAACCATTACTTACTTGAAACTTACTCAGTCTCTCATACCAAGCTCGAGGTGCCTGTTTCAAACCGTACAAAGCTTTCTTCAATCTATAGACAAAATCTAATTTTCTAGGATCTTCGAATCCTGGTGGTTGTTCCACATAGATTTCTTCTTAAATGAAACCATTTAGGAATGCACTCTTGACATCCATCTAGAATAACCTAAAATTATGGAAACTTGCATATGCAAGTAATAATCTTATAGCTTCTAATCTGGCTACAGGTGCATATGTCTCATCATAGTCTATTCCTTCCTCTTGTGTATAACCTTTTGCAACAAGCATTGCTTTGTTTCTGGTCACCTTACCATTTTCATCCATCTTGTTTCTAAACACCCACTTTGTTCCAATCACAGATTTTCCTTTTGGTTTTGGAACTAACTCCCAGAAATAATTCATTTTGAATTGTTTAAGTTCTTCTTGCATTGCTTTTATCCGGCTTTCATCAATTAAAGCTTCCTTTACTCCCTTTGGTTTTATCTAAAAAAATAGGAGCTAAAGCACTTGAGTCTCCTTTTACTTTGGATCTGGTATGAATCCCTTCTTCTATATTGCCATTAATGAGATCTTTAGGATGGCTTGATTCGTGCTTCCAGTTATTATTGAATCTGTTATTATCTATAAGGGTTTGCTAAACCTCTATTTCCTTTGAATATTCTGACTTTTCTTCAGCTTGACTTTGATTGCCAAAAAGTTGAGTTTGCTTAGGGGATTCAGACTTCATTAAGTCCGAAACTAGCTCATACTCTTTGAGTTGAGTTTGGTCTTATTGGTTCTAGACAGCTTTTTGAAACCTAACATTCATTGATTCTTCGACAGTCTGTGTATTTTTCTTGAAGACCCTATGAGCTTTGCTTGAAGTAGAATAGTAAAGAAATATTCCTTCATCTGATCTTTCTTCAAATTTGCCGGGCCAATCTATCACACCCTAATCCTCGAGCGCGTGCCTATCCCTCAGTGGTAGATTAAATTGCGACGTTCCAAGACGTGTCGCCGACCCATTCATTTTAAATGTGCATGCGGAAGCGAATAAATAAATCCCCAGACAGCACAAAGATGGGATAGAAAAGTAGGATCACAATTTCACAACCAAAACACACCTTTATACACAGCTGACTAGTTTATATACAATATTAGTCTATAAACAAAAGTCCACAAAAGCATAAAAGTCTACAAGTCCTCTAGGCGTTCAAACTCCCAGCTGAAAACTCCGAGATCTCCTGGGGACTTGGGTCCACCACTGCACCACCAAGAGGGTCAGCTGTACACTCGCCAAAAGCAATTTCTAACACCGACATTGGGACCTCAGACTCCTGTAGGGGACCTTCTCTAGGTCCATTTCGCCCGTGACGATACCACGTTCTAAATTGATAGGGTACCCTTCGAGGTATACCCGCATCGACCCAGAAAATGGTACTCATGAGTTCATAGACCCAGGCTCCTTGGCGCCCAGGAAGAGGAATCCGGGTGACTTGTTCGGTGACCCTTTGGGTTGGCCAAAACGCTCTGGAGGGACCGCCATCTAAGGATTTGAAGATGTTAAGCCCACGACAGGGTGAGACAATATCTCAGCAAGTTCACCCATTAAACTTCAACTAGGAAGGAAATACACTTAAAGGCAGTCTATGAAATTGTGATCTTGCTTTTCTATCCCATCTTTATGATGTGTATAAAGGTGAGACAATATCTCAGCAAGTTCCTTCCTGCACGTCAATACAATTCATAATCTCAATCAATCAATTCAATCAATCCATCCAATCAATTCGATTCGATACTATCGATACCATCTATCAATTAGTCGATACTACCACTGCTCACACAAGCTGAAATAGACGGTAATAGCTTGCACAAGCTGATATAGATAGATAATAGCTCCATAAATTGATAAAGTATATTGCTCTCACAAGCTGACATATCAAGCTCATAGGCTGATATAATATACTCCTTTCACAAGCTGACAATTTAACAATGCTCGCACAAGCTGATACACGATAAATCAATCCCAGCCAAGGACCTTATGCTTTGCACACCAATTCCCCAATTAAAATAACGAACTTGGCCTATTTTTATCGTGTTAAAAATACCCGATAAAAATAATCGTCTGTGGGTACATGGTCCGCCTGAGCCAAAAATGTAATATCTTCCTTTTCAAAAATCCCACTATTTAATATAGTCCATAAAGACATTTTTGGCCTTATAAACCAACGCTCAGTATTTTCTTATTAAAATACCGAAATTCCATAATTTTGGGATAAATACCTAAAATTACAATTACCAATCGATTTGCACAAATTAGCACTCAATTAAATAAACCAAGAAAACCATTGCAATCGGCACGAAATTCTAGTCACCGGCTATCCTGATATAATTTCCGAAAAATAATAAATAATTAAATAAATATAAAAAATAATTAAATAAATGCAATTAATTACCAAAAATAGAAACATAGGTCGGAAATGCCTAATTAAACACTGAAACGGGCTCGTAAAATTCCCGAACCAATATAGATAAATAGCATGATCTATTTAGTCCCTAATTAAGCTGTTCTATCCACCTAACATGTACAAATGAATATTTAAATCACTAATCCGTTCTAACTAACCACCTAAACCTTAATTAACCTAATCTAAACATTCATTAAGCATCATTAACTCCATAAGTAGAGTTTAGTGAGTAAACTCATCGGTTTAGTGATTCGGTGAGTCCACGGCGATGGTGACGTGGAGACAGGCGACAAACCTCCTGGCAGCGAAGCCAAGCAAGGCCTGAAAGAGGCCTGAAATGGCCCATGAAGTCTCATGGCTAGTTGGGCTTCTCAGTTCTATCCAAGGACCGAGCAAGCTAGAACAAGGCTGGAAATGGCAAGCGATGGGTGGACGGGCTACAGTGGGAGAGCAGGGGTGACAGTGGACAACGGCGGCTATTGGACGGCATTGACGAGGCTCCAGCTGAGCTCCTACGGCGACCAGGGAGGCTCGGGGGCACGTCTGGGGTCGCGAGATGAATAGGATCAGGTGGACGGGTAGACGGCGCGCAACGGGCTCGCGCAGGGGTGCAATGACAACACGGTGGTCCTAGCGGCTTGACAGGCAGCTTGCAATAGTAGGGGAAAGATTGCTTGGTTTTCTCTGGTTTTTAGAGCTTCAAAATACACTGAAAATGGAGAAAGTAGGCTTGTTGAAGAAGAATGAGTGGCTGAAGGCTTGAAGGGACCCAATGGCCACAAAAGTCTTATATTCTCATCTCTTTGTCCCTTGGCAAGGTCCCACCTCCTCAGCCAATTTGGTGCACAAAAATCTCCCTATAACCAATCCCAAGTGGTCCAAAAGGTTGAGGGAATCATGGCCTACGAATTTGAACACATTTTCCCCAAATTGAGTTCGATTCCTCTCCAATTGGACCTAATTTGGAGTTCATAAATACCACTAAGGTGCCCACACTTCAATTCACATTTTTACTCACCAATTGAACCAACTTGAATCCCAAAAATGCGATAAAAAACGGTCCTCTGATTTTTCCGATAAAAAACAACCATATTTTGAATTTTTGCTAAAAATCTCGGTTTGTAGAAAAATTTTCGAAGGATGATTCGACGGTCCTAAAATGAATCGTGACGTGACAGAACTTTAATTTCTAAAATCGGGTTTAAATTCGCGGTTAATTTTAATCTGGCGCGATTTTAGCGTGACCTAGCCTATTGGGTAACTTTTAGGAATTTTTAGTGCAATTGACCCGTGGTCGATTATTTTTGAGTCACAATGTACATCTTCAACACATTGGAGACTTTCGGTTGTTGTGAAAATCTCGAGATTTTGAATACAGGCACATGGTACCAAAACGACAGAAAAATCGATTTAGTGCCGATCGATAAGAATTTTGTAATCACGTGGAATCACCCACACTTTAATCACAGATCTCAGTCGAGTTGACCTATCTCTGATGTCTGATCGATTTTTAACTGTGTCGTAATGACCCTTGTAGACTAGCATGGTTGAGTAGTCAATTTCTGGTCGAATTCTCAAATCTATTGCGTTATAATCCCTTAACGGCTTCACCAGATAGACTAGTTATATTGTGAATGAGCAGCTCAGAGAATAGAACTATAGGCATGTCGATGAAAAGCCCGATTAGTTCAATTGAAAACAGAACCTGAAATTCAGGATATCACACGATCATTTCCATTTTTCAAAATGAAGCACTTGCAACCAAACCCATGAAAATAAGAAATATTTGACTTTTTCCCTTTGTAAACTTCATATGGAATTTTATCTAGGATGGGCTTTAAAAATACTCTGGTAATTACATAACAAGCAATGGAAACTGCTTCTGCCCAAAAATGAAAAGAGAATCTACTTCCACTTAGTAGAGTTTTGGCCATTTTCTGTAAAGACTGATTTTTCCTTTCTACAACTTCCCATTCTAGAGATCTCTGGATCTCAGGAATCCTTCATTTTATTCTTCCATACACTATATTCTTTTCCATCAAAATAAGGTGGCTTAGTGTTGCTCTGTCCCTCTACGAGTCCTAGCGCTAAACAAATAGTCATAGAAGATCTTTAACTCAAAAGTAAAAACACTTCAACAGATGAGCACAAGACTTTGATACCAATTGATAATACTAGTACGAATACCTTGAGGGGGTGAATAGGTGTTTAAAATAATTTTTGATAAATTAAAAATTTCGAACAAAGTCCGAGAACCAAATAGAGTCTAATAAGCAAGTCATCAAACTTTTAATGAATGTTCAGAATCATATAAGAGATGAAACTAGTTTTTGCGATACTTAAAAGAATGCAACATATTTAAATAAAAAGAGTTAAGGGAAGAGAAGATTACACACGGAATTTATAGTGGTTCGGCTTACATTAAGCTTACGTTCACTTTTCCATGCTGACAACCTTCTGGCTGGAATTCACTATAGCATCAATAGAGAAGCACAATTTTTTAGTGCAAACACTTAGTGGAAGATCCATTTTCTCTCACTAAGTCACTCTTCTTGTGATTTTCTCTTTTAAATACAATTTGTAAGGACCGCCGATGAAGAACAAGTAGTTGGAAATACTTTAGACTTTGAAATTTCAATTTTCACGCCTCTTCCTCAAATAAACTGAATGACCTCCTTAAATACTCATTCATGCCTCACTAGCCATTGGCATTTTCAAGAGGATTTATTCCAATCAATCTGTTGGACAAAATTGATTAAGGAAATTCTATAACCATTTGAAGATTGAGATAAAAATCCGTTAATTCCGGTCGCCCATATAATCAAAATTTAGGTTTCCATAAGTAGATGCTTCCCAAAAAGGAACTTGTCTTCAAGATTGATTTCATCAATTTTTAATTGATTCCATCAATGTATTTATAAAAAGGTAAGTGAGATTCTTTGCCAAAGAGCCAAATATTGAAGAATAAATTTCTAATGTGTTCGTTATGAATCCTTGTCGCAAGATCAATAAATCTAAGTTTGATTTTGTCTTCGTTTTGGACACGATTTCAGTCTGGATATCAGAGTGGGAAAGACTTCTAGAATGAATAGAGTTTGGTAAGAGTCTGTGATATAACTTTAGAAGTATACTGTTCTTCAAAAAAAGAATAAGAATTAGAAAGTTTTGTCAACTTCAAAACTTGGTAAGAGTTTTCTCAACACTTTCTCCTAAAGACAAACCTAAGGATAGGTGAGCATTGGGCGCTCTCTAGAGCACCAGCAGGATTTTCTTGACCAACCTTTCACAATAGATGAAGTTTAAAATGTTTTATTCAATTGGGTCCATTGAAAGCCTCCCCAGAGTTAATGAAGCATCAACCATCTCTCATTTGATAGTTATGATACCTACAAGCTCATATTTAGTTCTCTTAAAAAGCTCAAAGAAATTTCCTCCCTAACATTACCCTCTTAGTGCAGTCCTCTTGGTAAATTCAAACGTAATTTCCTTCCTAACATTCTCATTTTCGTTTTAAAAAATTTATTTCCCAATATTCTCTCTTTAATTCGGACATCCTGAAAAGTTTAAAGAAATTTCTTCCTTAAAATTCTCTCTTAATCAGGGCCTCTTGGATAGCTCAAGGAGAATTTCTACCCAACATCCCCTTTTTACTCTGAAAGAAATTTTTTTTGAAAGCTCACAAAACTTCCCTCCGTAGTATTCCTTCAATCCAGCCTTCTTGAAAAACTCCAAGCAATTTCTTGCACTTGAAGTCTTTGCTTATATTAATCACTAGCAAATCGAAGACTTTCTCGTACCCCAAAGTCGATTTTATTCTCATTGTCATATTCTCACAAGGGCCCCAAATATTTCACTAGTCAAAAGGAAAAACTTAACTAATTTCTGCATTATGCTAGATTGAAGGTGGTTGGGTTCTACCTGTGTCAACCAAGATCACCAGAGAAGCTTCAGAATGACATCACATTTTCCTTCCTAGTGCAGAGGAAAAGGCAGAACAAATGAGACGAAATGCCTGTTCTATTTCAGAGTCAAGATGCTGTAAACAGTCTAAATCATGACATATTCCTATTCAATTAGCAAAGGTTGGTGGAAAGTCAAGGAGAAGAGACCAAAAGTGATCAGAGAAGGAAATAATATTGGGTGCACTCCTCTTCATTATGCCGCTTGTATGGGCAAAGCCGAAGCAGTTCAACTACTCCTTCAGCACAATCCTTTTGTGGCACAGGACTGAGAAAAAGAGGGGGCTAGGCTCCTCGCATTGCAGCATTTGAACGCAAGGTCAATGTCGTTGACGTGCTTGTTATATCTCATCCTGATGCTTGGGACATAATTAACACCATATGGTAAAACGCTCTTCGTGCAGCTATTATTGGTGGACCGACAAATGTAATTAACTACACACTAGGGATGACAAACTTGGATGATCTTACCAACGAACCAGACACGGATGGAAATACGGCCTTGCGTTTGGCTACACTTCATAAGGAATACGATGTCATATACATACTTGCACATGACAAGACAGTGGATCATTTGGCCATAAATAAGGATCATTTGATCACCCTTAACATTCTTTCGGCTCATAAGGAGGTATGTTCGTTTAAACACAGAGCCCGATTTGCTTGAAACTGGCCCAGGTGATACTCATTTCAGTTGCAAACAAGCAACCCAACTGGATGCCTACTTCAACTTTGTTTTGCTTATCCGATTAATTAAGCATATCAAAGATAGTTTCGATTTTCGTAGCGAAGAGTAGTATAGATTGCTTTATTGAGCGTGATACACACTTGAAGTGTTCGAAGCGTTGTGATTTCATACTGCATATCTAACCTTAGAAAATAAGGTAGCCACGTGGAATTAGACTTTGTGGTGGAGCCACGTTATCGCAAAGCTTCATTCCCTCCCACTTCACTTAATATAAATAAACTGCGGCATAACAACATGAGATCTTTTATTACCCGTTATGACTTATTCATTGGAAAGCTATCATGGAAATTATAAATGACTTACTATGTAAATGAATAGAATTATGATATGCTATGACCCCAAATGCCATGAGAGTACTTCCTGTGTTCCCAACTATCATGAACTATGAAAATGTCAAAGCAAGGAGACCGAAATAGAAATTGGCCATCCAAAACTAACGTGTATAGAACGGAATTCAATTCCAATGTTGTTCGACCTCGTCACTTTGGAGATATTTATGAAATCTAACAGGCGTGGAACGACCTAAATGTGCCTCATTGTTTGTTTTTTCTTTTTTAATGAACTCTATTCTATTGAGTCACTATTTAAAAAAAAAAAGAATTCCGTTCTTTTTCAAGCGTCCAAAGTGCCAAAGTTCCAAAACTCCAAATAAATAAATAAAAAGAGAGAATAAAAAGCATAGCTTAATGACATGAAAAACCTCAACATGGTACATTTGTAACAAATTTACCTCAAACTTATTTGTTACTTAACAAAAACTCTAAACTGATACACTTGTGATAAATTTACCTTCCATTAGTTTTCGTTAAATTTTACTGCTAAAATTATTGAGTTGAATGCCATATGATAGTTGATTGATGTACTAATTTGTGGTTTTACTCTCTATTTATCACAAATGTACCAATTTGTGATTCTTTGTGATATTCATCCAATTTAACGGAAATAAACGAAAGATAAAATTTGTCACAGACATACTAATTTAAGAATTTTGGTGGTCAAAAAGTTAAGTTAGGGTTAATTCGTAATAAGTGTACTAATTTGAAATTTTTCATAATTGGTAAGAAGTGAAAGCATGTGGACTTGAATAAGCAACCGGCTTTTGAGGATTAGTTCCCGGGGGTTTTCTAACACTCGCCTTTGCCGGGTCTAGCCACAACCTCAAGTCGCCTTCTTCGTAGGTCATACACAACTGCGACTTCTCTTGTTCTGTTCTGACTCGAGCGCAGATAAAGAAAGAAGAAGAGAAGAAGCAGCAAGCAGCAAGCAGCAGTGACTCGGACCTTCATTCACTGTCAGCGCCACGCTTTCAAGTCGTGGCTAGGCGAGTACATGTCCATGTTTCTGTCTCCGCTCTGATGCGACACAATAAGCTTTGTAATCAGTCTCATACGAGGCGTCGTGGGAGATGGTTTAGGCCAAAAGATTGCTCTGTTCCACGAATACCACTCTTCTTATGCTCTGCTTTCTCGCAAAACCTCCTTGGTATCACGCTCAAGCGACCGGCTCAGGTTCCCACCAAATCTTTCCTCTTCAATCGCGTGCTTGGCTTCAGTTTCGCGGCAGTCTTGACTCTTAAATCCTCTTCTTGTCTGCCCGGTCCACTTCCATGTTCCTTCCTTTTTGGTTGGTAATGTCTGTGCTAGGAAAATGTCTGGGCTAATGCAGTGCCTGATTCAGTGAAATTCATCATCCGTTTATTCATGCATGTCCTGCTGCTTAAGTTGGATTTTTGACCAGTCGGGTGAAACAGAAACAGATGCGTTTCTTATGGAATTGCTTGGTAAAATGCCTAAACGAATGAGGCTTTCATATGTGCCAAACGAAAACTAGAGTGGAAAAACTGAGAGTCGGAGACATAGTGGTGGATAATTGTTTGGGATAAGTACACAGAAAAGACTAAACTGATATCTCGCAGCACGTTTACCCTACGAAAAAACTCTCCCCGGCACCATCATTCCATTTGCACTTTGCCATTAGGACTTGGTGAAAAACTATCCTTTTATTGCCTTTTTATTCTTCATAAAATCAAATAGAAACGGAATTGCCACCGGGACAAAATTTCTCACAAAGGACCTAGTTTTCTAATTCTTTACTTTGCCCCCCTCCATTTTATAAAATCATACAAAGTATAAGCATCCGAGGATCTAGTTGGATTGTTTGGAGAAACTTCAGGAAATTTCTTGATTATTGCGTTAGATGCTCAACACTAGCAAGTTTTATCCAAGAGTCCCGTAGCATGAAGCACATTCAATACGTGAAGGATGACATATCAAAAAAGGGTTGAAGAAAATTTCAATAAATAGATTTTTTATAGAGGATCCAAGGAAAATAGTAACAATACTACGACAAGTGTCAGCAAAAGAAAACTAAACATGAAAGATTTTCAGGATAAAAATAAATTGGTGATTATGTATGCTCACCAGAAATCTATACAAAGTAACGAAAACCCAGATAGATAGAAAATAATGCAGGAGACTCAACATAAAGCACTCAAAAAGAATCCATGGCATTCTTTACCTATTAAGTCAGAAGCAGCTTCAAATAGAAGTAAATAGAATAAATAATTCTCATATTGAATAGCGCTTTCAATTTTATTTTTTTTCGTGAGTGGATAATTTATTTTGATGAAATTTGAGAAGTCAATAGAATAAATTATGATGAATCGAATGTAGTAACCTTTAAAACGATGAATATATTCGCTGGATAATTTCATCTCTCCCAATACCACATGAGATCAAAATGCTTCCTTCTTTCACTAGATCGAGATTGGTATCCTCCATTTGAAACAGTTATAATGCAATCAATGGAAAGAATTCTTCTTAGGGACTAGATTGAAAATATTTAAGAAAGTTGAGATAATTTTAGAATTTCTTATTCTCCGAAGGACCACTTGAAAAAGACAATTTGAAGGACAAAACAAAATTTTGATGGAATAATCTTGACTTTAACTCCGGTAATGGGTCATAGGGTAAATATGTCCCGAGTATATCAATTCAAGGGCTTTTAAGGTGCATTGAAAAGCTTAGGTAGCTTGTTTAAGAAAGCATAGTTCAGGATTTTCCATATATTTGTCTTAATCTTGTCTAACCAGCTTGACTTTTTGTTTAAGGTAGCTTAAGGTCTTGATCAATTTTCTATAGCCCAGAAGAGGAATCATCTTCGATTCGCCAAACATATCAGCTTCAGCCCGGATCAATTCGCACAGCCCATGTCCAAATTCGTTGATCACAAGAGAAAAACGATAGAAAAATTGCTCTGGAAGGCTCCGTTCCATTCTTGAGAGAAAAAGGATAGAAAAATTCCTCCTTCAGCCGTCGTTGATCATCAGTCTCGGGAAGACACTGATCGGAGAGAAAACCATTTTTGAGGCACGCATGCGCACCTGAGAGAAAACAGACGGGCAAGGACGATCGAAAAAGAGGGAAAAACTCGCACTCCCTCAGCGCGCTTCTTTTGAATTTCTTTTTCTTTTGTCATCCTCATTCGCCGGTAATCGCCATCGGTTTACCATCGCCGACCACCGACTAACGTACGTACTGGAAAGAGAACTAGAACAGAAGGCACCGGTCGAAATCACTCGAGTCTTTTGAGATACCAAAAGTCACTCTCTCTCGGCGATTTCTTCTGAATCCTTTCATGCCTCTTCGTTTTCAATCGTGTTTGAACCCATTCGCGTTTGTCTGAAACTTCACTACTGGTGCTCATTCACGCGAGCACGTTTTCCAGATCCTTCTCATGCAAAATCAACCAGTAATCGCGACCAAGAATTCCTCGTCGACAAGGCAATCTCTCTTCCCTACTATACTCTGCTTTTGATGAATAAAAGTAACCGAAATGGCATGTTCTAGATTAGGATAGAATCGGCTTAACTGCATATTCATACTGATGATTGCGTCCTTGGACTACTTTTCTTTGAACCTGATCTCTAATCTGAAGTTATTGCGCTTTGTTTTGCTTCTTTGCTGTATGCACATGACGTGTTTGATAAAATGACTCTGAAGCATCAGTGAGTTTCTGCTAAATCCGAAGACAAACTAGTTTAGTGTGCATATTATTGATTGATTGGTTGATCGGTAAGCAGGATTTAGTAGAATTTTACACAGTAGAAGTACAGCCCAAGTACCAAAACTTGGCACGACGGGACACTTAAGTGCCAAAAGTTAGGAAAAGAACATTTAAGTGCCATCTCCGGTGAGCCTTGCCGGAAATCTTACGTGGCAATATTTGATTATTTTTGCTTGCCTACGTGGCTCACCGGAGAGCTAACTTAGCTCTAACTCACCCGAAACGACGCCGTTTCCATAGTTGGCCAAAATAAAAGCCCCAAATTTGCAGAAACGACGTCATCCTCCCAAATTGCCCCAAATCTAAAACCCTAAATCAGCCAAAATCCCTATTAAAGTGCTCAAATCCAAGTTCGAACCCTAATTTTGATTTGCCCAAAATTCCATTGTCGAATATTGGAAATGGAGAGTAGAACTTGCAATAGCGCCTCAAATTCCTCTCACCAAAGCAAATGAGAAAGCCATAGTTTATGTTTTTGTGGGTTACCAAGTCTAATAAGAACATCGTGGACTCGAATCAATCCTGGGAGAAGATTTTATGGATGCACCCGATATAAAAAAGGGTCAAAGTGCAAATACTTCAAATGGGTGGATACGAAATTCTCTAACCAAGCCACAGAGGTGATATTGGATCTACTTCATAAAAAACATCAATCTCCATTTATGTTCGTGGACAACTTGGACAATGTTGACTCAATGCAAGTTCAAGCGTCTTTAGCTAAACTTTTCAAGAATGAAGTCTCAATGCAAGCTCAAGCGTTTTTAGCTAAACCTTTCAAGATTGAAGTTTCAAAGATGAAAATTGAACGGAAGTGTTGCCAAGCATTTATTGTTGTGTTGTTTTGTTGTCTATTATACTTCATGATGAAATATAAAGCACTTGAAGATGAGAAAAACTTTATCCCACTGCCATAGTTAAAAATGAGTGGACAAATGTAATTGTTTTGGATTAAATGTAGGTTTTTTTCTTTTTAAAAGATGAGAAGAAGTTTGTGTTGTTCCATAAGATCGTTGTGGCTTTGTTGTTGTTTGTGCTGTCATATGTATTGTGGGTTACTTCTTGTGTTTGTGGGGAGGTTAAGAAAATGGAATGAGTGAATTAGATGCTACTTGTACTATGTTTTTACTTGTTCTTGAATATAAACCAATAATGATGGATGTGTATCGGGTCAGTGTGTTGTGGTGGCTTTTTTACTTGAACCAAATATAAACATAAACCAGTAGCAAATATTGGAATTGAATGGAGTTGCCATAAGTTAAATTACCATCACCTTCTCTGTTTTGTTGCAGACCAGCATATACACAAGACAAACATGAGTGATTACCTGAGTGCTATAAGTTGTATTTAGTAATCACTTAAGTGCTAGTCATAATGAAAAAATGATCACTTAAGTGTCACTCGTAGTTAAAAGTGAACACTTAAGTGCCAAGTTTTTTAGAATGTGATTAATTAAGTGCCAATTTTTTGCAAGTTTTCTCTAAAAATTGCGCCAGCCACCACCACCGACTACGCCACCAGCCATCACTACTAGCCACACTAGGCACTCCAACCACCACCGTGTTAGTGGTGTTGCTGCACAAGGTACTAATGCAAGCTGAGCCTTACACTAGCTTGCACCAGTACTCATGGTGTAAGATGTGCAAATTGCACACTTGCACCAGGTACAACATAAGCTCATAACCCCCATCACAAACCCATAATAACCGGGCATCACCAGCCACCACCACCAACCACATCAGTGCCCCAGCCACCACATTAGCATCCGGCCACCACCCAACAACCATTGTGTAGGTGGTGGGTCTGCTGCAAAAGGTGTTGGTACTACTTGGTGCAAAATGTGCACATTGCACACTTGAACCAGATGTAGCACGAGCCCTCAACTGAACCCCAACAACAAACTTACTACCACTAAGCATCACCATCCACCACCACCAGCCACACCAGCACTCTAGCTACCAACACAAACCTAACACCAACAGCAGCAAGTAAAAAGCAGAATCCATATCTTACAAAAAGCAAAAGAATTTGACAAGCAATAAGATCATTTCGTTGATATTGAAATTAAGTCTCACAAAATCAATGACAAACTAAAGAAAAAAAAAAGGAAAAGATAACCATCCATAGCAAGTTATTATAAACGTTTACAAAACTGACTCCTAAGCTTCACAAATCCTATCACGTCCCATCTCATCAATCAATATACACAACACCCCCTGTTTGTGCTCCTTTTGATGGGCCTTTCACTTGATTCATAATTCTTGCACTCTTTCTAATTGGACGTGCAACTTATTCTTCAACCTTCTCAGTATCCATTGACTCAGATGGAGCTGCAAATGTCCCCGGCTGAATTGATTCAAAAGGAGCTGCAACTATCCCAGGCTGAATTAAATCAAATGGACCTACAATTAGGTTCTTGCTCTTCTTTCTTGTTGGTGCAGCTGATGTTTTCTTTTTTGTTGATGCAGCCGTTGATTCTTGAGTTGGGTCTGATATAAGAACCTCTGAACTTCTCCCAGGTTACAAAAAGACAATAAATTGTCAGCAAAAGTCCGCAGCATAAATTAAATTAAATGCAGCCAATAAAACTTACATTCAAAATAAATGTTCCGGTACACTCATCTGTAGCCATAACCATATTGTCTTAACCTCTTTCCAAGTGCCCCTCTTGTTTGAAGAGGGGCGTCACTTTCAGGAACTTGTGATTTGTTGGCTCTTTTTTTTTCCTAGTGATTTCTTAGGCCCTTCAGCTACAACCGGGGCTTCTTCAACCAATTCTTCAGCTAGGCGTCTTCTAGATGGCCTTTGTGTAGCTGCCCTGTCACCTGGCCTTCTTCTAGTTGTCCTTCTGTGTAACCCTTCAACTTTAGTGACACTTTCTGTTGGGCCTTCTGGTGGTACTTATGGTGACCCTTGTAGTGATTCTTCCGGTGGCCCCTGTGGTGACCCTTGTGATGGCTCTTGTGATGGCCCTTCAATTGGCAGTTGAGCTCCAATTTGCATTCTTCAAACCTGAGAAAGAGGCAAAAGACACCATAAATATAACATCGGGCCATATAATAACATTAAAATAAAAAAAAACCGAATACAAATTGTTGAATTTACTGGGCATTTCTTTCTCTACTGAAGAACTGTCGACTGAACTAGCCGTTTAGCTGCTTGGGCCAATCCTTTAGCTGGCCGTCTTCTACCTTGCCTTCTTTGAACAGGCCATTCAGTTTCATGACTTACTGGGGTTCTTCTCGTGACCTAATGAAGACATTACATGCAAGGGCAAATAGGATATTATGTACATATTTATGATAAATCACAAAGCAACATAAATATTCATGACTTACTGGGGTTCTAGTTGTCGACTGAAGAACAATCGACTCACTTGGCCTTTTTGTTTGCCTTTCTCCAACTGTCTCTTCACTAGGCTCTTCAGCTGGCTTCAACTGTTCTTGTTGCTTTCTCAATTGATAACCTTTTATATTGTGCCCTGCTACTCGGCAATAAGAGCAAGTCATCTTTGCACCTGTCTTGCTTATTCTTTGCTGACCCGAGACCTCTTCCTCCACCATTCTTCGTCTTCGTTTTGGCCTTCCAATTTTCTTCTTCAATGGCAAAGGTTGAGGTGCTTCATGATCCATGAGCTCCCAAAACTTGCTACTTCTATTTGGCTACATCATGAATTGGTACGAAGCAAGGTATTTTGATTTTTTGTACCAATCATCGATGTAATCCTCTATATTGTGGCCCTTCAACTGGCACATATGGCATGTGCACAAGGATTTCTACTTAGTTGTCACGCTCTACATGAACACTTCCTCGTATCTAGATGGACAACATACTTATCGGAACCCTTCATTATCTCATATCCATCATCTCTATTTCAAATGGGATGACAATGCCTACTTGCATCCAAGTTCTCATCCAATTTCTTGGCAATCCTAGGACCACATTGTCTAGTCCACTTTACAGCCTCATCTTTTTGTTTGTGCAGCCGAGTCATGACCGCAACTCGTATATATTTAAGCATTGAGATGATTGGTTTGCATCTGGCATCTATTATCTTCGAATTAAATAGTTCTCAAATGTTTTTGTCAATGTTATCGCACTTGAATTCCTCACTGAAAAATGCCCTACACCAATGCTTCGGTTCTAGTTGAAATAATGTGGCATAACCTTCCTTTGTCAACTAAAGCAGTTCTTCTTTGGCTATCCTAAAGTCAGCCATGTTTGTACTATTTACTAATTGCTAAAATTGCAACTGCAGCTTATCCCTTTTATAGGTCTTTGCCCAATTTTCGTATATGTGCTACGCACACATTTGATGTTCAGCATGGGGTAACAACTCAGCTACTACCGGAACCAATCCCTGCAATAATTCAAAGTAAAAAAATTTTCAAAGCAAACTATTAACTAAATTTTTCAAAAAGCGAGCATTACCTTTGGTTGGTGGCTCATGAACGCCCACCTTTCCCCGTTTGTTATCTCTAAGTTAGCCATCAGATTTTTCAAGAACTGGGACCAATTGTCCTTGTTCTTAATCTTTACAACAACCCAAACTAGTGGGAACATTTGGTTATTCGTATCTCTTCTAATCGTCACCAACAATTCTCCCTTGCACAAGCCCTTCAGGAAACAGTCGTCCAATCCTATAATCCGTTTACAACCGGCTAAAAATCCTCGTCTACATGCATCACAGCACACATAGAACTTATCAAACTTGGTCCCACTATCAGGAAGCGGCCTCTCCACCACCTCTACATACACTTTACTTGAAAGATTTTATAGCCTATACTCCCAAGCATACTCCCACATCTGCCCATAGTCCTTGCCATACTGACCAATAAGTATCTTTATCACCATTTGCTTTGCTCTTTTGCATTGATTCCTAGATACATTGATGCCTACACGCTCCTTCACCAGCATCCTAAAGTTAGTAATTTTCATCTCGGGTATCAACTTGATCAAATTGAAGAAGTGCTTGGATAACCATGCACTTGTTACCCTTTTGTTTTGAAAATTAATGGAACAAGTGTGTTTCTCTTGGTAGACTCTAATATGGAAAGACCCACTCCTCTTAACAAACGCGCCATAAATCTTCCATGGACAATTTTGCTGTGAACACCTAGCTCTTACAAAGTTCTTAGTGTTTCTAATGAAGTTAATATTTCTTTGTGCAGCAATGGAGTTCTTCAGTATAGCTTCCCTAAATCATATCGCATTTTGGAATTTCATACCTACTAACAAAGTAGGAGAGGCAACAGATGGATCATAGGAAGGAAACTTACTTTTCCTTCTACGCACAGTTCCTTGATCTTTTTCAAGCTCGTCCTTGGAAGTAGCAGTGTCAATGCTTTTTCATAATCCGTCTCCTGGCGAGCAACACCAACATCTGCAGGGCTTTCGTCTCAGTTTGGAACTTCATTAGCTACCTACAAAGTTGCAAATCTATCCGACAAAAAGTCCATTTGTTTTTTCTTGACTGTGTAAGCTCCTCATCATCATCATCACTTAAGATTAAGAAATTTTCAGCAGTCAACCATTCATCGTCATCATCACCATCACTGGATTTAGCTACTTCACAATCTAATTAAGTGATGGTGACATCACCTATGTCGCCATCACTTTGGTAAACAGCATCTGCGCCCCTCTCCTCCTCGTCCTGTCCATCATGCCCTTTTTCATCCCTAACCTCAGTACTAGCTTGAATACCATCTCCTTCTTCTCCTACTTGGGTGCTATCTCTATCATCATCTTCGTCCTCACTATCACTATTGTATTCAACATATACTTTCACATTTTCGCCATAAAGGTAATGATATAAGACATCCCTAAAACCACTATCATCATCTAAATTTCTCAAACCATCTCTCAAGCATTTCTCAGGAACACAGTACAACAAATTTTTTACTTTACAAGGCAAATATGTCACTATATCCCTAACAAATCCAATATAAGATGCCTTCTTCATATCTACAAAGATAGTACCCGCATTCCCCCCTCATACTCCCACTCATTCTCCCCAATTGCAAAATCCCTACCATAGCAAACAATGACAGCAACATAGTCCTTATCATGAGCCATTTCTGCAACAAAAGAGGAAAAAAATACGATTAACTTTTGGGACCACATTTACAAAGGACAACAGATAATTGCATGTGGAGGTCTCTACACTCTTTATTAAAGAAGATAAGAAAGATGGAAAAGATGCACAGGTCAGACGACGGCTACTTTGATTATGTCGCATTCCCTTAAAATATGGAGAGGTCCTCCAGATAAGCATGGGTCCTCATGACACCAATTTTAACATTGTAATTTTAAAAAAATGCCCAGAAATCTCCACGACAACTACTCCGAACCCTAACAATCACCATTGCACATCACATTTCACATTCGACCCTTAAATATTACTTTCGTACATCACAATTCCACATCCGAGCCCTAAATCACACATCATAGTACCTAGCACTACATCTGAGCCTTAATTTTCCCCCCGCCAAGCCCTACGCCGAGCCCTACATTTCGAGGCCGATCCTAAATTGTCAATTCGAACCCCCAATAGGGTTCTAGCACCACATCTGAGCCCTAAATCTCATATCAATATCATCCAAGCCTAAGATTTTCTAGCCGACCTCCAAATTTCAAGTTGGAGCCCTAATAAACGAGTCGGAGCCCTAATTTCACCACAGGGGAGAGGAAGAAGAGAACAAACTTGAGCAAGCGATGACAGCGAGCGACGACGACAAGCGACGACGGTGAGCGACGACAGCGAGCAATGATGATGAGCGATGACTTGTGAATGGTGACTTGTGAACGATGACCTATGAACGGTGATGGAGAGGACGTTAGATCTGGTGTGAGTGCAAGCGACGACCGGTTAAACCCTAAATAAACTAAACGAAGTCGTTTAGCACTAAGGAAAAACGACATCGTTTAGCTTGGCCAAGGTAGAGTGGATGGGGCGACGTCGTTTTCCTCCTTCACGTGTGCTTTTTAAAAAAAAAAAAAAATTGCCACATTGGTTAAGCATGTCACCGGAAAATGCCATGTTTGGCCGAATTTAGGCCGGATTGGCACTTAAGTGATACATTTTGCTCCAATTTTGGCACTTAAGTGTCCATTTCCAAACTTTTGGTGCTTAAATATCCCTCCATGCCAAGTTTTTGCACTTCAAGTGTCTGTACCTCATTTTACGCATTGACCGAGACTGACACACCTATTCTTGTTCTATTCCCATGTATGTTTGTCTCCAAGGTGATGGATGGGGGTCAATGGCGAGTAAATGGATTCGAGTTAAGGACCGGAGTGTTGATCCATTGAAGCATTCATTTTGGTTTATTTCTCCATTCTTATTTTCTGTCCATTTCCTTGACTATTGCGATTGCGGAGGATCGAGTTGATGGTGACAGAGGATGGCCGTAGGCAGGGAGTCTCTAAATGGTACTGTTTCACGGATGTTCTTGATTTTAGTGTTTCAGGTCTTGAACTTGACAAGAAACAATTGGGCTGAATCTGGTTCGAGTGAATTCGGATTTGCTGAGTTCTTTTAGGGAATTTGGGCTTAATTCCACTAGTTAAACCCAATTCGATTTTTTAGGGGAAAAATCTAGATAGATATATAGCCCAAAGGACTTTTACGGCCCCGACCTAGAAAGTATAAGTTTGACCCATACACGAACCGGGCCCAAGGGCTCAGCCAGCGTCCCCTTATATCCAAAATAAAATAATAATAATAATAATAATAATAATAATAATAATAAATTGAAAAAATTGAAAAGTATAGAAAATAAAAAAATGGTTAGAAATAGGGGGCCTTGACTAGGCCGTTGATTTCCAGTACTAGATTTGGCTTAGTTTCATTTAGTTAGCATACATATAGTTTAAAGAATTTAATAACTTTGATATAGTTTAGTTTTCACATATTGATCTTTTGGACAAGGAATTGGATTCAACTCGTATTTAGCTCATGGGGGTTACTGTATGAGGGACTTAATGATGATCCTTTGCTTGATACTTTATTGAGTTTACTTCTTTTTACTTTACTTTATCATATCGATTGTGATTGTTTATTTGCTCTTGATTTTGCACTTATGGATGGATATTGTTTAGTGGCAGAGGGTACTAAAATGGTTAAAAGATTGCATGAACATCTTAGGTACCAAACCAATCTAGCTAAGGTATTGAAAGGGCATTAGGTAGACAATTAGTGTAATCAAATCACCAATTTTAGAATATCTAGTTGTGTAGAAAGTGAGATATTTTCCCATATCTCATTTGGGCTAGTGGTGGCTCCTTCTTTTAGGTTAAATTGCACCAAAACATTGAAAATTCTAGTGTCGCGTGAGATAAGGGTTAGGGAGAACTCGAGCCATTAGGGAACCGTTGGTCCACTGTTGGCATTATGTCTAAATCCGTCTTTCTCCGAACTGTCGGGAGGGTCACAACACTCTGGAAGCCATCTTCAGATCTCTCTCTCACATGCAAAAATATATAGTACCGTACTTGGTGGATGATGCAACTGTTGCAAATGCATGGCAACAGAGACGGCTTCTAGTAGTTGGACCCCTAGGCTTCAGGGTTTGTATTGAAGAATGGTTAGGTTGTTCGAGGATTAGCCGCTACTCCTCTTTGTGCATTGGCGAGCGATGCATATGTTCTACGTACGAACACAAAAGACAAAGCGAGATGATTGTTCTTGGCATCACTATATGACTAAATTTTCGTAGGTTGATATGGTGATACATTCTTAGCTTTGTGTACCTAACTATTTGATGTTGTTACTTACTGGATTGACTTGTAAGTTCTAAGGTTACACTGAAAGATGACATTCCCATTTCTCTGAAAACTTATGAAACTTTTGAAATAATCGGAAGGGAAGGATCTTGCGTCAGCCATGACTTTCGCTCTCGACAGATGCTGAAAATATTATGATATTTCCTGCAGTTTTGCGCACCCATGCCATTAAAAAGCAGTGCATAGAAGTCAAAGCCAAGTCCCAATTCAACGGCAACTTAAAAATATATGGTAGTAAATATCACATTTTTTGGCAAGCCTTCGGCTGTATACTAACGTTTATCCGAGCCGACTTGTAGAACTTAAGAAGAAATTTGGCGTTGGTAAATGCATTACAATAGTGCTATCTTACTAACTTTTAACTGCGCCCACTTGTAAAAAATAAATGGGTTGGTAACTTAATTCATTTGACATTGATGTCTTCATTACCATGTCAGGAACTTATTAACCTATTACTAAATCTGCTCAAAAATTTAAAAGTTGTTAACTTCCTTACGATGTTGATAATTTATTAATCTCTACCTTGTCCACCTGTAAAATCTAGAAAGAAGTTTGTAACTTACATATCGACTTGGTGTTAGTAAATTCATTAAAATATACTGGTAATTTGCTAACCAGGTAATTTGCTAACCAGTAACTTGATTTGGCGAATCTACCACCGTTGAAGAATGTTCAAGGAATTCCTAGAAATTATAGTAATTGTAATCGACTGTAAAGACAACTAAAACTCAATATATGCCATGAAAATCAATTTTTTTAA
This sequence comes from Eucalyptus microcorys, assembly GCA_014182515.1. Lineage (NCBI taxonomy): Eukaryota > Viridiplantae > Streptophyta > Magnoliopsida > Myrtales > Myrtaceae > Eucalyptus > Eucalyptus microcorys. Next base: position 32,033,321 of record CM024565.1, on the reverse strand, counting down.
TTGAAATTCTTTAAAACCCGATACCCTTGCAACCAAACATCTATCAACAAACATTAGACAATACCAATATGGCAGTTCAACCGCAAAATCTCCTGGGCACAAAGACATGGGACTGTAGAACCGGCTCAATTTATTAGCAGCTTCCCTAGAGTATTTTATAATTAAACAATAAGTTTCGGACATATCTTCCCGGATAGTGAGGTGGCCGATTTACTATAGGGTCAAGTGAATTACCGATAATGTACATAATCACGATACATCCGCCAATGATAAAAGGAGAGATCCCAAGCTTGATGGTTCCGGTCAATACCACATACGTACCACAAGCAAAGGCTAGCACCATTGCCCATATCGCAATGAAAATGCAAAGTCCCACGGGGTAGGTGTATCTCACCTCGTAGCGAGGGCCCGGGACCCAAGGATCAAATTGTATGAATAATGCCACGACTGAGAAACTGAACGCTGTAACGTTTAATAGCACAAAGGCTTGGAAAGCTGCCCTGTCAGCAAGAATCGCCATCCCTCGGTTGGGTCCATCGTTGTTATATCCTCCGGGCATGGTGAAGGTTGCAGCAAAGGTCACCGTGGCTATGAGCGTTGCTATTAATTGTTGAAGGTTGATCAAGTTTCTTATTGATGAATCGGAATCTTCTCGGTTGGCGATATTACTTCCGATGATTATAGATGCACCTGGTTGACCCTCAACAAATTGCTTGTCCAACATCTTCTTTATTTTTTTAATAACCCCACCTTGGAAATCCGACATTCCGCAGGATTCTTTTAATAGATAATTAACTTTGGCAGCACTGTAGCCGACCTAAAAAAATTTACAAAATGTATTAATTAAAGGGTGAACTCTTCCGGCGAAATACCTTTACGCACTCAAATTTCATCTATAAACAACAGAACTGCCGGCGAGTCATAAAATATTATGAGGCAGAGTGTAGGTTCTCTCTTTTTATGTCAAGAATTGTTTGAATGGGGGCAGAAAAAAAAAAAAAAACAGAAGGATTATAGCTAATTATTGTTAAAATATTCTGATATTTTCATGTGAATGTGACAGAATAGTTGTTTCAAAGTCAGAAGGTGCAGATAAACTTTTTAAATTGAGATCCTCTAAAGCTACATCTAATCTAACATTTAAAGTCACGGCTGTATGGTTGACACCCTAGCACACAGGGGTCATTAGACGGCACATATTTATTCTCCATTTTACTTTTGTTCTTTTTTCCCCCCTCTAGCTTATCCCTTAACTTTGGAGGGTCCCAACCCTATTGTTTTGCATTGTTTTCAAGATAAATAAGATGACAATTATTTGTGAACTCTTTGATGACCCGATCGTCGCATGCATTTAAAATTTATGCTCAATGTAAGTTTTTTATTTGATGAGATAATATGATTATAAAATCCATATTTACCAACTTCAGACATTATATTGTACACAAATAATATACATTTATCAACCAAACAACATAATCAATTAATATTGAATATTACTTTATTGAATCTTTGTTACTGAGCTCCACTCTTCCCACATGGAAAGAGAGAGGTGGGGAGTTTGATTCCCCACCTCCTTATATGGATAAGAGGTAAGAATATTTAGTTTCAAGTGTGGGGTTCGACTCTCACACTTTATAAAGAAATAAGACAAAAGTCTGAAAATGAGTCAAGAGTTAAACTAAGTTTGAAAATGAGTAAAGAGTTAAACTAAGATAGGCAAAAAAAAAGTTCTAATAAAAAAATTCAGACATATATTTGTTTTAAACTATTTTTTTTATAGTGTGCAGTTCACTGTTGGCTATTAATTCAATATTTGGCTTTTTTTTATGCAATTAGATTTTAAATAGGGCTTTTACATGTGCGAATGAGTTAGATGATTTCAGACTATAAGTATTAATTAAATTATGAGAACTTCAATTTTAAATTTTACAGTAATAACTGCTGGCAAGATAATTATCTTGTAAGACATAATTTCTATATGATGATGCAAATTCATCACCATGTTATAGGTCAAAACTAAAAAATTGAAGACAACTTCTTTAGCTACTGCTTTTTGTTAATCTTGCAATACTCATTAATACGGTTTAACCAATTTTTTTCAATAGTCTAAAATATTTATACTTTACTTTGTCACTAAATCGTTTGTGTGCTCATATCCAATTTATAGATTAAATGGTTGTTTGAAAGAAAGAAATTATATCCCTCCACATTTAGTTTATAATAAGTGGATATATGAAAGAACCATAAATACCTTAAATCATGAATATAGATTTATTGGCTATTGGACCAAATTACATTCAAATTGTAAGCTATGGGAATTGAGGTCGATATTTTGTTGTAGGAACATTAATGATAGATTAGGTGGACAAAAAAGCCTTTTAGTTTTTGCCTAATTGATTTAATAATTAGTGTATCGATTAATGTCAAGTGAAGTGGGAGGGAATGAAGCTTTGTTTGTAAGTGGCTTAACCACAAAATTCAATGCTGCCCAAATTTCTTATTTATGGTTCGATATGACATCACTTCACTCCAAGCCCCTTTTCAAATGCGTCACGGTTACTAAAGCTATCTATGCTACTATCTGCTCAAACAATCGACTAAGCAAAACAAAGTTGACACAAAAAAAAAACTCCAATTGGGCTGTTTGTTTGCACCGACTATCACCTGAGCCACCATTTCTAAACGATGCTGAAGAAATTACTCTACAAGTGAACAAATCGAGCTCTATAGGGTTCAAGCAAGAAAGCATACCTCATTATGAGCCAAAAAAATGTCAAGGGCAGTCATATGATCATTGTTTGTGATGAAACGGTCTACCCTCTTGTCTCGTGCAAGAATATCTATGATGGTATAGTCCTTATGAAGTGCAGCCAAATGCAGAGCCGTGTTTCTGTCAGTATCTTGTTCCTTGATAAGATACTCCAAGTTCGGTCTCCGAAGTATGTCCTTGACTACATCTGCTTCTCCACCTATTACAGCTGCGTGAAGAGCTGTTTGCCCTTTGATGTTTATGATGTCCCAAGCACTAGGACAAAATTTAACAATCTCATCAATGACAAGAGAGTAGCCTAAAAACGCTGCAATGTGAAGAGCCGATTGTCCCTCTTTGTCTAAGTCATATGCCACAGAAATATCGTGCTGTAGTAGTTGTTGAACCGCTTTGAATTTGCCCTTGGAAGCAACATAATGCAGAGGAGTCCAACCCATTTCATCTCTTTCTCTGATCAATTCCGGTCTGCTATTCAGGATTTTCTGCCAGCCTTTGCAAATACAATTTGAATATGTCATGATTCAGACTGTTTTTAGCATCTTGACATAGATATTAGAATTGCATTGTTTCCCATGAAGTTTTCCCCTTTTTCTCCTTACTAGGAACGAATATGTCATGGTTATTACAAAGTTTCTCTATTTATCTCGTGTTAAAGCACGTAGAATCTGACCACCTTCAATCTAGTATAATACAGAAATCTGTAAAGGTTTTCTTTTTGATAAGTGAAATTGTTAATAGTTGGTAAAGTTAATCGACAAGAAGCTTTTCTTTTTTTCAGGAGGGCATCTGCTCCGTCAGGGCAAGGATAAAAGACCAAAGTTTTTTTCTCTGATGACAATCATTTTGCAGAACAATCGTGCCCAACTCAATTTCATAGAAATTTCAATATCGAATTAGGACTTAGCGCCTTGTGCATTTTCAATGGTAAAATCGTTGCAGTCCCATTTTTTCAAGTCATCATGATTTTCCTTCAAGAATTAAAAAAATTTGCATGCATACCTTGATCTTTCGGAAATATAAAGGGCTAACATCACAAAAAATCCAAACTGATTCACATGTAACAAATTCACCATAAATTAATTTTTTGACCATAAAAAATTCCAAATTGATATACTTGTGACAATTTTATTCCAAATTAAATTTTTTACTACAAAAAACCCACATATTGATATATCCGTAACCATTTTATCCCCCGTTAGTTTATATTGAATTGATTTAATATCACAAAAGAATATCTAAAGTGGTACACCTATCCACTGTCACATGTCATATAACTAATTAATTTGTAATAGATGTACTAGTTTGGAGTCAAAAAATTAATTTTAGATAGATTTGTCACAAATGTATCAATTTCGAGTTTTTCGTAGTATTAACCTATATATATTGCATGCCATGCCATTTATTGTAAACTGAAAGGCAATTAATCATAACCACAAAATGTCGAAACAAAGAAGGACACAAGAAAAGATAATTAAAAAAAAAGGTAAAACAACCGAACTGGAGAAGAGAGGAGAGGGAAGAGGCAGTGGTGCTACGGTAGTGATGGTGGCTGCTGCCGCTGCCACCGAAGGAGTCAAGTAAGAGTACAAGATCTAGAAAAAACACTTAGAAAGAAATTAAGTGCGTGTACGAAGTACTTTCTTAAAAGATAATGATTTTCCTGAATGGATACGTAATCCAGAATGTAGTTGAATCCTTTGAAAAACTCTTTCTTTTTTCCTTGGCCCGTATGCTAAGAGAAGACAAACCAGTTTGAACTTAATTAATAGTCAATGAATATCCGACCACAAAAAACAGTCAATGAATAAAACAATAAAGTAAAATGCAACGAGAATAACAAGTTAAAGTTATTCAAAATATAACCTCCATATATAATTGCTCAAGAGCCATGTCCTTGGGAAAATGTATGGCCTTTCACCAAAATAAAAGTAGCAATGAATAATAAATATTGTTGGCGGCCATCACTGCTAACACCATCACGTCTCACCTAAATGAAGCCTTGGCCGAGAGAGAGAACTTTAGTTAAAATTTGTTTCAGTGGAATAAAAACCTGTGATGCTTACCAGCCAGTGGGCGAGCGATGGCAACATGCAAAGCTGTCAATCCCTTAGGGCCCTTATGAGAGGATGGCAACGAGGAAGCACTTAAAATCAGCTCCATGATATCCAAATGTCCTCTATCTGTTGCAAGATAAAGCGGGGACTCATCAGCAGCATTAGTAACATCACACAATTGAGGATCTTCTTCAATCAGCAACTTCACCACCGATTCATGGCCTCCTCTTACTGCATAGTGCAGTGCAGTATCCTTCTGCAAATTTGGCTTTCTAAGTAGTTCTTTACATGCATCAACTTGTCCATTATCAACAAAGCAATGCAATTTTGCCAGATTAATAAAGACTTGAACAGATTTGCAGCTTCCCACGGTGGCAGCAATATGTAGTGGAGTATCTCCTTTGGAGTTACCCTCCCGAAGAAGGGATGGTCCCCATGGACGTTGAAGAAGATTTTCAATGAAATTTACTTGCTCATATTGAGCTGCAACGTGAAGAATGTTGTTCCCCTTTGGCGTTGTTTGGTGGAACAGATCCTCTCCATTTTCCAAAGTTGTGATCAGGGACTGAAAGGCTCCTGACTTTGCAGCCTCGTACAATTTAGGATGCATACTTGGGCTCTCTTTCATTCTCAAGATGCAGTAGTTGCAAGTGAACTTATCAAGATAAGTAATGAGTTCAAGTGGGATGAATTTTTTTTAGCTTTCTAGAAGAATTGGTGTAAAGAGAGGATGCTGGAGAGAAAATTTAGTTGAGCTTCCTAAGAGTACTAAAAAGGAGATATTTATATGCATATGGTGGTTCTTCAATTGTTCTTATGCAATCGAAATAAATTTATCAGGTTTAGAGAATAGTTTCCAGACAGTATAACTAGTATGCGTTTTGGACTTCATATTTTACACACAAACAAATAATAAGGAAGTGGGGCAACTCTAGTTAGAAGGAAGGAGGACAAGTGCAAACCAAAAATAATGATGATAAATAAATTATATAAGCATGAAATTAAGTTTAACGGATTGCTTTCCACTTTTCATCAAAATCAGAACATTCTTCTTGAAGAATTGGATATGATATAACTTGTTTATTAAAGTAATGATATTCTTGGGTTCACTTTGAGATGTAATTTTTTTTTTTTTTTACTTGAATCGGATCTGATTTAACTTATTATTAAAGTAATGATATTCGCGGGCCCACTTTTAGTTGTAGTTTTCTTTTTTCTTTTTTTTGACCGACAAGCCATTTGTTCTTTTCGGTCTTCACGGTCCAAGTTTGTCATGAGTCATGCATTTGCATCAGGGTACACGCGATGGACCCTACCCAAGCCTAATCCCACTCGAAGATTTACATACGTAAATTATTATGGAGCACGAACTTAGGTAAAATTAGACCAAAAAAGAAACTTAGGTAAAAATAAGTTGACGATTAATTTGAGCTCATCCAATAATTACCTTTACTTCTATGATCCATTGGCAAAAGTTGGGGCTCATAATCATATGTTTTCCATTGTAATGTTTGCATAGTATACTATAACAAATAAAAATCCAAACAAATTTATGATCATTCGATGACTATCTATCATTTTTAAAATGTGGAAGAGAGACAACAAAAGTTTAAATTTGAATAAATAAAAAAGAGAAGGTAGGACCGAAGCTGTTCTGCTTTGTCAGCAAGGGCCAGTGAACCTTGTCAAGGTCTTGGTGAGGGCCAACAACCCTTGCTAGGTGTCCGTTGACGAGGGCTTGCAGGCCCTCATTTGCATCACACATAGTGATCATCATTGTGAAATAATATGTAGAACTGAATTCCTAAGATTATTCTTCTCATATTTTGAACTTGTACCTCTATAGAACATTAGCTTCAATTATGTATGCGAATTGCAATTAGCGTCCTAGCAGAAACACATCGACATTATGTGTATGTAGAACTGAATTCTTTGTTAACAGCAAAACTGCATTGGCAATGAGTTATTTTTTTTCCCTTAACTTAATTTTTTTTTTTTTTTGGGTGTATGTTGGCCTAGGCCTTGCTCCCACATTGGTGCCATGAATAATTTCTGTTAGTTCATTAGAAAGTGGACTTATTTTGTCGATAGACTCTTTCTACTGTCTCTTACTTCGTAGAGAAATAGGAACCGGCTCATGGGAGTCTTGGACTATACCACTTCTAGAGCAGGTAAGTTGTCGTACGACTATTGCTTGTTATTTTTACTGATTTGCATCTGATGAATCCGTGACAATCTGTTACGTTCCTTGCCTTCCAAACTGCCGTTGCCTGTGAGAAGGTGTTGACAGTTGCTGGTGAGATATATAGTCTTCTGGTACCTGAAGTTCACTTCTGCTGGAATAAATTCGAAATCACAGTTGAAGAACATGAGCGAACTTAGCGATGACTTCAACATTGTCACGCTTTCTTAAGTAATGATGTGGAATGTCGATCTTGACCGCATTATAAGTAGCTAACTATGCATTCCCTCATGTTGATGGAGACATTCTGTGGATTCTGTATAGTAGTCATAGACAAGTGGGCAATTTGTTAGATATACTAAACAGTAATTCAATTGGACTTGAAATTGAACATATTGAGAAGTTTGTGAGATTTTATTTGATGTCCGCAGCTGTCAGTTGAGTGAGCGAGCAAATTGGGTTGACAGTCAAAGAACTAAAGCCCGGACTTAAAACTGGCTTAAACTGTTAGGACAGGACATAATTCTTCATCATCTCTAGTTTCTACGAGTTTACAACATGTTAGGAAAGAGACGATGTTGAGAATGACTGCACGTCTAATTAACACCAATTTTGGTTAAAATAAAATTTATAATTTTGAGTTATTGGAGTAATGAAAAAAGTTTAAGGTGGCATCCTTGTGGAAAACTTGAAGTGTATCTAAAGTCTACACATATGCTTTTAAAAGCTTAGAAAATGAAAGTTATAGTAGCCATTATTTACCTAAAAACATGGAATTTAGATGCTGCAATGGTCAGCTCTTTATAATTACTCTGTGCCCTTCCATGTTGTACTCCAGTAATTCTTGGGTAACATAACCAACATATTAAATTAATGGAGTACATCAACAACACAGTTAGCTCAATAAGTGGCGAATGGATGAAAGATAATGTTGTAATCTATGTATTCTTACTGTTGTCTTTGTTCTGTTGCAAGTTACCTAGTTTCTCGTTTTCGTGGTTAGAGTTATTTGTCTACCATCATTGCAACTTGCCTGCCTGTCTCACCGAGCACAATGATTGGTCAAGGTGTTGTTCAATTTCGTGACGGAGGGCCTCTGGTGAGAAAAAAGTTCTGCAATGAGTGAATTACACATTTTTGTGTCATGCCTTCTTTCTTTTTGATATTGAGGTGAAAACATGTGGTGAATCACTTTATATTGTTCAGAGATTTTATTTCCCTTTTTCCTTTCATAAGTCTTATAGTACTCTTCTTTATTATACTACTGACAAACTTTTGAGATACACACATAAAATTCTCTTTCTTGTTTGTTGTTTCCCTAAGTTACCTTGCTGAAGAAGGGACAATCTTGATGGATGTTGAAGAAGATCTTGGATGAAATTTATCTGCCAGTATTGAGCCGCAACGCGAAGAATGTTGTTCCCCTTTAGCGTTGTTTGGTGGAAAAGTTCCTCTCCATTTTCCAAAATCATTGTTGTTAGGGAAAGAAAGTCTCCTGACTTTGCAGCCTCATACATTTTAGGATGCATTCTCGCTCTCTCCATCGTTCCCAGGACACAGAGTAGTTGCAAATGAACTTGTCAATATAAACAATCAGTTGAAGTAAGAGGAATTTTTTTTTTTTGAGCTATTTAAGAGGACTGGTCTAAAGGGAGGATGCTAGAGAGGAAATTTAGTCGAGCTTCTCTGGAGTACTAGAAAGGAGACAGCTATAAATATATATAGTGAACCTTCAATTGTTCCTATGAAATCGAAATAAATTTATCAAGTATAGAGAATAGTTTCCAAAAAGTCAAATAGGTATGCCCGTTTGGACTTTTTGTTATCCACACGCAAACAAATAATACGTGGGGGCAACTCTTGTTAGAAGGAAAGAAGACAAGTACAAACCAAAAATAATAATAATAACAAATAAATTAGGACGTCACTATTTTCACCCCTTATATGATTAAATATACCCAATTTTTATCCGAGAAGACAAAATTGCCTTCAATCATCCAATTACAATTTAAAGTGGTGGTCCCAAATTTATTGACTTTCCTTTGTTTTAGTTTTTATGTTTCTATGTAGAATTTAGTTACCAAAAAGACAAAATTACCATATATATCAAAAGGCATCTTTTTAATGTCATATTTTACTTCCATAAAAATTAGTTTTGTCGAAAAGAGAAGTTTCCAAGAATTCTAGTTCTTTTCTACATTGTCGATCAAATTTATAGATAACTTGTGGATTATATTCTAGAAGTAATGTAACATGGACAATTTTTTAGCACAATCATTTGTTTACAAATTTTCATTTTTGTTGTGTATATCAACATCAAATCCAATCTTATCTGTCTTCTTAACACACACGCCCGCGCACGATTAATTGGATGAAGCAAAAGAAAAATTCTTCGAAGATCTTCTAAAATAAAATCACAATTGAATTCTCCAATGTGAAAATTTAAAGATGAAATGTAATTAAATCAAAACATTGCATAAAATAAGAATTTTTTAAATGCGAGTGAAATCTCATTATTTTGGATTAACAAAAATTAATATCATCTATAAAGTGTTTATGAAAAGATATCAAGATAGCTTATCATGCATAATATTTTTAGTGTATTCCTAGATATTTTTATAACATCTTACATGTTTTGTGTAAAAATATCTCGTCAATAGCAAGAAAAAAGAAGAAGAAAGATTCTTTAATATAGTTATTAATGAGACTTGATATATATTTTAGACTAATGAAATTATAAATAAAAAATTCACCAAGAAAGTGAGCTTTTGAGATAAGATTGACAAAGAATAGATAAGTTATTATAAAAGCAATGACGTAAAAAGAACTTTTAAGTTTTTTACCATATCAAAGAATGTCTTTTTCCCTTGCTATTGGTGAGGTACTTTTATACGGAGCATGTAAAATGTTATAGGAATATCTAAGAATATTGCAAAAAAATTCTTTAATACACTAAAAAGCAAAAAATATGAAATGCTTAATGATGACAACTAGATTCTAAATAGAAATAGAAAAAGTAGAAGCAAAAAGAAATGGGTTCATCACTCTGTAATTGAATGATTGAAAGCTTTTTCATTTTTTTTAGTGTAGATTGGGTGAATTTTACCATATAGGTAGTGAAAAGTGCGGTCCGCATATTATAAGCATGAAATTGAGTTGAGTCCGCCTTCCACTTTTCATCAAAATCAGAACCATCGCACATGCATGATTCGAACATTCTTCTTGAAGAATTGAATGTGATTGAATTCATTTACTAAAGTAATGGCATTCGTGGGCCCACTTTTAGCTGTAGTTTCTTTTTTTTCCTTTTTTTTTTCCTTTTATTAACCAGCAAGTCCTTTACTCTTTTCAGTCTACATGGTCCTAGTTTCTCGTGAGTTATGCATTCTCATCATGTTACACGCGATGGACCCTAGCCAAACCAGGTCTCCGTCAAAGATTTACATACGTAAACTTTTTTTGGGTGCACGAACTTAGGTAATGTTAGTTAGTTTACTTTTGGGTGCCCGAACTTAGGTAATGTTAGTTGACGCGCAATTTGAGGATCACCTTTACTTCTATGACCCATTGGCAAAAGTCAGAGCTCATAATCATATGTTTTCTATTGTGATGTTTGCATAATGTACCATAACCAATAAAAATCTAAAGAAAAAAAAGTTAAGATGGTTCAATGGTTATCTATTCTTGAGAATAATTTCTAGAAATAAGTTTTTTTTTTTATTTTCTATTTTTCTTTTGTTCTTTTTTCTTGTTGTGGCCACCACCGGCCACCTGCCAACTGTTAGCCACCTCCTGCCGCCTGCGCCATCGTCCTTAGCCGATTGCTTGCGACAGTTGCCGCTGCCCGTAACCCATCAGCCGCCGCCCACAGCCCACCGCCCGCCACCCCCTCTCGTGGCCAATGGGCTGTGGGTGGCAATCTTGCTGCAGCAGTCGGTGGCAACGGTCGGTGGTCGTGCGGCGGTCATGCGACGATCGTGTGATGATCATGCGACGATTGTGTGACATTTGTGTAGCGGTCGTGTGACGATCGTGCGACGTTTGTGTAGCGGTCGTGCGGCGACGAGCGGTGGTCGAGCAATGATCATGCGACGTTCGTGCAACGGTCGTGCGATGATCGTGCAATGCTCATGCAGCGGTCGTGCAGCGGCGAGCATCAGTCGGCGGTTCATGAGTATGAAGAAAAAATAAATAAATACAAAAATTTATAAATTTTTACCAAACTCATTTCTATTCTTTTTCTATTCCAAGAATAGAAATTTTGTGTAATTACAAAACACCATATTTTACTCAGAATTTGTTTCCAGAGTAAAAATAGAAAAAAACTATTTCTAAAAAGAAATAGCTCCACGTGATAGAAACGTTGTCATGCGCACCCTAACTATGCATTCCCTCACTTGATGGAGACATTCTCCAGATTCTGTACAGTATTCATGGACAACTGGGCAATTTGTTAACTTTGCTAAAACAGTAATTCAATTGGATTGGAAATTGAATATATTGAGAAGTATGTGCTACTTTATTTGATGCAAGAGAAAATCCGCAGCTATCAGTCGAGTGAGTGGGCAAATTGGGTTGACAACATCAAAGGACTAGAGCCCGGACTTAAGCTCGCTTAAACTGTTAAGACAAGACTCAACTCTTGGTCATCTCTAGTATCAATGAGTTTCCAACGGCATGTTAGGAAAGAGAGGCTGTTGATAATGACTGCACATGTTATTAACGCCAATCTTAAAATTTATAATTTTGAGTATATTGGGGTAGTAAAAAAATGAAAGGTGGTATCCTCGTGGAAAACTTGATGTATATCTAAAGTCTGCACAAATGCTTTTGAAAGCTTAAAAATAACGTTATAGTAGCCATTATTTACCTACAAATATGTGGTTTAGATGCCCCAATGGTCAGCTCTTTACAATTATTATGTGCCCTTCTATGTTGTACTCCGGTACTTCTTAGGTAGCGTAACCAACATACGGTACTGATGCGGTATATTGACAACACAGTTAACTAAATAAGGGGCGAAATGTATAAAAGATAATGTTGTAATCTGTGCATTCTTACTGTTGTCTCTGTCCTGCCTGTTTATCGAGCACCATGATTGGTCGAGGCATTGTTGAATTTTTGTGATGACCGGGTGAGAATAAGTTCTCCAAAGTGTGAATTACACATTTTTGTGTTATGTCTTCTTTCTTTTCGATATTGAGGTGACAACATGTCGTGAATCACTATATATTGTTCAAGAATTTATTCCCCTTTTTCCTTTCAAAAGTTTCATAATATTCTTTACTATAATTCACAGAAGTTCTCTTTCTTGTCTATTGTTTCTTTATAGATGTTGCAGCATAAAACTTTCAATCTGCAGAGAAAACGTGATTCCACGTTGCAGAATGACACCTCATTAAGCCACGCCACCATGGTGTAAATTTCTGCAACTTTTAGTTTGATGCTAGGAGGTAATACTTGACTGTAGTCGTGGGGCCTTTTAACAGCAATCTCTTCCTAGAACATTGTGTGTGCTACTAATGCTGTGTGCCTAGACAAAGGACCTCGACTACGTTGGCATAACTCATCTGCTTCAATCTGTCTTCGCATTTCAATCATGTAAAGAAGAGGAACAATATCTTGACAAATGTTTAAGGAGGAAGCTAAGTTCTTTCTTGTTACAACCGAATCTAATATAATTGATGAATCTGCTACCCTATCTTCTTGATGCGATGGTCCTTTTTATTGTCACTGGAAAAAGGAGAATTTTACTGCTTAACCAGCAAAAAGAGCCACGTTCCTTTATTCTCTTTCACCTGGATTGAAATTCACGATTCATTTAGTGAAAAATTTCTAATGGAAAGTGAAGAATTAGTCGACCTGTGAAAAAGAAAGCGAGGATGAAAGAAAAGAATAAAGTTATGTGTGCTTTTCCACTAATGTATCCTTTTTTTCTAAGTGGAGACTAGAGGAGGTTCGCTGCGGTGCTTCTGTTTCTTGCCATTGACACCAACTACCTATCTAAAAATTTTCAATTTGTCGTGTTATTCGAATGCCAAGCAGCCAGTCGTTCTCCTGAATTCTTTCATCCTTATCACCCAATTCCTAAGGAATCTAAATTACTTCTCAAGTGTGCTTTTGTTAATTGTTTTAACAGACTAGGTTTGTTTCTTTGTTCATGAAACTAGTGAAGAACTTCATATCATTAGTAGATACCCACGCTCAAAACCTTATAAATCTCGATGACAGACGAGCTTAAAGTTTTAAGAACACCTTAGCGGTAGTACCTTGAAATGGAGATATCAATGTCTTTATCTATCAATGCGGGAAAATGATACTAGAAGTACCCATAACCTTCATACGACACTTACTTCAATACTCAAAATTTTTGAATGATTACTTGAAACCACTTAAAAACAAACAAACAAACAAATAAAACAAAACAAAATGACAACTTCAGTGCCATCGACGATTTGGGTTGCCGAAAAATTCTACATGACAATATTTTATCATATAAACTCCGACGGGCTTTCTTGGCATGATGAAGTCAACAATTAAACCTCTAAATGACGTCGTTTAGAGATTGTTTGCCCCAAATTAAGGAATTGGGGAAAATTGAATGTGTTCTTGAAAAACCCTAACCCTAACTCTAATTCCTCAAATTGGGGCGAAATCATCTTATCAAATCTCGTGCTAAGAAGAGCAAAGTTAGGAAACGTTCAAAACTCGTCTACGGTATGATTTCACTACAAGGCCTTATTTCCAATCCTCCACTCATGGCCTCATCTTCACTGCAAGGCCTCCTATTCCTCTTCCAAGCTAGAAGAACCGGTCCCTTCTTCACCCATTCCTCCAATTTCATCGTCCGGAGCTGTAGCAAAGGACGATGGAAGCATCATGAAGACAAACGAGAGTTGAGAAAGAGGGCTCTGTTCTCTACTGAGAAAACAGAGCTCTATTTACGGAGCCCTCTTTCTCCATTGCGTTTGCTCTGTTTTCTCCTCACCGTAAGCGTGCACAAACGCAAGAACTTCGAGATTATTTTTGGTGTTATTATTTTTCTCTTGCCCTTTTGCTCATCACTTATGCAAACACTAAACTGAGTTTATCCAAAACAAACTTCCAACATGCAATTATTCCTCTCTTTGAAAACAAGACCGAACCAACCTCCCAATTTCTTTGACTTCTTCAGATCCACTCCTCATTTTACGCAAAACCAAACTCTTCTCCCAATTTTCTGTCCTAAATTCATGATCTTCCTCTTCATTCATTTGGTTACTATAGTATATTCATTTTGAAACAGTTGTTGGTTGAACGCCGCAAAGATAATAGAGAAGAGTTTTTTTTTTTTTTTTTTTTTTTTTGGGCCGGGAGGGGGGAGAAGCCCGTTGTTTTGTTCACGTTGCCATATGAAAAATTTTCCGCGTTGGACTTTTTTTTTATTAAGCCACATGAATAAAAATTTGTAAAAAAAAAAAACTTACGATCTGTTGGAATTTGTTGCTAGAGTGACTTAAGTAATTGTTTTTTTACCAATACGACACTCAAGTAACCATTTAAAAAGTTTTAACATTATAAAGATATGGCATTTTTAATGTCCTTTTTCCCACCAATGCTTTCAAAAATAGAAATTAATAAGGAGTGGTGAAGTATTTAAGCTAGATCATGGTAGAATGTCCTTGTGGTTTAGAAAGCATGCATTTTTAAAGGTTCCTTTTTTTCAGAATTATTTCCTATACTCAAACCAATTCCAAAATTAAGAATTCACTTGAGAACTTGCCATGGATAGGTATGTGAAAAATTAGGGGATTGGAATATTTTTAATTAATGGTAACATTGACATTGACATTGACTTGAAATTAACTATTCTTTTTTTTTTTTTTTTTTGAGGTTTATGTCATTAAAAATTTGAAACTTATATCCAGATGACAAAAATATCCAAACTAAATTTCGTCTCGCAAGAAACCAACAACTCATTTGCCACAAACTAATTTTTGTCTCATGAAAAATTTCAAAATTGGTAAGTTGATTGAAGATTAGCCTCAATGTTAGATCCTAAACTACTCATGGATGCTAGATTTGGGTTAAGGTACCAATTTGGGGTAAATGTATCATAAAAAACTAGTTCAAGAATTTTTGTGAGATGAAAATATAGTTTGGGATATATATATATATATATATATATTATGGAATATCATTTAGGGAATTTTTAAAGATAATAACACTATTTTTATTGCCTCTTGTGTGGCCAACCAAGACAGAACATAGAAGAAGTTGAGACATTTTCTAAGCCTTAAATATGAATGATTAACCATGTTGAATTTAATGCTGAGGATAACAAAATCGTGTTTGCCGAGATTCCTCCTTTACAATCTTATGGTATTGGAGTTGTATTTTCTATGATGTAGTCCCGTGATTACATTATGTAGTGGTTAATGATTTTCATATGATCATAGAGCATTCAACTTTGGAAAGTGGGACAATTTAAGGAAAATTGCATTTACATGAGAAAATGGACATAACACAATGGATGAAAAAATATATAATGATATATGGTGTCATCATAGTGGTGTAATGTTGCCATAATGTGCTTTTGCCCTTACTTGATGCTACAATTTGCACCCCTTTTTACCATTAAACCAGTGGAAAAAAAAAGAGGAATGTATCTAACCAATGCATTTCTTGTGGACCAAGCTTTATATCGATGATTGGATTGGATTGAAGACCTTAGAAGAAGCTAGGAAAGCCAAATTCATCGACATCTCTATATTGGCGCCTAATTTTAGTCGACAATTTAAGTGTCGATTCTTGTAAAGATACCAAATCAAAATTAAAAAAATAGCAAGAAGAACCAAAAATAAAAAATAAAAATAAATAGGTAAACAAATAAGAAGCAAATCAATAATTTTTTTTTTAAAAAAAAAAAGAAGAAGTCTAATTTGGTCTTGATCTTCTATATGGCCCGCAAGAGGAGTTTTGTTCCATTCGCCAAACAGGTCAGCTTCAGCCCGGATCAGTTCGCACGGCCCATGTCCAAATTCGCTGATCACAAGAGAAAAAGAACAGAAAAATTGCTCTGGCAGAGAAGCTGCGTTCGAGAAGCTTGTGTATTCTTCCCCCCGCCACCGTTGGACGTCGCCTACCTCCTCTGGCCGTCGGACAGTACTCGCCTCCTTCAGCCGTCGTCGATCCTCAGTCTCAGGAAGACACTGATCGGAGAGAGAACCATTTTGAGGCATGCATGCACATCTGAGAGAAAACACACAGGCAAGGACGATTGAAGAAGAGGGAAAAGCTCGTACTCCCTCAGCGCCCTTCTTTAGAATTTCCTTTTCTTCGGTCATCCCTATCCGGTATCCGCCGGTAATCGCCATCGGTTTACCATCGCCGGCCATCAACTAACGTACGAACCGAAAGAGAACTAGAACAGAAGGCACCGGTTGAAATCGCTCGAGAGGTTTTTGAGCGTCCAGAATTCACTCTCTCTCAGTAATTTCTTCCGAATCCTTCCCTGCCTCTTCGTTGTCAATCGTGTTTTGGCCGTGAAGTCTTGAAGCAATTCGTGTTTGTCTGAAAACTTCATTACCGGAGCTCATCCTGACCAGCGACGTTTTCCGGATCCGACTCGACTAATTAACTCAAGTGACCTTTAAGGCCCAGACCCCTAAAGTAGAAGTTTGACCCATATGCGAATCCGGCCCATAGGCCCAGCCCGTGCCCCTTTGGCGAGGGCTGTACAAGGCTGCCCCTCGCCAAATCTGAAGAAGGAAAAGAGAAGGAAAAAAAAGAAGAAAAATTCAAAAAAAAAAATATTTTAAAACTTAAAAAATATTCACGTCAACATTTACCATGTCACGTAGGATGGTCATTGTTCACGTCAGCAATTTCTGACTAAAATTGATCGAATTTGCTCAATTGGTATTAATGTGAAAATATTTATTATTAAATTACTTCATTAATATATTTAAGTCTGAATTGATATCAACGCTATGACTTTTTGGTACTTTTCTTGTTCACATTTGTATCCATGAATGGTTACATTGTTCGAGATTGGCCACTAATCCTCCCCATGCATTAGCAAGTGATGCATATATTCCACACACGAACACCAAAGTCAAAACGAAATGATTGTTTTTGCATGAGTGGGTGACTGATTTTTTATAGGTTGATATGGTGATACATCTTTGGCCTCATGTACCTAATAATTTGATGTTGTTACTTGCTCACTGAATTGACTTTGAAAGTTAATCTCAGAAAGATGACGTTCCCACTTCCAAGAAGGCCTATGAAGTTTTTGAAATAATCGGACAGGAAGGATCTTACATCGCCCACGACTCTTGCTCTTAACAGATGCTGAAAATGTTATGGCACTTTCTGTGGTTTTGCGCTACTGCGCCAAGAAGAGAGATGCATAGAAGTAAGAAGGTAAAGTCCCAATTCAAGGGCAACTTCAACTATACGCTACCAAACAACTAAACATCACATTCTTCGACAAAACTCCGGGGGCGTGCAAACCTTCATCTTGAGCACGGCTATCTAGCGGGCGATCAACCCAACGATGGACGTCGAGAGGTTTTACATTGGACAGCTGACATAAAAGTGCTCGAAATCGACGGCTGACAAAGTAAAAAAGAAAATTTCCTGTGTGCAAGGTCACCGGAATGTAGAACCGGCCCAACTCATTAGCTTTCCTCGCGACCAGTCAATTAGCCTTGCTTTGAAATCAAGCAATGGCATCCCACACTTAAACAAAAACCTTCGGATGTATCTTTTGGGAGAGCTACCTAGCACCCACGAATGAGCCTCGTGGTCCGGGTAATCATAAAGTAATGACACAGTGAAGAGAACTCCCCACGCATAATAGGGAGCGATGCTTTCCCCGATTCTCTCGTTGGGTCTATGCAATACAGTATTTATCCCGAAACCATAGGACATCATCATCCCCACTGTCGCAACTTCAATGCAACATCCCACGGTCGGGATGTGTCTCGGCTCTGGGCGATAGCTGAACATAGTACTTTCACAATGCAAGATTATTGCTACGATGGAACAAAGGAACGAACAAGTGTTACACATTACAAAGGCTTTGAAACTTGCCCTCTTAGCAAAAATTGCCATTCCTCGATCTGGTCCATCGTTGTTATAACCTCCAGGCATTGTGAAGGCTGCGGCGAAGGTTACTGTGGCTATGAGCCCCGCCACTAGTAGTTGAACGTCCATAATGCCTTTCTTTGACAAATCAAAATTATCTTGGTTGGGAATATTACTTCTTGTGGTTATAGACACAGATGGTTGATCTAGAACAAATTGCTTGTCTAACCTCTTCTTACCGTATTCAATAAACCAGCCCTGAAAACCCGGGATTCCATGAGATCCTTTCAACAGGTGATGAACTTTATTAGCTTTATAGTCGACCTAAAAATGTACAGAATATATCAATTAATGAGTGAAAGTTTCCTGGTGAAATACTTCAAAACCCTCATTTTACACACTCAAAATCCATCTATTACATACAAAACTCCCAACAAGTGCAAAAACAATACGACGAATTCATTCGAATCATCTCTATTGGATCAAAATAAATGATAGATAACAGCTGTTAATAGAGTTTCTTGGAGTAAATAATTACAGTTTCAAGTATGGTATCCCAGTCTTGATTTATGCTCTATTTTTCCTTTTGTTTTCCTTTTCTTTCTTTTGCCCATTTATGTTATCACCCAATTTTAAGGATCCCAACCCGAAATGTTTTGCATTGTTTTTGAGATGACGAAGACGGACAATTGCTGTTGAACTATTTGAAGACCCGCTTGTCGCACGGATTTAAAGCTTATTGAAATATTTTGTTTTGATAATATAATACGATCAAACGACATAATATTTACAAAGGATATGTGTTTATCAACCAAACAACCAAATTAACTAATATTGAAATTACTTTACTAATTGGTTTGTCTTAAACTATACCTTGCTATTTGGATGTTTTGTCGCTGAATAATTTTAATAAAGCAAAATATTCAAACTTAAAATTGTTTTTTTTTTTATCATATGCATTTTTGGCTATTAATACGATATTTGTTTGTTTCATCATGTGATCGGATTGTAAGAGGGGCCTTAATATGTGGGAATGAGTTAGATGGTTAAAAAATATAAGCATTTTTTGGATCTATAAAGAATTCTATTTTTAAATACGACTGTTTTATCTACTGGCAAGGTAATTATTGAGTCAAATAAAATTTCTATATGACAATGCAAATTCCTGACTATGTTATAGACTACTAATAAAATTTTGAATACAACTTTTTAGCAGCAAATTTTTGTTATTTTTGCAATACTCATAAATATGGCTTAACCAATATTTTCATTTGTCTACATACATTTTACATTTTACTTTGTCACTAGGTCGTTTTGTCCACATATCCAATTTGTAGATATATTGGTATTTTAAATAAAAGAAGAAGATATCACCATACATGTTTTCTTAAAAATAAACAAAAACATTATGTACCAACTCATACATTGAAAGAACCATAAAGAGTTCAAATAATGATTTTACGTTTATTGGCTTTTATATAAAATAAGATTTTAATTAGTAAGCAATGTTAATTGATGTTGATATTTTGTTGCAGGAAAATGATGGAGAAAGCCTTTGTATTTTTTTTGCAAGTAGTAATAGTAAGTTTGCTAACTAATACTAAGTGATGTGGGAGGGAACGAAGTTTTGTGATAATGTGGCTCAACCACAATGTTCAATTCTACCTAATTTTCTTATTTATTTATGATAAGATATGAAGTGCAAAATCACTTCACTCCGAGCCCCTTGAGCCCTTATTTCATATGTGTGTCACACTCAATAAAGAGATTTATGCTACTATTTGGTACGAAATATTGAAAATATTGTCAATATGCTTAAACACTTGAATGAGCAAAACAAAAGTTGATGCAAAAAGTCTTCAATTGGGTAGTTTGTTTGCACCTGCTTGGGCCACAGTTTCTAAACGATACTGAAGAAACTACTCTACGAGTGAACAAATCTGGCTCTATAATGTTCAAGCAAGCATACCTCATTATGGGCAGAAAAAATGTCAAGAGCAGTGAAATGATCCTTATTTTTGGCCAAATGGTCCACCCTCTTGTCTTGTGCAAGTATGTCTATGATATTGTATTTTATATGAAGTGCAGCCAAATGCAAAGCCGTGTTTCCATCGCTGTCTTGTTCGTTGATAAGATCCTCCATGTTTGGCATCCCTAGTATGTACTTGACTACATTCTCTCGTCCACCGATAACGGCTACATGAAGAGCCGATTGCCCTTTGGTGTTTATCATGTCAAAAGCATCAGGACAGGATCTAATAAGCTCGACAATGACATTGACACAGCCTTGATATGCTGCAAGGTGAAGAGCTGATTCCCCCGCTTTGTCTAAATCGTATGCCACAGAAGTATCGTGTTGCAAGAGTAGTCGAACTGCTTCGACTTTGCCCAAGTAAGCGACGTAATGAAGAGGGGTCCACCCCAAATCATCTCCTTCTTTGATCGCTTCTGGCCTCTTCTCCATGATTTTCTCCCAACCTTTGCAAATAAAATAGGGAAATATCATGATTTAGTCTGTTTATAGCATCTAGACATAGATACTAAAGTTGCATTTCATCCTATTAAGTTTCCCCATTTTCTCTGTACTAGGAAGGACTACGTCATGGTAATCTGAAGTTTTTTCAGGTGATCTTGTGTAACACTTGTAGAACCTTACTACCTTCAATATGGCATAATGCAGAAATTCGTAAAGTTTATCAATTGAAAAGTGAAATTGTTAGCAATTCATTAAGCAGTTTGAGAAGAAGCTTCTCATATTTTCAGCAAGGCATCTGGGCTGACAAGGCTAGAATAAAAGACCAAATTTTTTACTCAAATGCCAATCATTTTATGAAAAATATCCTGCCCGACTCAATTTTATAGGAGAATTTAGATAATGAAAGAGGACTAGCACCTTCTACATTTTTCAAAAGTAAAATCATTGCGTCCCTTTGCTTTCAAGTCGTCTTAATTTGGCCTCGAGGGCTAGGAAATTGGGCATGTATACCCTGATCTTTTGGAAATGTATTGCAATGTGCCAGTCATCATTTGCAAACCGAAAAAAAAAAAGCGGTATAAGTCAGAAAAATGTAAGAGAACTAGATCTTGAAAAACGTGTAGAAAGAAATTAGCGGGTGAGAAAGACTATTACCCACACTGTTATCAAATAGTGATTTTTCCGCATGGATGCATAATCTAAAATTGATATCACTTTTTCGGTCCGCATTCCAAGAGAAGACGAATGGGTTTAAACTTATTTAATAGTCAATGAATAAAACAATAAAGAGAATGCAATGAGATAACAACTCAGATCTTTTCAAAACATAAACCTCGTATATAACATAATCAAGAGGCTTGTCCTTGGGAAAAAGTGTATGACCTTTCACCAAAACAAATGAAATGGTATATAATAACTTTTGAATTTACTGTTCTATTTATTGAAAGCTAGGATAGATGGCGGCCCTCACTGCTGACACCATCACTCTCGTCTAAGAGAAGCCCTTCCACAAGAGAGAACTTCCATTAATTTTTTCTTTTAACTGGGCTTAGTATATCATGATACTTATTGGTCAGTGAGAGAGAGATTCCAGCGTGTAGAGCTGTCAAACCCTTAGGACCCTTATGAGAGGATGACAACGAGAAAACACCCAAAATTAACTCAATGGTACAAGAAAGTCCTCAATCTACTGCAAGATAAAGCGGGGACTCATCAGCTGTATTAGTAATATCACACAGTTGAGGATCTTCTCCAATCAACAACTCTACCACCAAATCATGGCCTCCTCTTATTGCACAATGCAGCATAGTATCCTTATGTAAATTATGCTTCCGAAGTAGCTCTTTGGATGTGTCAGCTTGTCCATTCTCAACGACCCAATAAAGTGATTTCGACAAATCAATGAACATTCGAACCGCTCTGTAGCTTCCCACTTTAGCAGCAACATGTAAGGGAGTGTCTCCTTTATAGTTACTTTGCCAAAGAAGGGATGGTCCTGATGGACTTTGAAGAAGATGTTCAATGAAATTTACCTGTTTGTATTGAGCCGCAAGATGAAGAGTGTTGTTCTCCTTTGGTGTTGTTTGGTGGAAAAGGTCCTCTCCGTTTCCCAAAATTATTGTGATCAGGGAATCAAAGTCTCCTGATTTTGCAGCCTCATACACTTTAGGATGCATTCTTGCTCTTTGTTTATTGTTTACAGGACATAGAGCAGTTGCACGAGAACTTATCGATATAAGCAATGAGTTTAAGCGGAAGGAACTTCTTTGAGCTCTATAAGAGGAATTGACTAAAGGAAGAAGATTGGGGAGGAAATGTTTTTAAGCTTCTCAAGAGCACCCAAAAGGAGACTACTATATGTGTATCTATAAAATGTGAATATATCAGGCTTGTTGTTGTGAAATTTTTGTTCTCTCGAGAGCAAATTTATAATACCGAAGTAGTGGAATCAAGACAAGTTTGAAAAACAGGAAAAAATCGACGTCCAGGTAGACATGTGGTCTTCTTTGGGTAGGTAGCAAAGATAACCTCCTTCGTTAATCTTCAGCCAAGTGAATATTCTAAGGAAAATGCTTAGCTAACATTAGCTTGGAAAACGGACGGTGAATCCTTGGCCACGCAATTTGGATGAGGGTGAGGGAGACTTGTGTCTTGTTTGGAAACTTCCTAGTGCTTGTGTTTTAGAAAGGAAATTTTTGTGGACATTCTTTAACTATCACACCGTGAGACGATGATGAACCTTCAAGGATGGTGTCATCGAGATAGGAAAATCCTAACGAATTCACATTTAACCGTTAGGATTTATCCAATTACTTGACTCTATCAATATTGTCATCCAAAGATAGATAATTGATGTACAATGTCACTCTCTCTACAGTTCCCAAGACGAGTAGACAAAAGTGAAATTAAAGTTCAAGTGGAAGAAATGTCTTTGAGCTTATCAAGATGACTTGACTAACAGATAGATGTTAGAAAAGAAATTTCTTTGAACTTTCTAATAAAACTTTTTTGAACTTTCAACCAGACTAAAGGAAAGATATTATTGGGGAGGACATTTCTTGAAACATTCAAAGAAATTGACTAAAAAGAGGTTATTGAGAATAAATTTCTTTGAATTTTTCAACAGGACAGAATTAAAAGGAGGATGTTGGGGAGCAAATTCAATTGAGTTTCTCAAAGGAATCGAAAAAGAGACTGTCATGTGCATATGAATGATCTATCGCTGGTTTAGATAAAATATGAAATTATGAGGTTTAATAATAGTTTCTGCAAAACCAAATTGGTCTGTCTCTAAGAATTTGCCGTTCTCCCGGACGCAAATATAGTAAGAAAGTGGGCAAATATTGCTGAACGTAAGACGGACAAGTACAAAAAGAATCCGAAAAGAATCAACTTAATTGGCCAAAACGTCTCTCCTGCAGTTTCTTATTTTATTTTGACTTTTCCAACAAATCCCATCTGCTTCTAAACAATTAACGGTGCACTGTACAATATTATACTATTAGGCTACATTTGGCAATCGGAATAAAAACTTGATTAGATAAAATTTATTATATCTTATATTTGGTGCCTGCTCAAAATAAGATAAAGTCGGAAACAAGGGATATAACTAAAATAAAAATGTCCCATGGAGAGGTGGGATAAAGGTGTATATGATTTTTAATATCCATAACATTAAATTTTTTTTATTAAATAACAAACTTCTTAAAATAATAAAACTAAAATAATATTTAAATTCTAATATGAAAAATACATTTTTTTATTTAAGCCTATTTTTATTTATATATATAGAATTTATATCTATCTTATAATATAAATTCAATATATATATATTTAGTATTTATATTTATTACATATTTTAGATATTTTATTATTTTAGGTATAGTATACTTTACTATTTAAAGAATTTTATTAGAGAATCATGGAAGGGGAAAAATAAAAAAAGAGAGGAAAAATAACTTAAAATAAGCAAATAAAAAAGAAGTAGGCAAGAGTGTCATGAGATATTCTTACCATTTCCATTTGTGCAACTTTTAGATTTATTTTCATTTATTTACATGTTTACACTAAACAGTATATATAATATGATGTAATTATATCCGGCCTTATTGCTATAATTCACTAAATAATGTATAGGATATAGCAAAATTCTTGGATTTTATATCATATCCTATCAAGTTCTATCTTGATTAGAAATCTAGATGACCAAACTACCCTTGAAGTGTCCGAAAGGTAATTGAAGTGAGAAGGAAAAACAGAGTAAAAGTAAAAATGGAGACATTGTATACAAAGGACAAACTCATGAGCATCAGACCTAAGGTCAATTCACTTCACTCACTTTAAAATGCCTCAAATTATTCGGTTGTGACAATTTTTTACTCTAGACTGTTAAAAATGGGGAAAATCAGGGTAGATTTATATATAGAGAAAAACTAGCTTAATATACAAGCTCATATCATTTAAAGTCATTCCACTAAATCAAGACAATCATGTTCTAAGAAATGGGCAAATTCGCATTAAATCAAAAAAAAATTCTAATGAATAAGTTTAATATGTCCAGCAGATCCTCTATGGAACGAAAACTTACTATAGGCCATTTTTACAATGACATTGAACTAGAGGACTCCATAAATTGTTTCGATCATGCAGCAATTTCTTTAAAGGATTGGTAGAAAAACTCATAGCACAGTGTATGCAAGATGTTTGTGACCTCATTTTCTTCACGTGCCTTCCTCTTTGGAAAAGTGCATGTGCACTAAACACATTTATGCCTAACAA
The DNA here is from genome assembly GCA_014182515.1 of Eucalyptus microcorys. Taxonomy (NCBI): domain Eukaryota; kingdom Viridiplantae; phylum Streptophyta; class Magnoliopsida; order Myrtales; family Myrtaceae; genus Eucalyptus; species Eucalyptus microcorys. Next base: position 32,008,488 of record CM024565.1, on the reverse strand, counting down.
GGGTTAAAAATTTGGAATTGGCACAACATCATGAACTAGCTTACCTTTACTCTATTTGGGCCAAACCTTGATGTTGCCACTTGGGCATTACTCAATAGAGGTGCAAGGCAAACAGAAGTATCGAAAGAACAACAATGACTACTTCCAATTGGTAAATAAATTCTAGTCATTAAGAAGCTGTTAATGGATTCTATGATCGAATGCCCTTAGGCAGAATTTCTCAATATGAGAAAGCGATTTCAAAAAGTGTCAAATCAGAATTACTACAACGATTCTTAGAAAAGGAAGATAACTTAGGAAAGGAAAAATAGAACTAGATGCATTCTTGAAAGAAACTGCTTTCATTTTTCCTCTGATGTAAGACTGGATAAATTTATTAGGAAAGGATGAATCCGCCCTATGATAAAATATCTCGCCGAAAGGTGGGAGGCGAGGGCCCATGGATTCTACTTTACCTAGGCATTAGGTCAGAATCCTCTTACTCCCCACACGATTTCGAAAAGGAAAGTAACTGTCTATTAGTTATCATTTTGCAGATGAGGATGTGGTCGATTTGGTTGATAAAAATTTGTTACTTCCCTTATGTCCGTTCCTTTTTGGACTAGCGCAAGGAGAGCTAGTGCTGCGCCTAGTCGCTCCTCTCAATGAACAAATCAAGATACATGATTAGGGAAGGGATTCCCATCCCAAAGCTACTGGTAGTAGTCATGAGGCATACCTTTTCTGCATCAGCAAGAAACCACCATGCATTGGTCGTTCTTACAAATTGCTACTTTCACACATCCAAAAGCTTCTACTAAAGAAAAGGGAAAGGCAAATAGCTTTGAGCCTATTTCATCTCCTTGGCTTTTTAAGGGCACATTTGGTAACTTTTCTGTTTCGGGAAACAATTTTTGAACATAAATAGTTTTTTCTATTTCTGTTCCTATGAACAATTTCTGAGCATAAGAACACGCTTGGTAACTGCAAAAAATTTCTATTCCAAGAATAGAAATGTGTTTGGTAAACTTGTATAATTTCGTTATTTATTTTAATTTTTCAATATTTTTATTATATTTTTCCTTTTTTTCTTCTTTCTTCCTTTTGGCTGGTTGCTAGCCTCGGCCATGGCCGACGACCTCGCTGAAGCGTTGTCGGCCCCTGGCGAGGCTTGGCCTCGCCTTGGTTGGGTGAGCTCGAGCTCGCCCAACCACTGGTGAGGCTTGGCCTAGCCGGGCCACCGCCAGGTCGGTGTTGCCCAATGAGGCCGACCTTATGTCGGCTGGGCGAGGTCAAGCCTTGCCGGTGACCTCGCCTAGCCACCAAGGCCACTAGTGAGGCTCGTCCTCGCCCAGGCGGCGCGAGGTCGGCCTTGCCTTGGCCTAGTGAGGCCAAGCTCGAGCTCGCCTAGCCAAGGCGAGGCTGAGCCTCGCCGGGCCACCAATGAGGCTCAACCTCACCGGGGGCCGGCGACACTTCGGCGAGGTCGCTGGCCCTCGTCGGCCGATCGCCGGCCATAGCCGAGGCCGGCGATCGGTTAAAAGGAAGAAGAAGGAAAGAAAAAAGAAGAAGAAAAAAGAGAAGAAAAAAGAAGAGAGAAAAATTATTTCTCGGAATTGTTCTCGGGAATAAGAAACAACTTTTTTCTACATCTTGTTTCTATTCCAAATCTATTCCCAGGAACAAAAGTTTTACCAAACACATTTCTGTTATTTTTTTGTTCCTCGGAACAAAATAACAAAAAAAATTTGTTCGGGGAATATAAACACTTTTTGCCAAATAGGGCCTAAGTAACAGCTGAGGTCTCCTTAGTGCCAAGATAAAAAATTGGTGGGCCTCTCTGTTAAAATTGCAGAAGCAGAACCTCTCCTTTTTCTACTAGCACTTCTTGTTATTTTTAGATCTGACTTTGCAACTTAACTCTCTAATGACCAACTTGTACATTGTCCTACATGGTGGAATTAAATCCAATTCAAGGAAGATTATTATCTAAACAAGTCCTTCGATGTTTCCAAGTGTAAATCCCTTTGAAGAGAAAGTGTGCAGATTTCAATAATGAATCTTCTCTTCTTTTGGATGATGCTAGTACGAACACCTAGAGGGGGGTAAATAGGTGTTTAATTTTTTTTTTTGATAAATTAAAATTTTCAAAAAAAAAGTCTGAAAACCAAACAGAGTATGATGGGAATCACCTGATTTCTGATTAATGTTCAGAATCAAATAAGAGATGAAATTGATTTTTGCGATACTTAAAAGAATACAATAAATTTAAATAAAAAGAGTTAAAGGAAAAGAAGATTGCACACGAAATTTATAATGGTTCGGCTTAGATTAAGTCTACGTTTACTCTCCCACGTTGACAGCCTTCTGGCTGGAATTCACTATAGCATCAATAGAGAAGTACAATTTTTGAGTGCAAAGTGGAAGATCCCTTTTTTTCTCACTAAATCACTCTTCTTGTGATTATTCAATTTGTAAGGAAAGCCAATGAAGGAGAAGTAGTTGGGAAGATTTCAGAATTTGGAATTTCAATTTTCACACCTCTTCCTCAAATAAACCGAATGGCCTCCTTAAATACTCATCTACGCCTCATTAGCGTTTGGCATTTTCAAGAGGAATTTATTCTAATCAATCCGTTGGACAAAATCAATTAAGGAAATCTTATAGCCGTTTGAATATTGAAATGAAAATCCATTAATTTTGGTCGCCCATATAATCAAAATCTAGGTTTCCATAAGTAGATACTTCCCAAAAAGGAACTTATTTTCAAGATTGATTTAATCAATTTGTGATTAATTCCATCAATATATTTATAAAAATGTAAGTGAAATTCTTCGCTAGAGAGCCAAATATTGAGTAACAAATTCCTAAAGCATTCATCATGAATCCTTGTCGCAAGATCAATAAATTTGAGTCTGATTTTATCTTCGTTTTGGACACGGTTTTAGTTTGTATTGCGTTAGAATGGGAAAGACTTATGGAATGAATAGATTTTGGAAAGAGTTTGTGATATAACTTCATAAGTATATTGTTCTTTAAGATAAGAATAAGAACTAGAAAGTTTTGTCAATTTCAAAACTTGGTATAATTTTTCTCAACAATCTCCCCATTTTTAATAGTGAAAAAACTTTCGTACAGATTTAAACATAATGTGAATGTTATTATGCAAAACAGTACTTTATCGGCACAAGATAATAGATAGTGATAATAAATAGTGAGCATAACATTTTCTAAAGTCTAGTCTGCACAACAAAATCTGCATAAAACACACCACACCAGTAAAACATAGAAAACACAAACTACAAACACAACCAACAAGTCAAAGCTTCAAATCTGCAAAATTCTCCCCATTTTGTCACTAGCAAGCAAAAGGAGAAACACACAGAAAAAAAATTGGTTTTCGAAAATGATCGGGGTTGCCTTAGAATGCAAACAAGTTGAAAATCCTCTAAAGTCTGCATGGTCTCCTTAAGCTTAGTCAAGCACTGATGGAAGACAATCTCAACCTTCACCAAATTCTGAGTGGCTTGCTGATTCATGTTCTGAACTTTGTTATCAAGAAATTGTACCTTTCTACTGAGAGATTCTAAGGTAGTACCAAGAGCAACATGCAACTTTTGGATTTCAACCTCCATCCCATATTGATGTGCCTTAATCTCCAAAAGGAGTTTCACTATTTGAGGATAGTTTGAGTCTGGTTCGGTTGGGCACTAGCTTCAGCAAAAAGTACCGGTGGAGTATCCAAAAGTAAAGGACCATCGACCTAAACATTAGAGGTATGTTGCTCCCCTTGAACATTAGTCTCTTTGTCTTGATCCCAATAGATTCTTTAGAGAAATGAGATGCATAAATGCCCTTTGCATTTGGAGAAGATCGACTTAGACCATCACTTACAGCTGGTTCTACAATCTGATCATGAAGAGGAGTTTTTTCACCTACTCCCCCTATTTGAGTGGCTTCAGTTTGAGGAAGAACTTCTTCTCCTTCCTGCATTCGTTCTTCATCTGAGTCATTTTCCTTACTCTTTTTTTCTCTTATTTCCTCTCTTTCACTCTCCACTTCTGGATCTTTCTTGCTCTCATCTTCTTATTCTTCTTCATAATCAACTATACCTCCAACATGATCTCTAATGGTGATATTTGCCACAATATCAGAGATAGTCTCGTTTTTGTCATCTTTCTCTTCTTCATCTTGTAGAAGAAGAACGGATCTTTTTCATTTTGGAGTTCATGAGACAACACTCTTCCCTTTGCGCTTCTTCTTAGCCCTAGATCCTATTTTAGCTTTGCTAGTAGATTCTTTGCTAGTAGATTCTTTCTTCATAAGTTTCAAAGCTCCAGAGAAGTCCTTTGATCTCAATTTTGAGATCATTTTGAGTCCAATTTGTATGGAAAGGATGATTCTAGAGCAAAAACTAGAGGGCGGTTGAATCTAAAAGTGATGGAAAAATCTAGTCACCAAAGCTAAATAAGGAAGCTAACCTTTCTCCTTCATCAAAATTCTGTACATGTGTAGTAGAATGGTATGAGGAAGTGAGAAAGCAACTCCATTGCAGATAACCCACATCATTTTTGCTTCAAATCTTGAAACATTAGTCTTGGAGGCAGCTTTGGGTCTAATGTAGTTGATGACAATCTTGTGGAGTAAAATGTTAGAGGCAAACATTCTAGAATAAGCAATCCTTCTTCTAGGAATTTTATCCTTCGCCAGAAACATGATGACCTCTTCATTTGAGACATTTATGGGCAAAAATCCACTTCGGTTCACTCTCAAAATATTAGCTAACAAATCAATATCAACATCAAAAAAAATTTCACTCACAGTAAATTGAATATGAGTGAGATACAAAACTAACAAATTTGAATAGAAATAAGCAGTCAATTCAGGATATGCATTAGATAACTCCACATAGAACCTTTCCATTTGAAGTTTGACAAATTTCTCTCGCAAATATACCTTGATGGAATCCAAAAAATCAAAGTCTACCATTTGAGGGTTAATGACCCCTCTGTTTAGTATATGCACAAAGACCTTCTTATGTTCCTTCGATCGAAACAGCTTTCCTTTTGTTCCAATGATTTCTACAACAACACCCATTTTGGGTTGGAAATTCTTGAACACCCTCTCATCATCATCTTCTTTTTTTCCTTTAGTTTGGCCCTTCGTACCAAAGTAAGGATTAGTAAGAAAATGGTAAATTCCACTTATGCTCTTCCAACCTTTACCAGTCATAAGTTTTCCATGGCTCTCAAGAATAAAGTTTCGTTCCCATAGCCATTTTCTTTTAGGAATGAAGTTATAAAATACATGGGACTTCTTTCATTTTTCAGAAACTCATAGTGTTTAAGAAGTACTTTCGAACTTTCTTACCGAAAAAGGAGTTGCATCTTGAGTAACATCTTCCTCCACTGATGGTCGATTCGTGCTTTGTGGTGATTCATCTCCAGTAAGATCAAAGTGTGTTTGAGCATCAAGCATAAACCGAGGCCCACGACTAGCAATGTGAGAGGACCTCCTCTCGAGAAAACATCGAAATGGACTTGAAGGATTTTGACGATATGTTTGTGAGTGATCGAGAGAGAGATTCACAAAGAAAGTGAGGACGAATCAAGATAAGCAAAGGTTTGAGAGAGGTTACGGTTTGTAAAGTCTTTGTGGTCAGGAAAAATAAACTAAAGACTTATTTGAAGAATGCGAATCAGGGCAACCGAATAGGCACAAAAAAAAAAAAAAAAAAAACTTCCTTTTTGAAAATTTTCAAAAAAGTAACGGTAAATAATTTATAAAATATTAATTTCGAAAAATCAGTAGTAATATAGCAATTTCAAAAAATATAAAAGGTAAGTAATAATTCGAAAATAATCATACATGTTCAAGAAGGAAAGAAACTTACATGCTAAAATTTGAAAGATAACTACATAAGTCTATAAGGGTTTTCAGAAGGATGTCTCTTTCAAAAGGTTGAATTGATGAGTTTGCTTTTACATAGACTTTAATCAAATGCAAGGGTAATATTCAACTTTTCACGAATGAACTAGAATGATCATTTCTCTAGTGGCTTGATGAAAAATCTGCCAATTGATTCTTTGAATCGATGAATTGAACATTGATTTCACTATTTTGTACATGGTCTCTTATGAAGTGATGACGGATTTCAATATGTTTTGTTCTTGAATGGAGAATGAGATTTTTGGTGAGGTTGATCGCACTAGTGTTGTCACATCTAATTTTAGTGCAAGGTTCTTTTATTCTAAAGTCCTTTAATTATTGCCTGATCCAAAGAATTTGTGAACAGCACCTTCCAAGAGCAATATATTCTATTTCTACCATTGAGAGTGTCACAGTGTTCTACTTCTTAGAGAACCAGGACACTAACATTTGTCCCAAGAGTTGGTACATACCAGATGTACTTTTCCTGTCAACTTGATAACTAGCTAGATCAGCATCTGAGTATCCAAATATGGTAAAATCTCATCATTTTGGATAACATAGACCTAACTCTGGAATTTTTGCAATATATTTAATAATTAGTTTGACAGCACTAAGATGAGATTCTCTAGGATCAGCTTGGAAACTGGCACACATACACACACGGAATAAAATATCAAGTCGAGAAGCAGTAAAATAGAGAAGATTACCGATCGTGCTTCCATATGACTTTTGGTCCGCTGTCTTTCCATTTTCATCCTTGTCTAGTTTGGAAGAACTTAACATAGAAGTCTCAGTTTTTTTATAATTTTTCATCCCAAATTTCTTGATAGCATCTCTAGCATATTTCTCTTGATAAATAAAGATTTATTCCTTTGATTGTCTGACTTGTAAACCCAGAAAGAATGTTAACTTACCCATCATGCTCATTTTGAATTCTTCCTACATAAACTTTGAAAATTTCTTGCACAGACTTTATTAGAAGAGCCAAAGATTATATCATCTATAAATATTTGACCAAATATAAAGACTTTTTCTTCCCTTTTGATAATTAGAGTTGTGTTAATCAATTCTTTCTTGAAACCATTACTTACCTGAAACTTACTCAATCTCTCATACCAAGCTCGAGGTGCCTGTTTCAAACCATACAAAGCTTTCTTCAATCTATAGACAAAGTCTGGTTTTCTAGGATCTTCGAATCCTAGTGGTTGTTCCACATAGATTTCTTCTTAGATGAAACCATTTAGGAATGCACTTTTGACATCCATCTGGAATAACCTAAAATTATGGAAACTTGCATATGCAAGTAATAATCTTATAGCTTCTAATCTGGCTACAGGTGCATATGTCTTATCATAGTCTATTCCTTCCTCTTGTGTATAACCTTTTGCAACAAGCATTGCTTTGTTTCTGGTCACCTTACCATTTTCATCCATCTTGTTTCTAAACACCCACTTTGTTCCATTCACAAATTTTCCTTTTGGTTTTGGAACTAACTCCCATAAATAATTGATTTTGAATTGTTTAAGTTCTTCTTGCATTGCTTTTATCCAGCTTTCATCAATTAAAGCTTCCTCTACTCCCTTTGGTTTTATCTTAAAAAATAGGAGCTAAAGCACTTGAGTCTCATTTTACTTTGGATCTGGTATGAATCCCTTCTTCTATATTGCCATTAATGAGATCTTTAGGATGGCTTGATTCGTGCTTCCAGTTATTATTGAATCTATTATTATCTAAAAGGGTTTGCTAAACCTCTATTTCCTTTGACTATTCTGACTTTTCTTCAGCTTGACTTTGATTGCCAAAAAGTTGAGTTTGCTTAGGGGATTCAGACTTCATTAAGTTCGAAACTAGCTCATACTCTTTGAGTTGAGTTTGGTCTTATTGGTTCTAGACAGCTTTTTGAAACCTAACATTCATTGATTCTTTGACAGTCTGTGTATTTTTCTTGAAGACCCTATGAGCTTTGCTTGAAGTAGAATAGCCAAAAATATTCCTTCATCCGATCTTTCTTCAAATTTGCTTGGCTGATCTGTCACACCCTAATCCTCGAGTGTGTGCTCATCCCTTGGTGGTCGATTAAATTGCGATGTCCCAAGACGCGTCGCCAACCCATTCATTTTAAATGTGCATGCGGAAGCGAATAAATAAATCCCCAGACAACACAAAGATGGGATAGAAAAGTAGGATCACAATTTCACAACCAAAACACACATTTATACACAGCTAACTAGTTTATATACAATATTAGTCTATAAACAAAAGTCTACAAAAGCATAAAAGTCTACAAGTCCTCTAGGCGTTTGAACCCCCAGCTGAAAACTCCGAGATCTCTAGGGACTTGGGTCCACCACTGCACCACCAAGAGGGTCAGCTGTACACTCGCCAAAAGCAATCTCTAACACCGACATTGGGACCTCAGACTCCTGTAGGGGACATTCTCTAGGTCCATTTCGCTCGCGACGATACCACGCTCTAAATTGATAGAGTACCCTTCGAGGTAGACCCGCATCGACCCAGAAAATGGTCCTCACGAGTTCATAGCCCCAGGCTCCTTGGCACCCAGGAAGAGGAATCCGGGTGACTTGTTCGGTGACCTTCTTGGGTTGGCCAAAATGCTCTGGAGGGACCGCCATCTAAGGATCTGAAGATGTTGAGCCCATGACGGGGTGAGACAATATCTTAGCAAGTTCACCCCCTAAACTCCAACTAGGAAGGAAATACGCTTAAAGGTAGTCTATGAAATTGTGATCTTGCTTTTCTATCCCATCTTTATGATGTGTATAAAGGTTTGACAATATCTCAGCAAGTTCCTTTCTGCACGTCAATACAATTCATAATCTCAATCAATCAATTCAATCAATCCATCCAATCAATTTGATTCGATACTATCAATACCATCTATCAATCAGTCGATACTACCACTGCTCACACAAGCTGAAATAGACGGTAATAGCTTGCACAAGCTAATATAGATAGATAATAGCTCGCACAAACTAATAAAGTATACTACTCTCACAAACTGATATATCAAGCTCATAGGCTAATATAGTATACTCCTTTCACAAGCTGACAATTTAACAATGCTCGCACAAGCTGATAAACGATAAATCAATCCCAACCAAGGACCTTGTGCTTTGCACACCAATTCCCCAATTAAAATAACGAACTTGGCCTATTTTCATCGTGTTAAAAATGCCCGATAAAAATAATCGTACACAGTCCGCCTGAGCCAAAAATGCAATATCTTCTTTTTCAAAAATCCCACTATTTAATATAGTCTATAAAGGCATTTTTGGCCTTATAAACACGGTCCCATAATTTTGGGATAAATACTTTGCACAAATTAACACTCAATTAAATAAACCAAGCACATCATTGCAATCAGTACAAAATTCTAGTCACCGGCTATCCTGGTATAATTTCCAGAAAATAATAAATAATTAAATAAATATAAAAAATAATTAAATAAATGCAATTAATTACCAAAAATAGAAACTTAGGTCGGAAATTCCTAATTCAACACCGAAATGGGCCCGTAAAATTCCCAAACCAATCTAGATAAATAGCATGATCTATTTAGTCCCCAATTAAGCTGTTCTATCCACCTAACATGTACAAATGAATATTTAAATCACTAATCCATTCTAACTAACCACCTAAACCTTAATTAACCTAATCTAAACACCCCTTAAGCAGCATTAACTCCATAAGTAGAGTTTAGTGAGTAAACTCATCGGTTTAGTGATTCGGTGAGTCCACGGCGACGATGACGTGGAGACAGGCAACAAACCTCCTAGCGACGAAGCCAAGCAAGGCCTGAAAGAGGCCTAAAACGGCCCATGAAGGCTCATGGCTAGTTGGGCCTCTCAATTCTATCCAAGGACCGAGCAAGCTGGAACGAGGCTGGAAATGGCAAGCGATGGGCGGACGAGCTGCAGTGGGAGAGCAGAGGTGACAGCGGGCAACGGCGGCTGTTGGACGGCATTGACAGGGCTCCGGCTGAGCTCTTATGGCGACCAGGGAGGCTCAAGGGCACGGCTGGGGTCGCGAGACGAATAGGATCAAGTGGACGGGCAGACGGCGCGCATCGGGCTCGCGCGGGGGCGCAATGACGACACGGTGGTCCTGGCGGCTTGACGGGCAGCTTGCAACGGTAGAGGGGAAGACTGCTTGGTTTTCTCTGGTTTTTGGAGCTTCAAAATACACTGAAAATGGAGAAAGCAGGCTTGCTGAAGAAGAATGAGTGGCTGAAGGCTTGAAGGGACCCAATGGCCACAAAAGTCTTATATTCTCATCTCTTTGTCCCTTGGCAAGGCCCCACCTCCTCAGCCAATTTGGTGCACAAAAATCTCCCTAGAACCAATCCCAAGTGGTCCAAAAGGTTGAGGGAACCATGGCCTACGAATTTGAACACATTTTCCCCAAATTGAGTTCGATTCCTCTCCAATTGGACCTAATTTGGAGTTCATAAATACCACTAAGGTGCCTACACTTCAATTCATATTTTTCCTCGCCAATTGAACCAACTTGAATCCCAAAAATGCGATAAAAAACGGTCATCTGATTTTCTCGATAAAAAACGACCATATTTTGAATTTTCGTAAAAAATCTCGGTTTGCAGAAAAATCTTCGGAGGATGATTCGACAGTCCTAAAATGAATCGTAATGTGACAGAACTTTTGATTTCTGAAATCGGGTTCAAATTCGCAGTTAATTTCAATCTGGTGCGATTTTAGCGTGACCTAGCCTACTGGGTAACTTTTAGGAATTTTTAGTACAATTGACCCATGGTCGATTATTTTCGAGTCATAATGTACATCTTCAACAAATTGGCGACTCTCGGTTGTTGTGAAAATCTCAAGATTTCAAATATGAGCACATGGTACCAAAACGACAGAAAAATCGATTTAGTGCCGATCGACGAGAATTTTGCAATCACGTGGAATCACCCACACTTTAATCACAGATTTCAGTCGAGTCAACCTATCTCTGATCTCTTATCGATTTTTAACTGTGTTGTAATAACCCTTGTAGACTAGCACGGTTGAGTAGTTGATTTCTAGTCGAATTCTCAAATCTATTGCGTTATAATCCTTTAACGGCTTCACCAGATAGACTAGTTATATTGTGAGTGAGCAGCTCAGAGAATAGAACTATAGACATGTCGATGAAAAGCCCGATTCATTCAATTGAAAACAGAACCTGAAATTCAAGATGTCACACGATCATTTCCATTTTTCAAAATGAAGCACTTGCAACCAAACACATGAAAATAAGAAATATTTGGCTTTTTCCCAAAAATGGGCCTTAAAAATACTCTGGTAATTACATAACAAGCAATGGAAACTGCTTCTGCCCAAAAATGAAAAGAGACTCTACTTCCACTTAGTAGAGTTTTGGCCATTTTCTGTAAAGACTGATTTTTCCTTTCTACAACTTCCCATTCCAGAGATCTCTAGATCTTAGGAATCCTACATTTTATTCTTCCATACACCATATTCTTTTCCATCAAAATAAGGTGGCTTAGGGTTGCTCTGTCCCTCTACGAGTCCTAGTGCTAAACAACTAGCCATAGAAGATCTTTAACTCAAAAGTAAAAACACTTCAACAGATGGGCACAAGGCTCTAATACCAATTGATAATACTAGTATGAATACCTTGAGGGGGTGAATAGGTGTTTAAAATAATTTTTGATAAATTAAAAATTTCGAACAAAGTTCGAGAACCAAACAGAGTCTAATAAGCAAGTCATCGGACTTCTAATGAATGTTCAGAATCATATAAGAGATCAAACTAGTTTTTGCGATACTTAAAAGAATGCAACATATTTAAATAAAAAGAGTTAAGGGAAGAGAAGATTACAGACGGAATTTATAGTGGTTTAGCTTACATTAAGCTTACGTTCACTCTCCCACGCTAATAGCCTTCTGGCTGGAATTCACTATAGCATTAATAGAGAAGCACAATTTTTTAGTGCAAACACTTAGTGGAAGATCCATTTTCTCTCACTAAGTCACTCTTCTTGTGATTTTCTCTCTTAAATACAATTTGTAAGGACCGCCGATGAAGAACAAGTAGTTGAAAAGACTTTAGACTTTGAAATTTCAATTTTCACGCCTCTTCCTCAAATAAACTGAAGGACCTCCTTAAATACTCATTCACGCCTCACTAGCCATTGGCATTTTCAAGAGGATTTTATTCCAATCAATCTGTTGGACAAAATTGATTAAGGAAATTCTATAACCATTTGAAGATTGAGATAAAAATCCGTTAATTCTGGTCACCCATATAATCAAAATTTAGGTTTCCATAAGTAGATGCTTCCCAAAAGGGAACTTGTCTTCAAGATTGATTTCATCAATTTGTGATTGATTCCATCAATGTATTTATAAAAAGATAAGTGAGATTCTTTGCCAAAGAGCCAAATATTGAAGAATAAATTTCTAATGTGTTCGTTATGAATCCTTGTCGCAAGATCAATAAATCTAAGTTTGATTTTGTCTTCGTTTTGGACACGATTTCAGTATGGATGTCAGAGTGGGAAAGACTTCTAGAATGAATAGACTTTGGTAAGAATCTGTGATATAACTTTAGAAGTATACTATTTTTCAAAAAAAGAATAAGAATTAGAAAATTTTGTCAACTTCAAAACTTGGTAGGAGTTTTCTCAACACTTTCTCCTAAAGACAAACCTAAGGATAGTTGAGCATTGGGCGCTCTCTAGAGCACTAGCAGGATTTTCTTGACCAACCTTTCACAATAGATGAAGTTTAAAATGTTTTTTTTTAATTGGGTCCATTGAAAGCCTCCCCAGAGTTAATGAAGCATCAACCATCTCTCATTTGATAGTTATGATAACTACAAGCTCATACTTAGTTCTCTTAAAAAGCTCAAAGAAATTTCCTTCCTAACATTACCCTCTTAGTGCAGTCCTCTTGGTAAATTCAAACGTAATTTCCTTCCTAACATTCTCATTTTTGTTTTAAAAAATTTATTTCTCAATATTCTCTCTTTAATTTAGACATCCTGAAAAGTTTAAAGAAATTTCTTCCTTAAAATTCTCTCTTAATCAAGGCCTCTTGGATAGCTCAATGAGAATTTCTACACAACATCCCCTTTTTACTCTGAAACAAATTTTTTTTGAAAGCTCACAAAACTTCCCTCCGCAGTATTCCTTCAATCCAGCCTTCTTGAAAAACTCCAAGCAATTTCTTGCACTTGAAGTCTTTGCTTATATTAATCACTAGCAAATCGAAGACTTTCTCGTACCCCAAAGTCAATTTTATTTCTCATTGTCATCTTCTCACAAGGGCCCAAAATATTTCACTAGTCAAAAGGAAAAACTTAACTAATTTCTGCATTATGCTAGATTGAAGGTGGTTGGGTTCTACCTATGTCAACCAAGATCACCAGAGAAGCTTTAGAATGACATCACATTTTCCTTCCTAGTGCAGAGGAAAAGGCAAAACAAATGAGATGAAATGCCTGTTCTATTTCAAAGTCAAGATGCTGTAAACAGTCTAAATCATGACATATTCCTGTTCAATTACTAATTAGCAAAGGTTGGTGGAAAGTCAAGGAGAAGAGACCAAAATTGATTAGAGAAGGAAATAATATTGGGTGCACTCCTCTTCATTATGCCGCTTGTATGGGCAAAGCCGAAGCAGTTCAACTACTCCTTCAGCACAATCCTTTTGTGGCACAGGACTAAGAAAAAGAGGGGGCTAGGCTCCTCGCATTGCAGCATTTGAACGCAAGGTCAATGTCATTGACGTGCTTGTTATATCTCATCTTGATGCTTAGGACATAATTAACACCATATGGTAAAACGCTCTTCGTGTAGCTATTATTGGTGGACCGACAAATGTAATTAACTACACACTAGGGACGACAAACTTGGATGATCTTACCAACGAACCAAACACAGATGGAAATACGGCCTTGCGTTTGGCTACACTTCATAAGGAATATGATGTCATATACATACTTGCACATGACAAGACAGTGGATCATTTGGCCATAAATAAGGATCATTTGATCACCCTTAACATTCTTTCAGCTCATAAGGAGGTATGTTTGTTTAAACATAGAGCCCGATTTGCTTGAAACTGGCCCAGGTGATACTCATTTCAGTTGCAAACAAGCAACCCAACTGGATGCATACTTCAACTTTGTTTTGCTTATCCAATTGATTAAGCATATCAAAGATAGTTTCAATTTTCGTAGCGAAGAGTAGTATAGATTGCTTTATTGAGCGTGATACACTCTTGAAGTGTTCGAAGCGTTGTCATTTCATACTGCATATCTAACCTTAGAAAATAAGGTAGCCATGTGGAATTAGACTTTATGGTGGAGCCACGTTATCGCAAAGCTTCATTCCCTCCCGCTTCACTTAATATAAATAAACTGCGGTATAACAACATGAGATCTTTTATTACCCGTTATGACTTATTCATTATGATGGATTTTTTCTTTTCTGATGGGCCTGAGTTGGCCCGTCCGCCCATGTTAGGCCCAAAAGGCTCGGCCTGTGAGTTGAGGGCCCATGGAGGAAGTTATTTAAAAAAATAAAGGAAAATCATAGAGGCGGTTATCTGAATTTGAAAGGTTACGTGTTTTGGAACAAGAGATTACGCTCTCTTAGTTTTTTTTTACGTTCTCTCAAGAAGTTACGTCTTCTCACACCGCTCTCTCCCGAAGAACAATTTATCCTCTGAAGAACAGCGTGGATTCTTCCTCTTTGATTTGCAACACCGGGGTTTAGTCTTTGGAAACAAGGTACGTTTGTTTATGTGATGTGCCTTAGGATCGGTGATACATGTGTTTTTCCCGGGCTCGTCTTCCGCACTTGTTTTTGGGGTTCGATTTAGTGTCAAATCCGGTTTTTGGGAATCCGATATTCCCTACATTGGTATAAGAGACGTAGTTAATGTTTCCCGATCCCTTTTCGTGTTTATGAATGATTTTTGATTGAATTTTCGTGAAAAATCGGCCGACATCGATCGGGGACGGAAAAATCCCGACACCCGAGCACTGTTCACTCTTTTTTTCAATTTTCTATAAGTCAAAATCAGTTTCTAATGGCGTAGGGTCGAAGGTCTCGTCGAGACGAGCAAGACGAGTGGCGGATCGCTACCATAGGCCGTCGGACGCGCCCCCATGCACAACCGGAACGAACCGGTGTCTTCAGCGCATGGAACGTATGCGCCGATACGAAGATGCAGGCGCGTGGATTGCACGCGGGCGCGGGGCCGACGCGCGCACGTGCCACGCACATGCGCGGGGTGCCGATGGCGCATGTGCGGCACACGCCAGCTGACGTCATCGGTTCGTCCGACTCGACCCGGCCCGACCCGGTTGACCATTGACGATCATTAACCGTTGACCGTTGACTTTGACCGTTGACCCAAAAAAAATGTGTTTCTTTTTCCAATTAAGTCTATGTGGATTATATGTAATCCCTTATTTGTTCTGCATTTGTTGCAGGAACAATGCCTCCCCTTAAGTTGCGCACACCTATTCGCGCAATCACCGATGAACAAAAGGAAAGGCTTTCTAAGTTGATAGATGAGCTGACTAATCATCGATGGGAGAGTGGTGACTTAATTGATCACGTTCTTGAAGTCAACGGGAAAATACAAAAGGTCATAAGGAATGGTCGTCCTATGCCACAGTCTGAGATGGTGCGATTTTTCATGAACACTCTTCCACCAAAATGGCAAGGAGTGTTGAATCGCATATGGGATGTCAACAAAGCCGCTTCATATAGGAAAATTGTGATGAATTTTATAGATGATTATTACTGGATTGTTACAAGGGAAAATATCATGAAATTGAACAAAAAAGAGCTTTCCCAGTTCATATATTGACTTGGTGTTAGATATTTTGGCTGGTCTTTATTAGGTGTGCTTTGTGGACATCTTATGTAATGTTTTCTACCTAGTTGTTGTTGGTGTGGCAACTGATATGTTAGTTGTGTTATGTGAAAGCATTATTATTATATCATTGTTTGATATCAAGTACTATTTGCTTTCTATTATTATTAACTATTGTCGGTAGTTCATAGAAATTTTTGTAAATTCAAAGAACTTATTTTGCATAGAATGTTATATTAATAATAACTCCAAGTTAGGATTTTGGATGATGATTGGAAACATAGTGACCTCTTGATTCTGAAACCTAATTTGAAATTATTCATTAATATAATGGTTTTATGCAAAATAGATGCATAAATGATAGGCATTAATAATTCTTGCATATATGTCTGATATGTTCAGATCGATGGATTTAGCAACTAAGAACATAATTGCTAATTTGAATAAAGAAGACAAAATGAACGGCGAGAATTGTGAAATATTGAATATGAAAATTCAATGTGTGCTTGAAAAGCAAGGAGTACTAGAAGCTCTTGACCATGTTATGGAAGAAATTGAGGATGTTGTGCGCCACCTTGAGCTAGCAGAGGACTACCTCAAGGCATTTAAGAAGGAAACACATATTTGCTATATTGCTTCCAGCTTAGAAGGAGCTTAGAGCTCTAAACGCAAGCGCATTGATTCGTTCAATATGTGGAAATGCAAGGGATCAAGTCCTTCTTGCAAGAAACCAAGAGCTGACCAACATAAGAGAGGAAAATGTCCTCGAGTGAAGAGTATTTCAAGGGTGAAGTGTTACAACTGTGACCAGAAGGGTCACTACGCTCGTGACTATCGCGAGTCAAAGAAGATACTTACCCCTTGTACTCTTAAAAGCTTTGCTAATGTGTCAAGTTCTATATTCCTAACTGAATCTAATCCATTTGTGGACTGTAGATTCGGGAATAACAGACCATGTAGCAAAGGATGGAGAATCATTCGTAGAATTTCGACGAGTTCCAACTGGAACTAAGTGGATCTATGTAGGAAATAACTCCAGAGCTAAAGTTAAAGGGATTGACACCTGCCAATTGAACATGCGTGGTGGACGCACCTTGTTCCTACATGATGTTTTATATGTTCCGGAGATTCGTCGAAATTTAGTGTCTGTTTTGGTGTTGGTTAAGCTTGGTTTTAGTGTGAACTTTCATAATAGTGGTGTAAATTTATATTTGAATACAAACTACTATGGTTGTGGTCATTTTCTAGATGGTTTTATTGTATTAAATGTTGACTGTGGTGATGTCAATGTTTGTTATTCCCTTTTCACGTCTTCTACTTCATATGATAATGATGTGAATGTGTGGCATGCTAGACTTGGTCATATTGGCCAACAACGTATGGATAGACTAGCCAAAGAGGGCTTGTTAGGCAATATTGAAAAGGTCGATTTGTCCATATGTGAGTATTGCCCAAGAAAACCATTTGGAAAAGGTAAAAGAGTTGAATTTTCTTTGCATTTAATCCATTCTGACGTCTGTGGTCCAATGAATGTGAGAAGAAGGCATGAGGCTGTTTATTTCATCACTTTTATAGATGATTATACTCGATTTTGATATGTCTATTTGATTTCTCATAAATTTGAAGCATTAAGTTGTTTAAAAAGGTTTATGAACTTGGTAGAAAATCAATTAGACAAGAAAATAAAAGCATTGAGATCCGATCGAGGTTGAGAATATTTATCTGATGAGTTTAGAAAATTATGTCATGAAAAAGGAATAGAAAGATAGTTGTCTATTCCATATACTCCTAAACAAAATGGTGTTGCGGAGAGAAGAAACAGAACCCTACTGGAAATGGTTAGGTCCATGTTGGCGCATGCTAACTAACCTATCACTTTTTGGAGTGATGTGTTGTTAACTACTGCATATATACTTAACCGGGTGTCTTCCAAATCAGTTACTTCCACTCCATGTGAGTTATGGACAGATAGAAAATCGGACTTAAGTTTTCTTAAGCCATGGGGTTGTGCTACCTATACTCATGAGCCCTCTCACAAGTTTGGGAAATTAAGTCCCAGAGGAAAGAAGAGTATTTTCATAAGATACTCCGAACACTCGAAAGGGTATGTGTTCATAGGTGAGCAGGAAAGTGGGAGTATAACTGAATTTGAATCACGGGATGTCACATTCTTAGAGAATGAATTTCCTAAGAAGGGCGAAATAGGTGAAGATTACTCCCTATTTGAAACCTTGGATCAAGATAATGATATTATTGGAGTTCGTCCAAGTGGGAGTAATATGAGAAGTGATGAATTAAATTCAACTCATTCTCAATTACAATCACATGATGAGACGACATCATTATTATCTAATCCTAGTGGGAGCATAATGGAGAATGATGTGCAAAGTGTACAATCTCCCATATGGCGAACAAGTCGCAAAAATATTCCCCGTCGACGTTTTGACATTGAAGGGGAAAATTTTATGATTGCCCCACAAGATGAGGATGAGCCAAGAAATATACA
The DNA here is from genome assembly GCA_014182515.1 of Eucalyptus microcorys. Classification (NCBI taxonomy): domain Eukaryota; kingdom Viridiplantae; phylum Streptophyta; class Magnoliopsida; order Myrtales; family Myrtaceae; genus Eucalyptus; species Eucalyptus microcorys. The sequence goes on along the minus strand of CM024565.1, from coordinate 31,990,197 downwards.
TGAGGCTCTAAGTTGCCCTAGTAAGAAAAAATGGATGCATGCAATAGGAAAGGAAATGGAATCAATGAAGTCAAACCATGTTTGGGAACTGGTTGATCTTCCAAAAAGACGCAAAGCTATTAGGAACAAGTGGGTTCTAAAAAAAAAGCGAAAAGCTGATGGCTCGATAGAAAGGCATAAGACTCGCCTTGTAGTGAAGGGGTATAATCAACAGGAAGGAATTGATTATGAATAAACATTTTCTCCTGTAGTGAGATTTACCCCGATTTGCATTATTCTAGCAATAGTGGCTAGTATGGATCTTGAGTTACATCAAATGGATGTAAAGACTTAGATGAAGAAATATATATGGAACAACCTGCTGGTTTCATTAAAGAAGGCTAAGAAGGAAAGGTATGTCGACTTTTGAGATCGATATATGGCCTTAAGTAGTCATCGAGACAATGATATATACGTTTTTATAATGCCATAATGACATATGATTTTACAATGATAGATGAGGATCATTGTGTATATATCAAAAGATCCAAAGATCAATTTGTGATCATATCATTATATGTTGATGATATACTAATTGCTGGAAGTAATATGGAGTTTGTAAATACTGTGAAGAGTTGGTTATCTTCCAACTTTGAGATGAAAAATATGGGTGAGGCTGCATACATTCTTGGAGTTAAGATTTCAAGAGATCGTTCGAAGAAGTCGTTATCTCTTTTGCAAGAAACATATATAAATAAGATTCTTGAACGATTTCGTATGCAAGATTGTAAACCCATAGACACTCCTATTGCAAAAGGTGAAGGATTGAGCCATAGATTGTGTCCAAGGACTCCATAAGAGAAGGAACAAATGAAACATGTTCCTTATGCTAGTGCTGTTGGGAGCTTGATGTATGCTATGATGTGTACAAAACCTGACATATGTTTTGCAGTTGGAATGGTGAGTAGATACCAATCCAATCCAGGTCAAGCACATTGGAAAGCCGTCAAGTGAATACTGAGGTATCTAAAGGGAACTGCTGATTATACGCTGAGTTATTAAGGAAAGGATCTACGACTCTAAGGCTATTCTAATGCTGATTGGGGAGGAGATTTAGATGAAAAGAAATCTACCTCTGAGTTTGTTTTTTTACTGAATAATGGTGCCATATGTTGGAGCAGTAAGAAATAAACGTGTATAGCATTGTCCACAATGGCAGCTGAGTTTGTTGCATTATCAGCAGCGGTACAAGAAGGAGTTTGGCTTAAGAGATTTTAGGATCATTTGGGTGTTATTGAAAGTGCTGCAAACTCATTGTTGGTTAACTGTGATAGCCAAGCAGCAATAGTGTACACCAAAGATCCAAAATATCATGGCAAGACCAAACATATAGATACCAAGTATAACATTGTCAAAGATATGGTTGCACGAAAGGATGTGAACTTACAGTACATATCTACGCATAGAATGGTAGTAGATCCTAAGACAAAGCCAATACCTAGAGATGTGTTTTGTGATCATGTAAAATCTCTAGGATTGCGTAGAGTATGATGTACTGGATATTGTAATTTCCCTGAGTTGTTCACATTTATGAACTTGTGTTTTTCATTATTAATGCCTATGAATCTTTGTTTGACCTTTATGCATCTTAATGCTCAGTGCATTATATTAAGTTGAGAAAGTATGTCGGACAGATAAAAGATTAGCCCACTCACACGGGTAATCGTCTCTATTTATTGTGTGATAAATAGAGATGAGACGGTTTTTAAGCTTATTATCTAGGTGATAATCGAGAGCTCAAGCTTAAAATATATATGTCACCTTAGCTAAGTGTTAAGATGAGGAAATAATATTTACTATGTCTAAAAGTAAAATAACCCACATATTTTACTTTATCTGTCTATAATGCCAGATGTGAGTTTTGATGAATTCTGTGAATTAGTAGATATGTGAACTCAAGTTAGACATTAAGTATGTTTGAACTATCATCTGTACGATATTAAAGGTGTAGACATACACTTCATGGGAAAGGAGTTAAATACCGTAATACGTATTTCATACTACGTATGCATGAGACGATCAATAAGAGTGGCAAAAGTTTAATCTCAACTTTTATGCCGTGTGAGACTCTTGAGGAAAAGAGTTCCTCAATTTTAGTGCCCTCATGACTTTTACTTATTCTCAAGATTTCTATTTAATGTTTACTATCTTAGGATTTTGCCAATGGTCATGAGTTGATTCGATCTAATGGGACATTTCTAAAAAAGCAAGCTGAACTAAAATTGAGAATTTGAAGGAAAGAGGAAGATCGAATTTGGAGAATCACATTATAGTTTTGTATTAACTGGTTGACCAATTATGATTGTATTTGGGATAATCATAATTGTGAATACAATATATATATCATTGTTTAAAAGAGATCAAGAGAGATATAAATGTGATAAATCGATCTAGGGTACTGCATACTAAATCTACTCAGGATGTGATGCCCATTATGAGCTGCTATATATTCCTAACAGATGTATGGCAATGAGCTCCCAAAGTATGCTGGTCGCACGGACTATTCACCAGTATGAATGTTGCAATGAGGAAAAGAGGATTTTGTTCGGCCCACCATGTCAAGTGGGAGTCTATGATGGATTTTTCTTTGATGAGCTTAAGTAGGGCTCGTCCGCTCATGTTGGTTTTCGCCCACCATGTGCGAGTGGGAGATGATGGATTTTTTCTTTTTTGATGGGCCTGAGTTGGCCCGTTAGCCCATGTTGGGCCCAAAAGGCTCGGCCCATGAGTTGAGGGCCCATGGAGGAAGTTATTTAAAAAAATAAAGGAAAATTAGAGAGGCGATTATCTGAATTTGAAAGGTTACGTATTTTGGAACAAGAGATTACGCTCTCTTAGTTTTTTTTACGTTCTCTCAAGAAGTTATGTCTTCTCACACCGCTCTCTCCCGAAGAACAGTTTATCCTCTGAAGAACAGCGTGGATTCTTCCTCTTTGATTCGCAACACCGGGGTTTAGTCTGTGGAAACAAGGTACGTTCGTTTATGTGATGTGTCTTAGGATCGGTGATACATGAATTTCTTGGGCTCGCTTCCGCTATGTTTGTGTTCGATTCTGTGTCGAATCACTATTTTAGGGATCCGTTTCCCGAATCTCTTCCCAACACATTGGAAAGCTATCATGGAAATTTTAAATGACTTACAATGTAAATGAATGGAATTATGATATGCTATGACACCAAATGCCATAAGAGTACTTTCTGTGTTCCCAACTATCATGAACTATGAAAATGTCAAAGCAAGCAGACCGAAATAGAAATTGGCCATCCAAAACTAACGTGTATAGAACGAAATTCAATTCCAATGTTGTTCGACCTCGATCTTCTTAGGCTAAATCCCTCACTTTGGAGATATTTATGAAATCTAACAGGCGTGGAACGACCTAAATGTGCCTCATTGTTTGTTTTTTCTTTTTAATGAACTCTATTCTATTGAGTCACTATTTTTTTCTTTTTTTAATTTCCGTTCTTTTCAAGCGTCCAAAGTGCTAAAGCTCCAAAAACTCCAAATAAATAAATAAAAAGAGAGAATAAAAAGCATCCATTGAAGAAGTTTTTTTTAGCTTAATGCCATGAAAAACCTCAACATGGTACATTTGTAACAAATTTACCTCAAACTTATTTGTTAACTAACAAAAACTCTAAACTGGTACACTTGTGATAAATTTACATTCCGTTAGTTTCCGTTAAATTTTACTGTTAAAATTATTGAGTTGAATGACATATGATAGTTGATTAATGTACTAATTTGTGGTTTTACTCTCTATTTATCACAAATGTACCAATTTGTGACTCTTTGTGATATTAATCCAATTTAACGGAAAATAACGATAAAATTTGTCACAGACATATTAATTTAAAATTTGTCACAGACATATTAATTTAAGAATTCAGGTTCCCACCAAATCTTTCCTCTTCAATCGCGTGCTTGGCTTCAGTTTTGCGGCAGTCTTGACTCGTAAATCCTCTTCTTCTCTGCCCGGTCCACTTCCATGTTCCTTCCTTTTTGGTTGGTAATGTCTGTGCTAGGAAAATGTCTGGGCTAATGCAGTGCCTGATTCAGTGAAATTGATCATCCGTTTATTCATGCATGTCCTGCTGCTTAAGTTGGATTTTTGACCAGTCGGGTGAAACAGAAACAGATGCGTTTCTTATGGAATTGTTTGGTAAAATGCCTAAACGAATGAGGCTTTCATATGTGCCAAACGAAAACTAGAGTGGAAAGACTGAGTTGGAGACATAGTGGTGGATAATTGTTTGGGATAAGTACACAGAAAAGACTAAACTGATATCTCGCAGCACGTTTGCCCTTAACTTCAAAATGTGCACGAAAAAACTCTCACCGGCACCATCGTTCCATTTGCACCCTGCCATTAGGACTTGGTGAAAACCTATCCTTTTATTGCCTTTTTACTCTTCATAAAATCAAATAGAAACGGAATTGCCACCGGGACAAAATTTCTCACAAAGGACCTAGTTTTCTAATTCTTTACTTTGCCCCCCTCCATTTTATAAAATCATACAAAATATAAGCCATCCGAGGATCTAGTTGGATTATTTGGAGAAACTTCGGAAAATTTCTTGATTATTGCGTCAGATGCTCAACACTAGCAAGTTCTATCCAAGAGTCCCGTAGCATGAAGCACATTCAATGTGAAGGATGACATATCAAAAAAGGGTTGAAGAAAACTTCAATAAATAGATTTTTTATAGAGGATCCAAGGAAAATAGTAACAATACTACGACAAGTGTTGGCAAAAGAAAACTAAACATGAAAGATTTTCAGTATAAAAATAAATTAGTGATTATGTACGCTCACCAGAAATCTATACAAAGTAACGAAAACCCAGATAGATAGAAAATAATGTAGGAGACTCAACATAAATCACTCAAAAAGAATCCACGGCATTCTTTGCCTATTAAATCAGAAGCAGCCTTTGCTGCAAAATAAAAAATAAAAAATCAGAAGCAGCTTCAAATAGAAGTCAATAAAATAAATAATTCTCATATTGAATAGCGCTTTCAATTTTTTGTTTTTTTGTGAGTGGATATTATATTTTGATGAAATTTGGAAAGTCAATAGAATAGATTATGATGAATCGAATGTAGTAACCTTTAAAACGATGAATATATTCACTGGATGATTTCATCTTTCCCAATACCAAATGAGATCAAAATGCTTCCTTCTTTCACTAGATCTAGATTGGTGTCCTCCATTTGAAACAGTTATAATGCAATCAATGGAAATAATTCTTCTTAGGGACTAGATTAAAAAAAAATTAAGAAAGTCAAGATAATTTTGGAATTTCTTATTCTCCAGAGGACCACTTGAGAAAAGACAATTTGAAGGAAAAACAAAATTTTGATGGAATAATCTTGACTTTAACTCCGTTAATGGTCATAGGATAAATATGTCCCGAGTATATCAAGTGCTTGTATAGAAAAACTTAGGGTAGCTTGTTTAAGAAAGCATAGTTGGGGATTTTCCATATATTTTTCTTAATCTTATCTAACTAGCTTGACTTTTTGTTTAAGGTAGTTTAAGGTCTTGATCTATTTTCTATAACCTAGAAGAGGAATCTTCTTCGATTCGCCAAACATATCAGCTTCAGCCTGGATCAATTCGCACAGCCCATGTCCAAATTCATTGATCACAAGAGAAAAACGATAGAAAAATTGCTCTGGAAGGAAGCTCCGTTCCAGAAGCTTCTGGATTCTTCCCCAGCACCATTAGATGTCGCCTACCTTCTCCGGCCGCGGGTGGTACTCACCTCTTTCAGCCGTCGTCGATCATCAGTCTTGGGAAGACACTGCTTGTAACGACCCGGGCCCCACTGTATAATATTGTCCGCTTTGACACTATGTCCTCACGACTTTAAAACGCGTTATACAGGTTAGAGAGGCTCAAGCCATTATAAACTAGCCTAAGACTCCCTCCCTAGGTGATGTGGGACAAGGACCCCTTCCTTGCGCATGTCCGGGGACCGAGGCGTGGATGCACCGCCATCCCTCCTACCCGCGCACCGCCGCTCGGGCCGTCACACTCTCCCTTCCTTAGGAGGACAGCGCCCTCGCTGTGACCCCACACGCAGTTGGAGTCGGCTCTGATACCATTTGTAACGACCCAAGCCCCACTGTATAATATTGTGACAGCGCCCTCGTTGTGGCCCCACACGTGGTTGGGAGTTAGCTCTGATACCATTTGTAACGACTCGGGCTCCACTGTATAATATTGTCCGCTTTGGACACTAAGTCTTCACGGCTTTAAAACGCGTTATACAGATTAGAGGGGCCCAAGCCATTATAAACTGGCCCAAGACTCCCTCCCTAGGCGATGTGGGACATGGACCCCTTCCTTGCGCACGTCCGGGGACCGAGGCGCGGACGCACCACCATCCTTCCTCCCGCCATCCCTCCTCCCCGCGCACCGCCGCTCGGGCCGTCACACTCCGTCACACTCTCCCCTCCTTGGGAGGACAGCCGTCCCTCCTCCCCGCGCACCGCCACTCGGGCCGTCACACTCTCCCCTCCTTAGGAGGATAGCGCCCTCGCTGTGGCCCCACACGCGGTCGGGAGTCGGCTCTGATACCATTTGTAACGACCCGAACCCCACTGTATAATATTGTCCGCTTTGGACATTAAGTCCTCACGGCTTTAAAATGCGTTATACAGGTTAGAGGGGCCCAAGCCATTATAAACTAGCCCAAGACTCCCTCCCTAGGCGATGTGGGACAGGGACCCCTTCCTTGCGCACGTCCGGGGACCGAGGCGCGGACGCACCGCCATCCCTCCTCCCCGCGCACCGCTGCTCGGGCCGTCACACTGATTAGAAAGAAAACCAATTTTGAGGCACGCGTGCGCACCTGAGAGAAAACAGACGGGCAAGGAAAGACACTTGAAGCCCCCTTCTGCTTAAAGAAAACCAAGGCTACCACAGTTCCACTTCAGGCATCCTCGATCACATTAGCACAATTGCAAAATCACATGCACTCTAAATTCTGTGCAGCGACACAATTTTGATGTAAAATTGAAGCAGCACATTAGTAATAATTAGACAAAGCTGTCCTTCTCAATTTCTAAAAAGGTGCCACGATATCGTCATTTTAACCAAGACTCCTATTTTCCACAACAAATATTCTATCTCGTCTTCTTAAACATTCGGCGTGCTACCTGATGATTGTTTGTGATCTTTCAAACATAATTGAATAGCGCGTTTTCCAGATCCTTCTTGTAGGGAATTTCTGATTCCCAAAAACCGGATTCGACACTAAATCGAACCCCTAAAACTTGTGCGGAAGACGAGCCCGGAAGAACACATGCATCACCGATCCTAAGGCACATCACAGAATCGAACGTACCTTGTTAGCCACAGATTAAACACCGACGCCGATATGAGGAAGAGAAACTGATCCCATTCGATCCGATGACGTCAATTGGCCTTGAAGGGAAGAGAGTATCGTCTCTTTTCTTTATTCTTTCTTTTGGAGGGAGAGAGGGAGGAGGAACATACGTTCTACCAAAAGGTGCGTTCCTCCCTCTTTATTTCCCCCTTATATACGTCCCCTCCAAAAAGAAACGTGTCCCTTCATCGGATCCCTCTATCCATGGGCCCTAATATTGTGGGCCGGGCTTTTAGGCCCAACATGGGCGGACGGGCCAACTTAGGCCCATTACGTTAATAAAACCATCATCTCCCACTCGCACATGGTGGGTCGAACAGGATTTTCTTAACCTCTCTTCAACATTCATACCGATGAATAATCCGTGCGACCAGCATACTTTGAGAGCTCGTTGCTATACATCTGTTAGGAATATATAGCAGCTCATAATGGGCATCACACTCTGAGTAGATTTAATATGCAGTACCCTAGATCGATCAATCACATTTATATCTCTCTTAATCTCTTTTGAACAATGATATATATATTGTATTCACAATTATGATTATCCCAAAGACAGTCATAATTGGTTGACCAGTGAATACAAAACTACAATGCGATTCTCCAAATTCGATCTTCCTCTTTCCTTTAAACTCTCAATTTCAGTTCAGCTTGCTTTTCTAGAAATGTCCCATTAGATAGCAAACACTAAATAGAAATCTTGAGAATAAGTAAAAGTCATGAGGGCACTAAAATTGAGGGACTCTTTTCCTCAAGAGTCTTACACGGCATAAAAGTTGAGATCAAACTTTTGCCACTCTTATTGGTCGTCTCATGCATACGTAGTATGAAATACGTATTACTGTATTAACTCCATTCCTATGGAGCGTATGTCTACACCTTCAATACCGTACAGATGATAGTTCAGACATACCCAATGCCTAACTTGAGTTCACGTATCTACTCATTCACAAAATTCATCGAACTCACATCGGCATCTTAGACAGATAAAGTAAAATATGTGGGGTATTTTACTTTCGGACATAGTACATATCATGTCCTCATCTTAACACTTAGTTAAGGCGACATATATATTTTAAGCTTGAGCTCTTGATTATCACCTAGATAATAAGCTTAAAAACCGTCTCATCTCTATTTATCACATAGTAAATAGAGGTGATAACCCGTGTGAGTGGGCTAATCTTATATCTGTCCGACATACTTTCTCAACTTAATGTAATGCACTGAGCATTAAGATGCATAAAGGTCAAACAAAGATTCATAGGCATTAATAATGAAAAAAACACAAGTTCATAAATGTGAACAACTCAGGGAAATTACAATATCCAGTACATCAGGCTCTACGCAATCCTAGAGATTTTACATGACCACAAAACACATCTCTAGGTATTGGCTTTGTCATAGGATCTGCTACCATTCTATGCGTAGATATGTACTATAAGTTCACATCCTTTCATGCAACCATATCTTTGACAAAGTTATACTTGGTATCTATATGTTTGGTCTTGCCATGATATTTTGGATCTTTGGTGTATGCTATAGCTACTTGGCTATCACAGTTAACCAATAATGGATTTGTAGCTTTCTCAATAATACCTAAATGATCCAAAAATCTCTTAAGCCAAACTCCTTCTTGTACCGCTGCTGATAATTTCACGAACTCAGCTTCCATCGTGGACAAGGCTATACACGTTTGCTTCTTACTGCTCCATGATATGGCGCCATTGTTCAGTAAGAAAGCAAATCCAGAGGTAGATTTCCTTTCATCTAAATCTCCTCCCAATCAGCATCTGAATAGCCTTCAAGTCGCAGATCCTTTCATTGGTAATTCAACTTGTAATCAGCAGCCCTTTAGATACCTCAGTATTCTTTAATGGCTTTCCAATGTGCTTGACCTGGATTGGATTGGTATCTACTCACCATTCCAACGGCAAAACATATATGTCAGGTCTTGTACACATCATAGCGTACATCAAGCTTCCAACAGCACTAGCATAAGGAACATGTTTCATTTATTCCTTCTCTTGTGGAGTCCTTGGACACAGTCTATGGCTCAATCCTTCACCTTTTGCAATAGGAGTGTCTATAGGTTTACAATCTTGCATACGAAATCGTTCAAGAACCTTATTTAAAGAGATAACAACCTCTTCGAACGATCTATTGAAATCTTAACTCCAAGAATGTATGCAGCCTCACCCATATCTTTCATCTCAAAGTTGGAAGATAACCAACTCTTCACATTATTTACAAACTCCATATTGCTTCCGGCAATTAGTATGTCATCAACATATAATGATATGATCACAAATTGATCTTTGGATTTTTTGATATACATAATGATCCTCATCTATCATTGTAAAATCATATGCTATTATGGCATTATGAAAACGTATATACCATTGTCTCGATGACTGCTTAAGGCCGTATATCGATCTCAAAAGTCGACATACCTTTCCTTCTTGGCCTTCTTTAATGAAACCAGCATGTTGTTCCATATATATTTCTTCCTCTAATTCTCCATCGAGGAAAGCAGTCTTTACATCCATTTGATGTAACTCAAGATCCATACTAGTCACTATTTCTAGAATAATGCGAATCGAGGTAAATCTCACTACAGGAGAAAATGTTTCTTCATAATCAATTCCTTCCTGTTGATTATACCCCTTCGCCTTATACCTTTCTATCAAGCCATCAGCTTTTCGCTTTATTTTGAGAACCCACTTGTTCCCAATAGCTTTGCGTCCTTTTGGAAGATCAACCAGTTCCCAAACTTGGTTTGACTTCATTGACTCAATCTCCTCTTCCATTGCATGAATCCATTTTTCCTTATTAGGACAATTTAGAGCCTCATTAATATTTCTTGGCTCATCCTCATCTTGCGGAGCAATCATAAAAGTTTCCCCTTCAATGTCAAAACGTCGACGGGGAACACTTTTGCGACTTGTTCGCCGTATGGGAGATTGTACACTTTACACATCATTCCCCATTATGCTCCCACTAGGATTAGATAATGATGATGTCGCCTCATCATGTGGTTGTAATTGAGAATGAGTTGAATTTAATTCATCACTTCTCATATTACTCCCACTTGGACGAACTCCAATAATATCATTGTCTTGATCCAAGGTTTCAAATAGGGAGTAATCTTCACCTATTTCGCCCTTCTTAGGAAATTCATCCTCTAAGAATGTGACATCTCGTGATTCAAATTCAGTTATACTCCCACTTTCCTGTTCACCTATGAACATATACCCTTTTGAGTGTTCGGAGTATCATATGAAAATACTCTTTTTTCCTCTGGGACCCAATTTCCCAAACTTGTGAGAGGGCTCATGAGTATAGGCAGCACAACCCCATGGCTTAAGAAAACTTAAGTCCGGTTTTCTACCTGTCCATAACTCATATGGAGTGGAAGTAACTGATTTGGAAAGCACTCGGTTAAGTACATAGATAGCAGTTAACAATGCATTACTCTAAAAAGTGATAGGTAAGTTAGCATGCGCCATCATAGACCTAACCATTTCCAGTAGGGTTCTGTTTCTTCTCTCCGCAACACCATTTTGTTGAGGAGTATATGGAATAGACAACTGTATTTCTATTCCTTTTTCATCACATAATTTTCTGAACTCATTAGATAAATATTCTCGACCTCGATCGGATCGCAATACTTTTATTTTCTTGTCTAATTGATTTTCCACCAAGTTCATAAACCTTTTAAAACAACTCAATGCTTCAGATTTATGAGAAATCAAATAGACATATTCGAATCGAGTATAATCATCTATAAAAGTGATGAAATAAACAGCCCCATGCCTTCCTCTCACATTCATTGGACCACAGACGTCAGAATGGATTAAATGCAGAGGAAATTCAGCTAGTTTACCTTTTCCAAATGGTTTTCTTGTCGTTTTCCCCACTAAGCAATGCTCACATATGGGCAAATCAACTTTTTCAATGTTGCCCAACAAGCCCTCTTTGGCTAGTCTATTCATATGTTGTTGGCCAATATGACCAAGTCTAGCATGCCACACATTCACATCATTATCATATAAATTAGGAGACGTGAGAAGGAAATAACAAACATTTGCATTAACATAGTCAATATCTAATACAATGAAACCATCCAGAAAATAATCACAACCATAGAAATTTGTATCCAAAAACAAATCCACACCTCTATTATGGAAGTTCATATTAAAACCTAGCTTTACCAACATTAAAACAGACACTAAATTCCGACGAATTTCCGGAGCATACAATACATCATGTAGGAACAAAGTGCGTCCACTACGCATGTTCAATTGGCAAGTGTCAATTCCTTTTACTTTAGCTCTGGAGTTGTTTCCCACATAAATCCACTTAGTTCCAGTTGGTACTCGTCGGAATTCCACGAAGGATTCTCTATCCTTCGCTACATGGTCTGTCGCTCCTGAATCTACAGTTCACAAAGGATTAGACTCAGTTAAGAATACAGAACTTGACACATAAGCAAAGTTCTCAAAAGTACAAAGGGTGTGTACCTTCTTTGGCTCGCGACAGTCGCGGGCATAGTGATCCTTCGGTCACAGGTTGTAACACTTCACCCTTGTCGATTCTTCATTCGAGGACGCTTTCCTCTTTCATGTTGGTCAACCTTTGGTTTCTTCCCCGAAGAAATAGCTCCCTTGCCTTTCCTTTTATCGAACCAGTTAGGTCGTTTGCGCTTGGAGCTCAAAGCTCCATGTGAGCTAGAACCAGCAGATAAATTTCAGTTTTCGGCTTAGCCGCCAAGAGGCGGTCCTCTTCCAGCTCAAGATAACGCACTGCATCCTCAAAGGTTTTGATACTCTCATTATGGGTCAGGTGCACCTTTATATGCTCCCAACTCTGAGGCAAGGAATGAATCACTGCTTGCACTTGCTGCTCATCAGTCAGGACATGGCTAGCATCTTTCAGCTCATTAATCATGTTTGACATCTTTCTAAGATGTTGCTTCATGGTCTGACCATGAGACTTCTTATAAGAGTCAAACCTAATAGTGAGCTGCCTCAGTCTGGTCACCAAATCTTACTGCCAATGCTTCCCACATTTCCTTGGCATTCTCAAAACGCCTAAACTCTCGCATGACGTCATTTTCCATGCTACTCAGCAACGTAATGCGAGCAAGAGAGTTCTTTCTTTTCCGGCAGCAAATGCATCCTTATTTCTCTTGTGTTGTGCAAAGTGTTCCCATCTTCAAGCTCTTCCATGGTTAGGTTAAGAGCTTCTAGTGCCTCTTGCTCTTCCAAAGACATATTGGATTTTCATGTGCCAAATTTCATAGTTATCACCATTGAGCTTTTCACCTTTGTTCAGCTCGGCAACTATGCTCTTTATGGCTGAAGCCATTGATCTGAACACATCAGACATATATGCACGAATAATTAATGCCTATCATTTATGCATCCACTTTGCACAGACTCATCATATTAATGAACAATTTCAAGTAAGGTTTCAGAATCAAAATGTCACTATATTTCCAATCATCCTCCAAAAAATCCTAACTTAAAACTATCATTAATATAATTGTCCATGCAAAATAAATTCTATGAAGCTACAAAAACTTCTATGAACTACCCACGACAGTCAACAATAACAGAAAGCAAATAATATTTAACATCTAATAGAATAATAATGCTTTCACATAATACAACATTACATATCAGTTGCTACATCAACAACAACCAGGTATTAAAACGTTTACATAAGGTATCCATAAAATATAGTAAAATAAAGATCACTCGAAATATCTAAACCCAAGTCAATATATGAACTGGGAAAGCTCCTTTTTTGTTCAATTTCATAATCTTTTCCCTTGTAACAATCTAGTAATAATCATCTATAAAATCCATCACAATTTTCCTATATGAAGCGGCTTTGTTGACATCTCATATGCGATTAAACACTCCTTGCCATTCAGGTGGAAGAGTGTTCATGAAAAATCGCACCATCTCAGATTGTGGCATGGGACAACCATTCCATATGACCTTTTGAATTTTCCCGTTGACTTCAAGAACGTGATCAATTAAGTCGCCACTCTCCCATCGATGATCGCTTAACTCGGCTATCAACTTAGAAAGCCTTTCCTTTTGTTCATCGGTGATTGCGTGAATAGATGTGCGCAACTTAAGGGGAGGCATTGTTCCTGCAACAAATGCAGAACAAATAAAGGATTATATATAATCCACATAGACTTAATTGGAAAAAGAAACACTTTTTTTTTTGGGTCAACGGTCAACGGTCAACGGTCAACGGGTCGGGTCGCCGGGTCGGGCCGGGCCGAACGATCCGGGTTGGACCGGTCGGGCAAACCGACCGGCACATGCGGCACGCATGGGTAGCTGACGTCACGATGACGTCGGCGCATGCCTCGCACACGCTTGCCCCTGCGAATCGGCGCGTGCATTGCACGCGCCGAAGACGCCGGTTCGTTCCGGCTGCGCATAGGGGCGCATCCGACGGCCTTTGGCGGCATTCCGCCACTCGTCGCGCTCGTCTCAACGAGACCTTTCATCTAACGCCATCAGAAATGGATTTCGACTTACAAAAACTCGAAAAATGGATGAACAGTGCTCGGGTGTCGGGATTTTTCCGCCCCGATCAGTGTCGGCCGATTAATTTCACGAAAAATTAATAAGAAATCATCCATAGAGATGAAAGGGGTCGGGAAAAACATGGAAAAGGATCGGGAAACAAGAACTACAGCTCTGATACCAATGTAGGGAATTTCCGATTCCCAAAAACCGGATTCGACACTAAATCAAACCCCTAAAACTTGTGCGGAAGACGAGCCCGAGAAGAACACATGCATCACCGATCCTAAGGCACATCACAGAATCAAACGTACCTTGTTAGCCACAGATTAAACACCGACGCCAATATGAGGAAGAGAAACTGATCTCGTTCGATCCGATGACGTCAATTGGCCTTGAAGGGAAGAGAGTATCGTCTCTTTTCTTTATTCTTTCTTTTGGAGGGAGAGAGGGAGGAGGAATGTACGTTCTGCCAAAAGATGCGTTCCTCCCTCTTTATTTCCCCCTTATATATGTCATCTCCAAAAAGAAACGTGTCCCTTCATCAAATCCCTCTATCCATGGGCCCTAATATTGTGGGCCGGGCTTTTAGGCCCAACATGGGCGGACGGGCCAACTTAGCCCATCACGTTAATAAAACCATCACTTCTCATGCAAAATCGACCAGTAATCGCGACCAAGAATTCCTCATCGACGAGGCAATCTCTCTTCCCTACTATACTCTGCTTTTGATGAATAAAAGTAACCGAAATGGCATGTTCTAGATTAGGATAGAATCGGCTTAACTGCGTATTCATATTGATAATTGCGTCCTTGGACTGATTCTGTGTGAACCTGATCTCAAATCCGAAGTGATTGCGCTTTGTTTCGCTTCTCTGCCGTATGCACATGACGTGCTTGATAAAATGACTCCGAAGTGCATCTGTGAGTTTCTGTTAAAGCCGAAGACATACTAGTGTAGTTGTCCATATTATTGATCGATTCGTTGCTCATTAAGCATGATTTTGTAGAATTTTTTACTCATTGACCGGGACTGACACACCCATTTTTGTTCTGTTCCCATGCATGTTTGTCTCGGTGGTGATGGATGGCGGTCAATGGCGAGTAAACGGATTCGAGTTAACAGCTGGAATGTCGATCCATCAAAGCTTTTGCGTCGGTTTGTTTCTCCAATCTTATGGTCAGTCCATTTCCTTTACTGTTGCAATTGCGGAGGATTGAGTTGATGGTGACGGAGGAGGACAGCCGTAGGCAGTGTGGATCTGGTGATGGTTAAGAGTGGCCGATGGTGAATTGCAACTTAGTCACTGAATTGTACTGATTTAGGTGAACGTCCGTTGATAATTTTAGTGTTTCACAGCTCTTGAACTTGACAAGAAATGGAAAACCAAGCGAAATGATTGCTTTCAGCATAGGTCGGTATGGTGATACATCTTTGACCTCGTGTACCTAAATATTTGATGATGTTAACTCACTGGATTGACTTGGAAGTTCTGAGATTACACAGAAAGCTGACATCATAACTTCTATGAAGGCTTATGAAGCTTTTGAAATAATTGGAAGCATCACCCATGACTCTTGCTCTCAATGGATGCAGAAAATGTTGTGGCACTACCTGTGGTTGTAGGCTACTATTACACGAAATAGAAATGCATAGAAGTTGAGGGCAAGTCCCAATTCAATGGCAATTAAACTGTATGCTAGTGAACATCACATTCTTCGACAAACCTCCAGAGGTGTGCAAAACCCTTCATCTTGAGCAATGCAATCTTGCCTGCGATCGATTCAACGGTGGACGTTGACACGTTTTAAATTGGACAGCTGACATGAAGTGCTCGAAATCGACAGTTCGCAAAGCAAAAAGAAGATTCCCTGAGCAACCACAAGGTCGCGGGACTGTAGAACCGGCCCAACTAATTAGCTTCCCCGACGACCAGAAGTGAGCCTCGTAGGAAATCGAACAATTGTGTCTTACACTTAAGCCACAACTTTCGATGTTTCTTATGAGCCAGTTCAGTTGCGAGCCCAAAATCATCACCATGGTGGGACCACTGACTATGAGGCAAGTCGTGGCCATTATAAGCCAAGTAGGATCAAAGGTACTGCCCCCGATCTCCCTGGGGGGTAGAGTAATTGCAACATTCACACCCGAAAAGTAGGCTATCATGATCCCAAATATCGCAATTTGAAGATAGCCTCCCACAGTCAGGGAGATGTGGCCGACCATAAAATCTTTACATAATGTGTGATTACTACCATGAGGGAGAAAAGGAACGCCACGCTGTTAGAAATCACAAAGACTATGAAATCTGCCCTGCCCGCGAGAATTGCCCTTCCTCGGTCGGGTCCATCGCCCTTATAACCTCCAGGCATTTGGAAGGCCGCGGTGAAGGTAACTGTGGCTATTAATGCTGCCACTACTTGTTCGACTTCCGCAATGCTCTTTTTTGACCCATTGAAATTAACTCCGTTGGCAATATGACTTCCTGTGGTTAAAGACAAAGATGATTCACCCTCAACAAATTGCCCATCCGACCTCTTCTTACCGTGTTCAATGAACCAGCCTTGAAAGCCCGGGATTCCATGAGATCCTTCCAATAGGCTAGAAACATTTGCAGCTCTGACGTCCGTCTGAAAATGTACAAAATGTATCAATTAACCAGTGAAAGTTTCTCAGCCAAATACTTCACGATTCTCACTTTACACACTCATAATCCATCTATATCAAACAAAACTCGTGCTGAGTGGTAAAGCATCATGGAGAATCCATTCAAGTCATCTCTTCTAGATAAAGGTAAATGGGAGATAACACCCATAAACAGAGTTTTTGGAGTAAACAAAATTACGGGTATGCTATCCCAGTCCTGATTTATTCTCCATTTTTGTTTTCTCTCTGTTTTTTCCTTTTTGCCTCTATGCTGTCCAACACTAAATGTTTTGCAATGTTTTCAAGATAACTAAGATTTAGACAATTACTTTTGAACTAGTTGAAGACCAGCGTCTTGCTCGAATTTGAACCGTATTGGAAAATTATGTTCTGATGATACAATATGATCATACAACATAATATTAACAAGCGTATACTTATTTATCAACTGAACAACAAAATTAAGTAACATTCAAATTACTTTACTAAGTTATCTGTTTTAAGTTATACCTTGTTATGTGAGTATTTATCAGAGAATAATTTTAATAAAGCAAAATATTCAAACTTAAGTTATTTCTTTTATTATATGCATTTAACTGTTGGCTATTAATGCGACATTTGGTTTCTTTTCATGTAATCTGTAAGTGGGGCTTTAATATGTGGTAATGAGTTAGATGGTTAAAAATATAAGCATTAACTGTAGATAAATTGGTATTTTTGAGGAAACAAAAGAGGTATGACCAAACACATTTAGTTAATAATAAACAAAAGTATAATATACCAACTCACATAATGAAAGAACCATAAAGACTTCTATAGTGAGTTTAGGTTTATTGACTATTATATCAAATCACATCTAAACTAGTAAGCTATGCGAATTGATGTTGATATTTTGTTGTAGGAAAATTAATGATAGAGATAGCCTTTTTATCTTTTGTACAATTAATAATAGTTAGTTTGCTAATTATTATTAAGTGAAGTGGGAGGCAACGAAAGTTTGTGATATTGGCTCAACCACAAAGTTGAATTTTACCAAATTTTCTTATATTTTATTGTAAGATATGAAGTGTGACATCACTTTATTCGGAACCCCTTTTCTAAATGTGTGTCCCACTCAATAAAGAAATCTGTGGTTCTATTTGCTACGAAAATTGAAAATATAGTCAATATGCCTAAAAATTGAATAAGCGAAACAAAGTTGACGCTAAAAGACTTCAATTTTCTTTGCACCTGAAATGAGCATTTCACTAGGCCACGGTTTCTAAAAGATGATAGAGATTACACTGTCAGTGAACAAAGCGGGTTCTATAGTGTTCAAGCAAGCATACCTCCTCATGAGCAGAAACAATGTTAAGGGCGGTCAAATGATCCTTATTTTTGGCCAAACGGTCCACCCTCTTGTCTTGTGCAAGTATGTGTATGATGTCATATTCTTTATGAAGTGCAGCCAAATGCAGAGCCGTGTTTCCATCGGCATCTTGTTTGTTGATAAGATTCTCCTGGTTTGGCATCCCTAGGATGTGCTTGACTACATTCCCTTGTCCACCAATAACAGCCGCATGAAGAACCGTTTGCTTTTTGGTGTTTTCCATGTCACAAGCATCAAGACAAGATCTAACGAGCTCGTCAATGACTTGGATGTGGCCTCGAAATGCTGCAATGTGAAGAGCCGATTGATTCTCTTTGTCTGAGTCATATGCCGCGGAAGCATTGTGTTGCAGGAGTAGTCGAACTGCTTCAACTTTGCCAAAGTAAGAGAAATAATGAAGGGGAGTCCGCCCCACATCATCTCTTTCTATGATCGCTTCTGGTGTCTTTTCCATGATTTTCTCCCAACCTTTGCAAATAATATAGGAAAATGTCATGATTTAGTCTGTTTATAGCACCTTGGCATAGATATTAAAGTTGCACTTCATGCTATTAAGTTCTCCTTCCCGATTTTGTCTGTACTAGGAAGGACTTTGTCATGGTACTTTCAAAGTTTTTCTAGTGATCTTGTGTAAAACGTGTAGAACCTAACTGCCTTCAATCTACATAATGCGAGATTTGTGGAGTTTGTCAATTGATAAGCGAAATTGTTAGAAATTCGTGAAGTTGCTTGAGAAGAAGCTTCTCATATTTTCAGCAAGTCATGTGCTCTGTCAAGATTAGAATAAAAGACCAAGAACTTTTACTCTGATGCCAATCATTTTATGGAAAATATTATGCCCAACTCAATTTTATAAGAGAATTTAAATATCGAATGAGGACTAGGACCTTCTCTATTTTCAAAAGGGAAATCATCGCATCCCTTTCCTTTCAATTTTCATAATTTGCCCTCCAGGGTAAGAAATTCAGCATGTATGCCCTGATCTTTTGTAAATATATTGCTATGTGCCCTGTCATCACTTGCAAACTGACAAAAATTGGTATAATTCAGAAAAAAGTAAGAGGACAATTTCTAGAATAACGTGTAGAAAGAAATTAGCGTGTGAGAAAAATTCTTACCAGCACTCCTATCAAAATAGCGATTTTTCCGATTGGATGCATGATCTAAACGGATACTATCTTTTAAGTCTGTGTTTCAAGAGAAGCCGAATGGGTTTAAACTTATTTTATAGCCAATAAATGAAACAACAAAGAGCATGCAATGAGAGTAACAACTCGAAGCTTTTCAAAACATAACTCTCGTATGTAACCTATCAAGAGGCATGTTTGACCTTTCACCAAAATAAACGTAATAATAAATAAATTAGTTTTGAATTTGCTATTATATTTATTGAAAGCTAGGATAGATGGCGGCCCTCATACTAACACTAGCACTCTTATCTAAGAGAAGCATCGCACGCGAAAGAGAACTTCCGCTAAATTTTTTTTCAAACTTCCGCTAAAAAATTTTTCACTGGGCTTAGTATCTTGTGATACTTACAGGTTAATGGAGAGACATTCCGACATGGAGAGCTGTCAAACCCTTAGGGCCCTTCTGAGAGGATGATGATGAGGAAGCTCCTAAAATCAGCTCAGCTGTATGAGAAAATCCTTGCTCTGCTGCAATATAAAGTGGGGACTCATCGGCAACATTAATAATATCACACAGTTCACAATCTTGTTCAATCAGCAACTCCACCACCAAATCATGGCGTCCTCTTACTGCAAGGTGCAGCGCCGTATTCTTATGCATATTTTGCATTCGAAGTAAATTTTTGTATGCGTCAACTTGTTCATTCTCAACATCCCGATGAAGTGATTTCGCCAACTCAATGAAGACTCGAACTGCTTCATAGCTTCCCACTTCAGCGGCAACATGTATGGGGTATCTCCACTATTATTACCCTGCCAAAGAAGGGATGGTCCTGATGGATTTTGAAGAACATTTTTAGTGAAATTTACCTGCTTGCATATAACCGCAATGTGAAGAATGTTATTCCCGTTTGGTGTTGTTTGGTGCAAAAGGCCCTCCCCATCTCCCGAAATTATTGTGATCAGGGAGCCAAAGTCTCCGGATTGTGCAGCCCTATACACTTCAGGATGCATTCTCACTCTTTGCAGCAAGAAGTCAAGTTCAAAAAGGAAACTAAAGCCATTTAGAAAAATTGGAGAATACAGGACAGAAGATTTGAAGAAGCCGCAACAAGCAGGTTGCACTTGAACTTATCAGAAAAGCAATGAGTTCACGTGGAAGGAAATTTTTGAGCTTTGTAAGAAGAATCAATTAAAGGGAGTGTTGGAGAGAAAATATTTCTAGGCTTCTCAATAATACCCGATTGAGACTATTACATGTATATAATTAAATGTGAATTTATCATAAAGAAGTGGCGGAATCATGTTGAAAGGAAAAAGGACAAGTCCGGGAAACAAAAAATCGACGACTATAGGTCTCCCCTGCATCTTCTGTTTTTAGGTTGGCTTTAGAGCCAGCTGGGCTTCCCAGGGTTTATCGAGGAACCTTCGAGGATGGTGTCACCAAGATAGGAAATCCTAATGAATCCACATCCAATTGGCGGGATTTTTATCCAATTACTTGACTTGTCAACTATTGTCATCCAAAGGTAAATGATTAATGCACTCTCTCCATAGTTCCTAGGACAAGAGTAGTCAAAAGTGAACTTTTGAGGGAAAACACGAGGAATGTCTTTGAGCTTAGCAAGAGAACATGATTAAAGGATGTGTTGGAAAGTAAGAGAATTTTTTTGAGCTTTTAACTAAATAAAAGAAAAGATGGTTGGGAGGAAATTTCTTGATACTTTTCAATGGAACAGATTAAAGAATTTCTTTAAACTTTTCAAAAGGATGGATTAAAATGAGGATGGTGGAAGAGCAAATTCATTTGAGTTTCTGAAAATATCGTAAAAGAGACTCATATATGTATGGATGATCTATCGATGGTTTCCGCAAAACCAAATTGCTTTGTTTCTCTGAAATTTGCTATTCTTCCGCATGCAAATTTAATAAGAAAGTGGGGAAATCTTGTTGAACGGAAGATGGACTAGTACAAAAAAAAAAAAAAAAATCAAAAGAATCAATGGCCACGTCTCCCCTATAGTTTCTTATTTCATTTTTTCTTTTTCC
Source organism: Eucalyptus microcorys (assembly GCA_014182515.1). Taxonomy (NCBI): domain Eukaryota; kingdom Viridiplantae; phylum Streptophyta; class Magnoliopsida; order Myrtales; family Myrtaceae; genus Eucalyptus; species Eucalyptus microcorys. Next base: position 31,969,015 of record CM024565.1, on the reverse strand, counting down.
TATCTGATCTTCCACTTGTGAGGGCTTCTTATTTTGACTTTTTGACTTTGGTCCTCATCTAGTATTCCCCTTACGAGGCGGCGTCTTATGACTTTGGTTCCATCTGCTCTTCCACTTCTAACTCGTGCCATTATTATTATTATTGACTTTTGAACCAACTTGTCTTCCACTTTTCATCAAAATCAAAATCACTCCACATCCACGAAACTTCCCAGAGCACCGTCACTTTGGACTTCCGTTCCTTCCGCCGTGGAGTACGTGGCAATGAGAATCATCTCAGAGTGAGATCTTCAGCCAAGTGAACATCAGAACCTTCAAGGAAAATTCTAATGAACCGTTGCCTTATGCATCACTGCAACCACCACCTCTTTCATGGCCAAATTGATCTATTTCTTTGAATTTTCTATTCTAAGGCATATTTATAATAAGAAGTGGCGGGGCTCTAGTTGAAATTAAAAAAAAAAAAAAAAAAAAACCTAAAAATAGCAAAATTACAAAAAAAAAAAAAAAAAAAATCAACGGCCGGGTCTCCCCGGTCGCTTCTCTTTATCTTTGACTTTGGGGCCATCTTATCTTCCACTTCTTCCATCTCAGAAGCAAAATCATTGCACATCCACGATTAATTCCTGGAACATAGTAACTTTAGACTTCTATGCCTTCCCCCTATGGGTCCATAGCAATGAAAACCACCTTGGATAGTTCTTCAGCCAAGCGCAACGTTTTACAAAACCTCCAAGGATGGAGTCATCTAGATAGAGAAATTCTAACGAATCAATGTTCAATGGCCAAGATTTATCCAATTAGATGACTTCATCGATTGCTGTCATCCAAAGATAGACAATTAATGGTGTACTGGTCAATGCTGTGATGTTAAAGTGTCCGAAGGGGAGGTGATGGCGATTGAAACCAGAGCCAAAATGGTAAAAGGATTGACAGAGACATCGTAGACTCACAAGCAAAGGACCTACACTCATTTCACTCACTCCCTTCAAAATGCCTCAAATCAATCGGCTATGGACAAATCTGTACCCCAGACCATCAGAAATGGGAAATAAGCAGGGTTGATTCCTATTTAGAGAAAAGCGGTAGTTTAATCCACAAGTTCACATTACTTGAAGTCATTCCATTAAATCAAGAAAATCATGTTTTAAGAAATGGGAAAATTCACATTAAACCACGAAAAAGAAAATGAAAAGAACGTACGCTCGATTCACTCACTCCCTTCAAAATGCCTCAAATCAATCGGCTATGGACAAATTTATACTCCTGACCACCAGAAATTGGGAAATAAGCAACGTCGATTCTTATGTAGAGAAAAGCGGTAGTTTAGTCCACATGCTCATATTAGTTGAAGTCATTCCATTAAATCAAGCAAATCGTGTTTTAAGAAATGGGGAAATTCATATTAAACCACAAAAAAGAAAAGAAAAGGCAAAAAAGCTGATGCACAAGTTTAATGTATATTTGTCATTGCTATATCCACCAGATCATTTAAGGAACAGAACGAAAACTTACTATAGGCCATTTATACAAAACTGGAGGACTCCACAAATTATCTATTTTACGGTAATTTCTTTAAAGGATTGGCAGAAAAATTCATAACACTGTATGCAAGATGTTTGTGATTGCCATTTTCTTCATGTGCGTTCCTCTTTAGACAAGTGCATGCGCACGAAACACATTTATGCCACTTTTGCTCAATTTGGGTCAGACCTTGATGCTGCCACTCAGGCATTGCTCAATAGAGGTGTAGGGCCGACAGAATTATTGAAGGAACCACAATTACTATTTCTGATTGGTAAATAAATCCTAGTAATTTCTGAAGCTATTAATGGATTCTTTGATCAAATACTGCTAGACAGAATTTCTCCATGTGGGAAAGCGATTTTAATAGTGTCAAACCAGAATTACTACAATCCTCATGAGAAAAAGGGGCTTAACTAACGGAAGGAAAAATAGAACTAGATGCGTTCTGAAAAGAATCTGCTTTCACTTTTCTATGACGTAAGACTTGAGAAATTTCCTAAGGAAGGATGACTCTGTCCCACGATAAAATATATCACCGAAAGGTGTGAGGCGTGGGCCAGCAATTCCACTTTACCTAGGCGATAGGTTGAAATCCCCTTACTCCCCTCATGATTTTGAAAAGGAAAGTATCGATATCCATTTGTTATCATATTGTGGATGAGCATGTGATCGATTTGGCCGATCAAAATCTACTACTTCCCTCATGTCCGTTCCTTTTTGGACTAGCGTAGTGAGACTTGGCTCTGTGGCCGGTCACTCCTCTCCATTTATCTCTCAATCCACATGCTTCTTTGGCAAACCTTTTAACAAAGAAATCAAGATAAATTATCAGGGAAGAGATTCTTATCTCAAAGCTAATGATAGTAGTCATGAGGCATATCTTTTCTGCATCAGCAAGAAAACATCATGCGTTGATCGTCCTTACAAATTGATACTTGCACACATCCAACAGCCTTTGCTAACGAAAAGGGTAAAGTCCGAAAGCTTTGGGCCCTTTTCATCTCCTTGGGTCTCTAAACTACCGCTTAGCCTCTCCACGGCCAAGATAAAAGGCTGGGCTTTCTTTGGGCCTCTTTTTGAAAGTTGCAGAGCCATAACCTCCCTTAGGGGCTGTTTTTTTATGTTTCTTATTTCTGTTTATGAACAGATTTTCTGTTTTTTTTTTTCTTAAACAAAAAAAGAATAGGAACGCGTTTGTTTGCAATTTTGTTCCAAATCTGTTTTTTTGTTCCCGAACAAAAAAAGAACAGAAATAAGAAACAAAAAAAAACTTATTTCTTATTTCTGGAACAATTTTTAAGAACAAATTTTATCTCTCCTTTCTTTTCTTTTCTTTTCTTCTTTTTTTTTTCTTTGGCCGGTCACCAGCCTTGACCATGGCCGGCGACTAGTTGTCGAGGGTCGGTGACACTGTCGAAGGCCGGCGACCTCGCCGGAGTGTCGCCGGCCCCCAGCGAGGCCGAGCGTCGCCCGCCGGCTTCGCCTGGCGGTGGCCTAGCCAAGCCGAGCCTCGCCGGTGGCTAGGCGAGCTCGGCCTCGCCGGATCTTAGCAAGGCCGCTAGCCCTCGTCGGCCGGTCGCCGGCCATGGCCGAGGCCGGCGACCGGCCACAAGGAAGAAAAAAAGGAAAAATAAAAGAAAAAGAAAAAATGAAAAATAAAATAAAAATTTTAAAAAAAAAAACCAAAAAAACAAATAAAAAACACAAATTTACCAAATATGTTTCTGTTCTTTTTTTTTATTTCAGGAACAAGTTTACCAAATGCATTCTTCTAGTCAAAAATTGTTTCCCGAAACAGAAATAGTTTTTTCTATTTCTATTCCCTAGAATAATTTTTGAATAGAAACACAAACAAACGCACCCTTATTCTACCTATAGTCACGGCTATTTCTGGATCTAACTTACAACTCAACTCTCAAATGTTCAAACTTGCATATTGTCCTCCATGGTGGAATCGAATCCCATTCAGAGAAGACTACCATCTTAAGAAGTCTTTAGATGTTTCCAAGTCTAATCACCCTTCGAAGAGATAGTGCGGAGACTTCAATGGTGATTCTTCTCTTCCTTCTCCCGAGAATAGCGGAGCATTGGGTGCTATCTCTAGAGGACCAACAAAATTCTCTTGACCAACCTTTTACAATAGATGGAAGTTTAAAATGTTGTTTTTTTTTTTCAATTGGGTCCATTGTAAGCCCCTAAACCTGATGAAGCGCCAATCATCTCTTATATTATATAGAAATAATAGCATAAATGATTCTCAAACTTTTGTCCAATGTGCATTATCATCCATAAGCTTTTAATTTGTGCAATATGGTCCTAAACTTTGGTTCCATATGTAATATCATCTATGTGCTTTTAATTTATTTGATGTGGTCCTAAACTAGCGGTAAATGTTCAATGTAATCCCTAGACCGTATAAGAATATTTAAAAGTTTATGAACTACATTGAATTTTGGACCAAAATTCAAGGAGCACATTGGACAAACTAAAATTTTAGCAAAGATGTTAGAGGTTGGACAAAAGTTCAAGAATTATTTGTATCATTTTCCCTACAATATATACTGTGATATCGAAAGCTGCTATCTAGTACTCGAAAGTTTAAAAAAATTTCCTCCTCACCATTCACCTCTTAATCATGTTCTCTTAGAAAACTCAAACAAAATTTCCTCCCAAACACCTCACTTTTCATTTTAAAGAAGTTTGTTTCTCAACATCTTCCTTTTACTCCTTTCCTTCGGAAAAGCTCTAAGAAATTTCTTCCACAATATTCTCGCTTTAGTTTAATCCGCTGGGTTAGCTCAAAAAAACTTCCTCCCCAATATCTTCTCTTTATGTTCCAAGAAGTTTCCTTGGAAAGCTAAAAAAAAATTGGTAGTATTTTGGAATCTAAAGTCAACTATTTGCTAACCAAAATGACAAGTAATCTTTTACTAATCAAAGATCCTAAAATTCATCATAACCATTTTAAGAAAAGAAAAGAACGATCAATGTATTGAAAGAACGCAATCAAGTAAAGTTGAAATGAAAGTGCTTAAACAACGACCTTGTATTGTCTCTAAAAATGAAAGCATTCAAAAAGTTCTATTATAAAGCCCTAAAGACTTATCCAATTTTGAGTTTTACTTTTTATCAAAAGAGTTTCACATTTTTTATTGCTAAACTACTTTATACTAGAGTCAACACAAAAAATCTAATGAAACTAGTCAAAAACTAAATTTCAAAACTTTTTTTCTGATTTTCTTTTTTTTTTTTTTGAAATTTTTGAATATATTTATATTTATATTTATATTTTTTGAATTTTTAAATGTTATTATTTTTCAATATCTTTTTCATTTTTTTAAATTCTAGAAAAATGAAACTCGGATCGGATCAGGGAACCCGGTCCGATTACTGGTCTTCCCGGACCCTAGCGGTCCGGGTTGGGTCTAAATTCGGACCGGCCCCAGGACCCGGTCCGAATATAGCCGCAGCGCAGCCTGATGGACTCGGGCTATTACAGCAATTCAAGCCCGAATTGCTAATTTTCCTTGTCTCTATTCATTCTAGGCCCAATCAGAACTCAGCCCACATGCTCAGCCCAGCTTCACAAAACCTCCAGTCCATAGCGTCCTTGATCCAACCCGGCCACCTGATCCGAACCAAATAACCAAATCCGACCCGACTCAGATTTACATTTTTCTTTTTTTACTGCTTTTATTTCCTATTTCTATGTTTATTTTTTTTCTTTCTTTCCTTCTTTCTCTATTTCTTTTTCTACTGCGTCTCCTTCCCCAATCCCATCTTCTTCACAAAGACTTCTCCATCACCGAAGCTTCTCCCCCGACAAACTCAACACTAAAAACTTCACTACATGAACTCACGCTGGAATCTCAACCAGTCCGATGTCGACGGCTAACCTCACCAACCATCACCAGTGTTGGTAGTTTGTTTTGTAAACAAATTAAAAGGTACTTTGTCCCATTTCAAAAAGATTTGAATGCGTCGTAACGAAATTTGGCACTAACTAGCAATTATTATTTTTTTATTTATTGAAAAATTCGGATTCATATTTATAAAAATTAACAATACAATCATGTTGAAATAATGCAATTGTTCACAAAAGAGTTATAATTATTTTTTATTTTTATTCATTTAATTTCGAGTTTTTCATTTTTTTCAACGTAACATTTGAAAACATATCTATTCATTTTGTAATATTTTTCGAAGGGTTACCTTTGTTTAAAAGACAGATAAGTACATAAATTTTTTAGATCAATTATGGTGAAGTCTTTTCAAACATTCTTTCCAAAAAAAAATACAGTCATATTTTTCAATTGTTTTCCTTAAGAGACCTTGAAAAAATACTAGAATAATTATCTAGTATTCTCACTCAAGTTTTTGTTATATCTTCAACAAAATTTGTCAGTGACTATGAATAACGTTATGGGATAAATAATTCATTAAACAAAGTAATATCACGAAGTATGATTTCATTGTTATTTTCAATCATTTGTCATATTTTCCCAACAACCAGGTCATTAACACCGGTCATCTTTTCAGCCATCGCCAAGCCTCACCAACGATGAACATCGAAAACGTATATTTCAAAACAATAGCCATTCCGAAAAATCAAACACATATGTGCACACTGAGACAAAAACAAGGGACAGACAATGGCGGCCTCTGACCACTGGCATCACCGACATGGTATCGATTCTCTGGTGGGGGCAAAATTCATCCATGGCTGACTCGAAGATCAAACAATATGCCACAAAATCAAATCCACGCAACCCACGACTCTTTCAGTGTTTGACGTAGTAACTTCTTCTTTTTTCCCTTCGTATGTATGGAGATTTTAACAGAACATTTTAGCGCTTGAAGCTTCCATGGCTTCGAGGATTGATTAACATGTTAAAATGTGTCAATACGCCGAGGATTGTTTGTGGCATACACCTGACTGGAAATTTTCTTTTTATACTAGATATCAAGAGCTTTTGGAAAACCTATCATAGATTATTGTAACATGTCATGATTGATCGCCAAGGTAGTTTTTTTGGCCTAGTGAGAAATGAGTTATTACTTTTTACAAGGTCACAAGTTTGATATGCTTAAGAGCGAACTTCTAGATGGCTCATGTTGTGTTATTTAACTTGATAAGACTTCCTAGTTGCTAGCACCTTGGTGAGGTTTGACAGGATTACCGACTTCGGACTTTTGAGTCGTAGGTGTCATGAAGTAGTTATAGCTCAAATTGATTATTCCGTAATGAGTATGAGACTCTTATAGTAATGGCTTGCCACTTCTCACCCTTCTTATTAATGGAACTGTAATTAAGTCCATTGTATCATAATGCAAGCTAGAAGGTCATACTGGCTTTGCTTGATGGCTCTGCATCAAGCAAATCGTATTCGTTCATAGTATAGTTCATTTTTTCCGTGAAATGTCTGACACTTATCTTCCAAGCTTGGTTGATTGTCTAAACGTGTCGGTTGATCGACGACCACTTTCAATGTCCTTGAGGACTTGTTCATTGAGAAGCCCTTACTAAAATTTCATTGAATTCCAACAAAAGGAACACGGGTATGTCGTGTCACGCCTTCAGATACCGTAAGAGTATTTCACATTTTCCCAATTATTAGGAGCCATGGAAATATTAAAGCAAGTGCGGAACCAAATAGGAATCGAGGACCGATGCGTCGACATTGGTCGATTGGTATTTGACACCCAATTTGTTGTGCTACAACCAAAATTAATTGTAGTATTACAAAGAATTAGATGTGTTATGACTAGTTCATTGCAAAGTCATTAGAATCTTTTGTCATTGGTTTACGACAAATTGTAGCAATTACTATGTGTTCCGACATTAAAAACTGTGCCAGTATTTCTAAACTTCCCTAACCCTCATGAACAATGATAATTTTAAATCAAGTGATGGAACAAAAGAAGCCGATTGGTCGATGTCTAAAACTAAATCCACTGTTTTCCAAAACAAAATTAATTTGCAGCACGACAAAGTAAGATATATTACAACTTGTTCATAAAAAAGATTGCAAAAATTTCAATGACTTACGATAAAATGATACAACGTGGCAGAAATTTAGGGCGCGCATGATAAAATTTCTGTTTCTCGATTTTTCTGTTTCTTTGTTCCCCGAAACAAATTTGGAACAGAAATCTGTTTGGTAACGCAATTTGATTTCTCTATTTTTGAAACAGATTTATATTCCAGAAATAGAGAAATCGAAGAAATCAAAAGCTAAAATTTTTAATTTCTCAGTTTATGAAATAAAAATAGAAATAGAAAAAATTTTTTCTCAACTTTTCAATTTAGTCCAAAATATTTTAGATCACTAATATTGAAATAGAAATAGAAATAGTTAATTTAGTCCAAAATATTTTAATGATTTTTAATATAATCATTTCAATAAATATTGATTAAAAATCTTAACCATTGGGCCGATGGTGAGAATTGAATGAACAAGACTTCATTTGTTGAACGCAAAAGATTTCACGCATAGTAATAGTCAACTTGCCATATTCATTTCTAATGAGTCTTTCTTTATCTATTCTTCCATAGTACACCAGACAACGGCTCTATCTAGCTACCTCTTTTTTTAATCATAAACTTCATATTGAGGTGGTAAAAAGGGGTCAAATCATTAAGGTTTCATCCGATTTTTTTTTTTATAAGGAAATGAGATCTAATAAGGAATTTGTTGTTCTTGTAAGAGTGTTGATGAAAATACAGATTCTGATAATAAATTTTTAAAAAATCCTAGTGTTGATAATTTTGAAAAAAATTGGTGACGATTTTTGAACATGGTGAGGATTTTTTTAACAAAATTTGGAAAGATATTGGAATTAGACTTGAAGTTGGGATTTTTTTTAGGAGATTAGACTATTATAATCATGGCTATCATTAGACTTATTTGATTAATGTGAAATCAATTTCGGCAAAAACATAACGACATATTCACTACAATTGAATTTCAATTGATTTTTTTTTTTGTCACGTTGTTTATTACGTAATAGGAAACATAAGTACATGTAATAGGAAATTCCATGAAATTGTATTTTCAACTTATTATTTCAATTATTATTTTGTATTTGAGGATTTCCTATGTTGTTTTAGTATTATTTCGACTATTATTTTGTATTTGAGGATTTCCTATGTTGTTATCTAATTAATTTCTATTCCTAAAAATAGAAATTTTATTCTGTTATCAAACGGATTTCTGTTCCAAAAATAGAAATTTTGAGTCGTTATCAAACGGGTTTCTTTGCTCAAAAACTTGTCCAAGGAATAGAAATTGAGAAATCAATTTCTGGCGAGAAATCAATTTCTGGAACAGAAATTTTGTCATGCGCACCCTTAAATGCCACGAGAATATTTCAAATTTTCTCAATTGTCATGAACCATGATAGTTTCAAAGAGGGCAACGAAATTAAGAAGCAATGATATCAATGGTTTGATGCTTGGATATTGGTTGAAGGCAATTAAGGTCTCACCCAAATGATCTATAGTATCACAAATTTAGATGTGCTACGAAGGTTATTGGGAAGCCATTATGAAAGTTTTCATTGACTTGCATAAAAATTGCCACAATTGCAACGTGTTACAACCTAAAAATCGAGGAAATATTTTCTAAATTTCCTCAACTCTCATGAACCATGATAACATAAAATCAAGTGGGTGAGAAAAATAGGAACCTTGCCGTTGACGCTTGAATAATTTTCGACCAATTTTCAAGACTATTTCATTACTTTACACCAAAAATGACCCGCGGTACAACGCAAGGAGATCTTTCATGACCGTTACGACTTATTCATTGAAAAGTTATCGGGAAAATTTTGAATGATTCACAACAAAAATGAATAGAATGCCAAAGACTACTTCAAAATTCCACAATTCTCGTGAACTCTGATAATTTTTAAGCAAGAAGGAGATAGAGATGGTAGAGATAGTGGCAAGCCATATTGGTGCCTCATACGGATGCAATGAATTTGGAATGACTTATATAATCCTCATCATTTTCCTATAATTTTATGTTTTTTCTTCAGTCTTTACTAGAAACTCTTCTCTATTGAGTTGTTATTTTTATTTTATAAACTTTCGTCCACTTTTTTTCAACCGTCCAAAGTGCCAAAGCCCCAAAATAAAAATAAATAATAAACAAAAGGTAGAGAGAAAATAAAGCGTATCAAAATCTAAGCTATCCAAGGTCCTAGTTAATTACATTCTGTCTAAACTTAGGTATCAATTTTTCTCTCGTTATGCAGAGCTTCCCTCTACCGTTATGGTAGCTGAAACCCTAATATTGTTTCTTCACAAGTTCCGTATCTCCACCATGGCGTCGCCAATTCCATTGCGGTTAGCCTCGTTGCTCTTTAGATTCGCTTCGTACTTCTGATTCTTCTTTGTTCGCTGCTCTGTTTCATCGTCGCTTTCCCCTTCTTTCTTTGCCTCTGTTTCGATTTGGTTAGCTTCTCATCTCTAGCCCTTCCTTTTGCTGTTTGCATGTTCCATTTTGGCCATGTCTCAGCTTTCCCAGGAACTTTCATTCCTCAATTTCGCTTATCCGAGCTTTCACAGGTTCGATCTCACCTAGATTTCCCTCCTTTACTTCTCCATTCTGTCCACTGCTCTTATGGCCCAAGAAGACGAGGACAATTCCTCCCGCCTTGCCGCTCTTTGTCAACGCTTGGGACGATTATGCTCGCCTCATGAAATAGAGATCTGGAACGATGCGCCATCCCCTGCAAAATTGGACGAATGCCAATTAACTTTGATAGGTAAAATTTTCTCTAATCCCTCTATCAATTTCCAAGCTTTCCAGAGCACGTTAAAAAGGGTATGGAGAACAGAACAGGTTGACATCTCACAGCGAGAGGATGGTGTCTATGTGGCAAAATTTAAATTGGAGACAAATAAGCAAAGGATTCTAGATGGCGGACCTTGGGTATTTTCTGGCCATCTCGTAGTTTTTAAAGCTTGGATTCCAAATACCCCGTTGCATTGCTATGACTTCTCCACTTGCGCCTTTTGGGTGCAAGTTTTTGGCCTGCCACTGAGTGGTGCACTGAACAGATAATTTCAAGAGCAGTCAAGAATGTTGGCACAGTGCTAGAAGTAAAGGCAGACACTAAAGATAGTTTTACCATGAGATCTGGTCGCGCAAGAGTCGAATTCAACCTTCAGGAACCTCTGTTGACAGGATGACTAATTAGAATTAATAACAAGCCATTCTGGTTGGACTTTAGGTATGAGCGGCTTTCACAATTCTGTTATTCATGTGGGAAATTGGGGCATTATGCCATGTCTTGTAAAGATATTTCATTTGACAAAGAGAAATTAGATGGAAAGGAGAAGCTGCCTTATGGACAATGGCTCCGTGCCGAAGTTAGGGAGCATAGCCCTTACTGGAAAATCTATTATGAACCGATGGTCAAGGAGGAAATATTGGAAGAAATCGTACTTGAAACACCTCCTACAACTGCTCACCCTCTCCCTTTATTGTTGTCGATAAATACCACAGAAGTAGCTCCCTTGCTGCAATCTATGGTAGCAGCCACCCCTGTTTCAATAGTTCCGCTGGATCATCAAGGACATTCGAGTCCTCTGCAAGGTAGCATTATTCACACAGCGATGATACCTGCAACAGCAAAGCCGAAGGGTGTTCAAGTGCAGATCGGCAGCTTACAAGTTCAAAAAAAAAAAAAATCAAGAACTTTCACCAAACAACGAAAATTGGTCTTGCCAAGAAGCTCAAACACTCTAACCCCTAAGATATGCGAAGTTCAGCCCCATAAGACTTAGATGAATCGTTACTTTTGGACACTCCCATCATGGAAGCATCTGAAGACAGGAATTGGGCAAAGGTGGCTGGCCCTCAACATCCGCCCCATCACAAATAAAAATCCTAAGTTGGAACTGTCAGGGTTTGGGCAATCCCTTGACAATTCAAGCACTTAAAGCCCTGTGGCTAGGGAAAAGCCCAATCTCTTATTTTTTATGGAAACTAAAAATAAAGAAGCTATTTAGCAACATATGAAATGCCGTTTGCATTTTTTGCATCTTCATGTTTACAACCCGGTTGGCTCAGCAGCAGGCTTAGCAGTGTTATGGAATGGCACCACTTTTTTAACTTTTATTAGCTCTACTTCAGACTATTTTGATATGACATGTAAGGACGAAGTGGACGGCAACACCTAGCGCCTTACTTGTCTCCACGCCCCTGCTGTTTCTCAATTACGACATCGGTATGGCAAGATCTCATTCAAATCAATATTGTTAATCTTCTTCCATGGGTCTATATAGGAGATTTTAATGAGATTCTTTACCACTGGGAAAAGCAAGGGGGAAGACCAGCAGATTTCAATCGCTCAGCATCTTTTCAAGCTGTTGTGAATGATTGGTTTTTTTAATGCATATTGAAGCAAAGGGGTGTGCGTTTACTTGGATGAATAATCGTCAGGGGAATGAGTTTATTAAGGAATGTCTTGATCTAGTCCTATGCTCTATGGAATGGCGCCTACTTTTTCCTGGGGATGAAGTTCAGGCACTCCCTGCTGTAGGTTCTGACCATAGCCCTCTCCTTTTAAATACCACACCAGCTATTGGGACAAAACAGTGCTACTTCATGTATGAAGCTTATTGGAACCAAGATGCGGATTGTCAAGACATTATTAATACTTCATGGAATTCTGATCAGCTGAAGCATGTAGCTCTTATGCATAAGATTCAAGCAGTGTCGAGTGCTCTAGCAAAGTGGAGTCACACCAAATTCTCACATAATCGACTCAAGGTGAATGATTTGCAGCAACAACTGTAGCAGCTCACAAACCAATAGCATATATTTTATGACAACTTGGTGGCAACAGCTTTAAAAGAGGAGTTACAAAGAGTGTGGAGTTGCGAAGAACAGTATTGGGCTATGAGATCCAAGATCAATTGGCTAAAATGGGGCGATAAGAATACTAAATTTTTTCACGCCACTACTATCCAAAGATGACAACGGAATAGAATTACTATGTTATAGGATGATAACCACATTTGGGTGCGGGACTCTACAATATTATGGGAGATGGCGACAGAATTCTTTTCACGGCTATATACCACCGTTGGAAGTCGCAGCTATGAACCTATCTTAGATTAGTGTCCTTCTATGGTTACGTAGGAGATGAACGATGGTTCAATTGCTATGGTGACCCTTGAAGAGGTGCATCAAGCTACTTTTCAATTAGGAGCCACCAAAGCTCCGAGTTTAAATGGTCTAAATGGTTTATTCTATCAAACGCACTGGGACATCATTAAAAATGACCTCTTCACAACGGCAAGCAATTTTTTTACATCTGGAATTATGCCCTCATCTCTAAATAGGACTCTTATCTCATTGATTCCTAAAATTCCCCACCTCGAAAGTCTAGATCAATATTGTCCTATCAGCCTGTGTAATTATGCTTACAAAGTTATTTCCAAAGTCATAGCCAATAGATTGAAACCTATCCTAATAGAAGAATAGTCCGCTTTTGTGGGAGGTAGGCAGATACAGGATAATATTTTACTAGTCCAGGAAGTTCTCCACCAGCTCAGGATAACAAAAAGGGAAGCGTACATTTCAAGCTGTTCTTAAAATGGATATGAAGAAGGCGTATGACAATGTGGAATGGGATTTTCTACAAGCTTATCTTCTCAAATTAGGATTTCACCCCCATGTGGGTCTAGTGGGCTATGCAGTGTATAACAACCCAATCATCCTACATCAAATTTAATGGAGAACATCTAAAGTATTTCCACCCTATCAGAGGTCTTTGACAGGGTGATCCTCTATCCTCATATCTTTTTATCCCGATGGTTAATCTCTTATCCTTTCTTATTAAGAATGCCGTCAACATGGAAAACCTCAAAGGTATCAAACTCAACAGGTGGTGTCCTTCTTTATCACATTTGTTTTTCGCAGACGATGCTATTTTCTTTCTTAATAGTACTGTTCGTGAATGTCAGAATTTATCGAATATATTACATCAGTACTGTGTAGCTACAAGGCAATAAATTAATCGTAATAAATCTGGCATCTTTTTTGGAAAAGCCTGCCCTGTTAGTTTGCAGCAGAATATGGCCATGGAGTTGCGAGTACCTATTTTACATAAGTCTGGGAAATATTTGGGGATACCTTCTGATTGGGGATGTTAAAAAAAGGACATGTTTTCATGGATAATGGGGAGAGTTCATTCCAAATTGGAAGGTTGGAAAGAAAATCTTATTTCAAAAGGTGGGAAGAAGATTCTCCTTAAAACTATCATACAAGCTATTCCTCAATACACCATGTCTATTTTCAAGTTACCTATATCTATCTGCAGATCTATTGAGAAAAGAATTGCCAAGTTTTGGTGGCAAAATGATAGGAGTAAATCAGGAATCCATTGGCGGAGTTGGGAAGTTCTAAAAAGAAGAAAAGAAGATGGTGGTTTGGGATTTAGAGATCTGATGAATTTTAATAAAGCCATCTTTGGGCAAGCGAGCTTGGCGTTTATTTAATCAACCTTTATCTTTATGGAGTAAAGTCTTTAAAGGACTTTACTTCCATTCAAAGACCTTCTGTAATGCCGAAAGAGGCTCTCACTTGTCTTGGGGCTGGTAGAGTCTTCTAATCGGAACGAGACGTCATCCTACCCAACATTCGTTGGTCTGTAGGCAACAGGAGATTAATGAGAATTTGAGGTGATAGGTGGCTTCCTATTGGCATATTAGGTGGACCTACGGTCCGCAAGGAACCTCAACTGGTGGCTGACCTTATAGACCAGACCAACAGCACCTGGAATGTCAATCTGTTAAACCGACTCTTCGACACACAGGTAATAGACCAGATCACCACCATTCCAATGAGACCCAATTTTGTTAAGGATCAACTTATATGGACTGCTACCAAAGATGGATCTTTCAATGTCAAAACTGCTTATCATACACTTACAACTTCAGCAACAACACAAACAGAAAATTTGACTTCCATATCTTACCAGAATCAACGCTGGCTATGGAAAAAAATCTAGAAAATGCATTCACCCCGAAAAGTTCGAACATTCCTATGGTTGCTATGTCAAAATGCTTTAGCCACAAGAGCAAATTTATACCAGAGACATATTATTGCCGATCCGAGTTGTCTTCTATGTAACCAGAACGCACCAGAAACCCTAGAACACTTATTTTTACTATGTCCGTGGACTAAACGGGTTTGGTCTCATCCCCAATTTGATATTCAGATCTCACCTCTTGACATACATAGAATCGACGCATGGGTTGCAAAGAAAGTTCAAAGACAGAATTCCTTACCTAGCTTGGAGACTCTTGCATCTATGTTCTAGTAGATTTGGCGAGCTCAGAATGGTTTTATCTTCCAAAATGAAGGACTTCAACCTTTTCGAGTGGTTGAGGCAGCGCTTGCTGGAACCCATGTTGCTCGGTTGACAGCTTGTTCTCTGACTAGCAAAGGAAGATCGCTCTAGAACAGGGGAGCCCTTTGGAAGCCACCAGATCCGGGTACCTTGAAGGTGAATATCGATGGAGCACATCAACCAGGTTCCAGAGAAGGTAATATGGCTTGTGTTTGTAGGGATCATAACGAAAGACTTACCGATGGTTTCTCAAAACACTTTGCTGCAAACTCAGCCCTACAGGCAAAGATCTAGGCCTTTACTCTGACCCTTCAGCATTTGCAACGTCATGGCTTAAATCACGCACCGCTCCTTCTTGAATCGGACAACTTTGTTCTAGTTGAGACTCTCAACCAAGGACGATAGCGGCCATGGGAGGATCGGTCTCTGTTCATTGAAGCCGCCTCTTTGTATTCTAGCTTCCCGAATCTTTCCCTCACCCACTGCAGAAGAGAGGCTAATGTGGTTGCCGACTGGGCTACAAAGGCCCACGACCGTGCTTCCTCCTTTCAGAATTGGGTAGTGTTTCCTCCTTTTTACTTGATTGACATTATATGTGCTGATGCATTAGCTGCCGGTTGTAATGGGTTTTTATCTTCAATATAGTTTTCCTTTTCTGACCAAAAAAAAAAAAGGGGTCCTAGTTAGAAACTCTGCTCTATTGGATCTCTCCTCCATTTTGTAAGATCTTAGAATATATAAGCTACCCATGGTCCTCTAGTTGGATTACCGGGAGAGACTCAGAAACCTCAGGAAAAGTGTGAAAATTGCGGGAAGGATGTCATATTAAAATAGGACAAAATAAGACTTTAATAAAGAGATTCTCTAATCCTAGGAAAACGGTAACAATACCATTAGGGTGTCGACAAAAGACAACAAAAACATGAAAGATATACACGATAAAAGTAAATTAGTGATCAGGTGCGCTTAACAGAAATCTACACAAAGCAATGAAAATCGCGGACGTACAGAAAATGATGTAGAATACTCGGGACAAAACACTCAGAAAGAGTCCAAGATGTTCTTTGCCTAACAAATCAGAAGCTGCTTCAGAGAGAAGTCAATAGAATATATAATTCTCATAATGGTAATGGATAGTGCTTTCAATAATTTATGTGAGTGCATATTTTATTTTGATGAAAATTGGGAAGTCAATAGAATAAGTTGTGACCAATCGAATGTAGCAACCATTAAAATGATGAGTATATTCGTTGGATAGTTTTATTTCTTCCATCCCACATGAAATCGAAACGTTTCTTCTCTCACAGGATCTGGATTGGTATCTTCCATCTGAAACGGTTACAACGCAGTCTTGTTAGTGACTGGACTGAAAAAAATTTAAGAAAGTCAGGGCAATTTTAGAATTTCTTATTCTCATCAAGGACCGCTTGAGAAAAGACCATTTCTAGAACAAAGCAAGAAATTTTGAAAGAATAATCCCAACTTTAATCCGTAATGGTTATAATACAGTAAATTTGTCTCAAGGATACAGATTCAAAAACTTTTAAAGTTTATTGGAAAGTTTAAAATAAACTTATTCAAGAAGGCATGGCCTAGGAATTTTTCATTGGTTTTCCCAAATTATTTTGGCGTAACTACTATCTTGACCCTTTTATTTCTGGGGGAGTGCTTAAGAAAAAAGGATCGATTTCTCATTCCGAAAATGCAGAAATTGGTATCTTATGGAAAAATTGGAAGAAAAAGAAACATATTGCAATTTTGTTTGATCAACAGAAAGTAACTGATCATGTATTTTTTTTTATTTTTTTGGAGAGAATCCAATTGGGTATTTCTACATCACAATAAGCTTATGTTGATAGAGTAGCTTTGACGCCAGGGTCTTCCGGCGCTGATGGATCGATGGAGCGCTACTCTGAAGGTCCCGATCCACGCCAAGGGCGCCGCACGCTGCCTAGTCGCCGTATCTCTCCGCCTCTCGCCGTCGTCTTCCGAAGCCCTACTCGTACGCCCCTCTGCTCGCCCCCACTGCAACACCCTAATCGCGCTCTCGATTGATTCGCTCGGTGTGTTTCGCTTTTCGCCGTGATGGGGACAGGCGCCGTCCGCCAATGCCGTCTTCTTCAGTGGGGATCGAGTCGGAGGGACCGGGAACCCCGTCGTGGAGAGGCTGTCGGACCCGCAGGCGATAGCCGACGTTCTCGTCTCGAAGTTCGGCGGCGCCGTCAACGCGTGGGTCGTCGAGGCTTCCACCTTCAATGGCCCCTTCGCCGTCTATAAGGAGTTCGTCCCTTCGGCGAACAAGTATGGGGAGCCGAGATCGTATGGCCACGTCGGGTTCCCTGCTTCTTCGTCGACCGTCTCGCTGTTGTCGAATTGCCTTGAGGAGGTGAAGTCATTTCTGGTGCTTATGCTCTTTGGAGCGTACTGCTGAAAAGTTGTGTCGTTTGCTGATGGCTTTTTGAAGCAATTTTGTGCATTTGTTTGATCTGATGTGTTTCTGTGAATCTTGTCATAGGGAGTGTGATATGGGAGGATTTTCATGATTCCAAAAGGGGGTTTACAAGTTACAAAGAAAAATTGGAAAATTACTCAGAAAAAAAAAAGAAAAAAGAAGAATAAGACAAGGTAAAATTACCCAAAAGTAAGGAAGATGACCGTACCATGAAATTTGCAGAGAAAATTGCTGTGTATGGGACGTGGAGTCATATGATATGTGTTCTCTGCTACATGCTCTCACTCGTTGTCATAGTATATTAGCTGTTACTTCCTTGAGTGGTCTGTTGCTGATTGAGCACATGAGGAACATGATGGATATATGAAGCATCTTGAGAAATGGTGCTTGTAACTAAATTTCTTTTCTAGGCAGGTCGACACCTGAATTTGGAAATGTATACGGCATGGTAGAATGTGAGCACTAAGTAGAAAAAAAAAAAAGCTTGAAGAAAATAGCCTGGAAAGCAAGTATTTGGGGAAAAAAACGAGAAGGAACGAAGTCGGGTGCCAATTAGAAGCATACTTATGTTGCGACTTAAGAATATGACCCCTTTTAGCCATTTAAGATCTCATGTGTTTGGTCTTTTAGAAACTAGAAAGTTGTCTCTGGTATGATGGTTTTCTCATGCTAACTAGTTGGGCATTTCAGGTGAAGAATGTTCTTTCAAGGAAAAAGAATCTTGTCTCCACAAGCTTATTACCACCACAGGGACCTCCACCGAAAACTGTCATCCTCGGTTTTAGCAAAGGTGGCACTGTGCTTAACCAGCTTGTGACTGAGCTCAGCCATTTCGAACCTTCATCTTCTGGACATCCATCTTTTGCTGGACAAGAGCTATTGGGTCATGAAGCTCCTGATATTCGGGTGGGGACTCAAATTTTACCTACTACAAAAGAAAGATTTCTGAACAGCATCCAAGAAATCCATTACGTTGACGTCGGCCTAAATTCCTCTGGCGCATACATCACCGATCCAAATGTGATTGGCAGACTCTCCCAACGGTTTGTACAACGAGCTCAGGCATTGCGATTCGTCCTTCATGGAACTCCTAGGCAATGGTGCGACCATAACCGCATTTGGATTCGCCGTGAAAAGGATAGACTACTGCACCTGCTCGAATCTGAACCTCAGAAGGCCGGAGGCAAAATACAGGTAGCAGAGAAGTTTTATTTTGCTGACAGGCCTCCAGATCTAGAGATGCATTTTGCGATAATTGAAAATTTGGATGTGGGCATCTAACTTATAAATGTTACGGAGTGATATGATGACTTGTACAGCGTTGTGTTCAGACAGAGTTGTGAGCTGCTTGTTTTGTGCCTGTTCACTACACTTTACCCAGTTATTCTTACTCTTGTTGCCCCTTCACAGACACAGTTTTTACTTGGCCAAAAATAAAGAGTAATTCAGAGTATGTATAAGGACTACCTCAGTGTAATGAAAAATGAAACAGTCTCATCTTTAAGGCCATCTATTTAGATTTCAGCGCATGTATTTCCTGATCCATGGGATAGGAAACCTTGGACTTACATTTAAGATTGAGTTTCATGTCAAAGGAGAAAGTAAAACGGTAATGGAATGTCCCGTCTCTGGGGGAAAACTCTTCCCTTCCTTACAGTCGAGCTTTAAACTATCCTCTCACCTTGAGATGAATTTGTATGTTTGGTCACAAAGCTATTCCTTACTGGAGGTTCAGTGATCACTCCTTTTCTAACTTATCAGACACTTTAGTTTCTCAAATCCTTGACTGATAATCAAATAACAACTACAGATAAAAAAAAGGTGTTATTACCTATGTGTTTCTTTGACTAACAAGAAGCAACGACTGCACCAAAAGATGGCCTTTCTGTCTACTGGAGCACAAAATGTAGCTTTGACTGACAACTCACAGCAGCTATATGAACTGCACTGAATGTTGGTAGACAACTGACAGTATAATAAATTAATGATGTGCTTACAGCAAATGAAAAATTAAAAAAAAAAAATGTAATAATAACTTAGGGCTAACACAACCCATTATCCAATAGTAACCAACAATGACCATGTTTAACCTAATAACCAATAATGAGAGCCGACGCAAACTGACTGCTCACTTTAAGCCAAGTACATGCTTGTGCGGATCGGGGCTTGATTAGTGATGGTTTCAGTTATTATCACCGCACTTCTCATGACATGATAATACTAAGTATCGCCGAGCAGGATTACAATCGGTTCATGAGGTTTCTATTGCAACTTTTCTAAATATAGATCCGCCGTTTTCAATCTCAAATTGACTAACGCAGTGCAACAATCTCAGGGGGAAATATAAATAAAGAGGTAAAAAGAGTTTAATTACGTTCAGGTTTCAGATTTGGTAATTCAAGGTGCGGAAAAACCAAAAGTTTGGTTGACAATTTTGCCCTTAGTGAAAGTTTAGCTGACCTCATGTGGCTGGAGATCGAAGTAAAAATTGGCTGGAGTCAAAGTCGGGGATGATTGCAACGAATAAGTGGGCGCTATTTGGTTTCCCGTACGAAATATATATGTCCACGTCCCGTTTGCTAAAATGACTAGCTTCGGCTTGTAATTGATTCCGATTATGAGTAATTTATGGACTTAAAAGTTAATTTACGGTATATAAGATAATTTTGCAATCATAAATAATTACAAACCAGAGGGTAATTTACGACCTTGAAACTAATTTTATGAACATTATTTTGTTAGTAATTTGATGAGAATTAGTACAATTACGATCATTAAGAATCAACACTCGCTCCATTTGTTTATTACAAGGTAAGATGAATTATATCTTATGACTTAAATTACTACTTTGAATTTCTTCTTATAACATACTTTGTCTTAAGAAATGTTACCGCTTTGAAGGTAAAGTACTCCTTTTAAAGATTATAGAAGTGATTCACACTCTCGCATGAGGTGAATACTACAATAATAAGTAAATTACGACAAAAAAAATTGCCAATTGTGGAAAAGCAATTTACCATCTCACAAGAGAACATTTACAATTAAATGGAAATTACAAAATGGTGAAGGATGATCTTCACCGCATAATTTATACTTAACTTACTTCTTAGGAAAATAAACGAGAAATAATTTCAATAGGACATTACAAGAAGGCATTTATTTTGTTATACTGTAATTTTGCTTAAAAAGTCGAAATCGATAGTTCTTTTTGTGTCGGTCGATGCTTACTTCGACGAGTCCGCGAGTAAGTCGTCCATGGAGCAGTCGAAATCCGTCGTCTGGACTCCCCTGGAACGGAGATGTCTCTACCTCCTTCAACGGACCAGGAACTCTCGACCCGCTCTCCTCCAGATCCACGCCTTCATGCTTCGCCACGCTTTCGACCTCAACGTCAACCTCCTCACCAAGCTCGTCGCCAGCTGCGCCTCCGTCGCCTCCGGCTCCGACCCGCTCGCGGGATTACGCCACGCTCGCCTCCTGTTCGACAAAAGTCCCCACAGAGACGACGGGTTCCTCTGCAACGCCGTGATCAGAGCCCACGTGGGTCTGC
This sequence comes from Eucalyptus microcorys, assembly GCA_014182515.1. Lineage (NCBI taxonomy): Eukaryota > Viridiplantae > Streptophyta > Magnoliopsida > Myrtales > Myrtaceae > Eucalyptus > Eucalyptus microcorys. The sequence goes on along the minus strand of CM024565.1, from coordinate 31,948,115 downwards.
GCCAGTTCGACGAGGCTCTTGTTCTTTACCGTGATCTCCGGAGGAGCACCGGCTTTTCGCCCGATAACTTCACGTTCACCGCGCTGGCGAAGTGTGGCTCGCTGGCTGTGTCTTGTTGGGAAGGGCTGCAGGTGCAGAGCCATGTTGTTAAGATGGGGTTTTGGTCGGACTTGTATGTGTCCACGGCGTTTGTGGATTTGTATGCGAAATGGGGGAGCGTGGAAGCTGCGAGGATGTTGTTTGATGAAATGAGCGTGAGGAGTCTGGTGTCGTGGACAGCTCTGATAGGTGGTTATGCGAGGAGAGGGGATATGGGGAATGCGATGAAGTTGTTCGAGGAAATGCCTGAGAAGGACTCTGCTGCATATAACTTAATGATTGATGGCTATGTTAAGTTGGGAGATATGGACCCAGCCAAGGATTTGTTTAATGAAATGCCGGAGAGGAATGTGGTTTCTTGGACTACAATGATTAATGGGTATTGCAATGTTGGTGACATAAAATCTGCTAGCTCACTCTTCAATGCCATGCCAGAAAAGAATCTGTATTCTTGGAATGTCATAATTAATGGATATTGCCAAAATAAACAGCCCCATGAAGCTTTGAGACTGTTTTCTGAGATGCAGTCAACTGCATTGGTTGAGCCTGATGAAGTCACTCTTGTATGCGTTCTTCCAGCTATAGCTGATCTGGGTGCTCTAGATTTAGGCTATCAGGTTTACCATATTGCACAGAAAAAGAAGCTTGACCGAGCAAGCAATGTGGGCACGGCACTTGTGGATATGTTTGCTAAATGTGGTGAGATTAGTAAAGCCAAAAGTGTGTTTAATATGTTGCACGAAAGACAGGTAGCTTCTTGGAATGCTTTGATAAATGGGCTTGCAGTCAATGGGTATGGCAAAGAAGCATTGGAAATATTCCTGGAGATGCAACAGCATGGGGTTCCACCAAATGATATAACCATGATTGGTGTTCTATCTGCATGTAATCACGCTGGTTTCGTGAAGGAAGGGAAGAAGTGGTTTAAAGCAATGGATGAGTTTGGGCTTGCCCCCCGGATTGAGCACTACGGTTGTATGGTAGATCTATTAGGTAGAGCAGGATATTTAGAAGAGGCTGAAATAATAATAGAGAGCATGCCCTATGAGCCTAATGCAATAATAATGAGCTCTTTCTTATTTGCTTGTGGATACTTCAAGGACGTGGTAAGAGCGGAGAGACTTATAAGCAGAACAGTAAATATGGAGCCTCAGAATGATGGGAACTACATTATGTTGAGAAACCTCTATGCAGCAGAGAAGAGATGGACTGATGCAGAGGAGATTAAGAGGTTAATGAGTACAAATGGAGCAAATAAGGAAACTGGTTGCAGTGTTATTGAGATCGATGGGAGAATGAGTGAGTTCTTGGCTGGAAACAGATTGCACCCCCATTTTGAGGTTATCCATTTGACATTGGGTCAATTATTTAAGCATATGAGGGGACAAGTCATTGACCAAGCACCATGTTGATGGCAATGCTCTGTGCGGGATGATTAAAGGGGTAATACATGGCACTTCATCTCAAATTCAACAGTGGAAAGAATTTCCACTCCTCATGGTTGAGTTTCTCCAGTGGCTTTGGTGATAAAACTACATATTTGTCAGTCCGTCAAGGTAAGTATTGAATGTGGCTTTCTTTACCCTCCTCTCTTAGGTAAGGTACCCAACTAGGCAGACAAACCAATTGCCTTTCCCCTTGCGATTACTCTAAGGGCAGCTCTTACTGCTGTAGTTTGTGTCTTTTTATTCAATTAAAACCATCAATTATACTTTCTGCAAAATATAACAATCTTTAATGCAGTTAACAGATCTGGACAGAATTAGGCTGTGCTATGCTGTCTACTGCTTTCTGTCCAGATTAATTTTGAGGGTATATTGAGATTTGATCCCTTTTATTGTCTTTTTCTAACCACCATGCCTAATGAAAGGGCCTTTTCCATAAGTGCCACAATTTTAATTGTCAGTGTTGCTTAGTCATAGCAGTCAAACGGTACCGATGTTGTGTATTTGCTGCTAAATTATTGTTAAACATAGTAATAGACAAAAGATCATGAATTTTAGGCCTATGGAAGCTTCTGTGGTCTTTGGTTCTACTGGGCGATATATTGTTACTTAACGTCATCATTTTTCCTTTACAGACTCATTTGTCAACATATATATTCCACCTTCGCCAGATTACTGGAGCACCATGCAAATTGTACTCTGGATAAAGGCCTCGAGTCATGGACAAAAGATGAAGCTTGAGCGGGGTCTGAGTTCCCTGTGGTGAGTGGTACCTGTTTTTATCAACTTTTCTGCAAGTTTCCTTTGCCATGCAAAAGAAAGGAATGAATAACTATTTACGTGAGGCACATGATGAAATATCTCATTTGATGCCTTTACATATTAATTTTACAAGGAGCAGTTGATCCATTTTCTGCAATTTTATAAGGGGTTGGAATGGTACTGCAGAGTAATTACGCTCATTGAAGTGCAGCCATTTTGGTCATTGCATATTCTTAGAGTTTATTCACCAGAAATTATGGTATTGTTGCTAGGAGGCGTGTTTTGATCGAAAAGAAGGTAAGCACCTTAGTGAGGGGGGCCTTAATATTGCATAATCTCAGACAAGCACATCTATCTGGATTAGAAGCTGGTTTTTACACATAATACATGTTCTTACACACACACACATACACATATTGTTGATCTAGATGTTGGATCTTGATTGACACCATGACGAATAATGATATTTCCTCACCTGCAGTTCAACATAACCGGAGATGATAAATTGTCACCATTACCATTGTGGTCATAGTCTTGTTCATGATAACTTTCTATTTTTGCCGTAAGATTTGATCTTATTGAGAATCACATCCATGTTTTTATAATGGCTCATCTAAACATAGGAAAGAAAATCAATTTTCGCATCCTATAAAAAAATTATCTGCATTTAGAATATCACGTTGGCTGACCCCACCTAGTGAGAAAAGCTTTGTTGTTTGTTGTGGGTCGTATTTAGAATATCTATTTAGTTCTCCAACTTATAAACGTTACCTACTGTATACTGATGGCCTGGCTAAGTCAAGATGTGAGCTATGACAGGTCAGATGGTTATGGCTGGATTTTATTTGATATACTTGTGATTTGAACTGATACCATCTTGAATTTTTTATCTTTATGGATACTTGAAATTTTTTATATACTTGATGAAGAGAATGCAGTACATAAGAGAACTGATGAGAGGATTTGCTGAAGACATTTCCAGATGGTGAAAAAAACAATGGAGCAAATAAAAGCCAAGTCATCAACTTGAATGGCATTGTGGGAGGGAGCAATATATCATGTGCTTGGAAGAATATAATCACTCTGTCAGAAGGTGGGAGTTGATCAGTGTTTCTTGTGCGCATGTCGCCTTTCTACAATTGCATGCAATGGACATTATTCAAACATGTTGGGTTGTCACAATAAAGGTTGGCATTTAAGAGTGTATGAACCAAATCATTAGTCCAATGATAGGCAAGCATTGGGGTATAAAACCAGTGTTCAATCTGCTTCAGTTTTTGAAGATGAGCCTACATGGTAGGCCAAAAGCCCAGGAGAAGCCAGATGTATCAAGAACAAGTTCTAAGAAACCACAGAAGCTGTACGTGAAAGCACAGAGGTCTTTAGGGTGTGGATTTTGCTCACGACCTGAGCATAACTGAGGACTTTCAAACTGAGGACACTATTTGAGTGATGGCAGATCAGCAGACTAATTTGAGCAGGTTCAGAGTCAGGTTCAAAGTATTCTATGAAAAGATAAGATGGAAGCAAAGTTAATCACCATTGGTTTACAGCAGAGACTGGATACGGTTGAAAACCCTGGATGAAAGTGAAATTCGTGAATGTTTCAGGCACATTTCCACTTCTCTGTGGGTGAGATGCAAAAGTACATAGACTTGGAGGATGAAGCATATAAATTCTAGAAATTTTTTCTTTATTATAGTTTCATTTAGAATGTTATTGTTCTTCTACTGCAATTCTCCAGAAAAATATGAAAAAAAGAAAATTGATCTGGATTGTCAAAGACATTTGAGTTTTAAAGAACATAATATTGCTTTTTAGTTTTTTTCATATAAATTAAATTAATAAATGGTCTAGAAATGTTTTTTTTATATATTAGTTTCTTCATTTAACTTTTTGGTAACTCAATAGATTTTTCTAGCCTAATCAAGCTCCATTCTAAATCTAGCATTTGGCTTCTTTTTATTTTATTTTAGCCCTTTTTTTTCTTCAGATGGTATCAAAATATAATTAAAACATGAATAGAGACTATTGAATAATAGAAGCTTGATTAGTAAAAGACACGTGACCGTTAATTGACCTGATTACATAATAGGGTCTTTGCTAACAAATGTCTATAAAGCACTATAAGCCAACTAAAAGTGACAATAGCCATTTCAAAGACATCTTCAAAATGAAAAAAAAATCATGCATTTTAATATAATCACTTACTTCAAATAATAAATCATAAATTTTCAAAGCACATTTAATGAGGTTTACCAAGTACCCTAGGAATGCTCTTTGACATTTTTCAACAAAATAAATGACTTAATAGTAAAGAAAACACTTGAAAAAAAAAATACTAGAACTTCAATTATGCTCTTGCTTCATTCTCCCTTGGAAACAATCAAGCTCGGTGTTGAAAACCCTGATGAACTGAGCATGTCTTTGTATCAATCTTCTGCAGCTCATCCTCTGCAATCCAAGTGCTTTCAATTGCTAGTTTCAGTAGCTGTTTCATCAAGAGTCTACTACCAAAGCAGTCTCTCCAGGACCTCACTTCTTTAACATCTAACACATCTTGAATGACATCTTTTTATTGGCAACCGACTAACTCGACTTCTAAACGGCAGCAATCTCTCTATCAATCTCTCAAAAAGCAAAGCCCGAAACACTATAGCGTTGATTTGTAGCGTGGGCGGTAGCTCTATAACATAAGCATAAGACTAATTTTCCTCAACTTCCTTGACTTACACACGTCACAAGTGCCCGTCGGAAACGTCTCTCACCTTATGCAGACAACTACCAATCCTTCACTCCGCAATGTTGATTCACTGCAGAAGAATACGCTTCATTGCTAGCCTTCAGTACTCCTCTGACCTCTTCACAATACTTTCGAACGTGGTCTGCAAAAGCCTCACCATCACCGCTAACTCTAGTCTCTTGTGAAAGGGGAACTAAATCAAGTATATGTGGAGGATTCAACTAATCCGCGGGGACCAAAGAGAGGGACCACTCGTAATTAGATTCACATATGAATGTCACTTACAATTACAAAATGCAACTCATATGTATCGATTCGCACATAAGAAGAGAGAATAAATTGACAAATTCTCTCAAACAATTCGAAACAACAATAAAAATATCCGTTTTTTTTCTCGTACATTCACTACCATCGGTCCCACATTCAACAACATGCGACCGTCTTGTCTACCGTCGCTTCAATGAGTTGCAATTACCTCGTGTCAGGATGGAAGAAAGGATTGACATTTAATTTAGTTTAATTGGAAATCGAGGGATATCGGACATTTTGGGACAAAGATACCCCTGTCCATGGTGCAAAATACAGCATGTGACACGCACGTGGTTGTTATCCGGTAAAGATACTAAATGTCGGAGAGATGGAGGGTCAATTAAGACGAAGGCTTTTTCCAAAAAAAAAGTATAATAATAATAATAATAATAATAATAATAATAATAATAATAAGACTAGAGCGCCATTTTACAGTAGTCTGGGACAAACCCTTCCCTTTGAGGTACTTTAAGATAAATGCCTCCCGTTTTTTAAATTTTCTCAAAATTCAATTATGCACCTTCATCAATTTGATTCGGTCATAATGCCCACTTGTGGCTTTCCGGGTATATCCCTTTCCCTATCACAAGTTATACTGCCCCTAGATCTTAAAAAATACTATATTTTCATTGAATCCCAAATTCTCTAGCTGCAGATAATCATGGAATATAAATACCCTTTTTGTTGAAGGCCTGTTGGTCCGTTTCTTTATCATCTCATTCAATCTCTTAACAACATCCATTGAAAGGAAAGTAAAAGAGGCAACGGCCGTGGTCAAGCTCGATTTGGTGAATCAATAGTCTCCCTCTGTTCTTGCGACGGAAGACTCTGTGTTGTATCAAATCCAGTGAGAAGAAAAAGCACTGTCAACGACCCTGCCTGGCCTCGTCTGTCACACTTGAACATGCACATCAAAACCAAACCTTGTCTGATTCAGATTTGAGACAGCAAACATAAACCAATTCTAAGTGCTTCCCAGGAACGAGGAATTTAATAGGAATGTAATCTCCGGCAAGGTTTTCTAATTGGTCTTGGTCATGTTGACCAGGTGGATCATAAATGCTTGAAGGTCCAAGAGATGCAAATTAATGCATCTACCGTTGAGATTAAAAGGAGCAGACAGATACTCCTTTGAAGTCTACAATGCGTAGAAACTTTCGCATGAAAAATTTCAAGCATCACTGAATTCCATGGACATTATTGCTCTTCACCTTTTTTTCCAAGCCACAGCTGCAATATCAAACGCTAAAAAATCAAAATGTATATGCAAGTGTCATGATCCGAAGGTTTCCATGCACAAGGGACAGTGACTATTCCAAGAAGACCAGGCAAGCTTCTCTAGCCTTCTCTAGAATATTCTAGGGGCAGGCAATGTTGTAATTGTACTCATTCTTGCAATGAATGCGGTAGTTCGTAGATAAGGAGATGTGACTACTACCGTTAGGTTGAGCGAAAATGTACGGTTGTAAGTTGATAAACACTTGTGTATAATGGAGTCTCCTCCACTCATTCATTTCATCTTACTCATTTGGATCATAACACAAATAAAAGTATTTCAGAGTCTCTCTCATAAAAATACTTTACCATTTAAGTGATGACATAGATGACCACTAGATAAGCCTCCAACATAGAAGCACTAAAGCTAAGCTAACAAAACCATAGCTTCTTTAGATTCTTTAAATTTGTCATGAAATTCCAGGACAAACTTCCGAGTCACTAAAAATAAACGTGACAGATCAGCTTCATTTGGGAACATATATCATGAGCACAACAAAAAAGTTATTAGGTAGAGGAACAAGACCCAATATACTGTCGAGTTGGAAAAAAGTACCTGCCATCAAGCATATATCCCAAAGCTAATGCAGCCATGAAACATGCCATTTTAGAGACTGATGAAAGATAGAGTGGTCAAAGACTTACTTCAATACTTCAATGTTAGAGCAAGTCACAGCAATCGGTGGAGCAACACCACCTTCTCACCCAATAGCAACGCTACAAAGAAAATATGTGGTTCAGTATCATATAAAACAAAAGCAACTATTTCAAGTAGAGAACAAAGATAATGAGGAACAATTTGGACACACTGAAATAAACTACCAAGGGAAGAAACATGATGTTAAAGAAAAAATTGATAATTACATATTATAGAATTTAGAATGAACAATTTTCATTATGCCAACATTGAAGCATTTTTTTTTTTATTTTGCTTTTTTGCCGAGCATGGAAAATTGTTAGTTTTCATTTATTTGGTGGTTTAGTACATGTGATTTCCTTCTTGTTAGAAGGGGAAGCCATTTTCTCACAATCTGAGATTGTTATTTTTAATTCATGGAAAACGTTTTCCATAAATTGATTAGTTTCCCATCATTGAAACAATAGAAAGTAGGAAAGCAACATTTCTGAAATAATTTTCCTTCAAACTAACATTCCCTTAGCTTGTATTTCACTAAGTCTTATATTAAGCCATTTAATCAATGGTCATGCAACAATCAAGTGATTTGTAATAGTGATAGAAATTAGAAGTTATTAAATGAGATCAAGGGACGAGATTGTCATACGCTGTGACTCCAGTATAAATGAATCTTTAATGCTCTATCATTAGTTTTTCCTCATTCTATAAACTTCTCAAAATTCAAATAAATTCTAGGATATCTTTTCTTTGTTCCAATTTCAATTTATCTTGATTTTATCCCTTGTTACTGAATCTTCTACTAGCTTTTATTGGTAGAAGGATATTAGAAGTGTCAAAAGTTATGTATAATACTTATTTTAGTGCCAAAAGTTTTCATTGGATCACTTAAGCGCCAAATTAGAGAAAAATGATTACTTAAATGTCTCTGATAAGAAATTTTGGCCAAAATAAGTACTTGGCATTTATGATTAAAAGTTTAATATGATGTGACATTCTCAATTATATCTCTATCTAAGGAATAAAATTACTGACGGTTGACAAATCATGGAAAAGCAAGAGATGGTCATCTTAGGATAAAAGCTCAATTTTTCATCAACAACCGTGAATTTTCAAAAAAAGTGGAAACAAGCTGTGAATGAAGAGCCACGAGGGCTTAAGCCATGGACAAGCCCAATGGGCCTCACGCCCATCATGGGTGGCCTAGGTGGGCCCATCAAGGCCAATTAAGTTACACTTAGTCCTTTGGAAGCTTGTACATTAATTTACCCATGTACATGAATAGTATGTTATACTATAGTTTAATTAAATCCCTAAATTGCCCCTTGTAGAAGCTTGTTGGCCTAATGAGACAAAATTGTTGTCTTCCAAAGGGGAACAGGTGCCCAATTGAAGAAGGGAAAGGGAAGAAGCTAACTTAATTGGATTTCTTAGTTCATTTCCAATTATAACACATGCTTGAAATCTTGCATTAAATGGAGATTGAATAGGATGATTTCAAGAGCAATTGGTGGCCATTGAAAGACTTAGCCAAGAGTGATTTAGGGGATTTGGTACTAAGTTTATTAATGCTTAAAGGAAACTTAGAAGAGAAGTCCTCATTCTCTTACTCATTTCTCTCTCCCCTTTGGCCAAACCCCCTCCTATTTCTCTCTCTCTCTCTCTCTCTCTCTCTCTCTCACCATCTCCCTTCCCCCTTTCTCTCTCCTCCCTCCCTCTCACACCATCTCCCTTCCCCCCTCTTTCTCTCCTTCTCTCGGTCACTCATCACCACTGTCCACTTCCACCCGCCGTTGCCATTGCCATGCCACCCTTACCGCCATCCACTTATTGCTCATGATCGTCCTCATGCCCAACTCGCCGTTCGCCATCATGCTATGATGTCGTCTCCCACCGTGATGCCATCAACCCACCATTGCTGCCCTCACTGCCTTCTCATGTCACTTCCTGGCCACACACCTCATGCCACCACTACAACTGTCCACTACCATGAGCCATGAGCCGTCTTCGCCGCCGCCGTGGGCCGTCAAAGCTTAGAAGCCAATCACGTGAGTGACTTTCTAATCCTTGAATAGGATGGGAGTTACGCTTGGGATTACGGTTAGGATTAATATTAATGATAATTAGATTAAGAGATGGATGGATTAGGTGATAGCTGATAAGTGATAAGTAATGACGAAAGCTTATCTTGATAAGCGATAAGTCATGGCAATAGATTATCTTGATAAGAGATAAGTAATTGTGATAGGCTTTCTTGATAAGTGATAAGTCCTAGTGATAGCTTATCTTGAAAAGTGATTAGTGCTTATGATGACTTATTTCAAAAGGTGATAAGTGCATGTGATAGCTTATTTTGAAAAATGATAAGTGCTTGTGAGATGTTATTTTGAAAAGTGATAAGTTATGTTGATAAGTAACCCATGGTGTGATATTGTGTGGAATGATGATTATTTGGTGGATAAATGGGGGTGATCATGTGGGATTATTGTATGGCATTTTTATGTAGTGTATAACATGTGAGCACTAAACACTCTTGCGTCAGCTAAACTGAAAGATAAAAGTTGGCTTAAGTGGTTAATGTGCTCATATGATCACTTAAATGGTTTTGTACTCGTATGATTATGAGGGACAATGTTCGATAGATTTCAGATGCTTGACGATAGTCTAGATGCCATTTGTTGATGAACTTCCAAACAATGATTTTAATTGAAATGCCATCTTCAAGTAAGATGGAGACGTTGTCATACCCGATAGGGTAAGATGATGTCCAATTATGCCGAAAGACCATCGACACAAGTGTTGGTCGTGGCTGAAAACCGTCATAATAATATGAACTCCTGTGGATGCATTGTGCATGGAAATGATAATGGTTTTATCTAGATTATTATTTGTATTTGTCACATACCTATTGGAATTGTAGACTCATGTGGAAAATTATTTATATAATTATTCAATATGTTTTTAGGGCGTTATAAGGTGAGTAGCTCATTTCATGCTTAGAGATGATGCAAAGTAAATGTTTTGCTATTGATTTTCCATCGACAGTTAAGTCGCATGTATAGAGTGTCTCCAAGGTGAAATACTCTCCTACGTGAGATTTAGGGAATTTACTTATTGAGTTTTTCTTACTTTTTGTTGTTTATATTTTTCAAGTCCTAACCATGAGTAGTCCATTTAGTCACATGCATTTTGGGATGCCAATAGATTAGGACACCTAAGTGACCCTCTTCCTGATAGAGGGGTATACAAGAAATACGTGACCACCATCTGGGTGGACGAGAGGTTGACGAACCTGGTGCCCCACCAACTCGTGGCGTGGTATGTATGGTTTGAAGGGGAGCTCCTCAGCCTTCTCCAGGGTTTTGATAGGCCTGCTTGGCAAGGAATTTAGGGTGCCATCTGAGACCCCATGATGGTGGATGTCCCCGATGGCTCTGTCACTAACCCGGAGACAGACCGGGACTCGAAGCCCGATCCTCAGCCCAAGCCATGGTACTATGGCATGGACACATGCTATGCGCATAGGGAGATACTACTTTTTGAGGTTGACCTCATAAGATAGAAGAGCTAGGTTAACCCTTGACCTTTTTTTGATAATAAAAAAGAATCTACATTGCTGATGTGCCAAGTTGATGCATGTGTATTTATATGTACGAAAATGTTTTTATTGATATGTTTCCTTGCTATTCCTATTGGTGTGTATGATTCGGTGGAGTTGATTTTGCTTCCACTTGCGTTTAATCGAAAGATAAAATGAATGGGTTGACAATGCCTCCTGGGATGTTGTAATTAAATGACCAAAAGAAAGAAGGGATGCTGCACATTTGAGGGTCGGGGTGTGATATATGAGGTGACATTTTTTTAGAAAAATTAATCCACACAGATAGATAAAACCACGTCGCACAATCCTACATGGCTTGGTGAATTAGAACAACCTTGTTCGCTCCGATTTTCCCTCTCTCTGCTAACCGCATCGTCATCTCCTCCTTCACCATCCTCTCCACTATGGCCCATGGAGTCACCACCCACATAAACCCTACAATGGATATCCTCAAGCAAGAACTACTCAAGAACCACCAAACCGTTGCCGAAGAAACCAGTGCCGGTGCATCTTCAAGTGCTCCAAGATCAAGTAGACGCAAATCCAAAAGCTTCACGAGCAAAAGAAGTGCAAGATCAAGGCCAAATCCCACCGCCAATCCTCCACCTCCAACACGCTCCAAGCCCAATTCCTCCTCCTCCCTTGGGGGCAAAGCGAATGGGGTTTCCATTTGGGGTTGTTGGTCAATTTAGGGTTTTCAATTTGGGAAATTCCTTGTAAGTTGCAATTTAGGGTTTTTAATTTGAGACAAGTGTCACGGGCCGATCGTTTGGATTGTGACCGCGCGGCGACTCGGGCACTTTGGGATCGAATTGGATTGCCAAAACACCTAAGCCAAGCCTTGCTCGATCAAACGCTCACTCGCTCGCTTACCCAGATCGTAGAGAGAGAAAGAATCTAGAGAGAAGAGCTCTGGAAAGAAGGCTTGCTTTGTATTGCGGAAGTAGTGGATAATTACAAATGAAGGAGGACACCCCTTCTTATAGTTGAGGGCCTCGGATTACAACCATTGATCTAGAATTCTATCGGCGGATGAAATCGCACCGCCTCAACTACCAACATAAATATTCAACTACCATCTACCGACATAAATAACGGAATGACTCACTGTAATATGGCTCAATGACGGTTTCGTCCGCCCTTGCAATCTTCGGGAGAAGGTTTGGTGGGAATCAAGTGAGAGCAAGAGGTCCACGGGCGAGTCAGGGTTGACTCTGGGGAACCTCTCGGGTCGTCTCTCTTTAGGCCTGTGACATTCTCCCCCACTCAATCGAGCGACGTCCTCGTCGCTCTCAGCTTGGCGGTCGGCCTTCTTGGCATGAGCACGAGCTTTGGCACGGGCTTTGTTGTTCTTGTTTCGCTTCGCTCGGACGCTCACGAACGAAGGGCCACAACCTTCTATGATGAAGTCGGACTTGGCACGCGGCTCGGTCTTCGGCTTGGACGGAGCAAGCGGCGCACATTCAACCTCGGGGAAGAGCGCTTGGATTGGCATGGCGTGAGTCGGAGTAGGATCCAACTTGACCTTCGGCTTCACCTCGGACAGCTTGTTGATGCGCATCAACGCATTCAAGCTCTTGTCAAGGCGTTGGATCGACGCGATGGTCTTGGTGTCGACCACCCCTTTGATCATCTAAATCATCGACGGGCACTTTTGGTCAAGGATCATCATGCACTTGGTCCTCATGTAGATCATAACTCCCACACTATGGAAAAATTGCATCCCAAGGATGAGATCATAGTCATCAAGAGGGATTACCTCGAACGCCATTCTGCCCTTCCATCCGCCAATCTTGACATCCACGTCGGGTGTTGCTCCTACGCCATGGAAGTCGCCCGAATTGATGGGCTTATACGACTTCTTGGATGGTTCCACATGAAGTCCCAAGGCCTTTGCAACCTCGGTTGACATGAACATGTTGGATGCGCCGGTGTCGACCAAAGCGTAAAGCGTTCGGTCGCACACTTCGACCTCCACGAAGAACATGTCCGTATTTGGTGTGATTCCTTCTCCATTGTTCGGCGATCGGGCTTGGACCGAATTGATCATCCTCACAGCTCCAATTTGGATCTGCCTCTTGTCTTCTTTGGGCACCTCCTTTTCTTCCTCGATAGCAAAGAGGGCGTTGATGCGACCCCTTTTCGGGCACTTTTGGGTCCAGTGCGGACCTTTGCAAATAAAGCAAGGAGAGGACGGAGGTTAATCGAACTTACTCGCGTAGTCGATCGGTGGTCGACCTCTTTGGAAGGACGGCTTAGAAGTCCCTTCTCCCCATGTTTTGGCTCGGCCGCCTTGATCATGCGCGCCTCGGGGAGTGCTTCTCGTGTCGTCTCTGGTCGATCCGACCTCCAATCTCTTGCTCGGTTGTTCCTCGGCTCAACCTTGGTGAGGTCGATGAGAGACTCGGCCATGCTCAACGCTCGCGTAAGACTACTCACGTCCCGTCGCTTCAGCTCAAGTTTTGCCCATGGCTTTAGTCCATCCATGAACGCTCCGAAAGCCTCCTCTTCGCTTAGGTTGTGAATTTGGAGTTTGAGCTTCGTGAACTCTTTTACATACTCTCGGATCGCACCTCTTTGTTCGAGGCGATGGAGCTTGCTTCGGGCTTCTTGTTGAGCGAACTCGGGGAAAAAATAGTCCCGAAACTCCCTCACAAAGTCATCCCATGTGTTCACGGGATCGGCGCCGCGTCGAATCTCATCGCACCTATTGCGCCACCACAAAGATTGCCGTATCGTACAGAACATGGAAGCGGTTCATACCTTAGTCGACTCGTCTCGGATGTTGACGGCACCGAAGTATTGCTCCATGCTCCACACGAAGTTATCCACCTCTTGGGCGGACCGATTGCCTTTGAACTCCTTCGGTTTCGGCACCTCGATCTTGGGCACCGCTTGAGTAGGCACAGCACCGTTCGTGATGCTTAGTTTGCATAGGGCGAGCTCGGTCTTGAGCTCTTGGATCTCCGCCTTCATAGCTTCAACCTCTTCCCTACACGGGCTTACCTCCTCGATTATTTGGACGCGCTCATTCAAACCATCGATCGATGCTTCGAGAGCTTCGTCTTTGTCAAACAATGGAGCCGTGGCTTGGTTGATGCCGGTCGTGAAGTCCTCACGGAGCAAGCCCTCAACCTCCATGATCCGGTCTCTCACATCGTCAAGACCTTCCATGAGTTCGAGCACGGTACTCCGAACCTTCCCGATCTTCTCATCGAACGAAGCCGCAGCATCCATCGAGGTTTCCCTCTTCTTTGATCGACCGCGAGTCTCCTTGACTTGCCCGGCCTCTCCAACTATAGCCGCTTCTTGGCTTGACATTCTTTCAAACAGTTGGCGCTCTTCAATATCTGGAAACGGATCACTCTTTAGCTCTGATACCACTTGTCACGGGCCGATCGTTTGGATCGTGACCGCGCGGCGACTCGGGCACTTTGGGATCGAATTGGATTGCCAAAACACCTAAGCCAAGCCTTGCTCGATCGAACGCTCACTCGCTCGCTTACCCGGATCGTAGAGAGAGAAAGAATCTAGAGAGAAGAGCTTTGGAAAGAAGACTTGCTTTGTATTGCGGAAGTAGTGGATGATTACAAATGAAGGAGGACACCCCTTCTTATAGTTGAGGGCCTCGGATTACAACCATTGATCTAGAATTCTATCGGCGGACGAGATCGCACCGCCTCAACTACTGACATAAATATTCAACTACCATCTACCGACATAAATAACGGAACAGACTCCTGTAATATGGCTCAATGACGGTTTCGTCCGCCCTTGCAATCTTCGGGGAGAAGGTTTGGTGGGAATCCAAGTGAGAGCAGGAGGTCCACGGGCGAGTCGGGGTCGACTCTGGGGAACCTCTCGGGTCGTCTCTCTTTAGGCCCGTGACACAAGCCTCTTAGATGACATTGTTTAGGAGTTTTATGCTGATTGGGTATGCCTGCAAGCCATTCCAAACTGAGAAATTAATTAAAAAATGACACATAGGATTTCCGTTGACTTTGATCTGACTTGGTAGTTAAATGATTGTTTTTTTTATTTAAAAGTAGCATTTAAGTGATCTGAAAAAAAAAAAATAGCACTAATATAAGTGTAGTACACCACTTTCGGCACTTATAGTGTTCTCCCGTCTTTTATTTCTCCGATTACATTGAAAGATCATGTTGAAATGTCTTGACATTTGAGCATGATTCGTTCCAACCCAAGAAAAATGATATAGGAGCATAATTCCAGTTTTTAGGCATCTTTTTTTTTTTTTTGTTCAAATGGTTCTTTATCATATTATTAAATCAATAAATGGTCATGCGTAGTTAGTAATGTGATTTTTAATGAGTTCTAATGGTTGAAATTACAAGCTATTATGTTAAGGGTAAAGATCACTAAAAACCCTAAACTAATATATATATATATGATAAATTTACCAAAACTTAATTTTTTTATTATGAAAAACTCTAAATTAGTACACTTGCGACAAATTTACCCTTTATTAGTTTCTTTATTTTTTACCATCAAATGGTAGAGTTGGATCACATGTGGTAGTTAATGGGTGTACCAATTTGGCTTTTTACCCTCCGTTTGTCACATGTTTATCAATTTGTGGTTTTATGTGGTATTAATATAGTTAATGAAAATTAATGGAAGGTATATTTATTACAAATATATTAATTTGGTTTTTGTGATCAAAAAATTAATTTAAGGTGAATTTATTACATGTATACCAGTTGAAGTTTTTTTAGTCAAAAAATTAGTTTGAGATGAATTTTTATAGGTGTACTAGTTTGAGATTTTTTATGGAGAAAAAAATTATTTTTGGATTTATTTGTCATAAGTACACTAATTTAAGGTATTTCATGATATTAATCCTCACGTTAAATCCAGGAGTAGAGATTATCCTACACTTCAAAGCCTATTATAAATAGATCTTCAAGTCTCTGTCAATAATTTTTTGTCACTCAATAAGCCAAGTTGGTTTCTATAAACCAAAGGATATCTATCACTACTCAAGTTTCTATTCTTCTCAAATCTAGCTTTGCATTTGGCTTCTTCTTTATGCATTTTAATAAAAATCACTTACTTCAAATAACAAAGCACATTTAGTAAGGTTTACCAAGTACCCAAGGAATGCTCTTTAACAATTTTCAGCAAAATAAATGGCTTATTAATAAAGAAAACACTTAAAAAATACTAGAACATCAATTCTGCTCCTGCTTCATTCTCCTTTAGTAGTAAAGAATCAAGCTCTGTGTTGAAAACTCTGATGAACTGAGAATGTCTTCGTAACGATCTTCTGCATCTCATCCTCTGCAATCCAAGTGCTTTCACTCACTAGTATCTGTTTCATCATGGATCTACAATTGAAGTAGTCTCTCCAGGACCTCGCCTCTTTAACATCTAACACATCTTGAATGACATCTTTTTATACTTTTGGCAACTGACTAAGGCGGCTTCTCAATGGCAGCACTCTCTCTATCAACTCAAACGCAAAGCCCGAAACACTATTGATTTGATTTGTAACACGGGCAATAGCTCTATAACATAAGACTAGTTCTCTTCAATACCTCATAAGGCCCGAACTTCCTTGACTTACACATTTCATAAGTACCCTTCGGAAACTTCTCTCACCTTATGCAGACAACTAACAGCCCTTCACTCCACGATGTTGATTCACTACAGAAGAATACGCTTCATCGCTAGCCTTCAGTACTGCTCTGACCTCCTCACGATATTTTCATACGAGGTCTGCAAAAGCCTCACCATCACTGCCAACTCTAGCCTCTTGTGAAAGTGGAATTAGACCAAGCATATGTTGAGGATTCAACTCATCCTCAAGGACCAAAGAGAGGGACCACTCGTAATTAGATGCACATATGAATGTCACTTGTGATTACAAAATGCAACTCATATGTATTGATTCGCACAAAAGAAGAAAGAATGAATTGACAAATTCTCTCAAATGAGTTGAAACAACACTAAAAAAATCCGTTTTTTTTCTTTTACATTCACTACCATCGATCCCACATTCAACTACATGCAACCATCTTGTCTACTATCACTTCAACGAGTTGCAATCACCTTCAAATTACTTTCATCAAAGTCGTATCAGAGCTTACGGTTTGTGATCATGGCGTGATCAAACAATCAGCATATTTCAAGGCGAATGGATTCTCTCAATGTCCATATAAGCATACACTCTATTTGAAGCAAGAAAAATGTGATATTCTACTTGCCCTTTTATATGTCAATGACCTTGTTTTTATAGGAAATAGTCTAGTGATGATTGATGCTTTTAAGGCATCAATGGTGAAGGAATTTGAGATAATTGATAATGGTCTCATGAATTATTTCTTTGGGATCGAAGTGAAGCATAATTCCAAGGGGATTTTTATTTCCCAAAAAGGATATGCCAAAAAATATCCTTGATAAATTCAACATGAAGAATTGTACTCCGGTCAATACACAAATGGAGTACAGAACCAAGCTTTCAAAGTTTGATGATGGTGTTGATGTTGATTTGACATATTATGCAAGCTTGATTCGGAGTTTGAGATACTTGACATGCACAAAACCGAATATTATACATAGTATTGGAATTGTGAGTCGATATATAAAGAAGCCAAAGTCATCTCATCTTAAAGCTGCAAAGAGGATATTTAGTACATCAAATGTATTATTTCTCATGGCCTACACTACTATCACTCTGAATCCTTCCAACTTAGACTTTATTTAGATAGTGATTATGGTTGAGGTATTGATGATCAAATGAGCACTACAGGCTTTGTATTTTTCTTGTGTGACACTATTCTCATGTGGTCATCAAAGAAGCAATCTAGTGTCACTCTATTGACATGTGAAGCTGAATATGTAACTACATCTTCATATGTTTGTCATGCAATTTGATTGAGAAGACTAAAATATATTCTTATGGAGCGTAAAAAAAGAAACTAAGATTTTTGTTGATAATGTTTCTGCTATTTCATCAGCAAAAAATCCAGTTTTTGATAAACAAAGCAAACATATCGATGTTTGATATCACTTCATCCGAGAACAAGTTAAAGACAATGAGGTTGAAGTGTTGCATGTGAAGACAAGATATCAAATGGCAAACATTTTTACCAAATCTCTCAAAATCAATACTTTTCAAAAGTTCAAAAGCCTACTTGGAATGATCGATGGAAGAGAATTTGGTTTAAGGGGGAGTGTTAGAAATTAAACAAAATTCATTGGTGTCAATAACTATTCAATATCCACATTGAAGAAGAGTCATAATTACAGCATTATCTTTAATGAGTCTATTCATATTTCTAGGTACGGTGATAGTTTTAGAGATAATGATTGTTTTTTAAAGATAAGATAAGATATAGTGATTGTTTTGTTAGTTTCTAGATTTTATCCACAATGTTAGTTTCCAGATCTTTTATCCGGAACGCTAGCTTTATCTATTGGGAAGAGTAAATGTCATATAACAAGTCTATAAATAAGAGAGTATTGTAATTATTTCTTATTAAGGTGAAATAAATTTATAGGCCTATCTATCTTTTTCTTTCTTGTGTGAGTTATGAGCATTTCACCTTCAAATTACTTTTGTCTAAACATACACTAATTATAAGGGCTTCCCAAGAACGAGGAATTTAATAGGAATGTAATCTCCAACAAGGTTTTCTAATTGGTCTTGGTCATGTTAACCAAGTGGTTCATGAATGCTCTAAGGTCCAAGAGATGCAAATCAATGCATCTGCTATCCAGATTGAAAGGAGCAAACAAATACTTCTTTTAAGTCTACAAGTGTAAAAACTTCCACATGAAAAATTTCAAGCATCACTAAATTCCACGGACAGTAGTGTTCTTCACCTTTTTTTTTTTCGAAACCACAATATCAAATGCTTAACAATCAAAGTGTATATGCAAGTGTCATGGTCCAAAGATTTCCATGTGCAAAGGACAGTGATTGATTCAAGAAGACTGAGTAAGCTTCCCTAGCCTTCTCTAGGATATTCTAGGGGGCAATATTGTAATTGTACATTATTTTGAGGGTTCTTGTAATAAATGTGGATAATTTGTAGATAAGGAGATGTAATTATAGCCATTAGATGGAGCAAGAGATGTACGGTTGTAAGCACATGAGCACTTATATATAAAGGGATATCCTCCACTCTATAATATCACAAGAAAAGAAATTCAGAATCTCTCGAGTTTATCTCTCATAAAAACACGTTTACCATCTAATTGATAGAATAGATGACTAGTAGATAAGCCTCCACACATAGAACCACTAAAGCTAAGCTAACTAGACCCCATCTTCTTCAGATTTTTTCTATTTGTCATGGAATTCCATAACAAACTTTCAAGTCACTTAAGGTTGTGCCTCTATAGTGAATATGTGCATAACAAAAAAGTTATCAAGTAGAGGAACGGGACCCAGTATATTGCCAGGTTGGAAAAAAAGTACCTACCATCAAACATATATGGCAAAGCTAATGCAGCCATGAAAACGTGCCATTTTAGAGACTGATGAAGGACAAAGATGAACAAAAGCCGGAACCATCCTTCTTCCACCATGCGGAGAGCATTACCATAGTTGAAAGCAATATTACATAGAGCGCAAGCTGCAGTTTCTTGGGCATCCTGAAAATAACATTGTAAATCACACTCAATTTATCTGCTTTCACGTACAAACATTGACCAAAACTTGTGGATTTCATAACCGAGTGGCTTTGTGGCATTTAATTCACTAAAGAGAAGGATAATTAAAGATACAACCTGTTTTAAATACAAAAACATAGGCATGATAAAATCATTTACGTGTAAAAAGCATGTCTAGCAGCCAAAGCTAAAATATTGCAGGCACGTATCAGAGTGGTCAAAGACTTACTTCAACGTCAGAGCAAGCCAGAGCAATCGGAGGAGCAACACCACCTTCTCACCCAATAGCAACGTTACAATGAAAATGTGTTTTAACATCATATAAAGCAAAGTAAGTATTTTGAGTAGAGAACAAAGATACTGTGGAACGATGTGGACACACTAGAATAAACTACTAAGGGAAGATACATCATGCAAAAGAAAAAATTGTCAATTACATAATGTGGAAGTTAGAATGAATAATTTTCATCATGCCAACGTTGGAGTTTTTTTTTTTTTTTTTTTTTTTTTTTTTTTTTTTTTGCTGAACAAGGAAAATGGTTAGTTTTCATTTATTTGGTGGTTTAGCAAATGTAATTTCCTTCTCATCAAAAAGGGAAGTCATTTTCTCACGATCTAATATTGTTCTTTTTAATCCATGAAAAATATTTTTTGTAGCTCGATTAGTTTCCCATCATCAAAACAACAGAAAGTGAGAAAATAATTTTTTTGAAACAACTTTCCTTCAAACACTCTCTAAGTTTGTTATTTCACTAAGTCTTTTATTATGCCATTACTTTTATCAATGGTCATGCATCAGTCAAGTGATTTTTAATGAACTTCTAGTGATTGAAATTAGAAGTTGTTACATGAAATCAAGGGATGAGATAGTCATACACTGGCTACTCCAATATAAATGGATCTTCAACACTTTGTCATTAGTTTTTCCTCATTTAATAAACTTTCATATAAATTCTAGAATATCTTTTCTTCGTTCCAATTTCAATTTAACTCGATTTTAGCTTTGTTACTATTCTTCTACTAGCTTTTATTGGTAAAAGGATATTAAAAGTGTCAAAAATTGTGTCTGATACTTATTTTAGTACTAAAAGTTTTTATTAAATCACTTAAATATCAAATCAGAGAAAAATCGATTACTTAAATATCTCTGACAAGAAATTCCAGTTAAAATAAATTCTTGGAAGTTTAATACGATGTGACATTTTTTTAGAAAAAAATAATCTACATTGGCTCTGATTCTCTCTCTCTCTCTCTCTCTCTCTCTCTCTCTCTCTCTCTCTCTCTCTCTCTCTCTCTCTCTCTCTCTCTCTCTCTCTCACCTCCTTCACCGCCCTCTCCACTACCGCCCATGGAATCACCACCCACGAAATCCTAGAATGGACATCCTCAAGCAAGAATTACTCGAGAATCACCAAACCCTTACCAAAGAAACCAACGGCTGGCGCAGCTTCAAGAGGTCCAAGATTGAGCAGAAGCAAATCCAGCATTGTCATGAGCAAGAGAAATGCAAGCTCGAGGCCAAATCCCACCGCCAATCCTCCACCTCCAACTGTACCTCCAAGCCTAATTCCTCCTCCATCTACATTGGAGGCAAATTGAATTGGGTTTCAATTTGGGGTATTCCTTGTAAGTTGCAATTTAGGATTTTTAATTTGGGGCAAATCTTCTAGATGATGTTGTGTTTAGGGATTATACGCTGCTCGGGTACGCCGGCGAGCCATGTCGGACTGAGAAATTAATACAAAAATGGCCATGTCGAATTTCTAGCGACTCTGATGGGACTTAGCACTTAAGTGATTATTTTTTTTAAAAAATAGCACTTAAATGATCCGAAAAAGAAAAAAAAAATTGATGCTAAAGTGAGTATTATACATAACTTTTGACACTTCTAATGTCCTCATGTCTTTTATTTCTTTGATTACATCAAAACATGAACAAAAAAATTTGATTTGGAGAATCAAAGATCAGGTCAAAATGTCTAGTCATTTGACCCTGATTCTTTCCAACCCAAGAAAAATGATACATGAGCATAATTTCAATTTTTAAGCGTCTTCTTGTTTCAATTGGTTTATCATATTATTAATAAATGGTCTTCTGTAGTTAGTAATATGTTTTTTAATGAGCTCTAATGGTTGAGATTAGAAGCTATTATGTTAAGGGTTAAGATCAAGTAAAACTCTAAACTAATAGATATATGATAAATTTACCCCAAAATAATTGTTTGCCTATGAATAACTCCAAACCGGTACATCTAGATAAATTTATTCGCTATTGGTTTCTCTAAATTTTACTGTTAAATCGCAAAGTTGGATGACATATGATAGTTGATGGGTGTATCAATTGGGGTTTTATTCCCCGTTTGTCACAAGTTTATGAGTTTGTGATTTTTTACAGTATTAATCTAATTAACAAAAATTAATAGATGGTATATTTGTTACAAATATACTAGTTTATGATTTTTGTTTAAGATGAATTTAGGGATATGTTCAAAAAAAACTTTGTTTGAGATGAATTTATTGGTTCAATTTTTTAAATTTTTTTATTCATTTTAAAAAAATAGATTTAAAAACTAAAAATTAATTTATTCATTTTATCTTATTTTCACCAAAAAATAAAAAGAAAAATTAAAAATATTATTTTTAAAAATTGTTTTAAAAAAATTAGGCTCCTCTCTCCCGCCGCCGCCACCGGCCATCACCTGAGATTTTTTTTAAAATTGTTTAAAAATTATTTTTTAAAAATTATTGTTTAAAAATTGTTTAAAATTATTATTATTTTTAAAAAAATTTAATATTTTTTAAAATATTTTTAAATTATTGTTTAAATTTTTTTAATTATTGTTTAATTTTTTTAAATTGTTTAAAAATTATTATTTTTACATTTTTGTTTTTTAAAATAAATTTAGATTTTCATTTTTAGTTTTTAATCTAATTTTTAAAGATTTTGAATAAAAATAATTTAAAAACCATTTGAAAAAAAAATTCATTTCAAATATGACGTCGTGCCACGTCGCAAATTCCGTTAGTAAATCTGACGGCATTAATTTAGGACTTAATTGAACCACCTTGACAAGTTTTTGACTTAATTGCACTTTTTGTACAGCTCTACCAGTTTGAGTTTTTGTAGCTGAAAAATTAGTTTGATGTTTGTAAAAAATTAGTTTGACGTGAATTTGTTACAAATATACTAGTTTGAAATTTTCTGTGATTAAAAAATTATTTAGGCGTAAATTTGCCATATGTATATTAATTTAGGGTCTTTCATCATATGAACCCTTATGTTAAATTGAGAGTAGAGATTATCCTACCTTTCAAAGCCTATTATAAATGGATTTTCAGGTCTCTTTGTCAACAATTATTGGTCAATCAATAAGCCACGTTGGTTTCTATAAACCGTATGATATCTATTACTAATCAAGCTTCTATTCTTCTCAAATCTAGCTTTGCATTTGGCTTTCTTTTTTTTTTTCTCTCTCTCTCTCTTTTATTTCTCCGACTATTTCAAATGGCATCAGAACATAATGAAAACATGACACGTGACAAGAGAATAATCGAAGCTTGACTAGTAAAAGACACGTGACCATTTATTGACCTGATTACATTATAGGGTTTTGCTAATAAATGTCTCTAAAGCATTATAAGTCAACTAAAAGTGACAATAGCCATTTCCAAGATCTTAAAAATAAAAAATAAAAAAATACACATTTAAAAAAAAATCACTTACTTCAAATCATAAATCATAAATTTTCAAAGCACATTTAGTAAGGTTTTACCAAGTACCCTAGGATTGCTCTTTAACAATTTCCAGCAAAATAAATGACTTAATAATAAAGAAAACACTTAAAAAATACTAGAACTTCAATTATGTTCCCGTTTCATTCTCCTTAGTTGGGAAGAATCAAGCTGGGTGTTGAAAACTCTGATGAACTGAGCATGTCTTTGGAACGATCTTCCGCGACTCATCCTCTCAATCCAAGTGCTTTCACTCGCTAGTTTGAGTAGCTGTTTCATCAAGGATCTACGATCGAAGCAGTCTCTCCAGGACCTCGCTTCTTTAACATCTAGCACGTCTTGAATGACATCTTTCCATACCTTTGGCAACCGGCTAACTGAACTTCTCAACGGCAGCACTCTGTCTATCAACTCAAAAGCAAAGCCCGAAACACTACTGATTTGATTTGTAACGTGGGCAATAGCTCTATAGCATAAGCATAAGACTAGTTCTCTTCAATACCCTACACCAGGCCTAAACTTCATCGACTTCCACATGTCATAAGTGCCCTTCGGAAACTTCTCTCACCTTATGCAGACAACTAATAACCCTTCACTCCACGATGTTGATTTACTGTAGAATAATATGCTTCATTGCTAGCCTTCAGTACTGCTCTAACCTCCTCACGATACTTTCATATGTGGTCTGCAAAAGCCACACCATCATCGCTAACTCTAGTCTCTTGCGAAGGTGGAACTAGATCAAGCACATGTCGAGGATTCAACTCATCTGCTGCTTCAACTAGAGTCTCGAATCTCCTCCACAAAAGCACTGCAAATTGGAAGCAAAAACAACGTAAATATGTCTCATCCCCTATCAGACAAAACATAGCATCGAAAAATACAAAACGAAGATTGTAAATGTTATTTCAACAACACAGGGACCAAAGAGAGGGATCATCTGTAATTAGATGCACATATGAATGCCACTTGCAATTACAAAATACAACTCATATGCATCGATTTGCACAAAAGAAGAGAGAATGAAGTAACAAATTTTCTCAAATAACTTAAAGCAACACAAATAAAATGCTTTTTTTTTCCTAGTACATTCAATTTCATTGGTCCCACATTTAACAACATTCAACTGTCTTGTGTATTGTTGCTTCAACAAGTTGCAATTGCCTTGTGTTGAGACGAAGAAAGTGTGACATCCTAAATTTTAGGTTCTACTTTTGACTGATTGAGTTGGGCTTTTCATCGACGCGCCTATAGTCCTTTTCCCTGAGCTAATCACTCATGGGATAACTAGTCTATCAGGTGAAGCTGTTAAGAGATCTAAATGCAATAGACTTGAGAATTCGAATAGGAATCGACTGCTCGACCGTGCTAATCTGCAAAAGTCATTACGGCACAGACCGATTAGAGACCGGGGATAGGTCGACTCGACATAACCATGTGATTAATTGTGGGTGATTTCATCTAATTGCACAATTCTTGTCAATCGGCACTAGACTGATTTTTCTGTCGTTTTGGTACCCTGTGTCCGTATTTGAAATCTCGAGATTTCTACGACAACCGAAAGTCATCAATATGTCGAAGATGCACTTTGTGGCTTGAAAACAATTGACCATAGGTCAAAAGCGTTAAAAGTTCATAAAAGCTACCCGGTAGATTAGGACATGCTAAAATTGCACCAAATTGAAATTAACCGAGAAATTAAACCCAAATTCAAAAATTAAAAGTTCTGTCATGTCACAAAAATCATTTTAGGAATGTCGACTCATCCTCCGAAAATTTTTCTACAAATTGAGATTTTTGGCGGAAATTCAAAGTTTGGCGAAATTGGATCGGGGAAATTCGAGGGACCATTTTTTAGCACACCCATGGCCATCAAGTTGGTTCAATTGATGAGGAAAAAGGTTGATTGGGATGATGGCACCTTAGTTGGATTTATGGACATCAAATTGGATACAATTGGAGAATATTGGAAGAGGAATTTAATGGAATTGAAGAGCAAATGTCACAAATTCGTAGACCATGGAGGAGGGAACATTTGGACCACTTGGGTGGTGTGTTGAGGAAGCTTTGGGAGAGAGAAAGTGGCTGTGGATGGCTGAGCAAGTGGTGGGGCAGCCACTTGAGTGCAATGGACAAGTGTTAAAGGCTAGAGAAGCCTTTGGGGACCCCCTCTCTTCAGCAGCCCTTCTTCCTCCTTGAAACTTGGCTTTCTCCATTGTTGAGGCTTAGGAAAAGCTTGAGAGAACTAAAGGAAGCCAGCTGAGCCACCCCATTGCCGTTGAGCAGCCCGCAAAGCCACCGTTGACCTCTTTTCCCCATCTGTTTTTTCTTCATCCTACTTCTGCTCCAACTAACCTTCTTCCAAAGATCTGAGTTAAAAGTTGTTTTCCCATGCAAATCAGCCCCCATGCCACCCATCACCATGACCAGGAGACCCAGTCCATACGGAAGGTGATCGCCACTCGCCGAACGAAGCTGCTGGCCGACCCCCTATCGGCCGAAAGCCGCCGCTCACCGGTCCATCGGTCCGCCTACCCGCCTGCACTGTTTTGCGATTTTCATGATTTTCCTCCCATTTCAACCTTTCCTCCACCCATCCCAACCACCAGCAAGTCTCCCCTTGACCCCCAGGTGCCGCCGATTGCTGGCCACCCACTCGCCGAAGCTCCGATCAACCCATCCTTGCCGTTGCAACCGCTAGTTCCCTCTCTCAATCCAACAAGCAAAAGCCAAGAAACCAACAAGGCTTTGAGACTTCGTGGCCCATTTCCGAGCCCCCTTCGGCCTTGGTTGGTGTCACCACTAGGAAGATTGTCGCCCGCCTTCGCGTCACTGTCATTGTGGACTCACTAAAACGCTAAATCAATGAGTTTACTCACTAAACTTTGCTTAGGGAATTAATTATGCTTAAGGGATGATTAGATTAGCCTAATGATGGTTTAAGTGGTTAGATTAGCTTAGTTAATTGTTAATTAGATTAGATGAATGATTAGTTTAGTGGATGGATTAATTAATCTAATTATGCAATTAGATTAGTGTAAGCATGATTAGAATTTTAATAAATTATTTTATTTATTTAAATTAAATATTATAAAATTATATTATTTTATATTTAATTTAATTTAATTTTCGGAATTTAATTAATTAATTAAATTAATATTTCCGGAAATTATGCCGAGATAGCCGATAGTTAGAATTCCATGCTGATCGCAGCAGTGTAGTTAGTTTGTACCAATTGTTTGTTGAATGGTACAATTGTGTGATGTTGGTGAAGTTTTGATATTTAACTCGAAAATATAGGTGTCGGGTTTTGACACCAAATGTGGTTTTTAAGTGCCATAGCAGCTTATGTGAGTATTATTGAATTGATAGCTTGTGTGAGCCCTATTGTATGACAGCTCGTGTGAGCCTAATGAAATGTCAGCTTGTGTAGGCAAAGATAAGTCAGCTTGTGTGAGCAAATGTATAAGTCAGCTTGTGAGAACAAATGATTAGCCAGCTTGTGTGAGCATCGATAAAAGCCAACTTGTGTGAGTAACTATGTCAGCTTGTGTGAGAATTAGTGTCCCTCAGCTTGTGTGAGCATTGATTGATTAATTGATTGATTGAAACAGTGCCTATACAAGCATGCTGATATTCTAAGAAACGAGTATCCAATAAGGCTATTCTAGCAACAACTGGTAGCCCTTTTCGGCCATGAAAAGTAAGAGCAAGACGAACAGTGCCATAATGAACATGAGTATATCCCTGTTGAGCCCATTGTCTGGGGAATTCTAGAGGGATTTGAAGAGTAACGAAGTACTCTTTTTCAGTGGTAGGAATAGGATGCTAGTCGAATTTGGAGGACTGGACGTATTCCTTCACTTGCTTTGGGGTTTGGTGAATAAGCCGCGAGATGGAGCGGATAGGTGAAAATAATGAATTGGGTTTGGCAAAAGCGAGAATAAGGGTTCATGAGAGGAAGTTGGGTTTCGAAATCTTGGTTTCATCACTAAGAGAGACTTCATAAAGATAGTCTATCTTAGAAGCATTGGACACACGAAATTCTGGAGGGGTTGAGGATGAAGAAGATGGAGCAAGAGAAACAGGTGCTTCAAGGATTTCTGGTTCTGTAGACATGATGAGAAGAGATCTTCTCAGCACTGGATTCACCTACCAAGCGCATGGAATGAATAATATTAAAAACGAAACCATGGCTCTGATACCATGAATGCTGGCACCGTCTTTGTAACTTTGTATCCTAACTTCAATATTGCCCTTTCAAATCCGCAATTACTTTCTTTTATGAAGGTACAGGTTCAGCTCACTGGAGCCCCTCAAACTGCTGATTCTGTTGCAGCAACACTTCACTACCAAATGGTTTATCGAGTGCAAAACCATGCTCTTGATCTAAATTTCAACAATGGAAATGAAGATGCTTTGTTCATCTCCATGCAAAATGATCAAGCCTCATGTATCCATGTTCCTAGACAGATTCCAAAGGAGAAGTTAGCCACTCTCTTACCGGAGACATGGATCACTAATTATGAAAAGCTGCATCAAAGCAACAAGCCTTTTCAGTCTTCGGATTCTGAATTCATCCGAAAAAATGATGGAACTGTTTCCATCAAATTTGGCAAGGAAAAGGAAGAAAGTCCATCTATTTTCCAAACCCTCTTCATGATTGAACCATGTGTTCCTAAATCAATTTCCGAGCCAGATCCAAAAAAGCTTGTTCGACATTTCAATAGTAATGGACATCCAGTCCATCACTATAAAGACAACTATGGTCATTGTTTTTGGGATCCTTTTTGCCAATGTTCTTATTGCACAAACTCCCGACGAGGGTAGATCCTTTTGCAAGATCTCCACCTCGAAGAAAGAAACCCAAGGATAAGGTGTACCAAAGATACTTAAACGGAGATCCCTCTCAGATACTCTTGGTGAGTGTGATAAATACCAGTTCATGGTTTCTTATGCACCACCTCCACCACCAAATTCGAACTACGACCCAAGTTTCACCAAAACCACCAAAATCTCCTCCCCATCTCCTCCTCGAAAAGACAAGCTCTTTCCCGTTCTACAAGCCAATCCTAAAATGGGCTAAGAAACATTCTTACCCACTTGAGGCTCCAGCAGAAACACCTCCCACTTCTTCTATTACTATGTTCCAAGAAACCGATTTTCCCCCCCTTGTCAGAGAAAGTTCTAATCTCTCGTTTCCTGCCTCAGAAGAATTCATTGATCCACAAGGCAGATATCGTCACATTCCTAAGATATCTACCCCCACTGATGTGGATGAACATGGGAGACAAAGAAAGACTCCTGCTCTGAAGCTTTCTAAATTGGCAATCGAGACTTTGTTAGCACAAAACAATGCCTTCAAAGCAATTGATTCCAAGATCGGAAATGTGCAACAAGATCTCCAAAGGTATGATGAAAGTACCAAAAAGATACTTGTCCCGAATTCCGGAAAAGGCTTCATGCCTTGGAATCGGGACAACATCTTGGGTATCATTATCTTGAAAATCCAAAGCCCGAAATAGAAAAGCTCAAGAGGCAAATCCAACTTCTTGAAGAAGGAAGGTTCAGACCTTTCGATCCAATGGCACCTCCTGTTAGAACCGGGTATTTACCTCCACCGCCACAAACGTCTATTTTTGCCACTATCCCAGAAGATCCCTACAGAAGAGAACCGGATATGGCAGAGATGCGAAATCGCCTCAAGGCCCTGTAGAAGGAAAAAGGAAAAGAAAAAATGCCACCTACAAAATCAGGTTCGCTTGTTATAAGAGAAAGGCCAGATTAGATGATGTTATCAAATCCATTAGAATCCTTTCTAAAGGATTTGGGTACTCAGAACGATCCTAATGCCCAAATGCGATCCTCCATTCCGGAAAAGCAGTCCCCGTTTTCAAGTTGAGCAAACTACTCCCGAGACTCGAATCGGATTCAGCATCTTATTCATCTTCTTCTCCATCCTTCTCTATTCCTACAGTTGATTCCCTCCTCATTGTGCTAGTAACTTCATCAATATTTATGGCTGACCCTCCGTAGATGATGAAATGGAATCAAACTATTCGACCTGCACAATGGTCGACAAGCAATCATGCTCGCCATGTGTCCATGGCATCAAAACAATTCTTCACCATCGATGATATTCCTTATCACAAGTGGCCGAAGACTTGAAGAATTTCATACTTGGTTGAATACTCAGTCCATCACCAACCATGATATGAATGATGTCTTGTACAACTTTGTTACAAGATTCACAGGAAGCCTCAAACTCGGTGGCAATCAATTTCAAACAAGACCATATTCATTTTTTGATGTCACCTAATTTCAGCCATGCCATCACTCTCTTGTATCATGTCTTTGTGGGAAAATCTACTGATCTCATAGAGATGAAAAGAAGAGAATTTTTCGAAAGAAGATGCTGCTCCTTGCAGAAGAAACATCTCGATAAGCATTATCGAGTGATGCTTCAACTTTTTTATCGATTGGAGCGATCCAAATCAAGCATGTTCTCCTTACTTCCATCCCCAAAGAACTATCCCGGATGGTTGAAAGATCTTTCTTTGGAAAACAAATAAGAGTGCAAGATATTCCCTTGGGAGAAATACAACAAGAAGTTCATCTATGCCTCGAAGAATTATGCTTAAAGCGCCAAATGGTTCGTACCTGCATCACAGATGACAAGTGCCTTGAATCAGCTTGTTCTCACCAGAAGTTAAAAATCAAATGCTCCAAGCAAGACTGTGATGGTACTTGTGGCAAGTATTCCAAGAAGAAGAAACATTACAAGAAGTTCTGGATAAAGAAATCCAAACATGGCTCCAAGCATTTCCGAAAGAAGAAGAAATGGCGATACCTACGCAAAAGGAAGAATCGCACAGGCCACAAGAAATCAAACCGTTGCTACATTTGCAATTAGAAAGGACACTTTGCCAAAAATTGTCCTTAAGCAAAAAAAGGTCAGAATCATTTAATTCATCACATTGAGAATGAAACAGGAATTTCTCTTGAAAATGATGATATTGAATCCTTATTCTCTCGACGAAGAACCATCCGAACAAACTCTTTGTGTCATTCCTACTTACCAAACTTCCGGTGAGACTCAATCGGACTCGAGTCTGAAGATATTTTTCATATATCATCATCATCATCAGAACCAAACCTTGACATATTTTCAAGTCAAACTCACTGTCCCCATTTTCCGGTAAAAATCCTCACCTCAAAGTTTGCCAAACTCATCACTGTTATTGCTCTCATTGACACAGGAGCAAGTTGTTCAATATTGGACACCAAAGTTCTTCCCAAGAGTTCGACTCCTTATATCGATATTTTAATTCAGCTTCGGAGATACTTTCTCCACAAATGTCGAACCACTCCCGTAATCGTCCAGTTCTTTCCTCGTGTTCCATAACCGCAAAATCTTCGGATCAAACCTCCCCAATAAAGATCTAATAATTGGGTGGGACATCATGACTCAAATCTCTCAGCTTCGCATCATTCATGGAAAAGGTCTTAGGTATAAAGATCAATTCTCTGAGTTCGTCAATATTCAGCGACTATTTTCCATTCAGATGAGTCTATTAGATCCAATCATGCAAAAATTGTTAGAATCTTGTTCGGAATCCCATTCGGAATTCGCTCAAAAGTGTTCCCATCCTTTGTGGGAAAACCCAGAATTCTTTGTTCGCCTTCCTTTCAAGAAGAATGAAGACATAAATCCGACCAAGGCGAGTCATGTGGGAATGAAGCCAGAACATCTGACTTTAGCTCAACGAGAATGCTCAGAACTCTTGCAACAAGGCCTTATTGAAATCTCTAATTCTCAATGGGCCTGCGAAGCCTTTTATGTCAATAAGTGTGCCGAGCAAAACAGGGGAAAAATGAGACTAGTAATCAACTATCAACCTCTCAATCTTTTTCTCCAAGATGATAAGTTCCCTTTGCCATCCGGAGATTCTCTCTTTCTTTACTGGTTTAACCAAAGCCCACATCTATTCCAAATTCGACCTCAAAGCCGGATTTTGGCAATTGGGCATCCATCCCGAAGACAGACATCCAAAACAGGATTACTATCCCGAACCAAGACTTCCAAAGGGAAAGTACTTCCTTTTGGTCTAAAGGTAGCACCATCTCTTTTCCAAAAGGCCATGTGTCGTATATTCCAACCGATCTTGTCAAGTGCAGCAGTATACATTGACGATATTCTCGCTCTACGCGTCTGACGAAACATCCACCGTCAACTCCTTGAACAGTTTGCAGAAATTGTAAAGAAACATGGTATTATGCTTTCTCAAAGAAAGATGAATATTGCCCAAACAAAAATCGAATTCCTTGGTATGCACCTCAACAAAGAGATATACTATCCAAGGCCACATATTGCTCAAGAATTATTGAAGTTTCCTGAAGACAACTTCACCACAAAACAGGTTCAGCAATTTCTTGGGATAATCAATTATCTGAGGCAAATATTGCAAAGCTTCTGATCCCTTTGCAATCCATGCTAAAGAAGAACCCCCAACTTGGGGAAAAACTCAGACTAAAGCAAATGAGCTTAAGGAAATCATGCGAATCTCCCACCATTGCAAATACCATCAACAGGAAAATGATTCTTCAAACCGACGCAAGTGATGAATACTGGGCAGCTATCCTCTTTGAAGAAATTGATGGTAAGAAACTCCCTTGTGCTTACAAAAGTGGAAAATTTTCCCAAGCTGAAATGCATTACCATTCCACTTTCAAAGAAATCTTAGCAGTAAAAAATGGCATAAAAAAGTTTGAGTTTCATCTCATCGGCCACCACTTCCTGGTAGAATTAGACATGGCATCTTTCCCTCAGATGACCAAGTTTAAACAGAAGCAGATTCCACTTTCTCAGCTACTTCGATGGGCTGAATGGTTTTCGAAATACTCTTTTGAAACCAAACATATTCTTGGAAAGAAAAATGTGCTTGCTGACTTCCTCTCTAGACCAAAGGCACCAGCCGAAATTAACATGTATATCAAGAGGCCTCGCCTTCCATATGCTCAATTATGGAGTGAAATACAAGGTTGAGAAGATCAAAGATTTGTCTAGCTAGAAATATCCCCGTGAGATTATTCAACACATCCAATGACAATCTTGCCGAGAACCTGGAAAATCTCATGTGACAATGCCCTACGATCTATTCGATTCAATGGAGGTTCGATTCTTTATCCTTTTGGGTTAAATTCGAATTATCCATTCATTCATCCCCTTATCTGAAAGAAGATGATTTTCCCGATCAACTCAAGACGTTATTATGGTACTTAACCAATAAGTACTTAATAGCTATTGAAATTCCAACCGTGATTTTTATTGCCAACCTCACCAGATATTTTTACTCGGGAAAAATGTTGAAAAAGAAAGTGATAAGAATCTCTTAAACTTTCTAAATTGGTTCTATCATCCTAATCACTAGAAACAACTCTTGGAAAAAGAACGAGAACCACGACTCCAAATCCTGAAGTCTATACTATCCTGTTTTTCCGACGTCCACGGCATTTTTTCACAAATAATGGCACCATCATCGATACCGCACAAGAAATAGGAACCACATCCTACAAACCCCATCTAAATTGCAGAAAAGCTCGGATTCACAAATCTTATCCAAAATCTGTTAGATTTTGTGAACACCAGTACCGAGAACTCCAGAGAATCTTGTGCCAAGAAAACAAAACTATTCCTGAAAATGTTTGGAATAATGTACCCACTACGTGGGATCATTATGACCTAGAACCAGAAGCCAAGGAAGCACTTGAACAATACAAACAAGCTGCATCGTCTCAAGATCATGAAATGACAAGAACAGATGATATTGTCCAATCCTCAGGACCCCTATGCACGCTTTGGAGGTCCTCTGTCCCAGGATCCCTACGAACTAGGACCTTCGTCCCTATTCCAAAGCATGGATACATCCTTTTATGCACAGCCATCCAACTGGCCTCAACCAAGCATTCCTACCGACACTCAGGAAAGTGACAACACTAATTGGGCTCATGAAGAAGCATCCCATTGGGCTCATGAAGAAGCATCCTCATCACGAAGGCTGAGCCAAATCCTTTCACCTGAAGACCTTGAAGCCCTTGAAGCCCTTGAACAAAAGTATGAAACACATCTCCTAGAAGACAGCTCAGATGACTCAGTCTGTAGCCACAATGCTCGTGACAGACGAGACCGCTGAAAAGCCGTTGTCCGTACAATTTCACTATAGCACTAGGCTAGGGAAAGTACTGTTCACAGTACAGTTACTGTTCATAGTGTGCGAATAATTCCCTCCCGGAAGTTTCCGATGCCTCTGTTTGCTTTCGGACCCATGTTTTGTCCTGGTGACCTCTTATTGTCTATATAAGGCAAGGAGGGTGTAATGTGTTGGGTAGAGTCCCTTGAAGTAAAGTGAGTGTTTTATGCAAACTCTCTCTATGGCTTTCTAAAACTCCTTTTCTTCTTCAGCCTGATAGGATCCTCCGAGAAATGCAGCTTGGGTAGGTTAGAAACGTTTCCATCATGGAATCTTTGGGTGTCCCTAGGCTCTGAACTAAAGGGCTGAGTGGTTTTCTGCTAAAAGGTAGTCCCTGAAGGGTTCGAACGGGAGTTGTTCACCCACTGTGGGATGCATACTTGCAGAAGATTTACTCTCCTTCCCTGGTTCTAAGTCTAGGTCCATTCATGTGTCGGTAGTTCATGCTTGTGCGAGCAATGATTGAATATGAATTGTACTAACGTGCAGGAAGGAACTGAGCCAAGGTAAGTCATCTGCCTTGTGTACATAGATTGCCTTTAGGCGTATTTCCTTCCTAGTCGAAGTTTAGGAGGTGAACTTGCCGAAACATTGTCTCACCCCGTCGTGGGCTCAACATTTTCAAGTCCTTAGATGGCGATCGTGGAGGACCCAAAGCCCGAGTTTGGGGAGATGGAGACTGAAGGATCGATGGACGTGTCCGACTAGTTGGTCCTAGGACAGTTTCCCTTTTTGTTGAGCCGGTCTTTTTGTAGACAGCCTAGTGTTGTATATATAAACCTATGTGTTTATAAAAGACATGTTTTGGTTGTGATTGATTGCCTGATTTTCTATCCTAAGTTAATTGTTGTCATGGGTTTTGTTCGCTTCCACATGCATAATAAAATGAATGGGTCGGCAACATGTCCTAAGACATCGCAAATTTGTATCGACCACCGAGGGATGTGAGTGCACTCGAGGTTCGGGCGTAACAGAAAGGATTGACATTTAATTTAGTTCAATTGGAAATTTAGGTTATCGGACGTCTTGGGAAAAAGATACCCCTGTCCATGGTGCACAATACAGCACGAGACATGCACGTGGTTGTTATCTGTAAAGATTGTGCATGTCGGAGAGATGGAGGGTCAATTAAGACTAAAGCTTTTTCCAAAAAAAAATTAAGACTAAAGCACCAACTTTGCGTTACTTTTGAGACAAACCCTACACTGAGGTACTTGAGATAAATGCCCCACCTGAGGAGGTTTTCTGAAATTTTCTAAAAATTTAATTATGAACCTTTGTCAATTTGACTTGGTGACAATGCCTACTCGTGGCTTTCTGAGGATATCTCCTTCCCTTTCACAATTTATCCCCATTTGGGTCATAGGCGTCGATGATAGCAAGGACTCTCTACAAGACTAATCGGATGGTCAATACTATGCTGCCATTTTGCCACAAAGAAAGATTTCCTAACAAGAGGAAGAGGGCCTTGCACAAAAATCATATTGCCCCTACATCTTAACAAATACTAGATTTTCATTGAATCTCCATTTATCTAGCTGCGGAGATTCACGAAATATCAATACCATTTTTGTTGGTCCGTTTCTTTATCATCTCCTAATCTCCTAATAACATCTGTTGAAAGGACCATAAAAGAGGCAACAGCCATGGTCAGGCTCTATTTGGTGAATCAACAATCTCCCTCTGTTCTTGCCATGGAAGACTCTAGGTTGTACCAAATCCAGTGAGAAGAAAAGCAGTGTCAAAGACCCTGCCTGGCCTCATCTTTCACACCTGAACACGATCAACCTTCTCTAATTCAGATTTGAGACAGCAAACATACACCAATTCTAAAAGCTCCCCAAGAACAACGAATTTAATAAAAACGTAATCTCTGGCGAGGTATTTTAATTGGTCTTGGTCATGATGAATGCTTGAAGGTCCCAGAGATGCAAATTAATGTCAAGACTGAAAGGAGCTGACAGATACTTCTTTCTAGTCTGCAATGCATAAAAATTTTTGCATGAAAAATTTCGAGTGTCACTAAATTCTATGGACACTATTGTTTTCATTTTTTTCCAAGCACAACTGCAGTACCGAAAGCTCAACAATCAACATGTATATGCAAGTCTCACGGTCTACAGGTTTCTCAAACGAAAAGGACGCGACTGATTCAACAAGACCAGGCTAGCTTCTCTAGTGTTCTCTTAAAATTTTAGGAACAAGCAATATTATAATTATACACTATTCTAGAGTGTTCTTGTAAAAAATGCCAATAGTTGGTAAATGAGACAATATAATCTCCACCGAGAAGAGATATACAGCTGTCAACCGATGAACACTTAAATACAAAGTAGTCTCTTCCCCTCATTTGTATCATTTTATATGTATTATCAATGCTTCTCCTTATAAAGTTTCTCTATGATTTCGTGAGAATAACTTCCCAAGGCCGCAAGCATGCACTATTAGTACTGAGAGTCTGAGGATGTCAACAATTGTCTCCAAATAATACTTCACCAAGGAAAATGTTCTCGCAATTTTCACAACACCATATCGCAGCTACTTCCATGTCTAAAAAGAAACACACTCTCTATGACTATCTAGGATCTGTATCGATGCATACAGGTGAGGGAAAATAACAACACCGACACACCATCAGAATGTACTTTCAGCAGGTATAGTTTTCTTTTAAGGACGTCAAGGAAAAAAAATAAAATATCAAAGAAGAAAATCATATATAACAATCTTGCCCTTCGGATGAAAAGGGTAGCTAATCTCTGCTCTTCTAACAAATGGAAGTATAGAGGCCAAAGTCATGGAGCATCGTTCTGTTGCTATGGACAAATTTTCAGCTTGCCAAATATGTCAAAGCCCCTTTGAAGATTCTGCCTGGTGGTGCTCCAGGTTACGAAGTACAATTCTTGCAAATATCTTCGCCTCAATTGGTGCAGTCGCAGCAGCAGCTGTTGCTCGCAGAACTCTAGCAGCTCCGGCATTTTGCATAAGTTTTGCATGGTGCAAAGCATGGCGGCCACCAGGAATGGTAAACTGCAATATGGACATGCCACAAACAATTATGTTACGTTTGGGAAACAAAGGAAAACGGAGGGAATGAAAATTTGGATGAAAAATGGAGTATAATTTAAAATTTTTTGTCGAAAGGATAGGAGAAAAATTTTAAAATTTTGTAGGAGGCTAGTTACCTGGAGAAGAGCAAATGCTGCACATGCTTTGAGTACAGAAGGATTCTTTAACATGGAGATAAATCTTCCAATTTCAGCTCCACTGAGAAATAATTAGAGGGAGAAGAACAGAGGAAACAAATAACAATAGAGTGTGAAAAGAGCAGCTGACAAAAGAAAAGACACAGAAAGTGGCCACTTGTTTATCTGCTGAAACACTAATTCCTCTTTGCCTAGTGCTCCCATGGACAATAAAACAGTAATACAACTTCTCTGATAATCATTCCACATCTTTTAGAAAGGAAATTGCTTGACGTGATTCCCATGCATTACACAATTTATATGTCAAACGACCTACCTCTGATTTCTCATTAGCAAAGATAAACGCAGTAAAGATATTTAAATAAGCTAATCAATCAAATTAAGATAAAAAGAGGAATGGATAGCAAATTCATAGATAAAACTTCAGGCAAGAACATCTACATATTTGCGGCGGTAGAATTGAATTGGATATGAGGGAAGATGGTGGGACCTGCATCTGAGATGTCCCGCTTCTTGAATACGAGCCCCTTCTGTCACTTCTGCTAATGCTGCAGGAGCAGACGATGCAGCTGCAGCAGTGAAAGCTTGCCGATCAGAAAACATGAGGATAAAAGCTTCAATGTGCTTCAAAGCCATCCTTCTGGACCCATCTAAGCTCACAATCTTAGAGGTGCTTTCTGATGAAGTCCCAACCAATGCATATTCATCCATCCTGCAAAATAGATCAAGAAGTTTCAGTATATCAGTTTCTTCATGTTAAGATAATAAAAACTCTTCCAATATGAGGACATATGCAACAAAGATTCCTTTTTCGTTGAGAGCTAATAGACAAATGCACCGACTAAATGAAATGTCACACAACTCAGGGCCCAAAAGCAAGTACTTCCATTACAGCATAATCAAAAGGTATTTTGCAAACTATTTTCAGATTACATTACATTCCATCCTCAGCCAAATATCATAATAAAAATAAATAAATAAATAATAAAAAAATAAAAAATTGGCCCATATGCCAAAAGTAACACGAACTTCCAAATATACCAAAGGCAAAAAAAAAAAAAAAAAAAACACAAACTTTGGACAAAAGCCATTCATTTCAAATTCAAACTGAGATGTTAGATCTGTTATTTCTCTCAAATAAGAACATGCTTTACCATCTAAGTGATGGCATAGATAACCAACGGATGAGCTTCCAACATAGAAACAAAAAGCAATAGGCACCATAGCTAAACTAACAAATTCACAGATTCTTCAAATTCTGAGTCTGTCCTGGAATTGCAGAACGAACTTCCAAGTCACTCAAAGTTGTGTCTCTATAGTGAATATTAACAGAAATAAACGTGAGAGATCAACTTCATTTGAGAAGATATATGATGTGCACTACAAAGTTACCAGGTAAAGGAACAAGACCCATTATACTAAGCTGTCGGGTTAGAAAAAAACATACCTGCCATCAAACATATATGCCAAAGCTAATGCAGCCATGAAACGTGCCATTTTGGAGACCGATGAAGAACAAAGATGAACAAGAGCAGGAACTCCCCCTTCCTCCACTATGCGGAGAGCATTACCAGGGTTGAAAGCAAGATTCCAAAGAGCACCAGCGGCAGTTTCATGGACATCCTGAAAATATCATTGTGAATCACATTCAATTTATCTGCTTACATGTACAAACATTAACTAAAACTTGTGGACTTCATAACTGAGTGGCTCTGTGGCATTTAACTCGCCAAAGAGAAGGATAAATCAGATACACTTTGTTTGAAATACAGACACATAGGTATAATAAAATCATGTCGTGTGAAAAGCCACGCCTAGCAGCGACAAAGCTAAATTAAACTGCAGGCATACATCAGAGTGGTTGAAAGACTCACTTCAGCATCAGATCGAGCCAGAGCAATCAAAGGAGCAACACCACCTTCTCGACCAATAGCAACACTACCAAAAAAATCTGTGGGTTAGCATCGTAGAAAAGAACAGCAAGTATATTGAGTAGAAAACAAAGATGCTGAGGGACAATCTGGACACACTCTACTAAGGGAAGACACATCATGCAAAAGAGAATAAATAATTTTCATCATGCTATACATAATGTTATAGCACTAACAATATCTAGCTCAAGCAAAACCATATTTTCCTATGCATCCAATATTATGACACTAGCTAATTCACAGAACAACAGAAATCCTGTATGTGAGTATCAAATTTGTCAAGTCACTTGAGTGGCCTCCATTTTATTTTCTGGATTTTATTTCTTTTACATATATAAGGGCATTATGGTCATGTACAATTTATATTGGATATAAATATACTGCGATAGGTGTAGGGTTTTGATA
Organism: Eucalyptus microcorys; assembly: GCA_014182515.1. Taxonomy (NCBI): domain Eukaryota; kingdom Viridiplantae; phylum Streptophyta; class Magnoliopsida; order Myrtales; family Myrtaceae; genus Eucalyptus; species Eucalyptus microcorys. The sequence continues at coordinate 31,909,087 of CM024565.1, read as the reverse complement.
ACACAGAAACTGAGAGCCCCTTTTCAGCTTTTACAATCTGTTTCTTCCTCTCTTCCTCTCCTCTCTATTTCTTCTCTCTTCCTTCTTTTCTCTTAGCTATTTACCGCAGGTTTTCTGATCAGCTTTGCGACAAAATTAATGCATACGAGTCTTGAGAAGTAATCAACCACAAATTGGCTCTTCACAAGCCGTAAAATTTATCCATGCTTAATCTCACTGGCAATATTATCTACACACGCTCGCGCGCACATATATATCCATTATTTCTATTTTCTTCAGGCACAGAAACATCCATGTCTTATTTTGAGATTTCAAGCTTCCATTCAATGTTGGACAAATTGTATTAAGCCCTAGTCTTAGCCCTTATAATGACACTTTGCTTCACGACTATTTCGAAAAGCTGAGAGAGGATCTTTTTTCTTGTCCTACCAAGATGCCAGCACATGAGCGACATGACTGCTAACCCAACAAGAAATACCATAAGATAGATGCCACCAACTCAACCTCATCAAATATGTCTTGACTGATCTCTTACAAGTCAATTTCCCTTGTTGCCTAAAACACATTCAAGTTCACTTTTCCCTTTAATTACTGATTCTAACAAATAGCAATTACTTTCACTTAAAAGTATCAATCATTTCTTAGTAGTGGGAATGGCAGCAGGATGAGTTGCCAATGGGGACTGGTCCCAAACTAGAATTCAATAGCTTTTTCTCGTCCCAAACAGAGCAACCTTATTAAGGTAGCTACTCTTGGCATCAAAACTCAACTCTGGAGAGAAAACGGGGTTCTGACCATCTCCCCCACCCCAAATCCAAAATTTTGGCATTTCCTTAACTCAAAGAGATGCTAACTTATTCGAATTGCTCAAAATCCCAGAGAATTATTGAATTAATTTTGAAATAATGCCACTTTGCTAGTATAACAATTATTGAGACAGGTTTGAATATTTAAAAGGTCCTTAAGGCTAAAACCGTCCAAACTCCATAGGGTCTCTGCGATATTGTCACTTGTACCTGGAACTTGACAATCGAAGTTCCTAGTTGGTTTGATCAATTAATAGAATCCAACAAATTGACCCATTATCATCCCCACTTAATAGATACATTTCACTAAATCATGCTTGCATGAAAGGTATGGGCATGTCAATTTCTTGCTAGATACAAGACAAGGCCCACCAAAATCCATATTGAAAGCAATTCCAGAATGCATCGAACCATATGTTATTGAATTCCTAAAGATGCATGAAGGCATGCACAGGAACTTAACAGTGCATTTTCACACAAACGTGCACAGTTATATATCCAATTTAGAAATATGAGACTACCTATTGGCTTCTGAAACTGATAATCCCCAAAGAGCACCAGCTGCTCGCTCTTGTAGACCTGGGGAGGCATTCGAACATGTCTGTGCGAGAGCAACCTATGAATCAACGTAGAATGAATGATCAACTCGTTTTTCTGGACCAAAATTTTGGCCATTAAAGATTACCATCAAGATTTATTAGGCTAAATACAGAAGGTATTCCCACAATTCTATACATAGTGATACGAAGGCAATAGATTCAACTGTAAAGAGCATAGTATATAATGACTACCATCCTCGTAGAGTGATGATCATGGAGCATTTACGACGAGAGTTCTCATTTTCTAGTTTTTGTCAGACAATGTCCATAATAATGGGGCAAGAAGACATGCCAACGTTATGTCAGGAAACAATTTTACAGACAGTTGCACTCCTTGGAGTGCATTATTTCCCACTTTCCCTTGCATATATTATGTTCAAAACAGATTATCAGTCAAGACAACAAGTAAACAGCTAAAAAAGTTCAAAAGCCCAGGGCAGTCAAGGCCAACAGAGAGCATGTGAACTGGACAAGTTGCACCTTTCCCAAATCAATTCCACATCCCAGTATAGAAAAGAGGTAATGGTAGCACTACACCAGTTCGTTTATCCATACTGTGACTATACTTTCATGACATGAGAATGAGTTTATTCTCATTAACCTTCAAAGAAGGCAGGTGCTGTTTACAGTTCTGCCATCTCATGTAATCCTATATTGTGCACAATAGTAGGAAATTGCAGCCGAAGAGCTTGATGAGAAGCCATTGCAATGAAGTTAATATAAACACCATACCAAGGCCTCCACGCCACCTGCTGATGCAATCGCTTCGCGATTTCTGTCATCGAAAGACAGATTCCATAGTGCGCCAGCAGCTTCTTGCCTGTTTGATGAGTGCACAAAGTATTACAGATCAACCTCATTGATCATATGCAGAGAATAGGAGTAAACCACATCATATATTTGAAGAGCAATACTCATTTATGCATTCACAATTTAACATGATTATTGCGAGTAATAAAATCAGATCAACCCTCAAATTTGCAGGGACTTTCTTAAGTTGTAGAAGGCTAAAAAATTTCATGCAAACATATGCATTGATATTTAAACTTATACATCTGATTCTTCAGATGAAAATACAACATCAACAGGCACTCCTTCACCGGCAGCTGGGATTACAAACAGCAGAATCCGAAAATTTACCATCAAAATGAAGCTGAGTTGGAAACTTATTTCTTGCAATCTGTTGCTGGATATAGACTTTAGGAGGTCGGGTTGAAAGCTGTTTTAGCTCGTCTTTAAGAATGAAAAGTACCAATAAAGATTCCAAACTAAGAAGAGCTAACTGTTTCAGGTGACCTGATTACAGGAATGCTGAGTTCTTGGATTGGAGAGACCAAGGCTATATTAGAAGCAAATCTATAGAAAAGAAGTTGAATGTGCCTCTGGTACACACAGGCTGATTGTAAATTCCATGGCAATGTCCTATAGTAGGACTACTACTAATATGTTTATGAAGCCCCTATTAGAAAAGGTTATCGTGTGAATGGAGTTAGGAGAAAAAGAGCTAACATCCCTTAGGGTGGCATTTGCAGAGAATCAAGATGGAATTCATTGAGTTTCCACATGTTTAAAGAGTCCTGGTCGTATATTAGGTTTACTTCTTTAGGTAGGAATCCAATTGATAAAGGTTTGTATGCCTATTTACTAGTCTCAGAAGGGTTGTTATAAGATTTAGAGCATTTTCATGATGAATTAAGTTGTCTCTTTCAAGGAAGATGTTCTTTCTTTTTCCTGGCTTAGGCATTCGAAAGACAATTGTCCGGATCGTATGTTTCCTCTTGAATTGTATCTATTTAGCGAACCCCTATCTCTCTTTGGTTTATCGATGAGGGATGACGAGAGCCTCACTAGTTTCCCGCCATATTCAATCCCGGACTTCATGACTCTGACCATCTCTGCCAGAGCAAAAGTGAGAGCCAGCAGCAATTGTAAAGAAAGGGGTCTGGGCACTCCTAGCAGCAAATCAAGCAAGGCGTCTCTCGTACCTTCGATTTTCTTCTTGGTGTCGAATACCTTCTCAGGGTTTTATCCCAACATCAAAATCCCAAGGGGTGTGAAGTCTTTGAAATGCCCCCTTATTCCTCTCTCCCCAAATCAGCCAAAAAAACAAGGAGAAGAATCATCTTAGTAATCCGCTCCTTTCTAGCACACAAACCGATTTTCCCTCTCCATGCACAAAGTTGTGTTGCATTGAGCCAGAGGACACCTATATCACTCCTAAATTTTCAAAAGCCATAGTCCAAATCTTTCTCATCTAGCTACAATGCGAAACTAAGTGATTCACACTTGACTCTACACTCTTGCACAAAAAACATCTATTAAAGTAACAATGAGTCCCCAGTCTGCTTCCCAAGCGAAAAAGGAAACTTCAAGGGAACATTGACCTTCCAACTAGATTTCCATGGAAGGAGCGTGCTCTGTTGGAATTGCATCTAAGAAAAGATGAGACCAAAATAGTAGGATTTGACAGAAAAAGTTCCAGAGGCATGGCAATTCCACCTTAACATATCACCCTCTCTCATATCTAACACTGCTTGATACAACAATTTGAGGCATTGGTGAGCCAATTACTGAAGCCCAAGAGCTCGGCTAAGGCACCGCTAACGGTGACTAAATAAATTTAAGAAAGCGTTGAGGTCCCAATCTTGAGCCCCATGGAAAAAGTTAATCTCCTCCACCATTTCTTCATTGTTAGTCTTCCAACATTAGTAAAAAGGAGGAGAACCCGGTGAGTTATGGGAATTTACAGCTTGAAGAGTGGCTAGAGATGTTATATAGGAGTAGCTTCTCTTCGCATTAAAGGATAAAGACAGAATGAATCAAAAGAAATTCAAGAAAGTTAGACGGACCAGAATGAAAGTTAAAGATTCTCTATTGTAGAAGGTGCTGATAAGGAAAGACAGCAAGGTACATCTTAAGTGCCTACACCCCACCCCCCTCTCAAGTACATATGCAAGTGATAAATGAGTTACAAGAGTGTAGGAGTTATTACCTTTATAGATGAATCAGGAGAGTTAGAATTGGAAATAAAAAAGTAGTCAGACTTGATATAAGGGTGGTTATGGATAAGATAGGCATCACATGCTGATCAGAATTTTCAGAGTGACAAGAATGCCGGAAGATGATCAATGAACAGGCATTAAGCTGATGAATAATGAAATTTTGGAGGAGGAGGAGGAGGAATTGAGCATATGTTGAGGTGATAAGAGTGTTTTCGAAAGAAATTTGGTTTGATGCCGGTGAGACCAATTATGGATACTATCTTATTCGTAAATAAAAGAAATCATGGACTGAAGGAGTTATAGATGAAAGATATTATCATGTGAATTCACAAAACTGAAGGAAAAATGTGAAGGAAAAGATGTGCACAAGCAAGTATCCAAACAATAAAAGACCTATGATGAAGCTGTGATTTCACCAAGGACATTTGGTGGGTCAAGAAATTACGATAGAAGTGAACTTACTTGCCTTTTTTCTCTTTCTTGGTTACAGATAAGCCAGCTTAAAGGTTCAAATTCGAAGCCTTACCTCCCATGTCCCAGCAATAAGTATAATGACAAGATCACTAGACACATTCAATATTTTGTTACCCAGCACAAAGATTTCACAATGAGATAAGCTTTAATGAGTGAGACAGAGACAGAAGTAGGTGGAACTTTGGGGAACTAAAAGTTTTCATCGAAGTAGATAAAATAAGGGGAAAAAACATTGTATATTTGGAATTTTTGTATCAAAGTACACCCAAAAAAAAAAAAAAAAAAAAAAAGCATTTAGTATGAGATGTATATTCAGTGAGAGGAATATTATAAATTAATGACCTGCGAGGACAGGTAGAGAAAAGAAGTATCACAAAGCAAGCTGCTCAAGTATCTTGGGTCTAATTTACAAAGAGAACGAGGAATTAATGAAAAATTCAAGTACAAGATATTAGTGAGGCATGAAATATAGAAATGCATTCTGCATCTTCTTTGTGACCAAAGTATGCTGCTTAAGCTCAGGAGAGATGTTGGACTGCTTATGTTTTATGGGAGAGAATTTTTTCTGCAACATGTGCAAAATATGATTTTGAGGAGATTAATGCCCAATCTATGTGCAAGAACTGAAGAAGAAAGAATTAAAATATGAATTTATTGAGAAAATTGGTATGGCTATACTATGGATAAAACGAAAGACCTATTTAAGGTGATTTGAACACTTGAAAGTTTGAAATATTGATATCAAGAAGCTTTCTGAGAAGATGTGATGTGATAATTGAGACACATGCCAAAAAGGGTAAAAGAGCCCATAAATAACAACTTTAAAAAGGATCTTAAAGTTTTTATATTGATTATGAAATTCCTTATTGTTCACAATGCAAAATTCCATTCTTTCACATTAATAGATTCATATTACAGTTTTTATGGTAATTAACCTTCACCCAGTATCACCCCCAAACAGAAAATTTCCTATTTCTCTATTTTCTATTTAGCTTCCACGCCTACTCCTGCACTTTTTTCCACATTCACTCATTTATTCTCAAGTACATATAGCTTCCAAGCATTAATCTCATACAAAAACCAATCGTTTGCAGTTCAACATAATTCCCCATCATAAAAGAAACGTACCATGTACTTTTATTTTTGTTTGTTTGAGAGTATTCATGCTATTTTCTTCATGCACCTGCTTCATGAGTTCTCAAAACTTATGCATATCATAAAATTGCTGTCTAAGGAATGGCCACAAAGTACAGGGGCTTCCATCTAGGAAAAGTTCCGCACATGACAAGACAAAAACTGAGTCATTCAATTTATAGAAAAACATATTCATAAATTACCTGACACCTTCATGGGGAGATCTTGTCAGTTGAACTAGTGCTTCGAGAGCACCCACCTCTTGCCCTACTGCTGCATTATTACCATTACTATCTCCATGAGCAGCTAAATTAGCCAAGGCCCGAGCAGCCTGTAAAGTTTGACGCCATTCAATTGAAAAATGTGTCAGTACTCTCACCCTTAACCAAGAGGAAGAAGTCAGCATTATGTTTCTAGCATCATAAGAGATCAGTGGTACGTTATCAGAAGATCAAGATATACAGTGAATGCTAAAGGCAAATAGTAATGAGAGTACTACCAACACACATATCATGAACAAGAAGAATATTATTTATCAGCTCAATTCCTTCAGAAAACTACCCCCATGATTGACGAAATGACCATTATGCAAGATTAATTCCGGCTCTTCACTCTTCATCCTTAAAAACCAGAAGAGTGCACTTGTTTGGCTAAAAAATTTTCCTCATTTCAGATGCTGGATACTGTACTACAAATCTATGCTGCTTGAAATGCTTAAGTAGGCATCCTTATCAGTAAAATGCTCCATATTGTGAAAACTGTTAACCTGTAAACTATTTTTATGTTATGATTTCTTTGTATGGAACCTGTTTCCCCAGAGAAAAGAGTTATTTACTTGAAAGTTGAAAAAAATGCACCAGATGAAATGACACAAGGCTACTTAGTAATGGATGATAGTTATGGCAATTTTAGATAAAGCTGCCAGATATTTTGGTGCTTATCGGTCTGTTATTTCACACCACTCTCGTGATATTTTAATCTGAATAGAATGAAGCACAGCACCTGCTCCTGAACACCCTCGAACTTGCAGTTGCGAGCAAGCATAACTAAAGCATGCACTCCACCAGCCAGTGCGACTTCCATGCTACACTTGTCGTCAGCTGCCAAATTTGCCAGAGCACCAGCAGCACGTTCCTGAAGACAAGTGAAGGACCAATCCGCTAGTAAATCATCCTAAATCATTGATTTAGAAACAAATGATAAAAGAGAAATTGCTTGCAGCTTGAACCGATGTAAAATGGGAAAATTTGTACCAAAACACCATCACCACCAGAGGACCACTTGAATATAAGATCAACTAGAGCTTTTACTCCACCAGCCTCAGCAATAGCACCCTGACAAGAAACCATTATCAATATCAAAACAAAACACAATATCCTGCAAAAGTGATAAGCAAGCAACAACAACAATACCTTATGCTCTTCTCCAACAGAAAGATTCCATAAACCTCCAGCTGCCTCTTCAGCAACCAGCCTGTTCATTGACCTCGCCAAACTAGCAAGAATATCGATTCCACCTTCTTCTGCAACAGCTTTTGCAACATTGACATTCACAGACAAATTTGCTATAGCCTGAAACATACCAAGAGGTCAACACATCAGACATTAAGTTCTCAATACATGTCATTTCTATGTGTTCCAAAATTACTATAATTATGAAAAGAGAGTATTACGAAATCAATCAGGTTTTCCGCAAAAAAGAAGGAGAAAATTTAATCGGATAGCTCCAAGTACCAGAAAAACCTTACCTTTGCAGCCTCTGATTGTAGCCCTTCCCGCCAAGATTTAGCAAGGTCTAGGAGGAGGCGTATGCCTCCATCTCGCATGACTGCTTCAGCTCTTCCTCGATCAATGCTAGCATGTTCATCATCAATGACAACAAAAGTTGCAAGTCCAGTTGCTGCTCTCTCTTGCACATCTTCTTGAGAGCTCTGCATCAAGATGAGCAATAATGGAGCACCTTGCTTCAACCAGAAATCATCTAAACCCTGTGGATTGTTCTCCGCACTTCGTAGAAGCGAATGTGATAGAATCCACTCAAACCAACTCATCATCTCATCCATGCACTTATGAGTTTTCTTTGAGTTTCTCCAGTCCAAAAATACAGTCTTCCCTTTGCTCGTGATATCGACAAATAAAGAAGCTATCCCTTCAAAGATATCCGTAAAATGAGCGAGTAACGATTTTCCTTTAATCTTGGGCACAATAAAATTGACATCTCCCTCTAGAACGGGACAATTCAAGGCACACAGAACTTTTAAGCTTAGGGATAAGTTCAACAATCTTGAAACAGCAGCCGGACCAACATCAGTTCGAGAAACATCCAGCCCAACTAAGTTAGGTAGCTTATGCCAAACATGTGAAACCACACCCCACTTCAAATTTGAAGTCCCGGCAACTGAGAGAAATCTAAGAGATGCCACATTTCCCAGTGCCAACTCATCAACTTTCAGACAATCCAAGAACCCAACATCAGTCAAATGTGGACAATGTTTTCCTAGAGCATTAATGGCATCACCTTGCACATCCCTAATTCCTGAAAGCCGAAGTTTAGTCAACTTAGGGCAGCAGAAAGCTATCTGTTTGATAGCATCACTAGTGATCCTCTCGCAGAAGTCAGGGCCAAGTTGAAGGCACTCGAGCAACTCATGTCTCGCAGCAATTACAGATAGAGTTGCATCAGTTATTTTCCTGCAGTAATCACCACTTATTTCTCTTAAGTTCCTAGCTTGGAGAAAAATTATTGCATCAGCCGACTCGGCTCCTCGAAATCTGAGCTTCTGCAGATTCCTGCATCTAGAAGCAAGTGAACTTGCCATCGCCAAATCGCACTTGTGCGCTCGAAGATCCAATGAGTTCCACAAACAAGAAGATGTGCCCAAGCATCTCCATGTCTTACAACTCGATGCCAAGCTCGCCCTGTCACGATAATTCAGACAGGAAAACAGCTGAATCACCGTGTCATCGGGCAAGCAAGTCCAATCCACATCCCCATTCCGCTCCGAAGTCGAAACTTCCTCCTCAAATTCAGTATAGCTATGTGCAACCACCTTCTCCTTTCCCTTCCTGGAAACCTTCCGCCGCAGCCTACGACTCATGTTTTTGATCAAACAGAGGAAAAACCCAAGCTCCCACTAATTCTCAACCTCAAATATATAATCCATCATCTAAAAAAAAAATATAAAACACCAGCAAAGCTAATACTTGAACTCACGACACACAAAGCGATCGAGCAAACTCGCCTCTCGAAACCCAATTGCCCAAGACCCATAAGCAACCTATTCAAGCAGCATTACCAATAACCCAAAACCCTTTTGGCATAAGAAAACCCTCAACAAAGAACCAAGCATGAATCGGAGTTTTGATTGTCGCCCGTAGGGAGAGAGAAATGATGCACACCGCACGAGAATCAGAAATCAACAGAAGCGCCCACTCACAACCAGATGAACCCAGAATCCGCTCAGATGCGCTGCGAGGAGGGTCTCGAATTCAGATAAGAGAGCAGCGTGAGAATTCAGGTTTTCCAAAATGCATGAGTTGGAGACGGAAGCAAGCCCTCAATGCCTTTTGGTTTTATATGTACCTCTCTTTCTCTTCCCGTCTAGTCATGTGCTCGCGTTCAACAAAAAATTACATGGATTAAAAAAGAGTCACCCTCCCATTTTGCTAAATTGCCAAAGGGTAAAAAAACAAGAGGGGAAATTACAGTGTGAAAATTTGCAAAAATTGGATATTTGTTTTTTCTATTAAGAAGGATATAAAGCTTCTTTAGTTTTTTTAGCACAATTTTTGTAATGCCCAACATTCTTATTAAGGCTATTTGCATACTAGACAAAGTTTTGGATTAAACCGATGCATGATATTTCTAGGATTTTCTTGGCCTTCAAATAGTCGATTCTCGGTATCGTGTTCTTAAATTGTTAAGAATGAATAATCGCAATTCACAATCAATGTACATTCCCAAGTTGGCTTTTCAATTGATCGTACATGGATTTCGTTGCCATGTTTGCCACAATTATTGTTTAACGGAAATTTGATAAGTGACTTAATCGAGTCAATCTTCCTCTTCAATATCGTATAGTGCTTGATTAGGGAAAACTTGTAAATCTCCAGGTAGGTCGTTGAATTATCAAAAAGATATGGGCACTCCGCATCAATAGATACGCCAGAGTCAGCTTTTTAATTTATCGTACATGGTTTTTGTTGCCATGACGGCCACAATTATTGTCTAACGGAAATTTAATAAATGATCTCTTGATTGAGTTGACTGTCCTCTTCAAAATTGCATGACGTTTAATTATGTAGAACTTAGTAACAGTAGGAAAATATTTCAACACTTCGAGCTAGTAAATAATTGGCCCACAAAATTGTATTTTCGTAGATAGTTTCGTATATTTTCTTGGCTTTTTCAAAGTACGCAATTAGAGTTTCTATAAATACTCTTGTTTCTTAATAAATCTTGTAAAAAATCTACTAAGTAATTCCTTATGACTTTTACGGTCATTTTGTGAAAACAATTTAGATAACTAGGTGTTTTCTAACCATGATGGAAGTTTGACCCTTCACTTCAAATCAAGACCTTGATCACATGCCCATTAACTTGTCTATAGAAAACCTCATTAATTAAAGTGAAATTTAAAAAGAACTCCATTAGGTAGATTAAGTGATTAAGAACAGATCTTGTTCATGGACTACGCGTATGATAATAAATTAGTACCATATTTAGGCACTTACCCAGATTTAATTTATTTATTACAAAACTCATGAGATCAGTGAGGTTATTAGATGTGCTTTCAGTCCATTTATGGTTGAGATTCACATCCTTTAGAGATAAATAAATGGCAGCAAGTGATGGAATTAGGTAGCTTCCCAATATACTTCCCAATTTTCCAATTTAGTCAACATATTCTACATTTATGGAAGATTTGAACAATCCAGCGTATATTCACTAAACTTACTTTGTATTAGCCTCACAAAGGGCTACTGACAATTAAATTTATAGATAATTTTTTTGTGGGATGAAAGATCATTGAGGTGTTCTATATTTTTGTAAGGATGGCTCCGATTCCGTGTCTTAAATGGCTCCACCTGACAATCTTTCAAGTTTAATTGACCATAATGCCCATGAAAAAGATGTATTTTCTCTTAAAGCCCTTTTCCTCTCTATTGACTATTAAAAGCACATTCGAATAATAAAGCTCCAAGCGCATTATAGTAAACTACATCATAGGGCCTCATCTCCTCAGACTTCCATGAATTAGAGTATTGCCAAAGTAAAAGCAATACTCTAATTCAATTTGGACTTTATTGTTCCTGAAAAATTCTAGGTCAAGGATCATCACATATTCTTTCAATTTTGCCAACCAAAGAAATTTAGCTCTTTTATATATAATGTCTAAAGAAATTCAAATTATGTCTTGAATTTGAGTTTGTAAAGAAACTCAATCCAAATAAGTTTCCCAATTTCAGTAGATTTACTAATTTGAATAGGTTTACTAAAAGAGGTTCATATTTTGGGTTGTAAATATATACATAAAGTATGAGAGGCGAGTGTTAGCTTTTACCCATTTTCTATAATGGAATCTTATATTGTTCTCCTGTTAAGCAGGTTCCTCTAACAAAGCTACACAAATCAGGCCTTCGATTTATTTACTTGTTCTCCTAATTTTATTGTTCAATCAACTTTTTTCCTTGCAATAATTTGTATTAGAGCCTAATTTGATTAATTCAAAGTGCATGGATGGCGTTACAAAATGGAAAAGCGAGAATTAATAAATTTGATGAGAAAGATTTTGGTTTTTAAAAGATGCATATTGAGAATTATTGTACTAGAAGAACCTACACTAACTCTTGTATGGGAAGAAGCTAAGGCCAATGACGCAGCCTCATAAGGATTTGCCGGATAGATAGATGATTGGTGTTATAGAACAGATTTTGACTCATAATGTCCCGTTTAACATTATGAAAGAGAACACCAATACATGACTAATGAATATCCCATAAAACATGTATAGAAAGCCCTCCACAATCAATAATGTCTAATTGATATGACATTTTTTTTTACTTAAAGATTGGCAAATGTGTGTCAGTTGCTAAGCATTTCAATGAGTTCAATGTGGTCATTAATCAATTAAATTCGATTGAGATTGACTTTGATAATAAGGTACATATTTTGATTTTATTATCCTTATTGTCCGTTAGTTTGAATGTTATATTTACACCATTAGTATTTCTCTTGGTCAAAAAGCTTACCATTTAATGGAAAAATTACAAAAAAAGTCATAAACCTATTGCAAGTATATCAATTCAATTCCAAACCTTTTAATTTGGTCAATTTAGTTATAAACATTTTGACAAATTGCCAATTCAATTCATCTAGTCTATTTTGGCTAGAAATTGGTTTATTTTTATAATTTGTACAAATTGTTTATTAATTTCTCTGGCCTTGCAAATTCAACAAGAGTGAGTCTCACCTAACTAGCCTCTGGCGAGGTCAACCTCGCCCAATGACGACAAAGCAAGCCTCATCAGCCCAGCCCTAGCAAGGTCGACCTCGCCTAGCAACGGCAAGTTGTTGGCGACCTCGCTTAGCCCTCATCTGGCATAATGAAAAAGAAAATAACAAGGAAAAAAAAAATAGAGAAAACAGGAATAAAAAAATTCATTAACCTTTTAAAAAATTATAAAAATTGTTCATGTCAGTGACGATGGTGCCACGTAAAATGATTGACCTCTACGTCATCGATTTCCGACCAAAATCAGCTGATGGACTTGATTGGTGAATTGTCAAAATGTTTATTATTAAATTGATCAAATTAAAAAGTTCATGACTGAAATAAGTTTTGGATTTTCTGGTAATTTCTCCCCACTCAATGACGTTCACGATTTGCTCATGAGAGAAGACATTCAAAAAAGAGAATGCCATGAACCTGTTTGATGATTTAAGGTGTGTTTGGTTCAGCTTTCCTTAGTAAAGACATTCCAAAAAGAGAATCTGTAGAACATTTTTGCTTGATGATTTAGGGTGCATTTGATTCATCTTTCTTAAAGGGCTTTTGGCATCCAAAACTCCTTGGGAAATGCTAGGGTATTTAGGCTGCGTTTGGGAACTGCTTTCCAAGGAGCTTTGGGAGGCTAAAGGCCTTTGGGCCAAAATGAAGGTGTTTGGGAACTACTTTTCAAGGGGCTTTAGGGGGATGCTAGCATTTGCAATGCTGAAAGCTCAAGACAAGTCCTAGGCTGCCTTGGGCTTTCAGCATTCTCGGAATGCCTTAGGTACTGTTCATGCTACTGTTCATCTTCCTTCTCCAGCCACGCCGCTGATCAGAGATGAGCTCGAGAGGCCGGCGAGGTCACGGATGAGGTCGGCGAGGTCGTGGCGACCGTTACCAGCCAATCGCGAGACCTCGACGAGTCGTGGCAACCGCCCGCGAGTCCCGGCAACCGCCTGCAAGTCGCGTCACCGCGACCCAGCTCTGGGTCACGTGACCTCGCAGTGACCAACGCGATCCAAATCTGGGTCGCCGGAGGTCGCGCCACCTTGTGGCAACCGGCGCGATCCAAATCTAGTCGCCACGAGGTCGCGCGACCTCCGACGACCCAGATTTGGGTCAACCGACCTCCATGAAGGGCTGCCCGGGGTCGCTCGACCCCAAGCAACCCTCGTCGGAGGTCACCCGACCCTAGGCGGCCCTCACCGGTCATCTCCGGGGGTTGCTTGAGGCCGCCGCCGGCCACCTGTCTCGCCGACGGCTACCTACCCTTGCAAGTTAATTTTTTTTTATTTTTCTTTTGATAATTTATTTTTATCACCAAAGCCTTTGTAAATGTAATTCCCCCAAACACCATTTTGCTCAAAGGTATTTCAAATGGGCTTCCAAACTACAATTTAGCAAGTTTTCCTAGGGGGCTTTCGGCAAAATGTTGGCTTTGGAAAAGTTAAAAGCCCAATGTTGATAAGGATTAGCATTGACCTTTTAGCATTTAGCCAAATATTGAAACTAACTTTCTTTTACCACAACTACTCTCATCAATTCCTTAATTTTTCGGTTCTACCCTCATTACTGTTCATCTTTTTTTAGCAAGGATAATTGGCAAGGGTAGTCGACGAGGCTAAATCGGGCTAGTGAAGCGTAGGCAAGGTTGCATGACAGCCATCTTGGTCGCACGACCCTAGGCAACAAGACCTAAGGTTGTGTGACCTCAACCGACCGCTTGGATCACAATGCCTAGGGTCATGGGACCCTCGCCGGTCGCACAACCTTAGGCGATGGTCCTTGACGATCTTAGCCCTTCATTGGAGGGTTTGATATTTCTAATAAAAAAGAAAAAGAAAAATTAGACCCAAAAGCCTTTTGCAAATATATATATATTTGTCAAACACTATTTAGAACAAAGTAACCTTACAAAGGATTTATTATTACTAAATGCAATTTGTAATCTCCCAAGGGAGTTTAGGTCAAAGACATTGGCATTTTCTCAAGACTCATTTGTAAAGTCGAAGCAACCCACCCTTAATGGGTGAAGCTAGAAGAAGAAATTTTGAACAATTTGCACTCAGCTTCTAAAGTGAGAATTCCAAACGTTTCAATCAATTATGCTAATATTTAGGGATTAAAATCTAGTACTAGACCTATTAAATGGTTAAGTCCATATCTGCTACATCCCCTTTCAGTGGAAAGAGGAGGAACACCGATCAAACGTATTATAAACGATCCTAAGGCGTTCTGAAACGCTACTCATTGGAAAATCAAATATTTTTTCAAATTAGAGGTTTTATTAATGACTGTCTTCACAACACTTGTCGACCATATCGAATAAAGAAAGATTTTCATCTTCAATATATTAGTTGCACAAAACGCCGAGAAAAAATAGCATTTTTGAAATATATGTAGATGGTTAACAAGTGCCTTTGGATTAACAAAATCCATAACTCAGTTTTCTATGAACAACTCGAAGCAAAGATTAAAACTTCTTGTTTGGACATAAATTGTTCCTAGGAAGGACCAACACTTTTTTTTAAGCTTTTGTATCATGTCAAATACTTTAACACATATCCGACACATTTTAACACATTCCGACACATAGTCAACAGGTCTCAAAAATTTGACACATGGTCAACTCTTCCAACACGTTTCAAAACATGAGTTTGGAATTCCAACATGTGATTTTGACACGTCCGAGATTAATTTTAAAATTTTTCAATAAATAATGGATCAAAATGTAAATATGTAAAAAATAATAAAAATAATAAAGAGGGAAAGAAGGACTTTTTGTTTTATTTGATGGTGAAATGTAGATTTCTTTTTTGGCTTATTGCTAAATGTTAAATTTAATAGTGGAATGTGGATTATTTTTTTCCTTCAAGTTCTATAGATTATTGGAATGGAATGTAGTTGGAAAATCAAATTAAAACAATGAATGATATTTGCAAATGGTAGATTAATATTTTTAGTGTAAATTCATTCTTTGCTCTTTTTATTATTTATTTATTTGTGAATTTAAATTAGATTAATTTATTTGAAATAATTGTAAAAATGATAAATTATCATGTACATAAATATATATTTAATATGCAATATGTCTCAATATGTCGGAATTCTCATTTTTGTTATAAATGAAGTGTTGGTGTGTCGTGTCCATTGTCGCGTGTCGTGTCGTGTCGCATGTCGATCTTATTTAGATTGTATCATTTACCTCAAATGGGGAAAATCCAATTAAGAGATTGAAGTATCCTTATTTTTTCAAATAAAGATTTGAAGTGCATCTTGTTTTAAAAAGAGGCATTTTCAAATAACAATGGTGAGCAAGATGGACCGACTAAACCAAGAACCTTGGTTCAATCCGATTCCTAAGTATCAATTTGGTTCCCGGTTCCTAAAAGTGGAACCGACAGCCTCAACCGGCTTCTTATTTATTTTTTATTCTTTTATTCTTATAAATATGAGAAAACCCTCCGCTATTCCCGTTCAGCCTCCTCTTCCATTCTTAGCTTCGTCGCCTAGAGAAATCGTTCTTCCATGGTCATCGTTGGCGTCGGTCGTCCAAGCGGAGCCATCCCTTCCGTCCTCTTCGTTGTTGCTCCCCATGAAGATTTCCTTGCTTTTTCTTTTCTCTTTCTTTTCTTGTTTTCTTCTTCCTTCTTCGCCGTTGCTCGTCAGCATTTGGAACTTTACGGACTCCACATCTGGACCAGCGGAGTCACCCGCGCAATCGTCTAGGCTTGCATGTCCAAGCCAAGCCCTGTCCATCGTCACTCAAGGCCATAGACGATCCGCCATCTAGAAGTTCACAGGCCAGATACGGAGGCACAAATTCATAGCAGGACTCGTGACTCGTCCAAGTTAAGCTACTACTCCATCGTCCGGGCTCACCAAATCTGCGGACGAGCCGCCTTGCGAGCCACAGACGAGGCCAGATCTAGACGGGCAATGAATAGGACAACCATAAGTGATGCTAGGATTGGCTTGGCTTGGAAGCGTGAGAGGTGCTTTGCTGGTGACAACCGGGGGGGGAGCCGGTTTCATTTACCCACTTGAGAACTAGGCAGCTGGTCTAATTCGATTTTAGGACTAAATGGTCAATTCCCAATTTTAGAGAACAAGGAATCGGTCCCATCGGTTCGGTTTCCGATTCCTGGGTGAGATAGGACCGGACTGCACTGAAACCGATCACTCCTATCATATAAGAGCCTGAAGTGGCCATACCAATTTCAAATAAGGGTCTTATCTCGTCAGTTGGCTAAAATTCCGACCGGTCAAGGGCATTATCGTCCAAAGACAATTTTAACCTAATTTTTAGTTAAATTAGATTAAAAATTAAGAAAGTTAAAAGTTTTTAAAGAAGAAACAAAGAAAAAAAATACAGTCGAGAAGGCTGTTTATGGCTACCGCCCTATCGTCGGTAGGGTTGTCGGCACCTTAGTGATGCTGGTGGTGGCCAGAAGTGAAGGGCCTAGGTTTTGTGCGCGCGGGCGTGTGCATGTTCTTTTTTAAGTTTTGGCAACTTTTTTTTTTTTTTTTGAGTATATCTTTTTTATGGTAAAAATAAGGATTTTTAACCTAATTTAATTAAGATTACATATAAAAATTAGGATTTAGATCAAAATGTCATCACTTTAGTGCTTTTTTTTAACCTTAATGCCATGTAGGACTCCGCATGGGAGAGATAAAATATTAAAAAAGAAATTAACGTCAGCAATTTTCATTAGTCAAATTAGGCTGAATTAGCATAATGACTCAATCTTTACAAAAAATAAGTTTTGGGCAAGGCTTGCAAGCAAGGGTTGCCTCTTGCCTAAGTAAGGCCGGCCCTCACTTGTGGCTTTCGAGGGTGGCCTCACTTGGCCCTCTTTGGTCATTGCTAGTGGTCGGCCATTGCTAAAAAAGAAAAAAAAGAAAAAAAAATAATGGACAAAATGCTTTTGATTAGTCGATGAATAATGTCCATTTTTTGAGATTAATATTATAATTTTTAGGTCATTATTTGAAACCAATATCACTTTAGGCCTTATTTGAGAAAATAACGACACTTTCAGGATATGTAAAACAAAATCCACTTTACGCTTTTATATGGAATTTTCCCTCTCCTATGGTATTCTATGTAGCACCGACATGGCCACGCGACACGACACGACATGACACGACGACACGTCATTTCTAAAAAAATAGAGAATTTCGACATGTTTCGACACGTTATATATTAAATATATATTTTTATATATAAATACACAAAAATAAATAATAATAAAAAGAGCATAGAATTAATTTATACTAAAAATATTAATCCAACATTTGTTAATAGCATTCATTGTTTTAATTTGACAGAGATTAAATGAGAAATCCAAAAATTGTAAACACAAAAGGGTAAATTTGAAGGAACGTGTCTTGTTTTTTTACACTTGTCGGAGATTAGTGAGATTTTTTATAGTCCTAGATAGAGTTCGGGGTTCATGATAAAGACTGGCTTAGAGCTCCTCTGCAAAACAAGGTTTAAGAAAAATGAAAATCAAGGATAAAAACTCTCGAAATACAACCAAAAGAAAAGAAAATAACTAAATTCGCTATGGAAAATGTGAGAGATAACCCATAAGCCAATGACATAGACCAAAAGAGATAATTCGCAGGCAACGCTGTGAGAGGTGGAAAGAAGCAAAAAAAAAAAAAAAAAAAAATCACAACTTCAAGTTGGAGTGACGCCAACGAGAAGAGAGGCGTTCCATCATCGCTCATGAAAATGTCAAAACTTATAAGTAAGAAACTTGAAAGTGAGAATTTTCTTCATTCCCCTTTATTTTTGTCATTTTCATAATTTTTTTCATATATTTATATTTTGACCCCTCAAGTATTGAAAATTATTAAAATTGACCCTGCGTGTGTTGGAAACTTGGAATTGCGTGTCGGAATTTCGGACTCGCGTGTCGGGAAGAGTTGACCACGTGTCGAATTTCCCGACACTCGTTAATTGCATGTCGGAAAGTGTCGGAGTGTATCGAACACGTGTCAAAGTGTCGGACATGATATGAAAACTTCCAAAGAGTGTCGATACTTCTTAAGTGGTACCGCTCTCGTGTCTTGAAAATCATATGAAAATGAGTTTGTTGTCAATGATCGAGCACCATACAAGATGAGCAAGAAGGTCTTCATCCTCAAGAGAATACAACTAAAACATTAGTAATTATTGTTATCAGCGAAAAATGTACTCTTAACTTAATTTATTTTTTTGAGAATGAATGATTTGAAAAAAATTTCTTATAAATGATTGCTATATCACCTACAAAAATGAAAAAAGAAATTTATTCTTGTCATCTAACGAAAATATTCAAATAAAAATTATTATAGATAATAAATATATTTTTTTATTAATCAACTATTTCAAACTATATAAACAATAACTTTAAAATTTTTTTTTTTTCAAAACACAAACGACATTCTGTCCTTACCAACTCAGCGGACCACACCGGGAAGGGGCGGACGCTACTATATGGGCCGCATCCCCCCCGCGGCGACGAAGATGTGGCCGCGCGCATCGACTCCCTCCCGCCCCTCCGCCCTCCTCCTCCTCCTCCGCTCTAGGCCAGCGACGCGAGAATGGGCGGCCACCGCAAGAGCTCGGCCCCGCCGCCGCTCTCCGCCTCCCCCCCGCCGTCGTTCCTCTCGCGCTTCTGGTCGTCGGCGGCCCGGGCCAGGGCCCTGCCGCCCCCTTCGGACTCGTCCGCCGTCCGCATCCTCTCCGGGGACGCCCTCGTCCGCCGCCTCGGCCTCCTCGACCTCGTCCTCCTCGGGATCGGCGCCTCCGTCGGGGCCGGCATCTTCGTCGTCACCGGCACCGTCGCCCGCGACGTCGGACCTGGTCAGTGTGATCGCTTGATTCCGACTTTTGTTTGGTCGGTCGCCGGTTGGATTTGATTTTGATTGCCTTGGTTTCGGCTCGAGAGTCTCGATTCGTGTGGGCGTTTCGAGAGTGATTGGATGTGTAATTGTCGTTTTCTTCGTGCGTTATCTCGTGAGGTCAGATGTTTTTACCCTCGGATAATCCGATTAGGGAGTCGTTTCTTTGTTGAATTCGTGTATGAAAGTAGATAGTCTGAGCCTGGTAGAAGCCTAGGACTTCGCGAAATTGTGAAAAGAGCAGAGCTTCCGAGTTTCATACGCTGCACCTTGCAGAGAATTAGACCGAGATAGCTTAAGAAGCTGAAATGAAAAAGACTTCCCCTTGCTAACACTTGCTCAGCCAAACAATCAAGAATTCGAAGAATAAAGGAATTGCTGGGCTCTCGTGTCATTCGAGAAAGAAGTCCAAACTTTGACCGGAGGAGGGTATAGGAAAAAATTAGGCATCTGTACTCTTGCTAAGAGCTCCACAAACAGCACAGATAAGAGATGATACAGACTTAGACATTCTGTACTGGTTCAAAGCCTAAAGCTGGTTTAATAGAGAAGCCTGACAAAACTCTTGTGCTTTGGGATGCAAGGTCGGAACTGACTCACTTTTGTTTGCTGGCTTTTTGTCGACAGTATCATGTGATACTCAGCAATCAGCTTAGAGAAAATAGCACTCATAGTGGGGCTCCAAATGGCAAAATCACGGAAGTGCAGATTGGAAACAAACTACCGCATAAAGCAGCTTGAATAGCAACTGAATCCTCTGATATAGGACTCCATTTCCAATCTGACTCAAAAGCAAGGACAGATACTATTGAGCTTACAGCATCTCTGGGTGGGGCGATTTGGAAATAAGGGAAATAATGCAGTTAATTACTCATGCATTGTGTTTGGCACAGTTGATTAGGAGAGAAGAGAGAAGGAAATTATATTATATGCGGACCATCCTATTTTGCAGGATATCAGAACTTGCTAAACATGAACTTCCGGAGGGAAACTCCTAATTCTTTCTTCTCTCCACTAAAGAAACTCAACAGGATTATCTGTAAATCACCCCTTTAAATTCCTTCTCTTCTCTCTAAATTCCTTCGACCAAAGACAATGTTAGTGACAAGGCAAAATAATACTTGACTCTAGAAGGAAATTCAAGTAGTATAAACGCAAAAAGCTGCCAATTCTCAAACCTCATGCGAGTATTTCCACTATTCTAAATCAGATGCTTTGGGAAAGGTCTGGTTTTCAAAAATTTTCTCCAAGGATAGGAAGGATCACCATTCACCAGGTATACTTACATTCCGAAAGCTCCTTCCTTTAACCATGTAAATCCTGATCCAAGCAATCAACTGTGACCAAGATTGAGCAAATAGAAGCCCAGCACAGCAGATAATACTTGCTTTTTTCCGATCAAGTATTCATTTCAAAACCATTCCCCCTCTTCCATAGGAGGACGAACCACTTCTTCTGATACTTTAGTACTAAGAACATTAATAGCAACGGTCACCCTTCCAATGAAGAGTCATATAAGCTCAAATATTGGTATGTTCTTTGGTAAAATGAAAATGCTGCACCAGTAATTCATGATACAAAAGACAACTGCAATTATGAGTTGGATGCTACCAGCAAGAGAGAGTTAGGAAGAAGTTTGAGATTGACACTCACTTAGCAACCTTCCAATCAATGGCTTGCAATCCCTTTCAGGTAATATTTGAGTAATTAAGGTACAGCTAGATAGCATACTGTGAACTTGCCAGTTCTGAACTTGCTTAAAATAAAATATTTACATACAGAAAAAGATTAATTAACTATCAATTGTTTATTAATCAGTAAACCATTCATAGGTGCAGGCACGGCTGCCATTGTTTCAAAGTGTGTACATATCAAGGATGTTGTGTATCCATGAAGTTGGATTTATTCTATTTACTTATGACATTGCTTCCTTTAAAATAACTTGAGGATGTTGTCCTATGTTATCTGGATTTTATCTTGTCTAGTGTACTTACAGTGCATGAATTTCTGTTCCATGCGGCTCACTTATTATCGTGCTTATTGATGCAGGTGTTACCATTAGCTTTGTGTTAGCTGGCGCATCTTGTGTGCTGAATGCGCTCTGTTATGCAGAACTTGCATCTCGTTTTCCTGCTGTTTCTGGAGGAGCTTATTTATACACGTATACAGCTTTCAATGAGCTGACTGCATTTCTAGTCTTTGCCCAACTAATGCTTGATTATCATATTGGGGCAGCCAGTATAGCTCGAAGCTTAGCAAGCTATATGGTTACACTGTTGGAGCTCTTTCCATTCTTCAAAGACAATGTTCCAAGCTGGATAGGCCATGGAGGTGAAGAGTTCCTTGGCAGAAATCTATCCATTAACGTGCTAGCTCCCATAATCTTAGCTGTTCTGACTGTAATTCTAAGTCAGGGAGTTAAAGAATCTTCTGCTTTGAACTCAATCATGACTGCTACTAAGGTATTGTTACCTTACCCAAATAGTGTATCTAAAGAATGGTTCATGCAAGATCAAACTGGAGAACCTTATGATGCCATTTATATCTAGATAAGAATTATGACATTTGGAATCGTTTGACTTTTTCTTTCGCATTTCAATTAGTCAAAACACAAATGATACCGCCTAAGCCTTTTCATTTCTCGGCAGAAGGATTTTCTAAATTTGCATTGTTAGTGATTTTCCATTTATTTCTGTACAATTTGTTTTCATTCTTCAGCCCTTATAATGTTATCTTTCTGTCTAATGTATTGCTTTTCCATGAAAAGAATTTCACTCCACTATGCCTGAGTTGGCCATTTCTCCACTAGTCATTTTTCTTCAATGAAAGATCTCCAATCATTCATAATGCCAAGGACGAACAATTTAGTGCATCATGTTAATACTAGCTTCATCGGAGGTTCCCATTTATATCCTGTTTTATCTTTTATCCTAAGGTCCAGCACTTCTATTCTATGTTTTTTCAGTTTCTTCGTAGAAACTTTTTGCACTCAATTAATCTATCGTTTTTAGTTCTTTGTTTTAGGTTGTATGCCTATAAGATTCTCTCTCTCTGTTTTTTTTTTTTTTTTTTTTTGAGAGGCCTACATTGTCATTGAAGAACCTGACATTTGATAATTATAGTAGAGCTGCTATACAAGCAAGGTGACAGTCAACAATGACTATTGTCATTGAGACCATTTTGGAATTTAACTCGTCTTATCCTCAATGGATTGGTATCAATTCTAGTTTATGATGGCTTTTTTTTCCTTTGTACTTATTAGCTCAGGAAATGATTCGATTCTTGCACCTTCGAGGCTCTCCTTATCTATACATGTAGGAACCTGACAGATCATATTTAATTGGCAGAAGCATGAGACTTTGCTATTACCGAAAATAGATACAACAGAGCTCCTGATTTGATCTGACTTTCCAGGCCAAAAAGCTGATCAGTTTGTTGCAATTTATATTCTGAAAAGGAAATTTACGGCTTGATTTATAAAATCGTTTGCAGAGATAACTTTTAATGACAAGGCTGTAAAGGGTGACCCCACCTAGTTGGATAAGGCTAAATTTTTTGTTGTTGTTGTTGATGAATTCTTCTCTCTATACGCCTTTGTTACTTTTTATCTTGTATGTTCTTCCCTCATAAAAAGACCTTTCCCATGATCACTGAAGGAGCAGATAAGCTGGGCAAAACAAAAGGTTTTTCCTGGAGACAAACTTGATTCTCGATGCACTTATTCTATGAGCATTTGTTTGCATTTTATTTAAGCTATTGCCATGTTGCATCTTTTGAATCCTTGAATGAGCCACTAACCTCATTGTGCAGCACACATCCTTTTCATTTTATATGAATTTGCTTGTTTATGCATTAAGACTAACTAGATATGTAGTATATTATAACTACCATGGGTTCCAATGCCTGGCATTAGCTGATAGACTTGAATGCTTTAAAGACTTCTATTAAATATGTTGTTACCACATCGGAATCAAATGCAACTCCAACTACTTGTCTGCATACACGGAATAATTTTAAATGCTGGATAGAACACACATATGAACGTTTATCTAGACAAATACTATTGAATGATTGATTACCTCTGTCTCTAATTTGGTTTGTCAGTGAGTGGGTATGAAAACCTAAGCCATTGGCCCCTGTACAAAATTACTTCTGAGGCCAATATTTTCAGGAAATAATACTTCTGAAGTTTGGTACTTATTCATTATTCATGTCTGAAATTGTCCTTTTGTACTTCCAGATTAGTTACACCTAATTTGTTCTTTTGCAGGTCATAATTGTTATTATTGTCATCTTTGCTGGTTCTTTTGAGGTTGATATTTCTAATTGGTCGCCTTTTGCACCCAATGGCACCAAAGCAATTTTGACTGGAGCTACTGTAGTATTCTTTGCTTATGTTGGGTTTGATGCAGTAGCTAATTCTGCTGAAGAATCAAAAGAACCTCAGGTATACTACATGGCATTCACCACAACTATAATCGCAATTACACTGCATTCTTCTATGATTATTACTTCTTTCCTTATTTTGGTACTTATCTTCTTTTCTCTCGACTGATTCAGCGAGATTTGCCATTAGGAATCTTGGGAAGCCTTCTTGTATGTGTTCTATTATACATTGGTGTTTGCTTAGTTATCACCGGAATGGTATCTTATGAGTCTCTTGGTGAAGAAGCTCCATTGGCTGAGGCTTTTACATCAAAGGGTATGAAATATGTTTCCGTCTTGATCAGCATTGGCGCCGTTGCTGGTCTTACTACAACTCTTTTAGTTGGTCTTTATGTTCAGGTGAGTCACTTGACATTCAATGACATAAAGATTGTCCTTATATTACATGGCGTGGTGTGTCAATAACAAGTGATTTGTTTTATGGGCAGTCTCGACTATATCTTGCCCTTGGCCGCCATGGCTTACTACCTGGTGTATTCGCTAAAGTACACTCGGGTCGCCATACTCCCATTCATGCTCAGGTCTGGGTTGGAGTTGTTGCAAGCATATTGGCAGGCCTGTTTAACGTGCGCGTCCTCTCTCACATTCTTTCCGTTGGTTCTCTGGTAAGGGTCAACTATGTCCTTATCATTACAAAATTACGTCTCGAGTATTTTGATAGTTCCTGTATGTGACAGTCAAATTATTCTCCTCTAGGTGATTAATTTTGATGATTTCTTGACTGCTGCATGTGCATCAAAATACTTTTCTACTAATTCTTGTGGTTTTCTTATGTGTGCAACTGATACAAACTAGTTTTATATTTTTGGCTAGTGCATACAAACTTGTTGACATAACATCATCATCTATGCCCTCACCTGTTTTTCTTTTCGTCCAGACTGGTTATTCAGTAGTTTCAGCATGCGTTGTTGTCCTTCGATGGAATGACAAGTCGGCAAATGAAAATTCTTCAAGATGGATTTCAAGCTGGAAGGAAGGTGTTCTTAGCCTTTTCATAGTTGCCTGCAGTGGTTTTGTTGCTGGGTTATGCTACCGTGTCAACGCTCCACTAGTTTTTTCACTGGCTGCTGTCATTATTGCTTTGGTTGCTTCTGTCGCTCTTCAGTACCGTCAGGTGAGTCTCTCTCTCTCTCTCTCTCAAACATGTGCATGTTGTGCACACTGTACGGTGGACAATCACAGTACAGAGAATATGGAAAGAAATATGTAGCTGCACTCTCTCTCCATCTTCTTACTAAAGCAACAATCAATGGATATTTTCTTGATGTGGAGAGGATGAAATGTAGGGTTGGGAAGATGACTTAAAGCATCCCCAACGTTTTCCATATCCTACATTTTCCATCCTTCATAGGAAATAGAAAGTTTTTTTTTTCCATGGGAAATAGAAAGTTCAAAGTTGAGGTTTTTATATGAAATCTCTGGGTGTGATTATGCTTCTTTGGATCATGAGCCAGTGAACCAATAAGTGACTACAGAATTGATGAAGTTGGGCGTAATGATACATCACCCATTGTCTTCCTGCATCCGATTGTTGCCAATCTGAGCCGTAGTCTTGTAGCATGACTTATTCTGATATGACAAGCAGCAAGAGAATGTAGACATGCAGTCACCGCTCATTTTACTGGTTCCTCTGTTTTACCTGTTGTATGCATGGTAGAATAACTAATTGGTTCTCAGGTTTCAATTTTGAAGTAGTAGCTGTCCTTGTCACTCTAGTGGTCCAGCTAGCTTCTTCTGATGGCTAAAGGACAAGCATGTTCTGCTGGCTTAAATTCCTGACTGGAATCATGTTTAGTTTTGTTGAATTCTCTTTTAAAAAATGAGAAGTAAGATTGTCGTTCTTATTCATCTTGAGATAACATTGATTTTCCTCAGGTTTATATGCGGGCAGTGAGTTTCTCTTGTCCTTGGGTTCCAATTGTCCCAGCCATTTGCATCTTCTTCAACATATTCCTCTTTGCTCAGGTATGCTTATGAAGCACCGTATGGAGAAGCGGTGCTCTTATTAGTAGGGAAGACAATGAGTGTATTGTTTGGATACGACTATTTAAGCTTGTAAATGTCTCGGTTCTCTTTTGCAGTTGCACTATGAAGCATGGGTGAGATTCATTATTCTCAGCATCATTACAGTTGGAGTATATGCATTCTATGGGCAGTATCATGCTGATCCATATGCAGATGAGACAATTGTTTACCGCCGGGCTCCTCAAGAAGAAGTTCAATAGTGATGATGCGGGCGATACTCGTGTAAATAGGCATTGTACCAGTCAGACGTCTGGCATTGATGTTGTATCTACTCTGTGACGTCGTAGGAATTTAGCCTGTTATAGCAATAATACCTTCAGGAAACGCATGGTATTGATCAGATGTTTACTATTGCATTACCCTGTCTAGTAGGGTTATGCAAGACAGGGTTATGCACTCACCGATTTCTTGCATCATTCTTGCCTGATGTCAGTGCTGATCCAACTCAAGGGTGTTGCCCCGTGATTCTTGTCCCTAGTTTTAAGTTATTCTGTAAAATGCAGGACATTGGAATCGGCAGGTTACTTGAATAAACTTCAGGATCTTCGTTTTCAAGTTGGGTCGATTCATATTTGGCCTGAAAATGTTTGTGAACTTTTAACATTTCATCATGAAATGTCAGGCATTCTATGCGACATGTATAATAATTGATCTATTCTAAGAGCGCCAATAGGATAAAGTAGTGCTGCGATCATTCTCGAACTAAGAGCATCTCTCTAAATGGAAGAGACCACTCATTTTCATGCTACTTGTCAGAATATGTTTGATATCTGAAGCCAAGTCAATAATAAATCATGCATTGACTCGCCTCTGTAACTCTTAAATCCAAATAAAATTACCATGAGTTCAAGATCATATAGGTTCTAAGCTGAGTTTTCAATGCACAAGATGAGGAGTATTTTTCTTTGTTAGGCTCTGACAGTATGATGCGTACTCGGACACTTTCAAAGCATCACAGCAACTCCACTGTCGTTGCCAAATCAAGGGAAGTAACGCTGACACCTGCCTGGTGTACTAACATCAATATTTCCTATACACTGAAACTGCTGCAAATAGGATGTTGAAGCATGAAAAACTAAACCTGTCCAACAGAATAGCTAAAGCTCGACCAAGATTTCTCAATGGTTATATTTTCAGCATCACCATATGCTCTTTCCTTGCAGTCCAAGGAGAGGGAAAGGGACACCATTTAACATGTTCTCCATTAATTATAATTTTGGCAATTACAGCTGTTAGCTGCCGTGTCCAGTTTAGTCTCAATTGTCCAATCAAGATCAACCCACAATCAAAGTAGAATTCCCCTTAACAACGATCTTTGTGTTCATGGAAGCAGGATCATCTGCTAGCACTCTTGATAAGAGGACAAAGGATCAGAGGGGCTAACATGCTCGATTCCTGATCCCCTCTGTAGGAAGACTCAAGAAAGAAACCACAAGGTTGCACAGACAATGCCTACATTCAAGTGCACACCACGTCGGAGTAGAAACCTATGGTCCTCCTTTGGCAATCCTTGACGCCCAGCAATTCGACATCAAAAACTTCGAACTGTTTTGAGCTAAAAAACGTGGAAGGTCCCACCTACAAAAAGATATGGTCATCTTTGCATTACGTTGATGCTAATTGCTTTCTCTCCTCTTGGAGTATTCTCCCTAAATATCCTTCAGCAAAGTCAAAACATCTCCCTTGCAAAAAATTTTAAGCCAGTGACTGCACATTTTCAACAATGGCCAACAAAAACAATAGCAAGATCAAAGCAGAGCTAAAAAAACAATGCTCAATGCCATATATGATATTTCAATGTCTTTATGCATCATACAATTAAATGATAGTCATCATCACAAAAACCTGATCAGTATGGGAAGTTTTTGGAGAAGGTACTCAAAATTTAAAGGGATAAGTACAATGGAAGTCCTAAAATTTGTCACGAAAGTGCATTTAAGTGTTAAAACTTTCAAAAAGTGCAATCGAGTCCTAAAACTTGTCACTAAAGTGCAATCGAATCCTAGAACTTTCAAAAATGGCAATCAAGTCCTAAAACTTGCTATGAAAGTGCAATCGAGTCCTAAAACTTTCAAAAGGACAATCAACGACTTTGATGACAAGTTTTAGGACTTCTAATGCACTTATCCCAAATTTAAATCCTAGAATTGGTATCCAGTGAGCTCAGATGAGTGTCTGTTTACTAGCTTTACATTTCTCTGAAGAAACCAGAAGGTTGGAAGTTCTCGATTAAGATCATGAATTTGCAATCAATGAATTGCCAACATAAATCAGCCTCAGCATATGCTATGAATCATGTTGGGACTAATGTTAGTTTCAAGTATCAGTATAAAGTCAAATTTTGAGCTTGACTAAAGTGTACACCTGTTTAATGCAAATGATGCATTGTGACCACCTCCACTAACTTTCACCAATTAGCAAAAGGGTTAGGATTTTTCATCTTTTTCGTTTTCAACCAGAAATGATCATCTAACATAGCATTCAAACTGAAACAGGAATTCAATTTATGAGAGCACCAGCCAGCTTATGAAGATTCTGCCTCATTCTCAAATGGTAGCTTTAGATGACATAGTGATGGGTCTTAAAGGCACCGACATACTTTATGCAGAACTAATAAACAAAGGACTGATGCATCACATGTGACATCGTGAATTATATTTTCTGTACTATAACATCTTGGGTTTTCCTATTTAATCAAAGACATTCTCGGGTCGCATGAAAGTAGGTATCTTAAAATTAACTCTGATTATGATGACTATAATGATATGTCATATTTTTCAAGAGTAACCTAAAAATTTGATGTTAAGAAATAGGAAAACTGAAGGTACACGTATGGCTAAACCAAGGATGTCAAATAAAAAGAATAGAGACAGAGCAACCAGAGAGAGCACAAGCAGAACTGGAAAAATAAGACATTAAGATTCTCACTGGTGGTCCAAGTTCTGGAGGAATAATGATTCTCCTCTTTCCCCCAGGTCTCATATCTTGTATCCCCTCCTCAAATCCTGCACCCAATTTTCCAAAATTAATAATTCAAAGCTTTCATTTGTTCTCGTTTATTTGTGTGGACAATGCCTAGGATATTTAGTTTTTAAGCAAATGAGCCATCTTCAAGTAGTCTGCAGTCCATAATGTACTCCTAACATTTGACTGGATCTAGAAATATGCATCATGCTTCTGATTCTTTCCATTTACTCAAACAAATAATATCTAAAGAAAAGGTATATACAAGTGATTGTGCTGATTATTGCAGACCTGGAACTAAACCATTGGTGCCCATACGGATTTTAGCAGGAGAACCTTGTAAATAGGTGCTATCAATACGTCTTCCTGACTCATTGTAGCCAATATAGTGAAATGTTACCTGCATAAGATCATTGACAAGGATTGCAGCCATCGTAAGAAGCAAAGCAGCGACTCTTACCAAAGGGAAATGGTTTTTGACATGTAGATTCATTATCATGCTTCTCATTTCCCTGTTATTCATGGACAAGCACAAAAGTACCAATCATCTCAACCTTAGTATTTCAACCTAACTTTCTGGAATCTCAAAAAAAATTTTGTGAATTGTTTTAACAGGTTAGGGGTCAGTTTATAAGAAACACGGCAGTAGTAAAGTATCAGAGGCCAATAGTTTTAAGACGTAAATTCATTATCCTGGTTCTATTTTCCTGTTATTAACAGATATTAAATTGAAGCATTAAGTGTGGTAGCTTTAAATTGATCCTCAGCATTTTGACCTAGCTTCCAGAATTGCCAAAGTTGAATTGTGAATTTTTTTTCTAGGCTTGAGAATCAGTTTGTCCAGCTGTCTACTATAGTAGCATAATGCCAATGAAAACAGTATTGGATGAACAAGAATTCCATGTTGATTAATAAGGTGGCCAAGATGGCGATAAGTAAAAGAACAGATGGAAGCATCCAGGATCGCTGATTTTGCAAATCAAATCAGCTATTGTTGTATATGCACAACAATCCGTTTAAATTTTACATGATGATAGATGGCAACCTCAGTTTTTCTCAACATGTAAATGGTATTCATCAAGTTAGAAATATTAAGGCAATAATAAAAGAACTAAGTATAAAGATGATAATGTGGACAACTTAAGACACCATACCATCTATAGTTGGTACAAAACAGAACTACTAAAACAATGCTCATCTGTCAAAACTCTTTTTCTCATATCTTCTGTTTTAGTTTTCTTCTTTTTTGATCTTTTCCTAGAGAACTCGATGCAGAGGAAACTTCGCAGCATTGCAAGCTCAAGAGATAAAGCTAAGAAAATGAAAGGAAAACCTGCTGACCAGCCTTTGGACAGTCACCTGTACCAACTTCAAAATCCCGATATATAAGCCCTGAGTCCCTCTTAACGTAATTATCTGAAGTTACCACCTTTACTTCGAAACCTGAATACCAATCAAAGCATCACGTAAGTTCAGAGACTCTCTTGGTTAGGTGGGGGAGAGGGAAAGCGCGAAATCAAGCAAATAAGTCATACTGAACAGGTAAGTCAATTGTCCGTACAAAGAAATGTAGACGTAGAAAACCATGTGAAGTACAATCTCAATTATTATGCTATGGTATCAACCTTCTCTGATGAAACTTGGGAACTCTTCAGGTGCATTATTTTCCTTCTGTATCCGCTTATTGAGTTCAAGCAAGCGCCTCTCATCGTATGGGTTCTTACTCTTTGACTTTGCAGCAGAAGATGAAGTTGGAAAGAAGACCGAAGAAACTGAGAAGAACAGCAGGAACCTCCGTTTCATCGTCTCCTCATGCCACAAAACATTCGCATCCTGCGATCTTTTGTCAACAGAAGCTATAAGAACCTTATATCATTCAGATTGGAACACCAAATATTGTATGATAATGAATTGCAACGCAAGTAGAAATTACCCCTCATCCTTCTGTTTGTACCATAAACTCTGTCTTTCCCGCTTTTCATGCGACGAAGTTAACATGGCACACGTCGAAAAAGTCCTGTCTGTAAGATGTTCACATAGTTGGAACAATTCAACAGAAACGACGGCTTAAATATTTGTTGACTATCAAATAAAATCTTGAGTGAGCAGCATGTCGGGGTCTGCCACCAGCCTTATGCGCTAGAATCCTAGGCCCTCCCGTCATCGAGGTTCTCCAGAACCACAAACCGTACAGGCTGACCCCGAACCCCAACCGGTCGGCCCCATGGTCCACCATGAACAGGCATTTTTACCTCTTTCTCTTTCTCCTCACTTTCAAACACTCATCCAAGTGCGACCCAATCCAAGCTCCATGAAAAGCAATAGGCAGGGAAAAAGAAAAGAGCTTTTCAGCAACCATTTACAGCCACACCCACTTTCTTTAACAAAACGTGTCCACCGTACACCACCGGATTTGATTGCGCGAACAGCACACAATGAAGCAAGCAAAACTAGCTCTACCCAGTAAAAAAAATTGTCCCTTTGAGCAAGAAAAACCCGAAGCTAATCGCGTGAGATAGAGAGAAAGAGGTACCTTGGAGTTTTGGCGTGGGAGCTGCTAGTGAGACTGAGAAAATGACCATAACTTTTTCTTCTGGGCAAAGAGAGAGAGAGAGAGAGAGAGAGAGAGAGCGAGAGGATTGAAGATTTTCTTGAGAATGTGCAGGAACAGGAAGGAACATGCTTAAGGATGCAAGATGAAGTGAAGATGCTCCATCCGTTAAGGACAGATTCGACAATTCGCACGTGTTTTCTTGTCATTTGTAATTTCTGAAGCTCTAATGTGATTAAAAATTGTTTCTTTTTCCTCTTCAATTGAGCTTGTATTCCCACACTTTTATTTTGTTTCTAAGTATGAAAATATTAAAATGGATTTGCAAAGAAATTTTAGTTTCCAAAAGTATCCTTTTATAATATCTAAAGATAGTTTTGCATTTTGCTTATGAGTGACATCAAATAATAGTGTTGGCAAATTCTTTTTGAGTAAAACTACGAACTTTTATGCATAATTTGGATGCTGAAATAAAAATTCAAACGAAAATAGGTGAAGCTTATGTCCATTTTTATGGCTTCCATCTTCTGTTAAATTATTCTTGAAAATATGCTCATCAATTGCCTAATATTCAATAATGAGGAGATTGATTAAAAATATTTTTAAAAAATTTGAAGTATTTCCTGCACAATATTTACTCAAATAATTTTTTTTTATTTCATCAGACTTATGTATTTATGCTTGGAAACTGTTTCTTAGACTTAAAAGGCAGGGATAATAGTTCCTTGATTAAGCTGAAATTCTGGCATGTTTGATATACGAAAATGGAATTGAATTGAATTGAATGAGAGTGGGAGTAAATTGAACATATTCCATGTGTCTGTTTGGTCCCAACATGAATTGAAGCATGAATTTCCATTCATTTGTTTGCTGCTATCATCTAAAGAATGCTGTTGAATGAAAGGAAAATTTATTTTCCATAAAAGCCTTTTTATGGCAGGCATGATTTTAAGCACGCACTTGTTATACGGTATTTTAATTCGAAGACCGCAAATTTTGGCCAAAAAATTATTTAATAAATTGCAAATGCTCCATCTAAAATCCAGGGCTGTTTTCTTCCAAGCAACCAGTCATTTTCGTTATTTTTTCTTCTTAAAAGTAGGTTCCTAACGTGAAATTAATTATATTATTTTATTATAGTTTCAGAAGTTAAAACACTCTACCCATTTTCCGTTCCAATGGGGAAAACAAGATTCTTGGACTATCAGAACAAATACAATTGAAATAAAATTTTAAATAATTTCTTTTTATTTTGTCTCATATTTTTTGGTCAACTTTTGGCAATTTATAGCTGGTTAGGTTTTGCCATTTACCATTGAAATAAAGTAACAAACGTCAAGAATGTGTGCAGAGGAACGGGTCATTCACTTTTCCTTATTTATATTCATGCAGATGAAGAGACAGATATAGATAGATAGGTAGGTAGATGGTGTAATAGATTTCCAATGAGTTATTGGTGAGTAAATGATTTAATGTCTATACTATTAGAATGGACTACCACAAGAAATGTGATTTTTGTTCTCAGAATAAAGGAAAACAAAACAATTAATGAGTATCATAGATGTGTCGTTATAAAAGCTGAACTGGGGAAAATTTTTAATTGTTGTCATCTATAGACATGACAGGGTTCAAATGATTGGGGATCTAAACTTGTTATTAAGGGGCTAAGTTTCGATCAACTCAGCCAATTAATATGCTAGTAACCCATGGTTTTGGCAACTATTAGGAGTAACTAGGCCTAAGATTATTGAGGTCCCATGTGCAAATTACTATTGTTTATTTGTGAAGATCATAAAAAAAGATAGAATCTAATTGATCTTAAATGGTTAGTCTATAATAATATTAAAAAATGATAGGACCAAATCCCTTAAAAAAAAACCTCTAACTTTAAGTTGAATCTCAAGATTGCCCCAAACTTTTTCTTTTGTCTAAAAAATCCCCAAATGTAACAACTCGGGCCTCACTGTAATATTGTCCGCTTTGGATTACGTATCACACAGATTAGAGATGCCTAAATCTTATAAACTAGCCCCCAA
This sequence comes from Eucalyptus microcorys, assembly GCA_014182515.1. Lineage (NCBI taxonomy): Eukaryota > Viridiplantae > Streptophyta > Magnoliopsida > Myrtales > Myrtaceae > Eucalyptus > Eucalyptus microcorys. Next base: position 31,875,663 of record CM024565.1, on the reverse strand, counting down.
GACTCTTCCCTAAGCTATGTGGGACTAGAGAGGACCCATTTCCATTCTCTTGGGCTGTCACACTAAACTTTCACTTTAACCTCAAATTTGCCCCCTTTGTCCGAAAATTGCCATTGACTTCTTCAAGATTATCAATATCAAGAGTGTGATGTTGTTTTATACAAAGGTAAGGATGTTGATAAAGACACAAGTTCTCCAACTATTCTTGATGTTAGAAACTAGTGAAAATTTTTGAAATTATGGGTAGATTTAATGCTAGAGTGAAAGTTGATTAAAGAAAAGTTTGGGACACAATTAAGATTCAACCTTAAGTTGGGCTTTTTTTTTTTTTTTTTTTTTGGAGAAGTAGGCCAATTTAATTTCCATAAAGTTCATAAATAAGTGCAATCTAGTTTCTCAATCGATTCCTAAGACCGAATTTGGCTTGTTAGCAAAAAGTGGTAACAAGTCTGTCTATCTATTCTAAATTTCTGACACAAATCACGCTATTTGTTCTTCACCATGTTTCCAATAATAATAATAATAATAATAATAATAATAATAATCCTTCGACCAAAAAAAAAAAAAAAAGAAGCAAATAATCCCAAACAAATGTCTCTTATACCGGCCATCTAGAGAACCTCTGCAAAGTCCATGGAAGTGGCCAGTGACATTCATCCCATAACCTTCCGGCAGACCCTTCATCGCCTAATCTATTCACTTGGAAACATCCAATGCTTCGGTCGGTTCCTTCATGAAGTTGATACTTCGATCAAGAACTCGGACAGTACAGTAAGACCAGTGATTCGCATCTCTTCGAAAGTAGAAAGAACTGCCCCACACCATCGAAAACCCCAGCCCTCTGCCGCGAGATGATGAGCAAGCAGCCACTACGAGCTTTGTGGAGCTTGCGGAAAGGAAGATGGTGTTTTTTGTTGAGATGTGGAGGGAAGAGATCGAAGAGCGATTTCTTCTTCTTGCCTATGGGAAAGTGACTGCCGCGGAGGACGCGCATGAGATCAGGGAGCATGCGACAGCATTATGTTGAAAGCGTTTATTTCCCGGGTTTGAGCTTTGGGTCCCATCACGCTGGACAAGTACAAGATCATGAAAGGAGCAGAAATTAGAGCTTCGATGTTCATATTCACTTTAAAGCGATGGATCTTCTTGTTATTAACCTGGAAACTAGGACACATTTTTTCTAGTGTTAAGGGATATGAGTGCATATTTTGTCTGGTTGCCTTTTGCCTTTTGCTTTTTCGTTTGTTTTTATGGTTTCTAAATTCAGAATTTTCTTGATAGGAGGAGAATTCTCCAACCTGTAATTGCCAGTGTAAAAGTGATCAGTAAATGAGATGTTTATTTCACTGCTTTGGTTTGGGTTTGGGTTCGATCTCACTTGACAGGCACCAGGTTCATGGAAGAAGTAGATGTTAAGAGTTTCAATGTTCATGGGCACTTTCGATGATCGAATTTTAAATTTTTTTATCATTAATCTTTCCGCAAGGGCATACTTTTGGGAACATGAGGGTGTGGGTGCCAATTTTGTTGCGGTATTTTTGTAGTTCTTTTCCTATCATGGAGTCATGGATGTTTTATCTTTTCTGATCATATATATTTTTTGATTAGATGGGAAGAATCTAGATTCTGCTCAGGTTCGAGAGTTTGCGGCTTCCATCAAAATCTGTATAAAGTTAATCGTTCCTTTTCTACTTCTTTTAAGTACAGGTTCATACATGATAGCGAAGCTTATTATTCAACTGACTTTGGAAAAAAAACAAATTCATTTCTGCCTTATTTTGACATTCATCTTTAATTCATCTTGCAAGAATTCATTGCTTTTCTTTGATATCGTCAATCATTCTGACTTTTTGCTTTTGAGGCAAGGTTGTACTTACGAGTTCCAAACTAATCATGAAATCAAATGTTTGTGTCATCTTTGTGGAAAGACTTGCCCATAGTCTGTCTTTTCTTTCTAATAAGACCAATCAATCATGGAGGACAGCAACTGTCTAAAGCTATCTCCTGCTTGATTGCTATTACAAAGATCTGTCTGTCTGTCTGTAAAGACTTGAGCCGCATTTAGCTGAGTTGCCATGGTGCTACAGCGTTAGGATTAGGAATTCCAGTAATGTTTTGGACAGTTAATGGTGCTACAGCGCTCTGTGATCTCTATACCGACTCTCTCTCTCTCTCTCTCGTCTCAATGGTGATTTAATGTTTTTCTTTTTATGCTTTCTCGAATTCCAGTAACATAACATGATACGAGATTATTGTGACTCGACGTTTTCTTCTACTGGTTCTTGACAAATTCCAGTTCCACAACACAGTTTAAGATTGCCTATACTTTAAGAAGTCAATCATGCAAGAACACTCTAGAGAAGGCACTGGACTTTCACTGAGGAATTTGCTGTCAATGGCTGCCCTCTTTCTGCTCAGAAATCTCTCGCTATTCTTGTTTCTTTAAATACAGTTTCAATGTTAAAATCTCAAGTAAGGCGCTGGTTCCACTGGTTAATATGGATATCAAATAACAACTGTTCCAAACATAATTGGGTCTTGGTATTTATTGATTGCTCTGATACCAGTTGGTTATCGCTTAATAGTAGAATTTTCTTGTTTGCAAGTAAAAGTTGATCACTGTTGTTACCCACTAGTTCAAGTGATGCGGATAGATTTTGATGTTTTTGCATCCACAGAAAGCGTGTGTAATTCTTCCTGCTCTTAAGCGAAATTGTGGAAAGTCTTCTAGTGTTGTCACTATATAATATACAGCAAACCTTCTAGTTCTCTTGCTCATGTAAACATTACTGTTTCTACTTAGAATGCAATGGAACATTCCTATGGAAGTAATTATACCTCTATGAGCTCAAGCTATTAGTTTTTCCAAAATTGCTGCCTTGCCTCTCAATATAAGACCAAAAGACTCGCAGATAGGAAAGGCACACTATTTTTTTATGTCAGTCAAACGAGATGCTTATGTAGTATCTCTAGTAAAAAAATACAAAGTTAATGCGTATTGCTGAGGGATCATAGATGCATCAGAAGTACATGGAGATAGTGAAAAATATTTGAAGATATGAATTTTGATGTGGACAAAGTGAAAACTAGAGAGCCATAGGTCTTTAGCTTAAGAGTCCATTTGGCTTATTGCGGTTGAATCATAACTGTGTATTTTGCTACACTAATGCTGTAAAACACTATAATTAACTTGTTTGGTAACATATATTCTAGAGCTACATCACCTTAAATTTAAGCAAAACAGCTTCCTTAAACCCTATTTTAATTAACTGTGGAGGTGCTGCAGCTGCAAGTTGTTTGGTGAACACATACAACCACTACAATACCCCTTTTTCCAACAAATGTTGCCATAGAAAAGTTGTACCAAACAACTTTCAGAAGTTGAAAATTTTATTACAGTTGGGTTTGGATTGTTTGACATTTAACTTCACCCAATAACAACAACATTTTGTCCACCCTTTCTTTTCATTAACTTCTAGCACAAATATTTCTGGACATTAATGTTGGTTCTGTTACTTCTTCCATCTGATAGTAATAGTTCAGAGAAGGAAGTCAGCTTGGTGATGCAGAAGCATTAACAACAGGAGAGCTGTATCTGCAATCTACAAAGGACCTTAGGATTTCTAACTTTATCATGATACAGTCCTTTACTTTGATATTTACATTGGACTTGTTTCACAATGATACACAAGATGCAGCTAAACTCGTGTCAAGTTTTGTTTTACTTCAGTATTGAAGTTCTAGCACTCTCATTTGGAAAGAATTTACCTATTAGCTTCATATGCAAAGATTAATAGAAGACCAGTGAGAGAATATGCAAAACGGCGTAGCATAATGAGAGCATCAACCTTTGTCTTTTTTGGAGCGATGTTGACACGTGGCCGTTGTCATTATCCGACATGAGCATTTCAATTTGAAAAGTTGAATGAATTGAAATACCAAGTCAGTGCAAGCTAATATCGCAGTGAATCCACCAATATTACCTTAAATGGTGAAAATTTATGTACTTGCTTTATTATTGGCCGATTAGGCTTATCGGAGTCGCTCACTAAAGAGAAGCGATGAGTGTATTCGTTCCGATAAGAAGCACTAGAAAGTTTATCGCGTCTCAGGGTTCGCTTAAGGAGGTGTCTTCGGTAATGTACTGCATCTCATGCTTTTTGATCCTGATCATGGCACATGTATGCCTAAATCTCATAGATCTATGACTGATTTGTTCATGATTTCATTTCTGAGATGTTCTTGTGTGATTCCTAGATTTTCTCTTGGTATGTATCTTTCAAGTAGATCAATTTTCATTCTTTTTTGTTTTGATAAGTAAAGAAAACCTAATCCATGGATCCAAAGGTGTTTGCAAGTTGATCTTTTTGTGTTTATTTTCCCATTGAGGAGTCGCCGGAGACTCTTTTCCGGAGTATTTACTGTGCTTTTCCAGAGAATTTTTTTTTTTTTGGTCGGAACTTTTCCGGAGAGTTGACCGGTAACTCTTTTTCTGGGGAAAAGAAGCAAAAGGGGGTTGGCAAAGAACCGCAAAAAGAGGAAGGGTAAAGACAAGCTATTACATGCATGAAAGTGTTGATCTTTTCTGTTTTTTGTTTTGTCCTAAGAGATGATGGTCGGTGGATTTCTTCCCCAAAGCCAAACCACCACAAGGAAATCCTTCAGGGAGACTGAATGCTTGTTTTATGATATGTTAAATTGCGTCTCCACTTTCTTGACTTACCCATTGTGTAATTTCATAGCTCAATTTCAGTTCTAGCCTTGCCTGAATGGTATGGAGGAGAACTATTGAGGGAAAATTATTTCAAAACACCTTGAAAAGCTTTTAATCTATGAAATACAATTTTGGACAAATATCTTGCAATGAAGATTGTTCTTTAATTTCAAATCCATAGTTTTGAAACCAGGTCATTTATGATTTTACTTCCAAATTTTTCTGTTGTGTGGCAGTTGCTACTCCAAGCCCTAATTAATGCTGAAAATCAGTCCTCTATAATAAAATAGTGCTTAAGCGAAGGTTTTGTATCAGCAAGTTGTGATTCAATGATTTTCTTTGGGTTATCTCATTTCTATTTAGGTAATTCTGACAGTAAAGTACATCGAAATCTTGGGTATCTAGAAAACCTATTTGCTTATTATTTGGCCTTTTTGTGTTACTTCAAGAGTCAGTTTCATTGCATTCTTTAAAATGTTATTGTAGCCTTTATCACAGTGCAGTTATTCACCTTTGAGTGACAGCATAACAGTACACTTATTTAGCTTTACGTACTGATTGTCTATATGGCTCTTGTGATTATTTTGGTTTAGTAGAAGTTGATTCCTCACTTATTGTTGATTAGGTTGTTGTTAGTCGACAATATATATCGAAAGGCATTAAACTAATTTTTTCTTTTGGTAGGAGTTAAACATATTTGTTTGAACGAAGAGAGGGATCAATCAACCAATCATGTCTAATGAGGAGCGTCGAAGGAGCTCCAGGATATCTGAACTGGAAGCACGAAATGCACAGCGGAGAAGCCAGAAGGAAAGCAGGATGACCTTAGGCAGAAAAGATGAACAATCTGATCGCAAAGGAGCAAGGAAAAAGGTCAAGACAAGACCATTGCAAGATTTAATATCTGATCCTGCGGAACGACAAGCTCATGATTTAGAACCACAAATAAAGAAACTGGTATCTATATCGTTATTTCCTTGTATACTTTATGCTCACTAGCATAGTTTGTTGAATTTGCATGCTTGAATTATTATCATGAGATACACCACACTTTTATTCAGTTATATGCTAGTCTAGTGAATATTGTCATCAATCAGTCTCCTTATACTTTGAGCTGCCTTGGGAGATCATGCAATACATGTAAAAGAAAACAAGTAAGTTTTTATGGTCCTTACTTATTGAACTAGCGTTGGTTCGTTGGTTGACACCATTTATGTCTTATTGCTGGTGCTTTTTGAATGGTAGAATTCAAATATTAAGAGAGAGATTGTTTACTACTGATTATAAGTGAGAATAAAAGGCTTTGGAGTGTCCCGATCATTCAACTTCTAGGGTTTCATGTATCGTGTCTTGATGACAGTTCTCTGTTAAGATAATTGTGAAATGATCAGTTGGTTGTCAGTTCATCCCAAGAGAAACGTTCTGAGGTTCTGCCATTATTGCTCAATCGCATCTTGTTAGCCCAATTCTAGATGCAAGTTTGTCTCTGGAATGCAATGGCATCAAGAAAAGTGAAAAATGAAATGAAAAATATAAATGGCTTCGTTTGGAGTCCGTGCGAGAAAGAAACTCAAGTATACATGGCCATTTCCTTGAGGGACGTATAGAAAAGTTATTGGAACATTGTGTTCTTCATTTGTTGGAGATTTCCTGGTGCATAAGTTACAGAAGAATATTTGTTATATTACAAAAATTGTCGTAAGCTTAATAGTATGCTTTGGCAATGCAACATATATATTTGTTGCTATATTATTTAATATTCTCCTGTGGAATGATAATCTATTGGCTTAACTCTCATTTAACATCAAATCCAGCTTAGTGACGCCTTTAAAAGTGTACAGCACTGCACAAGTCCTAGTAAGCCTTCTTTCTACTTCATTACTTTGATCTTTTCAGTTATGGTACTGAAAGGATTTCTGAAATTGACTCAACCAATGTATTTCATGAAGCAACTCCAATGGATCCCAGAGCCCTACTACCGGATCAAAGCAAGCTCGAAATGTTGCTTACTTTATTACAAAGGTATGGCTATGTAAAAAAATCCTTAGTCTGGGCATTGAAGACTCATCTCCTGTAGATATAGATTTATAAGAAACCAGTTTCATTTATGTTTTGAAGGTTGAGTCTTTCATCAAAAGTTATGTTAATTCATATTAACTGTTGTTATGGTCGTAACCATCTTCACGATGGTGATGATGATGATAATGCAGGAGAGACCAGAAGAAAATATTCGCGGAGCCAGTAGACCCAACGCAGGTTTGTAATTCAGTGACTTTTTCAAGTACTGCATCCGGTATTCCGACATTGTTGATTATGAACTGTATATATATTTGTTTTGAAAGGTCGAAGGCTATCAAGACGTCATTAAATTTCCAATGGATTTTAGTACAATAGAGATAAAGCTTAGCAGAGGCAAATATAAGGCATTGGAAGACTTTGAGGTTGGTCAAGAATATCCTTGTTTTATCTTTTGATGTATTTCAAAGCCGAATGATTGCTCATAGCTTTTCTAGACTATTTAAAAGACATCTCACCGGTCAAATGATGCCCTCGAATGCCTCTTTATATAAGAAAAAGCGACCAAGAGAAGTAGTATAATCTTTCACCTCTCATGCGGAACATAGGAGTATGTACCTCTTTGCCCTCGACTCCAATTTATCATCCTAATAGGCTCTAGTAATCAGCAGGTTGATAAATCCGCACTTCGTCTTATTCAGAACTAAATGGTAGATGCTGGAGATTTGTTAATTGGTTCTCTCAAGTAAAATCCTGTCTGTTCGTCCTGCAAGCTCTCTATCCAGGTTCAAAATGCTAAAATTTCCAGCTGTCACATCCAGGTTGGGCATCTGACCAGCCTTGGCTCGATGTCTGATCTTGCCTCCAGATGCCCTTTCTTCTTGTTTTGAACCCACTCTGGCCTCCAAACTTTGGTGCTTCATTCCAAAAGTCCATCACATAATTTAGGATGTTAAAAAGTGTCTCTTCAAGCACTCCAAAATATTTTGCTCACTCTGAATGTCCTCAAATCAATCAAGTTGGTTCCAAACCAAATCGGGTCTAAATTTGACCCATAATCAATGGGTAGCATCTCACTTATGTTTTGAATATTATAGCACTAATGATTTTCTGTATTACAAACTGAAGATTTATTATGATACTTTTCAAAAGGCCTCATTTGCATTAGTTTCTGTGCCTCTTTCTTGAAGAAATGCATGTGAATTGCTTCAAACTGAAAATAGCTTTGTATACACAGATAAGTAAATGAGTATCTTTTGTTGTCCAGTATAGTATAATCTATTCTCAGGGCATTTACTTTATAAAAGATATTATAAGGCCAGTCCAGGAAGAATGTGTAAAAACATATCTGGTCAATAATTATTTTGTTTGCAATGGAAAGACTACTTACTTTCAGATATATTTGTTCACTTGTTTATTTTGATTCATGTCAGGATGACGTGTTCTTGGTATTTGACAATGCAATGAGGTTTAATCAATCCACTACCGTCTTTTATAGACAGGTATAACCATCACTTCTTGTTGATTCTTAGTGGTTATGTTTCACATGGTGATCTGGCTATCTTCCTTTCTAACTGAGGAGGTGTGTTCTTTAGGCTCGAGCTATAAGAGAGGTGGCTGAAAAGCTATTTCATGCTCTCAGAACAGATCCATCAAACTTTGAAACCCATTTCTTCCCAGTAACCGAGCGTAGTGGCCGATGGACCAAGGCTGAAGCCAGACTTCTGAATTTTACAGACCAGATGATATCAAGCGGTAGGAGATGCCTGATTCTTCTTTTATTTATTGTCAAAGGGAAGTTTTGTTGATGCATGCTGGAGTGTGCGTAGACTATCCTGAGGCTACTTTGTTTTACTAGACACTTACAAAATCATGTTTGTTTTGCATCTTTGACGGTTGCAAACATAGTTGAATTTTCATTGGATATTCTAAGTAGTATTTGGTCGGAATTATTCACTAATTGTGTTTGTGTTTTGATGTTTCCTTATGCAGGGGCAAGAGGTAAAAGAAATGAGGGTTCTGCAGACCAACGCCGTCAAACTTATCAGCCCCCTGGCAAGGGAAAGTCACTTGCATCGGATGATCCCAAGAACAGAGAAACTCTCGTTCAAGTAAGCAACCTGATTCTTGTGAGTCTGTCTACATATTTAGGTAGATATTGTCAAAATGGTCGATTTGGAAAACAGTTTTGGAACCTGATAAGCTAATAAAGAATGTAGTTTGCCTCTCATAACTTGGGTTGTCAACATAGCTTTGTAACCTATAAGGTCGACCTCCACTATAAGCTTCGCCTTTGTTGGTCTTGATAGTTAGTGAATTTTTTGCCTGAGACTTATTTGTGCTAGTTATTATGTGGTGTCTTGTAGGCAAAAGAAGAGTTGGACTATAAGGGGAGCGTCATGCGGTTTATTAAGGATTTGGGGCCAATGGTGAAATTCATCGCTACAAGGAATTTATGTGAAAACTTGCCCCATGGCTCTGTTCCCCAAAATGAAGTTCCGCACTTGCAGACGCAAGCCGTCATGTTTGATGCTTCTAACACATCACAAGGCTCTTTTCACCAAGTTGCAGCTGCCAGATCGGTTCACCAAGGGCCTGTTCACCAAAATGCAGTTCCTGCATTAACTGATTTTTCTTACAGGAACCCTACAAAACCTCCTCATCTCAATTTGCCTGCGAAATCAAGTAATTTCTGTGGAGGGAATGCATTAGCGATTGGAGGTATGAATCAAAGTGAAGATCCGAGTTTTATAATTCCTGAAGCTCGTCACACATTGGCGTACCCCACTCATCAGACTGGACAGGAAACAAACTACATAAACAAGGGGTTGGACATTGCTAATGATTCTGAGAGGGACATGACTGCTGGTATTCCATATTCCAGTTCTTTCTACCAGCCAGCCGCTACAACTCTGAATGGCAACCCAAATCCCTTCGCCTCATGGAACTTTGCCCCTGATTCTCAAGGAAGTAGTTTCTCTAAGATGATGCAAGATGCTATGATGACGGATGGGCTGGCAAAAAAGGGAGAAACAATTTCTTCCTATCCTGGAATGCAAGCAACAGCGGCAAAAGGCAAGAGTCCTCTACTTCCTTCTTGGCAAGAGCCTTCTCAAGGTGCTATCTCCTTTCCTAGGAATGACTACAAAGATCTTGACTGGACACTGCAAGCAGCACCCATCCCTGAAGAGAGCTCGCTTCCCGTTGGTCAAAGGTCGAACTGTTTAAACCCAACCAATGAAGGCATCTCAACTGGTGCAGGTCGGCTTCCTCACTGGTTAAGCCCAACCAATGGCGGCAACTCAACTGGCGCAGGACAGCTTCCTCACTGGTTAAGCCCAACCAATGACGGCATCTCAACTGGCGCTGGACAACTTCCTCACTGGTTAAGCCCAAGCAAGGAAAGCAGCTCACTTGGTGCAGGTCTGGTGCCTAACTGGTTAAGCCTAAGCCATGGAGGTGGCTCAGATCACGCTCCCAACTGTGCAAACCCAGTGACATCGAAGCCTCAATTCTTCGAGTTTTTGTGTCCCTTGCAATCCAAACCTGCGGAAGCTGATGTCATGGGGCAAGCTAGAATTCCAAACCAGCAGGACCAGGTGCCTCTACATGATGCACGGCTTGGGAGTGCCTTTGATGTGCAGGATGCTGGAACTCGTGATCGTAAAGGGAAGTCAGTCATGGAAAATGAAGCCGCTATCCATCACCCGTCTCCGTCTTCCAACATTCCAAAATGGTTCTTTGGCTAATTTGGTTTCGTGAGAGTTTGAGGACGAGCTTTTGACTCATTGAACTCTTTTATTTCGAGTCTTAGGCTAATTTGGTTTCGTAAGAGTTTGAGGACGAGCTTTCGACTCATTGAACTCTTTTATTGAGTCTTGTGGATTTGATAAGACCTTATTGAACCTAGTCTCTTTGCGTCCGTTAGACCTCATGCATGGTTTCAGAAAACTGCTTGCTTTTATATAATGAACTTCATGTTTGGTACGTTTGATAGTATTCCTTTGTTATGTTTTAAATTATGAATTGCTTTAGAAATGGGTGAAATTGTTAGTGACAATCAAGAACAATGCTTCAAGCAAAGCACAAGTTGCTCGGGGACAAAACTAAGAAAGTTGTCCACTTCCAATACCTTAGCCTGCTCACTTTTTGGAGGAAGTATTGTTCTTGATCATCTCCCATACATTTGATGGAGATAATTGGCCATTTTTACAAGCAATGTGCGCAATTCTAAGACATGCAAAGCATGTTTTAGTTGTACAAAACAACTGTGGAAACTTGGTGATCCATTTTTAACGTAGAAGTCTCTAGTCCAATTCTAGTAGACGTGAGAAACAAACATCGAGAAGTCTAGAAATATCCTAAAAAAAATCTAGTACTTGGGCGGCGGTGGAATTGTCTAGAGTCCACTTAAGTTTGCGTAGAAGAATCTATTATAAATATTTTTGCAACATAGAAGAGAGAGTTCCCTCGTAAGGCGATGGGAATTCTTTATAAATAGGCTAGAAATCAATTGTGAAGTGCGTGAGGTTTAGACCTCCACCAAGAGCGTGCGGAAGTTGAGAGTGAACTCTATACCCTTGTACTCCGCCAACACCAACATCTCCTCCTATAGGATTGTAGCACCATTTTGTTGATCTAACGAAACGATAGCTTCTCTACCCCATTGCCTATATGTCAATGTCTTTTTGAACCATCCTATCTTGTCCCTTATCTCTTATCCATCCTTTATCAAATACATACTACACATTTATAGACTTGCATATCACTAACTAAAAAATATCGTTCATATCAAAACCATAATTCCGTGCAATATAAATTCCAACAACGACAAAATCTTGACCACGAGAGTTTATCCGATAAAAATAAGGATTTCCTTGTATCTTGTTTGCTTATATGTGACATGGTCTTCTATCCCAAATGACTTCGACTCCCATTTCGATGTGTGAATAATGTGAAGGAAAAGGCCAACCTTAACCTTTTGAGATTACATTTGTCTTTGTAAGTTAGACTCTTTTTTGTGATTGATTTGCATATGTATAGGGTTACGGGGAAAATACCAAAAAAGTCATAAATATATTGTAATTTTTTCAAATAAGTCATAATTTTTTTGGTTAATTCAGCCCTAAACCTTTTCAAGATTGTGCCAATTTAGTCCATCCTGTCAATTTTGGCAAGTCTACTGACATGAACACCGATTGTCCGGCATACGTTGACGTGGTAATTTTTTAATAATATTTTATTCTTTCGAATTTTTTATTATTTTTTCTTTTCTTTTTATTATTTTTTATTTTCATTTTCCTTTTCTTTGTCTTCCTAGTTTTCTTTTTCTCTTCCCCCATAGTGGCCAAGGAGGCTTCGGCGAGGCACGAGGCCTCCCAAATCCATACCTCACATGATGTTATGATATTCAATTTAGTTTCAATTGATGAAATGAGTATTTTCTAAAAGATGGGCCTACGGCCCTTGTTTTGGCACGAGGTCTCCCAAATCCATACTTTGCATGATGTTATGATATTCAATTTAGTTTTAATTGATGATATATGTCACGCCTCGAATCCTGAGTGCGCAAACATTCCTCGATGGTCGATTAAAAGTGTGACGTCCGAGGACGTGTCGCCGACCCATTCTTTTTATCTTTCATTAAACGCATGTGGAAGTGACTTATATAGACACCTAGTCAACCAACAAATCAAGGATAGTGAAACACAATAGACGATTTCCCAAAAGTGGTGATTTATTTATCAATTTGTTAACCCAATGAGTTTAACATTTACAAGTCTACCTCAAAAGACAATTTCCTAACGACCAATAGGCAAAAAGGGTCAGAGAGGGTTGGGGTTAGCTTAAACATCACTAACAATGAGGCAAACCAAGAGTATTGCATCTCGTGCCCACCACAACCGCACTTAACAGTTCCCCATGCTATGGCCTTGAAAATAGTTAACAACGGGGTGAGATAAAATCTCAACGAGTAAACTTCCTAAACCTCAATTAGGAAGCTAATTCGCCTTGGAGATAGCTTAAACATGCAACGACATACAATCTTACCTCGTCTTGGCATACCCCTGTATATTAGTACACCTTACATGGCAATATTAGTGCAACACACATAAATAATAATCAGAACACAATCCATAATAACCAAGCGCACTATCAAACATACGTGTTTCAATTATTACGACCCCTCGGGCCAGGCCAACACAAGAGTTGGCGGTCTTCCGGCATGACCAGGCATTGTTCCGCCCCATCGAGCATGGCATCATCTAGAACCCCCGCCTAGACGGCATTTTATAAAGGAGCATCGGTCCGGCCTCAACCGTGACTCGGCATCCGGACTCTCGCCGGGCATCCAATAAAAATCGGGCATCGCCCCCAAATTCCCGTTGGGTGACAGGTTCAATTAAATGATCACTCAAGCACACCATCAATCAAGCCAATTTTTATTGCCATTAATTAGCCAAGAACACAATATTTTGTTTTCAAATAATCAACTTTGGCAATTTTTCATATTTAAAAATCCTAGTAAAATATTCGTACGTGGTCATGTATTTTAAATCAACCCGTCAAACTTTGCACAATTCTATTTTAAAACCCCAATGTTTTATTTAGTATGTAAAATTCGGCGTCCAAATCCGATACCTCATATTTTTCTATTTTCTTGCCCAAAAACCTCATTTGAGAATAGTAAATAAAAATCTATAATTGGACAATCAATAGCATAACATCATACGTGCCAATAACCGAAATTACGCACAATCTCATCCAAAAAAACAAGCATAAAATTCTACTTAACGGCTAATCCATCTTTAATTACACTAATCAAGATTAATAAGGCTAATTATGATTAATTAAATAAATCACGATTAATTAATCTAACCACGATTAATTAATCTAATAGAAATTTCTTAAACTAATCGCAATTAAATTTAATCTAAACCATCTTTAATTGCAATTAAAAATAAATTAAGATTAACTAATACTAACCGTCATTAATATTAAACTAACCACCCCTAAACGTAATTAACACCCTAATCCATGATTAAGAAGTTAACTCACGGATTTTCGGTGATAGCGAGCTTGCGGTGATGGTGGCGCGATGGCGTTGAGAACTCGAGTCTCACGGCACTGATGGTGGCATGGTGAAAGCAGCGGCTTGGCACTCGAAGTCCACGGCCTCATTGGAGATGGGGTGCTCGGTAGTGAGGGGTGGCTTGAGGCAACGAGGACGGTGGTGGTGGCTCGAGTGGATGGCCCAATGGTGCCAAGGTCTTGGGGATGGAAGTGGCAATGGTGGATGGGGATGAAGGTGGCAGCCACGAAAGGGAAAAGAAAAACTAAAAAGAAGAAGAAGATGATGATGGTGGCGGCGGTGGGATGATGAAGGTGCTGGCGTGATGAAGGAATAAGGGGAAATGGGCGGTGGTATGGTGGTGGTGAAGTGGCGGCAAGCAAAAGAAGAAGAAGTTGGGGGAGGGGAGAAGAAATGGACAAAGGATGGGGGAGAAAGGCGTGAGAAGGAGGGGGAATGAAGTGGAGGTGGAGAAGAAGGAGAGAAGGGAGGATGGGCGGTCTGCAGAGGGAGGAGGCGTGAGGGAAGGGAGAAGAAAGAGAGAGAGAGAAGAGAGAGAAAAAAAAGAAAGAAAATAAAAAAAGGTTTACTAAGATATTTCCCAAAATTTCATCATACTCTTCACCCACTTTTCCTTAAAACCCTCTTAGCCCAGTATTATGTCTCCACTTTTCTTTTTATTTCTAATTTCATAAAAACAATCTTTTTGGTCCAAAAATGTCAATTTTGCTTCTCGATCTGAATTTCCTTTTTTTTTGTCCGATAATTCCTTTTTTGAAAATTTCGGACTCGCCGATAATTTAACGAACGATAAGACGACATCCAATAATTAAATCTCGAAATCCTCGAAAGTTCAATACTTCAAATCAAATTAAATTTCGTAATTAAAAATCAATCGAACGCGACTTTAGTATGACCTAATATATCGGGTGGCTTTTAGGGGTTCTCGTGCGGTTGGCCAGTGGTTGATAATATTCAATCCATGTTTATGCATCTTCTAATCGCGGACGATCATTGGTTGTCATGTAATCGCGAGGGTTCAATTATGTACCCCTGAATATGATATCAATAAAAAATCAGTTTATCGTCATTCGACGCGAATATCATAATCATACGTAATCACCCGCAAGTCGACTATGTACTTCCGTCGAATCGATTTATATCCGTTCGCTAATTGACTTATAACAATGTAGTATTGATAATTGTCGATCCTTATGGTTGAGCGGTCGATTTCTGATCGAATTCTCTAGTCTTTCGAATTTTAACCCTTTAAGGTCTCACCTAATAGATTAGTTAACTCGTAAGTGATTAGTTCAGAATAAAGTAACTACAAGTGTATTGATGAAATAACCATTTCGTATATTTCGAAATTGGGCCAAATTTCGGGATATCACAACTCTTCCATTCTTACAAAAATTTCATCCACGAAATTTGAATCATTACAACTCTTCAACAAAAAGGTGGGGGTGTTGACGCCTTATCGACTCTTCATTTTCCCACGTGGCTCCCTCCCGCTTTAACCAAGGGAATCATCTTACTACGTAGCACTTGCTCCTTTCGATCCACTGTCCGAACCGGTCTCTCCACATATGACATTCTCTTGTCCACGTCTATTTCTTCAAAATTCAGCACGTGGGTAGGATCATGTTCATACTTCCTCAGCATCAACACGTGAAAGACGTCATGTGCTTGAGCAAGTCTCGGTGAAAACGCAAGACAATATGCCAAAGTCCCAATTTACTCCAAAATCTCAAATACGGCAACGTACCTCAGACTTAGCTTTCATTTTTTGCTAAAACGCAAAGTTTCCCTCATCGGTGACACTTTGAGGAATATATGTTCACCTACTTGGAATTCCAAAGGCCTACGCTGCTTGTTTGCATAGCTCTTCTGATGGCTCTGGGCAGTCTTGAGCTTTTCTTGAATGACTTTGACGACATCTACTAACTGCTAAATCAACTTAGGGCCCGTAATCTTACACTCTCCAACTTCATCCCAACAGACATGAGTCTTACATGCTCTGCCATACAATGCTTCAATTGGTGCCATCTTGATGCTCTGTTGATAGTTGTTGTTGTATGCGAACTCAACTAGATGAAGTTGTTCCTCCCAACTTCCTTTGAAGTCCAATATGCAAGCTCATAACATATCCTCGAGGGTCTGAATAGTCCTCTCAGACTGACTATCCGTTTGTAGATGATAGGCCGTGCTATACCGTAGCTTTGTACCCAAGGTAGTTTATAAACTTTTCCAGAAAGCTATTGTAAACTTTGGGTCTCGATGTGATGTGATCATCACTGGCACTTCATGAAGACAAATTATCTGCCGCACATACAATTCAGCATATCTGTCTAATGCAAAGTTCTTTCGTACGGCGATGAAATGAGCAGATTTCGTCAACCTGTCGACCACGACTCAAATGGAATCGTTACCTCGTTGACTCCTCGGCAATCCCATCACAAAATCCATTGTGATATGTTCCAATTACCACTCGGGAATCTCCAGGGGTTGCAAAAGTTCATCGGGTTTGCAATGTTGTGCCTTCACTTGTTGGCATGTCAAATATTTGGCGACATGTTTAGCGATATCTGCCTTCATACCATTCCTCCAATAGTACTGGCACAAATTCTAATACATATTTGTGCTGCCTGGATGAATGCTATAACTAATATGATGGGCTTCTAACAAAATTCCCTCCTTAAGCTCCACATCATTAGGCACACACAATTGTCCACGAAACTTCAATAATCCGTCCTTCATAACTTGGAAATCAACTTTCCTCTTTTCCATATCCTCCTGCAGAACTTTCTGGATATCAAGGTCTGTTAACTACAACGTCTTAATCTTCACCCGCCCTTCTAGTTTAATTCTGAGGGTAACCATGAGACTTGAAAGGTGACATATCTCAAACTTGAAATCCGAATCTCGAACTCATTCGAGTAGAATCCACTCATAAACCATCATTTGCACAATCGATGACTTCCGACTTAACGCATTCATGACCTTATTAGCCTTTCTAGGATGATACAAAATGTCACAGTCATAGTCCTTAAGAAGCTCCGTCTAATGACGCTACCTCATGTTCAGCTCCTTTTGAGAGAATAAATACTTTAGGCTTTGATGATCCATAAAGATTTGAAACTTTTCTCCACATAAGTAATGCCTTAAAATCTTCAGGGCAAATATGATTGCTACCAATTTCAAGTCATGTGCCGGATAATTCAACTCATGAGGCTTCAGCTAACGGGACGTGTATGCAACAACCCTCCCATGTTGCATTAAAACGTAGCCTAATCCTTTATATGACGCATTGCAATAAATCTCATATCCTCCAGGTTCAAACGAAATTGTCAATACGGGTGTGGTTGTCAGCTTTTGCTTAAGCTCTTGGAAACTACGCTTGCACTTATCCGCCCATTTGAACTTCTCTTCCTTCTTCAGGAATCATGTCAAGGGGCATGACTATCATAGAAAATATTTCCACGAACTGTCTATAATAACTTGCCAATCCCAAGAAACTTCGGATCTCAGCCATCGTTGTTGATCTCAACCAGTTCATAATAACTTCAATTTTGGTTGGGTCTACAGAAATCCCTTCGCCAAAAATCACGTGACCTAAGAAAGCTACACGAGTTAGCCAAAACTTACACTTACTGAACTTGGCATATAGCTCGTGTTCCTGTAGGGTCTAAAGCACTGTCCTTAAGTGTTGTTCATGCTCATCTAGACTCTTCAAATATACCAAGATGTCGTCAATGAACACAATCACGAACTAGTCTAGGTACTCCTTGAACATTCAATTAATCAAATCCATAAAAGCAGCTGGGGCATTGGTTAGACCAAACGGCATCACAGTGAACTCACAATGTCCGTAACGAGTACAAAAAGCCGTCTTTAGTATATCCTTTCAATTGATGGTAACCTGTTCTCAAGTCAATCTTGGAAAATATCGAAGCTCCTTGTAGCTGATCAAACAAGTCATCGATCTTTGGTAACAGATACTTGTTCTTAATCGTCACTTGATTGAGTTGTCGATAGTTGATGGAAAGACGCAATGAACAATCCTTCTTCCTTACAAACAAAACTGGCGCTCCCCAAGGTGATGCACTAAGTCAAATAAATTATTTGTCCAACAACTCTTACATTTGCACCTTTAGCTCCTTTAATTCTAATAGCACCATACGGTAAGGAGCCTTAGAAATTGGCTCTGTTCCAGGGGCCAACTCAATCACGAACTCTATCTCATTTTCTAGGGGCAAACCAGGCAACTCCTCAAGAAAAACGTCAAAAAATTCCTACATTACGACGATGTCCTCCATCCTTGGCTCCTTAATTGACATATCCACCATGGTTGCCAAATAACCTAGGCAACCCATATCCAACAATTGGGTTGCTCAAGTGACAAATTTAAAGTAATCGAGAGTCCTCCTCGATTTCCAACAAACTCAAAACTTCCACTCGCTAACGGGTTAAACTGAATCGCTTTACAATAACAGTCCATGGTAGCTCGTTGCTTGGTGAGCCAATCCATACCAATAATCACATCGAAATCAAACATGACCAACACAATCAAATCTATTTTTTCCTCTCAATCACCAATCACTAATATGCAACCAGGATACCCTATTGCAAACAACACTTTATCCTTTAACGGGGGGTGGATATACTAATGACCACTTCCAATGGTTTTGGACTTAACCTAACTAACTTAACGAATTGCCTAGCAATAAATGAATGCGTGGCTCCAGAATCAAATAAAGCATAAGTAGCATGGTCGTTCAACGAGATTGTATCTATAACCACGTTCTGCAAGTTCTCCACCTCCTTTCGGGTGATAGCATACACCCTTCTTTGCATCGGAGACCTGCTTAAAATGCCCTGCTGTGCAATTTGCGACGCACTCCCTACTGCTTGTCCTATCTGTGGCAATGGTACTTGCGCTCCCATGGGTTTGCACAAGTAGTTCTTCACTTGATGGCCGTGCTGGCCACATCCATAGCAAGCTCTTGTTTTAGCAGGACACAAAATCAGCACACGTCATTCGAGTTGGGTTCCAGCTTTCCAATTCCACCATTTCGGTTTCCTCCCGTCATTGGCCTCTTCCCAAACCGATTGTTATCTCTATTGGGTACAAATCGTGACCCAGATGCGACTGCCCACTCATTCAGATTCCTCTCAATTAGTTGGGCCCTCTCATACAGTTCGTCATAGTCCTTGAGATTCAGCGGCACCAGTGGGTCCTTAATCTCCAGCTTAAGGCCGTATCTGAACCTTCTTGCTTTGTCCACCGGGTCCTAAATCAACCTTGGTGCGTACTTCGACAACTCAATGAACTTCGCCTCATACTGATCTACAATCATTCGGTTATGGTGGAGGCGTTGGAACTCAGCCATCTTCTATTCTCGAGCACAATCTGAGAATTATTTCTCGTAGAACACTTCGACGAAGGCATCCTACTCTTGGATCATACCCTTGGGAAACACTCTTCCTTCAGTGGTCTCCTACCACGTGCTCGCGTTACCCCATAGCTGATATTTGGTCAAGGTCGCCTTGTCCTCCTCTGAGCACCTTATAGTGCAAAAGCCTTCTCCAACTCTCGGACCCAAAGGGTTGCAGCCTTGGGGTCACTTGCTCCAGTAAACTTTGGAGGCTTCGGCCTCAGAAACTGCTCCACCAGCTTGTGCATAGGTTGCTCACCATTCCCATTTTCAAGTAGGACTTCATTAGGTGTAGCAGTAGCAGCAGTAGTATTGGCAGCAGCAGTGTCGGTGGCGGCAGTGGCAGCTTGATTCTAAGCTTGCTACCCGACCACGTTCCCTAATGTCTCTAAGGTTTGTAGGATCCTATCAACCCTAGGATCAACTGGTGCCCTCCCTCTAGCACTCACCTGCACTGGCGTTGTCCCTCTAGCACTAGCCTATCTCAGTGCCATTCCTCCGGCACCTGTTAAAGCCGTTATGGCCCTTCTCCGAGGGGCCATTTGCTCAGGATCGCTAATCTCACAGGATCCTTATAGAAACCTGCTTTCCAATTCAAACAAGGAATTAGAAGTTTGAGCAACCCGCACAAAACAATCAATCAATCAAAAGCATAAGCATAAGGAAAATGTTTTTCCTAGTTAATTATCCAAAAATCCATCGCACCTTATTACTCTAGACCTTGACCAGGCTTTGACACCACTTTAGATGGGAATGTCACGCCCTGAACCCCGAGTGCGCGATCATCCCTCGACGGTCGATTAAAAGTGCGACATTCCAGGACGTATCGCCGACCTATTCTTTTTATCTTTTGATTAAACGCATGCGGAAGCGATTTAAATAAACACCCAATCAACCAACAAATTAGGGATAGCAAAACACAATAGACGATTTCCCAAAAGCAGCGATTTATTTATCAACTTGTTAACCTAAGGAGTTTAACATTTACAGGTCTACCTCAAAAGACAACTTCCAAACAACCAATAGACAAAAAGGGTTAGAGAGGGTCGGGGTTAGCTTAAACTTCACTAACGACGAGGCCAACCAAAAGAGTCGCATCTCGTACCCACCACAACTATACTTAACAGTTCCCCATGCTATAGATTTGAAAGTAGTTAACAACAATGGGGTGAGATAAAATCTCAGCGAGTCAACTTCCTAAACCTCGATTAGGAAGCTAATTCACTTCGGAGATAGCGTAAACATGCAACGGCATACAATCTTACATTGCCTTGGCATACCTCTGCATATTAGTACACCTCACATGGAAATATTAGTGCAACACATATAAATAATAATCAAAACACAATCCATAATAGCCAAGCGCATTGTCAAACATATGTGTTCCAATTATTATGACTCCTCAGGCCACGGCCAACACAAGAGTTGGTGATCTTCTGGCATGACCAGGCATCGTCCTACCCCATCAAGTATGACATCATCTAGGACCCTCGTCTAGACGACATTTCATAAAGGAGTGTTGGTCCAGTTTCAATTGCGACTTGGCATTTAGACCCGCGCTGGGCATTCGATAAAAATCGGGCATCGCCCCCAAACTCCCGTTGGGTGACAGGTTCGATTAAATGATCACTCAAACACACCATCAATCAAGCCAATTTTTATTGCCATTAATTAGCCAAGAACACGATATTTTGTTTTCAAATAATCAACTTTGGCAATTTTTTATATTTAAAAATCCTAGTAAAATATTCATATGTGGTCACGTATACTTTGCACAATTTTATTTTAAAACCCCAATGTTTTATTTAGTATGTACAATTTGGCGTCCAAACCCGACACCTCATATTTTTCTATTTTCTTGCCCAAACACCTCCTTTGAGAATAGTAAATAAAAATCTATAATTGGGCAATCAATAGCATAACATCATACGTGCCAACAATCAAAATTATGCACAACCTCATCCAAAAAAACGAGCATAAAATTCTACTTAACGGCTAATCCGTCTTTGATTACACTAATCACGATTAATAAAAATAAGCTTAATTAATTAATCTAACCATGATTAATTAATCTAATCGAAATTGCTTAAACTAATCACAATTAAATTTAATCTAAATCATCCTTAATCGCAATTAATAATAAATTAAGATTAACTAATACTAACCGCCATTAATATCAAACTAACCACCCTCTAAACGTAATTAACACCATAATCCACGATTATGAAGTTAACTCACGGATTTTCGACGACGGCGAGCTTGCGGCGATGGCGGCGTGACAGCATTGAGAACTCGAGTCTCATGGCACCAACGGCGGCATGCATGGCACAGCGAAGATGGCGGCTTGGCACTCAAAGTCCATGGCCTCCTTGGAGATGGGGTGTTCGGTGGTGAGGGGTGGCTTGAGACGACGAGGACGATGGCGGTGGCTTGAGTGGACGGCCCAACGACGCCAAGGTCTTGGTGATGGAAGTGGCGATGGTGGATGGGGATGAAGGTTGCAGCCACGAAAGGGAAAAAATAAAAATAAAAATAAAAAGAAGAAGAAGATGATGATGATGGTGGCGGTGGGATGATGAGGAAGACAAGACGACTCAAACGCAAACCTGTTGAAGATACGCAAGGATATTCAATGTTCTCATTCAGATATCATTGCACAAGTCAAGATCAATTAATATCGGATCTGATTTTGTATATAATATTGTTTCCTTTTATTTACATACAACATGTACTATAATAGACATGTCCTGTACATTACATGGACATACTGAAATACAAGAAAATTCCCCTCTCGCCTTCCTTTCTCTCGTCTTCCTCATCTTCTTTCATGGTATTAGAGCGGGTTACATACCCTTAATTCGCTTCTTCCGCCTTGATTCATCCTTTTCTGGTCTTCTGTCTTCTGCCGGAAAATCTAGCTAACCTGCAAAACGCGTTAGTACTCCGGCGCAAGAATTAGCACCTTGAGGAAATCACATCAAAACAGACGAAGGAAAAGGAAAAGAGGGAGATCTCCATACCGTCATGGCTAACAATCAACCTCAATCGGGGCAATTACCTGTGGATGCAGCGACCTCAGAAGCACAAGATCAAGTGTATAACATCATAGGTTGGACTGATCAGCCTGCGATGGGGCAATTTTTTCCATGGCAACCCAGTCTGGGGTATCCTCATTCAGGGACTTCCTACCAGTGGGTGCCAATGCCAGTATACTATGGAGGAAATCCGAATGTATCATTCTCAGGAAGTCAGGCTCAGAATGGTCCACCAACCACGAGCGGGGCGGACCAATCAGAAACAATCGGGTCGTCTAATACGGGCGAAAACCCAGGCGATTCGCATGCGGGGGCTCAGGGCACCTTCGATGAGGGCATTTTCAATAAGAGTCAGGCACCTTACTCGGTTTTCCACCCGGTTTCTTACCGGTCTCCTTGGCGGCCGCCATGGGTCGCCCAGAACCCGGCGACGCCCTGTATGTCTCCAATTCCGACAGGCCGGAGTTGCGACTGATTAGTCACCCTCTCACAGGACCCGAAAACTACTCGAACTGGGCACGAGAGTTTCGAAGAGCACTTGTCACAAAAGATAAAGAAGGTTTCATCGACGGGACTATTCCGATCCCAACCGATGAGAAGATGGGGCGACAATGGAAAAAATACCAA
The DNA here is from genome assembly GCA_014182515.1 of Eucalyptus microcorys. Taxonomy (NCBI): domain Eukaryota; kingdom Viridiplantae; phylum Streptophyta; class Magnoliopsida; order Myrtales; family Myrtaceae; genus Eucalyptus; species Eucalyptus microcorys. Next base: position 31,852,761 of record CM024565.1, on the reverse strand, counting down.
TTGGTAAGAACGTGGATAGGTAACTGTATCAGCCCAGAAATCGCAGTAGGTTTACCTCCCACAGAGGATTCAACAACAATTTGGCAAAATATTCAAGAAATGTACGGGAAACTCGATAGGGCAAAAATTTTCTCCCTGCATCAATCCCTCAACGAGCTCAAGTAGGGAAACATGTTAGTGATGACATGCTTCAACAAGCTATCCGCCCTCTGGAACGAGCTGGAAGCAACAGAGGAGAAACTTGAAGGACCGGAGGCTACGCTCCAACAACACAAAGCAATGAAGGACCGAGAAAAGGTGACTTGTTTTCTCTTGATTCTCAATGATTCTTACTGACATTTCAAATCGCAAATCTTGGCAATGGAACCAGCTCCTCCCCTTGGCCGGATATTTCAGCTCGCGGTGCAGGAGGAAAACCAGAGACTCACTGCATCCGAGGCCAAAACCACCAAAACCCTAGCCTTGGCGGCGAAAATCAAAAAGGGGCAGAAAACCCTAGCCAAAGGAAGAGAGGCGACATCGCTAGGGTTCGGAGAGCCAAAGGGGGCGCTAGGGTTTGGGAGCAAACAGGGCTTTTTAAAGGCTCCGTGGACGGCCAAGATCGATTCCAGCGATCTGACGGTCAGAAAGGGGCGCGGCATTCGGGTGATCTCGACGGTGGAGATGCGCTCGGCTTGAAGGGATCCAACGGCCCGAATTATTCAAGAAATTATGGGCTGAATTTTAAAAATAGAGGGAAGTTATTTTGTGATTATTGTAAAAGGCCCCACCACACAATTGATAATTGCTGGAAATTACATGGGAGACCTGATAGGAAAGGAAAGGAGATTTCAGCAGCAGCTTACCAACCCACTTCATCCACAGATGTCAATCAACCAATCACACATGGAGAATATCAACAATTATTGCAGGCTTTGCAAAAATTGGAGGTACCAAAAAGGGGGAGCAGTTTTACAGGTATTTCACATTGCTTGACAAGTAGTATATCAAGAAATGCCTGGATTATTGACTTTGGAGCGAGTGATCATATTACGTGCAATAAGGGGTTATTTTCTAATATTCATGAAGATTCAACTAATCCTATTACTGTACAATTGCCAAATGGCAATATCACACGTGTCACCCTAACTGGCACTGTCACTCTTAGCCCACAAATTACTCTCCAAAATGTTCTTTACATACCGGATTTCCAATTCAATCTTATCTCTGTGTCCAAAGCCTATCAAGAAAACTCGTGCCAAGTATTCTTCAATGCTGATATCTGTCTCTTTCAGGCCCTTTCGACTGGGAAACTGATGGGCTGGGGTAACGTCTCTGAAGGATTGTTTTATTGGAGAAATTCACCTAAAAATCTTGATTTACTCTCTTGTAATAAATCATTGTGTAATCTGACTACCAATGATAAGAATTTCCTCTTGCATTCCAGATTGGGTCACAGCTCTTTTTTTCCTTACCCTCAATGCCCTATTTGCCCACTTGCAAAACAATCGCGAACACCTCTTCCACTAAGTCAACATCGCTCAAGTGACATTCTTTCCTTATTACATATTGATGTCTGGGGTCCATACCATACATTAAATCATGATGGGTCTCGTTTTTTCCTCACCATTGTAGATGATCACTCCAGGGCCACATGGATTTTTCTCATGCAAAGTAAGGGTCAAGTTCTGACTCATCTTAAGACCTTTCTTTCCTTGACAAAAACTCAATTTGGGAAAAATGTTCAAAAAATACGAACAGACAATGGTAGTGAATTCTTCAATCATGAATGTACTGCTCTTTTTTTGTCACATGGGATACTACATGAGAGCACATGTGTCTATACACCACAACAAAATGGGGTGGTCGAACGGAAACATCGTCATCTATTAGAAGTGGCGCGGGCTTTAAAATTCCAAGCTTCTATTCCAGACACTTTTTGGGGCGATTGTGTTTTAACTGCAGCTTATTTGATCAACCGTATGCCAAGTAAGATTCTTGGCGGGCGAACACCCTTTGAGCTACTTTATGGAAAGAAACCAGATCTGGGACATTTGAAGATTTTTGGATGTCTTTGCTATGCCACCATAGTAGGTCCTAGAGATAAAATGGGACCTCGTGCTCGTCGATGCGTCTTTATGGGATATCCTAGTTTGCAGAAAGGATACAGGGTATTTGATCCTTCCACAGGAGAATTTCTAGTTAGTCAGGATGTTTCATTTCAAGAGAATTCTTTTCCCTTTGCCGTCTCTACATCAGATATAGAACAGGATGGTCTTTTCCATACTATTCAGATGGAGGAGACTATGGAAGATCCAAACTATGTTCTCCTTCCCCCATCAGCAAATATCAGGCCATCTGCTATGACACCTATGGACATGACGTCATCCACTGAAGTGACAACACAGCACCAGGAGGAAGTCGCTTCTCCAGTTTCGAGTACTGTTGGGGATTCAACTGATAATAATTCACCATCAAGGCACCATGTACCAAGGCGATCTAGATGTAGCGCACGTCCGCCAACGTGGACCAAAGACTACATATGCGGAGTCCAGAAATCACCAGGTATTCTATTTCCGGTTGCCTCATTTGTTTCTTTCGATAGACTTTCTTCAGAACATAGATGTTGTATTGCTCGCATTTCTGATGGGCGAGAACCATCAAGTTTTGAGGAGGCACGCACTGATCCGCGCTGGCAGAAGGCCATGGAGGCAGAGTTAATTGCCTTGATAGATAATCAGACATGGGATCTTGTTACCCTACCTGCACACCGCAAGGCGATTGGGTGCAAATGGGTTTACAAGATCAAGTATCGTGCAGATGGATCTGTTGAGAGATACAAAGCTCGATTGGTGGCAAAAGGTTTCACACAATGGGAAGGTTTTGACTACCACGAAACTTTTTCCCCCGTGGCCAAAGATGTTATTGTTCGATCATTCCTTTCTGTAGCGGCTTTTCGGGACTGGTCATTGCACCAAATGGATGTGCACAATGCCTTTCTGCATGACGATTTAGATGAGGAGATTTATATGGCAGTGCCACCAGGTTTACGGAGACAGGGGGAGGTTAGAGTCTGTCGTCTCCGCAAATCCTTGTATGGACTTAAACAAGCCTCAAGACAGTGGTATGCGAAGTTTGCTGAGTCATTGATAGCTACCGGTTTTCAACAGTCCAAGTTTGATTATGCTGTTTTCACATGGACTAGAGGTATGTCATCTATCTACTTAATGATATATGTAGATGATATACTTATTATGGGCAATGATGAAGTAGCTATCAAAGAATTCAAAGACTATTTGCATTCAACATTTCATATTAAGGATTTAGGATCACCAAAGTACTTCCTTGGAATTGAAATCGCACGCTCAGACCAAGGGATTTCTCTCAGTCAGAGGAAATTTGCATTGGAGATTATATCGGAAGTAGGTCTATCAGGATGTAAGCCAGCTGTAATCCCAATCGAGCAGAATGTTAAACTGACTACAGCAGATTATGATGCTGGTTTATCTCAACAGACTGATCCTATACTCAAGGATCAATTGAGATATCAGAAGATCGTTGGGAAGCTCATATATTTGACCATGACCAGACCAGATATAAGTTATGCAGTTCAGACACTCAGTCAGTTTATGCATCAACCCAAGGAATCTCATATGAGTGCAGCGCTTAAAGTGGTGAAATACTTGAAGAGTTGTCCAGGACTCGGGATTCTCCTTTCCAGGAAATGCGACATGAGGATGACTGCTTACTGTGATGCGGTTTATGCGACATGTCCGATGAGTAGAAGATCCATAACTAGATTATGCATCAAATTGGGAGACTCTTTACTCTCATGGAAGACAAAAAAACAATAGACTGTTTCACTATCTTCAGCAGAGGCAGAATATCGTGCCATGGCAAAAACAACTTGTGAAATAGTATGGTTGAGGGGATTGCTTCGAGATCTTGGCGTACAAGTAAGAGGACCGACCAAATTATTTTGTGACAATGAATCAGCCATCAGACTTGCATCGAATCCTATTGTGCATGAGAGAACCAAGCACATAGAAGTGGATTGTCACTTCACACGAGAAAAGATTCAACAAGGGATGATCGAGACACAAGGGATTGGGACGGAAGAACAACCAGCGGATGTCTTCACCAAGCCTTTACGTCAGAGACAGCATACGTATCTTTTGAGCAAGCTAGGCGTCTTGGACATCTACAAGCCACTAGCTTGAGGGGGAGTGTTGAAGATATGCAAGGATATTCAATGTTCTCATTCAGATATCATTGCACAAGTCAAGATCAATTAATATCGGATCTGATTTTGTATATAATATTGTTTCCTTTTATTTACATACAACATGTACTATAATAGACACGTCCTGTACATTACATGGACATACTGAAATACAAGAAAATTCCCTTCTCGCCTTCCTTTCTCTTGTTTTCCTCATCTTCTTTCAAAACCGCAACTGCGATGATCTCCCCCAGATGATACCAAGCAAAGAAGCAATCCAACTCGACCATTCGATTCGAGGTCGAGCCAGGAAAATACCGAGAGAGAAAGGTCCGATTCCGAGGCTGGGATGGAGGTCAAGGACGATGGCACCCAAGGCAGTGCTCTCGCAGCAACGTCTCAGTCTCTGCGACATCAATCGGTCAGATCGGTTCTTCCATTGACGGGAGGCAAGCGAAATCGAGAGGCGTACTCGAGTTGAGCGAATTGAAGGAATCCATGCGGTCAGTTGAATTTCTGGCGATCAGGCATCCCTCCCAACCGCCACTCTTCTGGATGATGTTCCAAAGTTAGGTTAGAGTAGGAGAAGATAGCGAGCGAAGAGATAATGAAAAGGAAAAGAGAAGGGTAGATTGAGCCCCCATCGTAGAACCCATTTCCAACGTATTTAGTTTTTTAGAAAACATTTAAATCCATTTATCAAATTTTACGTGACCTATTTACGATTTATTCAAATAATTTTGAGTTAATAAATAGATTTAAGACCTATTTTGTCATACTGATTTGTATGAAAGCTAGAGTGTGGATTCAACACCTGCGCATTGTAGCTTTATTGGCTCTTATCTATCTGATGGCATTGGAGGAACTGTCTTGTGGCGGTGGCAGGCTTGCCTCACTGCATCCGCCTGTCTCAAGGCACGAGGAAAACACAATCCCCACAAAACCAGCTGCAAGGCCAAGTATAAGTAAGGTGTTGCTTTGACAAGGCGATGAAATCGAACGGGAAGATCCAATCGTAAAATCATAAGATGTTATAAACTCTATCGAATAACCTTTTCCTAGTCATATTCCTATAAAAAATAAAAGATCGCAAACTTCAGAATTAAATAACCAATGAAAGTCACAAGGTACTAGTATTCGCAATTTCAACAATAATGGCACATTATACTTTATCACAAAACCCCCTTTCGTTCTGAACAAAGAGCACACATCTGCACTATCTACAAAAACATTAAAAGCGAATAAGTAATTGCACTATATGAGTAGAGCTAAGGGACAACTGACACGGTGTCCACTATATTTGGAGATAACAAACTACAAAATTGATTACTAACATTAACATTAAGTTGACGTTGACTATTAGAAACTCAATTACAAAAAGTGCATGAATCTAGCTCTTCGTGTTATAAGATAATGCGAAAACTATTTAAATCTTGTAATTAAATCAATGCGGGATAATGAAATCACCAGAGAAATCAACGAAGAACAATAAAGAATTTGAGAAATTTATGTAGTTGGGTTTGAGTTCCGATATCTATTTCATGGGGTACACGAGCTGCAAAAACTTCACTAATTTATTGGAGAGTTACATAATTACAATCGTGCAAATGCTCAAGTGTGTCCTAGCCATAGATCACACCAAAAAGAATGAGCACTTGTTTTTCTTTTTCGACCAATCACACGGTGTGGGCTAAAAATGCAACATTTTATTCCTTTAGGCTGCGTTTGGTCATTTGGATTCTAAGTGAAGATAAGCTATGATATAAAATTTTGAGATTTTACTATATCTCATTTACTGTTTGGTGAATTATGATAGTGAAGTCATATATTTTCATATACTATCCTATCTATTATTTGGTATTTACGACATGTTAGTGTAAATGAACTTGAAAATGCATAAACGAAGATTATAAAAATCTTTCACAATCCATTGCCAAAATCTAATTAGAGAGAAAATATGATCATTCACTTCTACAATTGCAAACAGTATAGTATTTTGACTCTCTCGCTACTTTCGTGAAACTTCAACATGAATAAAATGTTATGGAGGAGGAGAAGAAGTTTCGACTCTCTTGCTGCTTTTGTGGACATTTGACATGGACCGGAAATCTACAATGGAGGAAAATCCTAGACTCTCTTGCTGTTCTTGTGGAGCTTTGATGTGAACTAAAGAACTATGGATGAGTTGTGAAGCTTCCATATGAGCTAAAGATACAGAAGAGAAGGAGATGAAGGGGTAGGGTTATTTAGAAATTTCATTGCCCCTCACTATTTGAAAAGTAGAAAGATCATTTTCAAGTTTGAATTTGTTCATTTAAAATCTGAGTTTTTCTACTTCATTTTTATTTGCTCATTATTTTTCCATCTCTATTTTTATTCCCTTTCATCATTCCTTAATAAAAATTTATTACTATCATACCTAAAACAAGTGATAATATAGATACTAAATATATAATATAGAGTAAAAATAATATAAATAATGATAGGTATGAATAAAAATGAAAATTATTCTTTTGTTATTTTGAATTTCTTTCTAATATTATAATTCAAATATTATTTATAATTAATTATTAATTTAGTTTTATTACTTAAGAAGTTTTGTTATTTGAGAAAATTAATTTTTGTAATATGCATATAAAAAATCTTTTCCATCTTTATCCTACTTCCCATGGGATAATCTTGTCCAAGTGATATCCCTGTATATTGACTTCATTTTAGCTGTCGAACGTAGTTTTAGAGCTTTCCTTTCTTATTCAGCAAAATGAAGAGTCTCTTTGCACGATCCCTTGTGCCAAGAATATGCAACGACTTCTCACGGTCAATAACAAACACTAAATACAACCACTAACTGCAATAATACTGATTTTTGTCCCCCATAGCGACAATTGTTGACATATCAATTTAATCAAGGTTGATCCGAGTGGTACTTTGTTACAATCAAAGGATCTAATCGGACGGCACTCCTCTAGAGCTTTCTACCTACGCTCAATCCGGTTGAATCAAACAACCGCATCACACCATAATGCATCTTTTAATTCCAATCCTCCAACCTGAAAGTGCCAAAGATTAGTGATGTCCTCCCAATCAAATAGTGTTTTCATGTAAGTAAAATCACAAGGCTTGCCATAAATCATTAACTCCATCAGAGAGGGTTTTTTTTTGGTACATCGTAAAGTTCAAACGAAAGAAATATTGGCACTTTTTCAGAAAATAACATCAGTTCTTGACAGGTTTTTTTTTTTTTTTGGCCACCAGACCACACTTTGGAAAGTTCGATCACGGGTTTTTTTTTTTTAATATTTCTTTCTCTTTTCCATGTAGATGCAAGAAAATCAGGTCTATCAACTGTCAGAAGGCTTATTAGCTAAATGACAATGGGCACATAAGAAAAACAAATTGTAAAAGATCAGCAAATTTTGACATTAACATGAAATCTCAACCTTTAAGGGGGCAAGAAATATTTTGATTATCTGCAGTACGTATATACATTAAACGACTGAAATCTCGGAAAGAAGAAAGTTCTGGGCCAAACCACAGGTGGAGGACGAGTTGTTTCGCTGTATGATCAAGAGGAATCAGAATAAGAATTAAGAACAAGCTCTCACTACCCTATTCCCCAATTACAATAATCCCTCGAGAATATATGAGAGGAGATAGGGCGTTTCCCAAGGATTTCATAGGAGAAGCAAATCCTAAAAGCTCTCACCCCAAAAGAAGAAAAATCTCTGTTTGATTGTCTCAAGCTGAACTCTTTCTTCTTCTAAGCTTCCCTTGATGGAGCTTAAAGTTGAGCTCTAACTATAGATTATAAAAGCACTATTCATAATGGTTGAACAACTACATAGATTTGGGACAATGAAAAAACGGCTGAATCTTTTGCAGTCAGAAACTGTTGCTCCCATGTTGATAAGTTGATCGCATGTTGTCTTTTTCTTTCTAGAAATTATGCCTCGGTGTTGACCTCTAGAACAGTAACAAACTGGACGATATCGGATTAACGCAATGGAATAAGATAATCTCCCATCTTGTGTAAACTTAATAGGAACCGATATATAGAGCAAAATAAATTTCAAGCACGCATATATAAGACGATTTTTTTACATGAAAAATCTTCACAATGTGAGGAGATAAAAAATCACGAGACCGAAATTCACCCAAAAATCTTCACTATCAATAAAATCGGGTGAACAAAGTTCTTCTCTAGTAAATACTAGAGGTACATAGCAGCAAAGACCTCAAGAACATCATTCTCGGCAATACACATAAATTTCTTAAAAGCTCAAAGATAAATCTGACAAAAAATGCAAGTTTTGATCAATTCACGAAAAACCTGGTATAAAGAGCTTCAAATGAAAATCAAACTATACAGATTCGGGAAGAGTGCGACACAAATACGCTAACAAAATTTCAACTCAATCGGACCACGAATTGATATTCGATGCTAGCTCGATGTAAATCAGATTGATCCCTAAACACCAGATTTTTTGCTTTCTCTTCCTCTCTTGTTACTATGTCTTTGATAACTTCTTGGCAGTTACAACTTAAAAGATAGTGAGAAACCCTATTTCTCCATATAACTTATCATATGAGCTCAAACCCTTTTGGACTTGCTATTCATTAGGCTTCTTCCACATGGGAATGAACTCAGCTAACAAATCTCCCCCTCACAACGATGTGGAGGGATTCATTATTCCAACTATCAATTGGCAATATCCAAGCTTCTTCTTCATCATATCGGAACCATTATGGTCCATATGAATTTTCTCAAGTTCCAATAGCTTCTCATCTAGAACATCCCTTATCCAATAATATCTAATATCAATTTCGATCCAGAATGAAAAGATGAATTCTTATGAAGATAAATCACGCTTTGATTGTTACGAAATAACAATACCTCTTTTGCTTGAACCCGAGTTTTTCCAAGAACTTCTTTAGCCATATCATCTCTTTACTAGCTTCGGTTGTTGCAATAAATTAAGCTTTTGTTGTCAAAAGTGCAACACACTTCTACAATCTTAACTTCCATGACACAGCCCCATCGGTAAAAGAAATCAAATAAGTAGAAGTAGATTAACGAGTATCAATATCTTCTGTCAAGTCAAAATTTGTGTATCTAACTCAAGTTTCCTGATCCCGAAACTGAGTTTCAAACTGAAAGTTCCTCGAAGATACCTTATGATCCACTTTACTGCATTCCAATGCTATTTACCTAGATTTGACAAATAACGATTAACAACACCAACTACATGTGCTAAATCTGGACGTGTACATACCATCGCATACATTAAGCTTCCTACTGCTGAAGTATATGGAACACTTTCCATGTCCTTTTTCTCTTTATCAGTCATAGGACTTTGCTATGCATTTAACTTAAAGTGGGCATCAAGAGGAGTACTAACCACTTAGTCTTGTCCATGTAAAATTTCTGAATAATCTTTTCAATGTACTTCTCTTGCGATAGGAACAATTTCTTAGTATCTCTGTCTTGGGTAATTTTAATGCCAAGAATTTGCTTTGCTACACCTAAGTCTTTCATGGTAAAAGACTTATTCAATTGCTTCTTCAACAACTCAATTTATGAAGCATTCCTACCAACAATCAGTATATCATCAACATAAAATAAGGGAATAATAAAGTCATTATCAAAAAAATTTGGACATATACACAATTATCTGACGAAGTCTTTTTATAACCTTGTTCTGTCATAACTAATATAAACCTTTTGTACCACTATCTTGATGCTTGCTTTAGGCCATATAGACGCTTCTTTAGTTTGCACACATACCTTTTACTTTGAAACCCTTTAGTTGTTCCATATATATCTCTTCCTCCAAGTTACCATGTAAGAAGGCTGTCTTGACATCCATCTGCTCAATCTCCAAATCCAAGCTAGCTGCCAAGCCTAGTACCACACGGATAGAAGACATTTTCACCACTAGAGAAAATATATCATCAAAGTCAATACTATTTCTCTAATCGAATCCCTTAACAACTAATCTAGCTTTGTATCGTGGTTATGAAGTATGTTAATCTTGCTTTAACCTTTATACCCACTTATTCTTTAAAACTCTTTTGCCTTTAGGCAACTTCACTAGTTCAAAAATATGATTATCATAAAATGACTGCATTTCATCTTGCATAGCATCAAGCCATTTACTTTTGCACTCATCTTCTATTACTTCTGCCTTAACATTCTAGTTCATTTGCATTAGTCAATAATACATACTCATATTCAAAATATTTGGTGGAAGGTTGCTGGTCTCTAATGGATCTCTAGACTAGAACATTCGGTGGAGCATTTAATGGAGCTTCTGGTTTAGGAACAATGTTATATGTTTCAACATGTTTAGGGACATGTTCATTATCTAGAACATTCACTTCCTACTGCTCCTTACCAACCTGTGCAAGAATATGTGTGAGAGGAACTAGATCCAAGTCAACCAAACCATCACTAACATATGGTGTTGAAATCATCTCTGATTTCTTAATATCCTGTATTGTCTGATCTTCCATAAATACAACATCTCTGCTTCTTACAATTTCTAGTCAACTGGATCATAAAATTTGTAACCAAATATATCCTGTCCATAGTCAACAAATATGTATTGTCTTGTTTTCACATCAAGTTTAGACTTCTCATCTTTAGGGATAAGCACGAATACCTTGCACCTAAAGACACACAAATAATCATAAGAAACATCTTTACATGTCCAAACTTTATTAGAAACATCAAACTCTAGAAGAATGCATGGAATAAGATTTAGCACATGTGCAACGATACTCAAAACCTCACCCCCAAAGGATCCTGGCAACTTTGATTGTGAAAGTAAACATCTTACCCTTTCAATCAATGTCTTGTTCATTTTCTCAGTTAAGCCATTTAATTGAGGTGTCTTGAGAGGTGTCTTTTAATGTCGAATACCATGTTGTTTGCAATATTCATCAAAAGATCAAATATATTCTCTCCCGTTATCAGTTCAAATGTATTTCAACTTTTTCCTAGTCTGTCTCTTTACTGAAGCCTAAAACTACTTAAAAGCATCTAATACTTGAACCACCAAGTGATTTTATCTTCATAGGACCACAAACATCAGAATGCATTACATCAAGTATACTTGATTTTCTTGAAAGGTGGAAGCTTTTGAATGTAACTCTATTTTGTTTTCTTGCTAAACAGTGAGCACACCTCTTCAGCATTGAACTTTTTATACTTGAAAGAAGTTTCTTCTTGGCCAATATCAACAAACCCTTCTCACTGATATAACTGAGCCTTTTCTGCCATAACTCAGCTTTATTTTCGCTATTTACTGCATTAATTTTGTTTGTGGACAACTTTGCTTGTATAATGCACAACAAAGACTATTTTTCACCTCTACCCACAACTAAAGAACCTTTTGTAAGCTTCTATCGACCATTTCTGAAAGTGCTATAATACCCCTTTGTCATCTGGCTTGCTTGTAGAAATCAAATTCAAATGAATATTAGGTATATGCTTAACATTATTCACTACTAGCCTCATGCCATTACTGGTCTCTAGGCACACATCTCTAATGCCTACAACTTCAGCCAACCCATTGTTTCCCATCTTCATAGATCTAAAGTCACCTGACTTGTATGATGTAAAGAAATCCATATGAGATGTAGCATGAATAAATGCACTACTATCAATTACCCAACTGGTTTTATGACATACAAGATTCACTACATCACCATAAAAAACAATGATAAAATCTTATTTAAGTGTAACAACACGATTGTCATCGCTATCATTATCACTTTTTTTCTCTTTGCCTTTCTCTTTTTGTTTATCTCTTTTGAAGTGACGGCAAAACCTTTGAATTTGTCCACTCTGATGGCAGTAATGGCACTTAACATTAGCAATCCTATTGTATTTGCATGTGCTTTTATTTCTATTTCTTGGACCTCGAGACTCATTTCTTCCCATTTTCTCAACAATTAATGCATTAGAGTGTGAAGAGGATAATCCCTATGTTTTTCTTCTCATCTCTTCATTCAAAATACTACTCTTAGTTAGATCCATGGTAATTGTATTATCCAGGGTAGAATTAGACAAAGACATCCGAAATGTCTCCTATGAGTTCGGCAAAGTACCAAGCAACCATAGCGCTTGTATCTCATTATCAAACTTGATTTCCATTGCAACTAAATGATTGATAATTCCTTGAAAAGAATTCAAATGATCAGTTAAATGAGTACCGTCTTGATATCTCAAAGCCATCATCTGTTTTATCATAAATAACTTATTATTCCTAGTTTTTTGAGTATATAACCGTTTGAGCTTATCCCACAAATTGCGTGTATTTGTTTCCTCAATGATATGGTTCAAAACATTATCATCCACCTACTGCCTAATATAACCATGTGCTTGACGATGAAATATATACCATTTAGCATATGTTTTATTTTCCAATTTCTCTTCAGCAAAAACAGGCAGATGATAATCTTTCACATATAAAAGATCTTCCATTTTTCCTTTCCAAATATGATAATTTGAAGCATTTAATGTAACCATTCTACTTGTACTCGTTTCAATTGTTTAAAACAAGGCATCAAAATCAAGCAATAACCAAAGCTCAGATACTACTTTGATGGGAGAATAGTAACAACCCGGACAATATCTAATTAACACAGTGAAATGAAATATTCTCTCCTCTTGTGTAAAACCTAATAGGAACCAATATAGTAAAGCAAAATAAATATCAAGAACGCAAACACAAGATGATTTTTTTATGCGAAAAACCTCCTCGGTGTGAGGAGATAAAAAACCACTAGACCATAGTCCACCCAAAAATCTTCACTATCGCAAAATCGAGTGAACAAAGTTCTTATCTAATAAATACTAAAGATACATAGCAGCAAAGACCTCAAGAACATCATTCCTGGTAATACACATAAATTTCACAAGAGATCAAGAATAAATCTGACCAAAAACGCAAGTTTTGATCAATTCACGAAAAACCTGGTGTATGGAGCTTTAGAGAAAAATCAAACCATCTAGATTCCAAAAGAGTGCGCCATGAACATGCTGGCAAAATTTCAGCTCAATTAGACCACAAATCAACCTCTAATGCCAGATTGATGTAAATTAGACTAATCCTCAAATATCAGATTTCCTGCTCTCTTTTTTTCTTGTTACTGTGTCTTTGATAACTTATGGGCGGCTACAACTTAAAAGATAGTGATAAATCATATTTCTCCATATGACTTATCATATGGGCTTAAGCCTTTTTGAGCTTGTTATTCATTGGGTTTCCTTCACATGGGAGTAAACTCAGCTAACATCATCTTTGCATTCATTCTTCTATCATTGGCTTAGGTAGATGTTTGATTTGCTTATTATTTTTCTTGTCCTTTTGTGCTTCTATATAAAATCAAGCCATTAGTCAAAGCATTCCAGCAAAAGGAATCTAGAATAAACTGAGTGTCAAACACCAGCGGGTAGTCCAGGTCTTCTAAACCTACAATAAGTGAATCAAGGCATTGGTCATGAATAAATCTAGCTCAAACCCAAGTTTGAACACCCTACCTGGGAAAGGAGAGACGATGCCTAACGATTGACGAGAGCTTGCAAGGAGCAGGTGAGGAGTAACGAGGAGTGGCCACAAAACAACTGAGGATTAGGTGAGAACAATTTGCTTCAGTAGTAATGGGAGAGGAAGAAGAAAATGCAAAATTTTAAAGGAAGAACTTGATCTTTAATCAATTTGGAAATTTCGAACAAAATTAACCCCATTTTGGTCACCAGAAAAGTCTACCAACAAATATTTGGCCAACCAACAAGTTGAGGTCCTGATATGAGACTGATTTTGCCACTTCGAATCCTTATTTGAAATAAAGTTTAATTGAGATTCTTTTTTGAGAAAATGGCTCCACTTCAAGCTTTTATTTGGAATTTTCCGTACTTTGTGATGCGGCAATAAATGAATAACAATTGAAGGAGATGAAAGTGACTTGTCGTGAGATCAATTAATATTTGAAAAGTAAAGAAGCTAGAATTGAGGTAAATTCCATTAGGAAACCGGTAGAAGGAAGCAAAGTAAGGTTAAACGAAGACAGTTTGACGATACTTAAAATTTGGCCATTAGAGAAAACTCTGAATACACTTTATTTAGAGTGAGCGAAAGGAGGTGAACTTGATTATAATATACTTAGAGAATGTCAGTACCTGATTATATTACAAATTGACCTCTTTCTTAACTCCTATCAGTCCTATTTCACCAACTTATATCATATAAAGCATTTGTAAAGCAATCTCACACGTGATGTTTTGTTGATTGAGCAAACAGATACAAAAACAATCTGACTCGCATGCAGCGTGCGTAAGGACTAGTGTAAATTAAAAAGAATATCTTGTTCAAAAAAAAAAATTAAAAAGAATGTCTTACTTTAAAGGAACGGCTATTTTTTTCCCTCTAAGTATCCTCATTTATGTATTTTACATGTGTTATGTCCATTGACCAATGAATAAATTAATAATTTTTTTTATCTTGTTTTCATATTTTCTAATTTAGAACAACCTTCCTGAAAGAAGTTAAAATCTTGAAATGATATTTTCGTCCGATGGGTATTAATACTTTTTCTTTGTTGTGTGTATCTATATCAATAATTTATTTACATAAAGTAACTTTACGTAATCTTTCAAATGTCAATTTCTTGCTCAAACACACTATTTATGTGCCTTTGCCGGTATAAATATTTAAAGTTGCTCCTAGAAAATTTGTTGAATACAAGATTGACATGTGGACTTTAAGAGAGCTTCAAATGTTAAATTTAGAAACCTCTGTTTGGAAAAAAAAAGAAAAAAAGGAAAAAGAAAAGAAAACAACTTTTGTTTGAAGAAATTTTTTTGTTTGTTTCTTGCCAATCAAGTTTTGAAACAGATAATTTTTCAGAATTTAGACACGTGTACAACTTAAAAGCCGAAGTCTGTTAGGTCTGTAGATTTGGGACTCTCACTTCCACCAAACCCTAATCGCCATCTTATTTTCTATTGTTTTGCTCGTCAATCATGGAAGCAGGCGATGGTCTTCCGGTTTCTCCTCCTGAGAATACCTCCGGTGTTTCCCCAGTTACTTCAAATGGCATGTCTGCGAAGAAACATTTGGAGATTGAGGGGAGATTGGTATTTCGTGTCTCTTTGAAAAGCGAAAAAGCCGACGACGACGATAGTACTATGCGAATCAACCCAAGTCCAGTGGAGAAAGACGAGGAGATGAAAAGGGAGCCGTGGGATTTGAGACCAAGAAAGGACACACGGCCAGGGCATCGCAATCCTGAGAGAGACACGGCCGTAGAAACGAAGAGCAAAAGGAGATTCCAGAGAGGATAAGGAAGTTTCCGGTGGCGCTGTCGAGGGAAGAAATCAAAGAGGATCTGGCATTCTTGACGGGTGGCAAGAGACTGAGAAAGGTGCAGAAGAGACCCAGGAGCGTGCATCAACATAACGACGACCTTTTCCCAGGTGCGCGCTTGGGTTCGATCACGATGAAGAGTTACAACTTCCACTAACAAATGCGAGAGGACGAATGGAGGTTTGACCGTTCGTTTTGCTGCTTGCGTGACTACTTTTTTATGATCAATCAAGTCGCTTGAGCATAATAGATCTCTGCAAATTTGAGAATTGACCGAATCCAGTTGAGTTGCTTATGTAATTGGGTTTGCATATTTTTGAGTTGCTCTTCTTGACTTTGGAGGATGAGATTTTGCACTAAACATTAGAAGCTGTTTGATTTGTCCACTTTCTATTTTCTTTCTTGCAGTTTCTTCTTGTTTCATTTGATTTGATATTTTTGCTTGATTATGCATCCGCTAGTCATGGGATTTCCCAATCTGGAGATTTTACAGAACCCGATATTATTAGGCGACCGAGGAG
Organism: Eucalyptus microcorys; assembly: GCA_014182515.1. Lineage (NCBI taxonomy): Eukaryota > Viridiplantae > Streptophyta > Magnoliopsida > Myrtales > Myrtaceae > Eucalyptus > Eucalyptus microcorys. Next base: position 31,836,667 of record CM024565.1, on the reverse strand, counting down.
ACACTTTTTTTTTCTTTGTTTCACGAAAGAAAATAATGTTTAAATAATGTTTTTCCAAAAATGATTATTGATATTTTTTGGAAAAAAATTAGTCAAAGGATGAATTAGCTCTCTATGAAGAAATAAATCAACGAATCTCATTATCTATCATAAGAATTGGTAAGTGCATTACTGCGTCTCTTGTTTGTGGTGATTTCTCATTGACATGCTTTAAACGGTTGGATACGCTCTTATAAAAAGTAAATTACTTGTTTTACAAAAGTATAAACTAGCAAAACAAAGTCGCTCTTTGGTAATATAACCCAACTTTTTGTGTCGTCAAATATTATCAATGGCATAAATCTAAAAGGACATGAAGTCACTTCTCTCGGGCAAACGATTCCCCTTCCTCACCCCACTCATATGATCATTCCTCTTCATATCAGCAAAAGAGAAGGCTTCAGGCCAAGTGAAGCCATCGGGATCGCTCTTATATTGTCACACCCCAAAATCACAAAGAATGGGGATGACACGGCCGTCCTTCTATACAAAGGACGCTGCTTCAAACACAACCAACAACCTGATATCAACTTATATATATATATATATATCGATAGACCATATATACATATCGATTACCAACAGTTGCAACATCAGAGTTTCTATAATCCACCAAAAAAAATATAAAATTAGAACTCAAATAATCAAACCACTAGCAAGGAATAAGGAGGAGTGGAATGAGCAACAACTCAGTGAGTAGTACATATCTTCTAAGCAAATCGAACAACCACTATGCATGCATACAAAGCAATATCAAACTTCATAACGCCAATTCAATATATAAAATACATATTGAATCATATAAGAGTTGTTTCTTATCATCAGAGCTTTATACTAATATGGAAAAACTCATTTAAATCGCCTCAAGTATCAATGGTCGAATCCATTGAATAATCTCCATCAAAAACACATATCAATGGTCTATCCATTGATCAATCTTTTGCTCAATAACTAACTATGGTCACGACACAATGCCTGGTGACAAGGCGACCAAGATTCTCCCCTTGGCAAGGTCTCCTACAAAGCTGATGGTTGGGCCCAAAAGGATATCATAAACCTGGTATGCATATCCAAAAACCCCTCACTGGGTTCACGGTCATATTGAGCATAAATAACCATTCTCCAATACCCAAAATCCAATCCAAAAATTAATATCTTAAACCAAACAATAACATTTTTGTAACATAGCCCATCATCCATTTCATATCAATTTCTCAAATCATCATAAACCTTTCCATAAATCAGTCGCAAAGCAATTTCATATATATTTCTCCACAAACCTTGTATAACATGCTTTTCAAATATTCACAATTAACCAAAAAGTAGCAATTGCTTGATTTGGCTTTTATGCAATAAAAATGCTCTTCTCGATTCATTATATATATACATATATAGACATATGATTTTATAAAACCAAAGAAGATATAGTACCACTCACCTCGTCATCTACAACTAAACGACAAACGATACCCGTATCATCGAACTCACGGAACTATCAAATAACCAAGGAATAATGTTAAAATCTAATAAAACTCTATCTCAATTACAAAACGACTAAATTACGCCTTAATTCTAACAAAAGGACTTCTACGCACTAACAAATCGCACAACCAAGGCGATTGTTCAAGCCGTTCACAACACGGAGTTAAAGCGCAAAACTTGATCATGCCTTAACTTTCTCCTCCGAACCCCGATCCGAACGTAACGTATTTATAGTCAATAGAGAGCCCTTGACACATATTACAAGAATCCCAACTTCACCGTCCCAAAATCAAGCCGAAAGGTGACAAAATACAGGCCCAAAGCTGCTGAACGCGTACTGTTCACTGCACACGGGAAACTTCGAAATTTTGTTTCGGACAAACCACAAGCTCAAATCACGATCCATAAAATCCCACGGCTCCACAACACCTAAAATATCATTCCTACAAAAATACACGGCTCAACGACTCCAAAATCGGACTTTGCCGCTTGATTTTCCAAAAATTCCGAATTTGAGCCCTAAACCCATAAATTACTTCAATTGACGAACGAGGGGCCTAATCTCTTACCGGGTGCTGTATTATGAAGTAGAGTCGGCTTGGCGAGGCATTCGTGGCGTGCACATGCCAAAACCCCTTTCCTTTCTTCCCCTTTCTCCTCCTCCTCCTCTTCTTCTTCTTCTTCTTTTCTTTCTTTTCTTTCTGGTGCCCGAACGTGGGCTTTCTTTCCTTTTTATCTCTTCCCCTTTTTCTGTTTTCTTTTTCTTTCTTTATTTTCTTCCTCTCTCTCTCTCTCTCTCTCTCTTTTCCTTCTCCCTCTCTCCCGAAAACTCTCGATTTCTCTCTCTCTCTCTGCTGTAGCTTCTACCTTTTTCTTTTTCTTTTTCTTTGACTGGGTCAAAACCCATATTTCACATATATTAGTTCAGCCACTAAAGTTGAACAAGGAAAGGTAGAAGAGAGCCTTGCAAAGAAAACAAGGAGGGGTTGGGGATTGTTCATGGGATGGAGGAGCACTCGCCTCATTTTCTCATCTAGATTCTGCAAAAATCTGAGGTCAGTTTATAGCTTTAAGATTTCATTTTCATCTTTTGATATCACTTGCTTGCCTCATCTTTCTCACTCGATTGCCTCTAATGATATACATCCTTCATTTTGAAGCTTATTTGCAATATGTCTCAGAATACTTTCTTAAGTATGCAATTATAGACTCTCTCTCTCTCTCTCGATTGATTGATTGATGGATCGACATGACACCTATCTGCCGATGTAATATTTTTAGCTACATAATAGATATATCCCAGGCTTTGATCCTAGTTGCCTTGCATGAGGATTTTATCTACCTCATTCACGTATCACTGATCTGAAGTGTGATTACAATTACATAACATGAGAAATTGCATTCTACGTGGACCATGTATTCACGCTACGAAATGGGCCATAAACTCTCAGAATTTATCACTCATAATTTCATGGCGTATCATGGAACTATAAGGGCATTAAAGTATCGTGTTTTGACTGCCTAAAATGATTGGATTTACTCTTATCATGAAGCATATATGCTGTTTATGTAATTGCAAATTGTCCAAATTTGCACTTTTGGCAATTGGTAATGTGAAATCCTGGGGGCATCAAGTACCATCTATGGAACCAAAGTCCCATTATATAAAAGGCACACAATGCATCCCCCTGTAATAAGTTCACTCACAACAAATAAAACTCAATTTCTAGCAACCTTAGATATTTGTATTAATATTCTCATCATGGCGAAGCACAACTATAGCTATCCCGTTCCCTGCTCCTCTATAGTTGGAGGGCAAACTAAAGTTGTGCATTGCCAACACGAGAAAATTACTCTGGCAGAAAAAGAAAAGAGAAAAGCGGTTCACTTCAAAATGATGTTTATTTTATAGGGCGATAAAAAATTATAAATGGATGCATTGTATACCTTTCTATAATGAGAATTTCGTGTTATTGATGACGTTTGATGACACCAATACTGGACCCTATTTATTGTTGAGATGCATATGTCAACAATTTGCACTTGTGTAAACAATATATTTACTTTTTTATAAGAGTAAATCCGGTCATTTGAAGCAGGCCCAAAAATCACAACAAATATAAGGCACATCAATAGACATGCATTATGTTGATATGTTGTTAAATTCAATGAAATTTTAGTGTTTACACCTCGTTTCGATAGCCCGGATGAGGATGAGAATGAGAGGTAACTTATCTTCTCTTATGTTTTGTACCACCCTTATTGTCTTCTTATCAGGGTGGATAAAACCTCAGATAGAGTATCCGGGGTTAAAGAGCATGCTAATTTTCGTATTTAAATTCATGAAAAGAAAATAAAAATTTTATTTCTAGGAATAATGTTTAAGAACTCCAACATAGTCATTTGACAAGACAAAAGCCACATGGTGTGCGCGGGAGTTTTGAACCTCAAAGTCTTTCCTTTTGAGGAAGATGACTCTTTTTTCGCCATCTAAAGCCAAATCGATTTTAATTGAAAGGACATTCTTTTCATTAAATATTTTATGCATTCCATAACATTGAGAACAACGATTCACACTAATGCAATAAGAAGTAAGCCAAATATGGGCAGATAACAAAACTCGAGGCAGGGACGGATCCGAAAGTTGTAGCTTGGCGAAGCCAACTTAACTTAGAAGTGATACTTAATACAAAAAACACTTCTTGTAGCATTTGTAAGTGCATGAAAGAATACTCTCTTACTTTTCCGTCAACTATGGAAAAATACTGTCAACAGTTTAAGGAATCTTGGAAAAATCATAGGGACTCTGAGTTGAGATCTGTAAGTTGTGAAAATTTTGGGTATTTCAAATTTGAAATAAATATCAAATGCGTAAACACAAAGTTTAGAAAAAGGAAAATATTTAAAATAAGTAAAAATCAATTAGACATGAGACATCGATGTGATCTAAAAATAGTTAGCAAGAAAGTTGGAAAATAAACATTGCAATTATTGATAGCATGGAAAAGACTATGCATTTTTTAACTTGGGCATAATTCCCTTAAAAAGCACAGACTTTATCTTGGGTCCCAATCATATGACCAAAAAAAAAAAAAAAAATCTTGAGTCCCAATTCTGGTCCTTTTTTTTTTTTTTTTTTTTTTTTTTTTGTCTCATGAAAAAGCATCAACTTTATGTTGGGTCTCAATTTTGACGTGAACTTTTTTGTCTCATAAAAAAAAAAATTTTAGATTGGATCCCAATTTAGCCCAAATGTTTTGTTTTCTCATAAAAAAATCAACTTTTAGTTGGTACCTAGATATAATCCGTCAAGTTTTAGTTTAATGATATCTTAAAGATTTGATGTGTGTACTCAATAGAAACTTGATGGAAGCTCAACGGAAGCAAGATTTGGTTATCAACTCAAGGTTGATGCTTTTTAATAAGATTAAAAAAAGTTTTGACCAAAATTGAAACATGAACTAAAGTTGGTGTTTTTTCATGTGACAAAAATAAGTTTCATCTAATATTGAGACCTGAGATAAAATTGATACGTTTTAAAGGAACTGGGCCTTTTAACTTCTTTGTGTATGTGTATATATATATCCACCGATAAAAGTACAAAGAATCAACATTTCTTTATACTTTTTGATTTTCCAATTTTACCCTAAACACATCTCATCTAAAACGTTTCCCACTTCCAATTATATATTATCACATCTGAAAGTAAATCTGTTTGAAATTTTCGATTGCCATTCCATGCTCAACACATCTAATATAAAAATGTCGCTCTCCAATCTAAACCCTCAATTCAACTAATTTGATATATTACCCTCAATGAAACTAACCTCCATCTTGCTAAAATTAGAATATCCTCTGTTTTGGGGGAAGAAACAAGTCTTATTTAAAGAACCTGTTTTCTTTTTTTCTTGCCAATCAAGATTTAAAAGATAAATTTTCAGATTTTGGGCACACTTAAAATTTATAAGCCGAAGTCTACTAGATATGTAGATTTCGGTTCTCAACTCCATTAAACCCAAATCACCACCATATTCCCTGTTGTTTTGCTCGTCAATCATGGAGGCCTGCGATGGTCTTCCGGTTTCCCCTCCTGAGAAAACCTCCGGTGTCTCCCCAGTTACTTCAAATGACATGTCCGCGAAGAAGCATTCGGAGAGTAAGGCGAGATTGGTATTTCGTATCTCTTTGAAAAGCAACAAAGCCGACAACGACGGTAGTACTGCGCGCATCAACCCAAGTCCCGTGGAGAAAGACGAGGAGAAGAAAAAGGAGCCGTGGGATTTGAGACACGAAAAGGACGCACGGCCATGGCATCGCATTCATGAGAGAGGCACAGCCGAAGAAACGAAGAGCAAGAAGAAGATTCCAGAGAGGATAAGGAAGCTTCCGGTGGCACTGTCGAGTGAAGAAATCAAAGAGGATCTGGCATTCTTGATGGGTGCTAAGAGACTGAGAAAGATGCAGAAGAGACCAAGGAGGGTGCATACACAGAACGACGCCCTTTTTCCAGGTACGCACTTGGGTTCGATCACGATTAAGAGTTACAATGTCCTCTAATAGATGTGAGAGGACGAACTCGGGTTTGAACTGTTCGTTTCGCCACTTTAACAATTGTTTTATGGTCAACAATCAAGTCGATCGGGTGATCTCTGCAACTATAGAAAACTGACCGATTCCAGAATGAGTTGCTTATGCAATTGGGGTCGTATATTTTTAAGTCGCTCTTCTTGACTTTGGAGGTTGAGATTTTTGTGCCGAACATCAGAAGCTGTTTTATCTGTTTAGTTTCTAATTTTTTTTTCCTTCCAGTTCTGTTCTTTTTTTAATCTGATTTGATATTTTTGCTACATTCGTTCATGGTTTTATTCCCCAATTTGTATATTTTATACAACCCAAGTTTATTGAGCGGCAGTGGATACACAATTTTTTTATGCATTTGTTTCGCAAAAAAAAAGATTTAATAAATATATTTTTAAAAATAATTATTTTTCTTTTTGAAAAATTAGTCAAAGAAAAATATTTCATCTTCAACAAGTATTTGTATTTTTCAAATTGTTGATTCTTCGTGAGATTAATGTTTTGGAGAAGAAGTTCCCTTAAATAAATTGGTTTTGTGCAACTTTTTTTTTTTGGTGTGTGTGGGGGGGGTGGTCTACAATGAGCACCAATTATTCATTTGGCTATATTTTTAAATTTGAGATGATAAAATCGACTCGGATACTTCATTGAAGACTTTTTCCATTCATATGGGTTTATCTAGTCTAGAAGGCGGTGCCAACCAAAGGATTATGATATAATATATCGCAACTTGATTCTTTTATGAGCTACCAAACAACGTACAATCCCACGAAATCATGAAACAATACTCAACCAAACTCTTCGCATTCTTTCACATTCTACAAGAAAATCTGGCAGGCTTAATCTCTTTGCTAAATATCAATGTTGTCTATTCTACCTTTGTATTTTTTCATAAAACTAGAGGTCATTTATTTATTTTGAAATACATAAATTTTAGGGATGATGGTTCTCTCTTCCATGAGGCTTATAATTATCCAATTGAATATTTGTTCTATTGAGACAACATATATGATCTATGCCTAAGCTTAATTTGATCTAAAAACATTGAAAATCAATTTTTCCTATTTATAAAATGGTGATAGAACTCTCAAGATAGTATCTAATGAAATACACTAATAAAAATAGAAATCTCTCCTATTAGATATTGATTATTAGATTGCTCTTGTGTGAAGAAAGAAATTAAAAAAAGATGTTGCATTAAATATATTTGAGCCCTTGGAAAACTAATTCAATTAGTTTAAAAAGATTAGTAATTAAAATTGACATAATTAGAAAAATATATACTATTGTTATATGGTGACTTCAGTAAGCAACATTTTACTGTGAATATATATTGTGTGCAATAAGAAAAACTCATAAATTTCTAGTACTTTAATATACAGAATGAATTAAAAAGTAAAACATACTCTTGGAATTTTCATGAAAAATTATTTGTACAAGTTTATAATAAGATGAAATGTCCTTTCTTGGGCATATTCCGAGTAGCTAGATGAACCTAAATTCTATGAAACAATTGCTCAAATTGATGGGATGCGATGGGATGAGTTCTTTTTCAAATCATACTACATATCACAGAAAAAGTAACTATTTTGATGTGGTCCATGTTATTATAGATTATTTTTTTTGACCTACCTTAGATGGTGGATTCGCTCTTATATGCAGCCGTTACTCAACAAATCGCACAACACATCATGGAAAGCTAAGCTATAATCTTGATATTTATTTGCTATATTTTGCCTACCTTAAATGATGGATTTGCTCGAATTGAAAAGAAAGTGGCTTTGCCAGAAATTGTCAAACTTTTTTGCATTAGCAGTATGGCCAACTCCTTGTATCATCAAATCCTATTGATATCTCGAAGCCACCACTATAAAAGGACATGGACTGCAATCGGCTTTAATCACTGTTCTCACTGCTAAAGAGTCATTTTGTAACAATCTCTCTCTCCCTTCCTCCCTACCTCGCACTAGATTTAATTTCTCAATGGAAAAGGAACAGGGAATCAACCAAACTTCTCAGCCACTGGCGGGAATTTCGCCCCTAATGTTGATGATGAAGACAGGATCAATCGCAGAGATAATATAGAGGTGGAAGATGGTTTTAATGGGTTCACTAATAGTAGTCTGCCATACTAGCACCACGGATTATACGCGCGCTCGAGATGTAAAAGGGCGTTCAAGATGTGCCAACAGTTTGCATCTCACCCTCCTTAACCATCTTCAAAGTGGTGTAGACTTAATTTCGTTCACGCTCTCAAACTTGTATTGAGACCCAAATGGTGCAAATTGCTGCGTAAGTCTTGAATGCCCTTTCACATCTGGGGCACGTGTACAAACTATATTTCTGGTCGGGAAGACAACGGATTCTCCCATTATAATGATCTTTTACCTACAAATCATCTTTATAAAATGATTGCATCGTCATCATCCACGTTAGGGCACGGGAAACCTACTTCTCTCCGTCCTTGGGTTCTCTACAAGCACAATTCTATTATTCCATGCTCAGAATATGGTCCTTTTATGTGATAGTAAAGTTGAATAAGTATTGGTATGCGTCAGAAATTATAGGTAGAGAAAAAGAACGGTGCTTTTTTTCAAATAATTTGTTAGTAACTACATTAAAGTATTCAACTTTCTATGATAATTAGCATGAGTCACTAACGGGAAAATTGTTTAAAAAGTCCTAATGAATTACAATTTTACCAATTCAATTTTGAACTTTTGAATTTTATCAATTAAGTTATAAACTTTTCCACATTCTGTCAATTGAGTCTATTCGATCAATTGTGACTGGAAATTATTGACATAAATGTTGAACGGTCTACGTGGTATGATTAGCGCAGACATAAATATCAAGTTAGGGTTTTCTACAATCTAATGACCACCAAGTTAATTTCCCTTGTAAATTGGTAGATCCTCATTTTTTTTTTCCAGTTCACCAAAATAAGAAAATAATGGCAAAAATCAGAAAACTGCTTATCTACTATGACTACTAGAGTACCCTCTTTTTGGAAAAAAAAAAAAGAAATAAAAAATGGAAGAACAAAAATAAACCAAGTTCTACTTTAAAACGTTTTGTTGTCTTGCCAATTAAGTTTTAAAAAAAGATATATGATTTTTCAGATTTTAAACATATTTAAAACTTAATAGCAGAAATCTACTAGAGCTTCGTGTGGAGCTGAGACTGACAAAGATGCAGAAGAGACCAAGGAGGGTGCATCAACATAAGGACGACCTTTTTCTTGGTGCGCACTTGGGTTCGATTACGATCAAGAGTTACAGCGTCCACTAACAGATGCGAGAGAACGAATTCGGGTTTGAACTATTCACTTCGCCGCTTTCGTGACTGTTTTATGATCATCATTCGAGTTGCTAGGGCATGATAGATCTCTGTAAATATAACAATTGACCGATTCTAGATTGAGTTGCTTATGCATGACGTTGTATATTTTTTGAGTCGCTCTTCTTGACTTCGGAGGTTTGAGAGTTTTGCGTTGAACGTCAGAAGCTGTTTGATCTGTTTAGTTTCTATTTTCTTTCTTCCAATGTTATTGTTTTTTCTGATTTGATATTTTTGCTTGATTTTACATCTGCTTATGGTGGGATTACCCAATTAGGAGGTTTTACTCAACCCAATTCATTGAGCGACTGTGGATACACAATTTGTTTTTACATTTTTGTTCACCGAAAAAAAAAATAATGATTCAGAAAATACATTTATAAAAAAAATAATTTATATATTTTGGAAAAATTAGTCAAAAGAAAACATTTTTATTATCAACAAACAATCTATGCTTAAAAATTTCTGTTGATGATTAAAATTTTAGTCATTATTTTGTTTTTAAAGTAAATCATTGTTAAGAAAATATTTTTTAAGTTGTTAATTCTCCGTGAAATTAACATACCATATAAGAAGTTGCCTTAAATAAAGTGATAGTGTGTTGCGAATTTTAATTCGTTTTGGGGGAAAAGAGTGTTGCAATTACCGATTAGGAAATATTTAACCGTGGATAAAGTAGAGAACTTATTTAAATTGAACAAGGAGGGTTCATAGATAAGAATCGTGCGCGTGAATTAGGGTAACTAACCGATTCCAAATATGCAGTTGTTGCCCATCTAACGATGACCTTCAATCAAATTACAGAAATGCCCCTATCATATCAGACCGAAGTGTCACCACTAGAAAATGCTCAAGGCCCGAAATTTTTTTTACTCTCCCCTTTTCCTGCGAAGTTCAAGGTGTCATCTCTTCTCCTTTCTTATTTCTTCTCATTAAAGTTTACTTGATATTTAAAAATATTTTTCTAAAAAAGATATTCACCTTTTTTGAAAAAAAATTAGTCAAAGAAAAATATTTTCATTATCAACAACTACCTATGTTCAAACATTTTCGTTGATGGTTAAGATATTATTCATTACTTTATTTTTGTAAGCAAATCATTATTATGAAGATGTTTTACAAATAATTAATTCTCTGTAAACTAACATACTGTACAAGAAGCTGCCTTAAATAAACTGGCTGTGTGTTGCAATTTTTTGGGGTGGGGGAAGGGTGTTGCAATTATAGATTTTGAAATATAGTGTTAGGATAAAAATTTAACCATGGATACATTAGAGAACTAACTTAAATTAAACAAGGAGTGTTCAAAGGAATGTGTGCGAAAATTAGGTTTAGTAAGTGATTCCAAATACATAGTTGTTGTCCATCCAACAAAGACCTTCGACCAAATTACAAAAATGCCCCTATCACAGCAGGCCACTAAGCTAAACTTATGGTTAAGAATCCATGGTCATCTTGACCAAATCAAGGCAAAAACTCAAAAAGAATTTCGTCTCTCTCTCTCTCTCTCTCTCTCTCTCTCTCTCTCCATTTTACTTGATATTTCTATTGTTAAATTATTCTTAATGCTCGAGTCAGGTCTGCATGTGAAGATGGCAATTTTCATCATGACAACATGCATCCTTTCCATAGTCTCTCAATACATCGAGCCGACCTATTCCATTAAGCTAAACTTTCCAAAGGAGTACTTAAGGTGGAATCAATTAAGGTGTTGACCATTTGAGATGAGCTATTGTCAATTGGAAGCATTAGGAACTTCATCACTTAGGGCACCGATATCAATTGTAACGACCCAATCTAATTCACTTGATTAAATTGTACAACGATTACTCAAGTATAATTTAACATGGTGATAATGGAGACAAGTCTCTACTTAGAAAGGACATCACGAGTCCTTTCTTATCCCAAGACTTGGGCCATCACACTCGAAGGCACTCATATAGTTTACGGTGCGATTTGCTAGTTATATACATATATGGGCCGTATAAGTCAACTAATATTCCAAAATAGCAAGAGCAAAATTGTAAAATTCTAGGCCATTTAATTTCTGATAAGCAAGGAGTACCATACATGGCGAAAATAGAGATGGCTGGCAGATTTTCTCAATACAGACTTTTTAAAAGATACATAGTGGCACATAAAAATCGATATATAATGTCAAAATACTCTTCGCATTCTTTCATAACAGCGCACAATCCCACGAAACCACGCCACAATACTCAACCAAACTCTTCGCATTCTTTCATAATCTACGAGAAGATCTGGTAGGCCTAATCTCTTTGCTAATTATCAGTATTGTCTATTCTACCATTCTATTTTTTCATAAACTTAGAGTTCGTTATTGATATTTTGAGATACATAAGTTTTATGGATGATCGTTATCTCTTCCACGAGGCCTATAATTATCCTATTGAATTATTTATTCTATTGAAACACCATATATGATTTATGCTTAAGCTTAAATTGATCTAAAAACATTGATATTTTTGTATGATTAACTAAATAGTTGGTTTGCTAATAAATTTTTTATATTTCGAGTCAATGATGCTTTAATAAAAGAATCATTTATTTGTGCATTATTTTTTGTATTGGATAATTTCGATTTATTAGCGTATATCTTTGATCTATGAAGTGTTAAATATCATAAAAGTTAGGTCTTTAAAAAATTTATTATCTATGTGTGTTATTCAAAGTTGATTTGGATATAAAATGATAATAACTACATAAAATATAATAATCGATCGGTGCACTTCTGATTGATGATGTTCTTATAGATAAAAGCACAATTACATTATTGTATTACTTTCATGTTAATGATGCTTTCACAGGGACCAGAAAAAGTTATAAAGCATGATATTGATTCGTGGTATTTATACATTTATAGAAGAAAGTAAGAGAGTGAATTTTGTATGGAAAAATATCTTTAAGTTAGTTATGCTCGATTTGATCACATATTAATTTTTTTTCCTATTTATAAAATATTGTAATGAGACTCTCAATATTGTATCTACGGAAAGTGACTAATAAAAACAGAATCTCTCTTCTTTTTGTTCAAGGGATTAGTTTTAAAATATTAGATAGTGCTTGTGTGGAAAATTTAAAAAAAAAAAAAAAAAAAAAAAACATAAGAATGTTTAGGCCATTTGAAGACTGATTTTATCAGCTTAAGAAGATTAGAAATTATAATAGATGTGATTAGAAATTTAAATAATGTTTTTTATGGTGGATCTAGAAAGAAACATTTCAAAGACCTCATATTTTATTTATGCTACTCTAATAAAAAAGGAGGAGATATAACTTAAAATATAATTTACAAATTTTCATGAAAATTATAGGCATAGGTAAGAAAATTCTCAAATATCATTTCTTGTCCTTATTTCGTGTCACTGAACGGGCCCGAATTCATATGATACCATTATGCAACAAATCGTACTACATATCACGGAACTCAAGTGCATAAATGCGACCCATATATGTAGCTAATTTATTTACATATACCTTAAATGGTGGTTTTGTTCATATATGAAGCCATTACTCGACAAATCACACTACATATCACGGAAAGGTAAGCTATTAATCTTATACTTATTGCAAATTTTTTACCTGGCTTAAATGCGGGATTTGCCCGAATCAGGAAGTAAATGACTTGTCCATATCTACAAATTGTCAAAGTTTTCACTCTAGCTCTGCGACCAAATCCTCTTGCTACAAAAAGCACGAAACGCAAACAGCTCTAATCACTATTCTCATGGCGTTCAAGACATCCCGGCTGTTCGCTGCTTATACGCTCTCGAGCTTGTACTAATGGTTAAGAGGCCGTGTGAGCAGCGAATTGCTGTGATGTCGCGAAACATTTTTGCATCTCGGGCAGTGCATGACCGATATTAATGGTGGAGGAGACTACAGCTCCTTCCATTATAACCATCTTTTGCCTATAAATCGTCCTTTTGAATGATTGTCTTGTCATCATCAAGGTGAGGGCGTGAAATCCTACTTTCGTCTATGCTTTGGTTCAATTTGCCAGGGAATAGTTATTAACTTACCCTTTAGCTTCGTTAGCTCCAATCGCTGTGCATATCATTTGAACAATTTTGGGTTTACGGATTTGTCTCTTTTTTTCCTCTCAGCACTATTATCCCTACGGTTGACAGTCAAGTTATTGAAGAGAGCTTTGATAAGCCATGGGTTGATTTGGACCTAAAAACAGCAAATTCTTTAGTTTTTAGGTGTAAATGTACATATGATATTTGATGTAGCCTGTCGATATTTAAAGTTATCAGTTGATCCATACATACATACATACATACATACATACATACATACATATATATTTATTTATATATATGTACATATGATATTTCATGTAGCCTATCGATATTTAAAGTTATCAGTAGATCCATATATATATATAGTGCAAGTATCTTATTAGATTTCGTTTCACATGTTGTGTTCATAGATGGCCTTTTTGAATGCGTGTGTTAAGAAATGTGAGTGGAAAATTGTTGGTTGAGTCATGGCAGCGGTAGGAGCAACTCAAACCGGCGACTCCTTTTTATTATATGACACCTTTCTGAAGGTGGTCAATGTTTACTGGAATGAAATTAATGAGTAAGTGAGTATTAGTCATATTCTCTTAAACAAGTCTTGAAACTATTGTGGAATCGTTCCCCTTTAATCATTTCACTGGTTGAGAAATATTTAACTCAGTTTATCGAATAGTCAACAAGATCACCCCAAAAAGCATTTGAAGTTTTGATAAACTCCTATTGACACTTGCCCTTTCGTGACTAAGTACTAAAAGGGCTATACCTTTTTACAAACTAATCGAGATTTTCTTCATAACTTTTTATTGTTGAAACTGATACATTTGTGACAATTTATTCATATTAAGTTTCACAACAAAAAAACTCAAATCGGTAAATTTAGTTTTCGTTAAATTGAATTAATACCACAAAAAACTACAAACTAATATACATATAAAAAACGGAGGATAAAACCCTGAATTGGTATGCCCGTCAAATACCACGTGTCATGTAACTTAACAAACACAAAAATTTAACAAAAATTAATGAATAACAAATTTGTTATAGGTGTACCAATTTAGGGTTTTTAGTAGTAAAAACATTTGTTCGAGGTAAATTTGATATAGATGTATTATTTTGGGGTTTTTCATGGTATTAACCCATTTATAGGGTTTGGATATTTATGCAAAATACTTAAAAAGAAAACATGAAACATGTTGAAATTGTCATATCATAGTGTAAAGCAAACGGAAATTAAACAAACAGTTGCCTAGAAGCATGAACACGTTAATGAACGTTATATGTGGTTTCAATTCACACACATGATCCCACCTGAATTAATGCAATCAACATGCATAACATTAAAGCATAATAGCAGCCCATAAAACTAATGTTATAATTATTCAAGATTTATATCATTTGATGATATCATGTGAATCACTAAAAACATGCATTGTGTATGGCTAACCCAATAATCAAAAGTTTAATGCATTAATATGTCACTAGAAAGTTAAAAATTTATATGTTTGCATTATTTGCTTGAAAATTGCCTAGGACATGATAAAAGCAGAAACTTTTCAAAAAAATAGTAGGAAAACTATAAGATTAACTTTAATAAAAATTCAAATCCTGATGTTTAGTCAAGGCCTAAGCAACGTTTCTCAAATTCTTCGCATTCTTTCACAATCTACGAGAAAGTATGGCAGGCCTAATTTTTGCTAACTATCAATATTGTCCATTCTGCCTTTCTATTTTTTTTTTTTCATAAAATTAGAGGTCATTATTGTTATATTGAAATACATAAGTTTTAGGGATGATGGTTATCTCTTTCATGAGGGGTGTAATTATCCAATTGGAATATTTATTATGTTGAAACAATGTATACGATCTGTGCTAAAAGGGCCTCAATACACATTTCTAGCATGCCGGAAAGGGACATGGCTCATCTTAGGGCTGGCAAAGTTTATTGATCGGCATGGATGCAATATCGAACTCAATCTTATGGTCAGTGGGTGACGGGGAGATTTATAATTAACATCGACAGCTCCTTCTTAGAAGGAACAACCACAGGTGCCATCTATGGAGTGTGCCGCGACTCATCTGGGAAGCTAATCAGAGGTCCTGGGCGCTTGGTGAACCCCCTAGGTGTTCTCGAAGGGTTGCGTTTTGCTCTCGCGTGGACAGAAGTGGAGAGAGAAGTGGAGATGTGCCTTGACTGGATGATCCCACTTTAGTTAAAACGCTTCTTTGTGCAGATCAGGCTTCGTGGGATGCACCAGTGCTTATCAAGGAGAGTTCGGCTTTATTTTTCAAGTTACCACATCTACACTCAGCCCATTGCTCTAAAATCCAAAATAGAATAGCGAAATAGGTCGTTTTAGCCCAACTCCACAAAACTCTCCCTCAGAGTTGGGTTTCAAGGCCCCTCAACCTCTTTTGGATGTATTATGCCCTTAAACTCGTTTGGTGTACTCATTTAGCTTGTCTCCTGACACGCAAGAGGCTTTATTCGGCCCAAAGAAAAAAGTTAAAAAAAAAAAAAAACGAAGAGGTTTCACCACTCCTCTGGGGTAATTGATTGATCCCTTAATTTATCAGAGTGGACCATTAGTGCTTTCTTGGTTAGAAGTTCTGAGTTAATTCTTTTCATCCATGTCATGTTAATCAGGATAGTTTTAATTTTAAGGTGGTTCTCGGTTTTAATTTTGATTCCTTATATGTTTAGCATTGCATCTAAGTTGCATTTATTTAATTATTGCTTCACTTCATATTTATTTCCATATGATATAGTTTAGATATGCATGACATTACGGAATTTATACTAAGCTATTCGCATGTGCTGTAATTAAATCATTCATGATAGCTTAGATTTGTGCATCTTGATCTAATTAGATTCACATGTCTCTCCATTGCTTAGTTTTAATGCGTAGTTTCGGCCATTTTGTGTTCTAGGACTTAATCATGAACTCACCATGTTAAACTATAAGAAAATATCAAAAGATTAGTATCGTTGTGTACTAATTAATTCTGTATTATAATGGTAAATAAGTTGTTGATTCATGCACGACCTTAGGGATTTGCATCGATCATATCAATATATATTTGCCTTGTGATCCATGATTTGCTGAAGCTCCTGTCTTGATGGTCAATAATCAATAGTCAGGCTTTGCTTATGTTTGCTCACTACATCCCAAGTTCTTCAACTTTTCCGTAATTTATTTACTGATTTGATTATTGCGTGTTGCTTTATTTCTTACACACCATACATGATCACTTTCACTAATTAGTGGCTTGGGATAATTAAATTGATGAAGATTGCATGCAAATGTTTTCATATAAAGAGAAACGAAAATAGTGTAGATTAATTTAACGTAATCAAGTCATTGTATTCATAATCTTTGGTTTGTAAGAAGAAAAATAGACTCCCCAGTCTTACTTGAGTTGCTAATCGACCGGTAAAAGATTAGTTGCGGAAGAATGATCACAAGGACTCAGGAGGGCTTGTGCCAAGCATGAGCGCCCGTTTAGTAGTCTATTAGCTTTCTCTTGATGGTTCACTTCATTTGATAACTCAAAAGCATGATTTTTATATCAATGATAGTTTTTGTTGCTGATGTGCATGTTTATAGACACTCGGACCCTTGGAGTGCCAAAAGTTAGCACAAAGGATACTTAAGTGCCAAAGTTACGAAAGTGACACTTAAGTGTCAAAATCGGAACAAAATGGATCACTTAAATATCAATTCGGCCAAAATATGGCCAAAACGTTGATGTGTTAATTTTCCGGCGAAGCAAGTGCAAAACGGCATCGTTTTGATGCTGACGTGGTAAAAAATTAATATAAAAATTAATAAAATTAAATTTAAAATTGAATTTATCTAAAACGTTTAAAAATAAAAATAAAAATATTTAAAAAATTAAAAAATATATTAAAAAATATTTAAAAAAAAAGTGGGGGAGGTGGCGGGGAGGTCTACATTCCTTTCTTGTGTCAAAGAAAAGACTAAGAAGAAGAAGGCGAATAATCATTTGTTTTCTATTCTCCACTTACTTATTTTATGTTTAGTATCCAGTGAAATTTTCGATTTGATGCCTCCCCCTTTTTAATAAATAAATAAATATTTTAATTTTTTAATTTTTTTAATTTTTTATAATATTTGTATTTGTATTTTTAAATGTTTTAAATAAATTATTTTAAATTTAATTTAATTAATTTTTATATTAATTTTTTACCACGTTAGCACCAAAACGACATCGTTTTTGCATTGTTTGGCCACGTTAGCGTACAAAACGACGCCGTTTTGCACTTACTTTGCCAGAAATTACGCACGTCAACATTTTGGTCGAATTTTGGCCGGATTGACACTTAAATGATCAATTTCTCTCCGATTTTGACACTTAAGTGTTATTTTCGTAACTTTTGGCACTTAAGTATTCATTTGTGCCAACTTTTGGCACTTGAAGCGTACTTTTGCCCATGTTTATATGTTTGCAAGATATATTTTGTAGAGATGGACAAGGAAACAATGCGAGATAGTCTCATCAGTTTATGGAAATGGTATTGCGTATGTAGTTGGAGGAGTAATGGTGGAAAAGTATAGTGGTATGGAGCTGTACTTTAATGATCCCAACACAATCCACAAATCAATAAAGGCGAGCCATCTACCGACTTACATGCACCGATTTTCAGACTTTGTTTACGAGATTTAGTTTGGCAGCCATAATTGACTTCTTTTTTACCACTTGAGAATCTGGTGGTCTGTTCTACACAGCTTTGTATTTCTCAATTCGCTTGCTTTTCACTGAGTTCCAGGCTTCTCCAGTTCGGACTAGAGATGGATTGCCAATTTTCAACAACCTCGAATAAGATGCCCACAAATGGGAGAAAAGGTTTCGTGTAAATCCTCCAAAAATCACGTAAATGTGAGAATTTCGGCAAAAAGAGAAAACATAGAGGGCAAAAAGGAAAAAGTAGAGGATGGGAGAAGGAAATAGTGAAGGGGACCTTCGTCAAACGTTCTTTTTTCTTTTTTTTTGTCAGACTTCGTCAACCCTTTGACGAGCCAGGTGTCTGCTCTCTCTCTCTCTCTCTCTCTCTCTTTCTTTTCTGGTGAAATGTCTTCGCGAAGAAGGGACAGTAAAACATAGTAACAGAAGATTTTATCTTTTTATTGATACCTTAATTTTCTTGTCAAGTAAGGAATGCTCTGTTTCCAAATCCTAAAAGGAGGGAATGACAATTCCTTGTGAGGGCAGCAATTTTAATTCATTTTTAAACGAACATAAGTCGGGTGGAATCCCAATTTCGCTTCCTGGACCTACTCCGTAGGTTTTGCTGGACCATTTCAGCAAACGAATTTTCAAAGCGTTCGAACTTCTTGGCTCTCTTACACTCACCAAGAACACAATCTGTCTTCCTTCAAAAAAGTGAAAGAAAGGGACATGCGAGGAAGAGGAATGGAGAAAGTGAACCAACGCGTCACCAATGCCAACGTGGTCTTGAAGACGCTCCAAACCCCGGAAGGCATGCTCGCCCAGATAGAGCTCTTCGTGGGCTTGGTCGCCTTCCTGCTCCTCTTCCTCGCAGGTTGCGGCTCGTTGAGGCGTCGGCACAACAATCCAATGCTCCAGGTCGTGCTGTGGGCGGCGTACACTCTCTCGGGCTACTTGATCACGTACACATTCGGGCTAATGCACGAATCCCCGTTCAGCAATCCACTGTTTCCTCTGTGGGCGACTTTCTTGATGATCTTCCTGGGAAGCTCAAATTCTTTCTCTGCATATAGTCTCGAGGACAATGAGCAGTGGAAGAAATATGCTTGGCAACACATGGTCAGGTTCGTTGGGTTACTAGTATTGTGGACATCCTATCTGACCACCTTGCCGTTGACACTGGCGGTTTTCTTGCTCTATTTCATTGTCCTGCTGATGAAGGCCAACGAGAGAGCACTATCGCTCATGACGGCGAGCGCAAGTGGCCTGCAGAGAACCACAAAATGGGTCGCAGATCATATGAGCTCCGAGCATCAGCTATCGAATCCGTGCGAAACCGATCCCGTCACTATGAATGGATACAAGTTCGTAGTGAGAGCGAAACAAACCGGATTCGAGAAATCCTTTGGCGAAGTTGCAGGACTGACGCAGAATTCCACAAAGTCTTTGGAGGTCAACAAGGATGTCATCACCACCGAAAAGGTGTGGGCGTGCAAAGGGCGGCTTTTGAACTCAAGCGAGGGAGACTTGGATTGCAAGCTCAAGGACATTTGTCTCTCGTATGCGCTCTACCTGCTTCTCCTTCTGAGATTTTCAGGCTACTCGTTGCCAGAAGAAGCTCATGAAAAGGCATGGCTCTTGATTCGAGAAGGGATACTTCAGAAAGAAATTGGGTATGAGCGAGCATTTCGAGTCGCTGAGGTCGAGCTTACCTTTCTTCACGATTTCTTCTACACCAATTACCCTATCATTTTCCAAGCAGGTCGTTTGCGGTTGAAGGTGATGGAGCTTTCATGTTTGATCATAGGCACTATGCTAACAGTTGTATTCATGGTGCGCAACACCACAAAGCGAGAAGATGATGTTGTCCAATTTGTGACATCCAATGGGTTGAGCGTCGACGTTCTCGTGACCGCAGTCATTCTCATGGTATTTACATGTGTTGAGCTTGTCCAGCTCTTCCTGATGGCTATCTCCGAATGGGCGAAAGTTACATTACTTTGCAAGTATGTGCAGAAGGGGTCGTGGCAAGAGAGTAGGCGCATTGAGAAGCTGATAGGACTAATATGCCGAATGCATTTGAAGCCCTGGGAAAGAAATCTTCGCCAATGCACGCTTCTGGAATCATACCATTACAGCCCTTCCAGATTTCTCTACAATCGCTTTACAATCGCTTTCCTTGATGTCGTTAGGAGAGGTCAAAGACAAAGCGCTCCCGTCAGATTATCCCCAGAAGTGAAGAAGGCTGTGTTCCGCTCTCTGAGGAACAGAATCGGGAAATTGGAGAATGGACAAGCTTCTTTGAGACTAAACAATGTGTCGGATGAGCTCTCTTGGGCGTGCATGCTCGAGACGCAAACTCAGGTTATAATGGTGTGGCATATAGCTACGAGTTTTCTTGAGCATGAGGTGCCGGTTTCAGGTTCAAACTTCCTCGTAGCGACTCACTTGTCCAAATATCTTGGTTACTTGGTGGCATTCGCCCCAAGATTGTTACCTGGTCACCCTTATGTCGCAGAGAACGTGTTCGACCAAATCATCCTTGAAGCTCGGAAGGTGCTTGAGGGGTGCAAGACGGATCGAGAAAGAATGGAACGACTGGAGGATATTGCAAAAGCACCAGAAGAGACGGTTATGAATTGGGGTGCCGTGTTGGCGATCCAATTGCAGAAAGGGGACTCGGAGCTCATTTGGAAGATTTTGGCCGAGTTTTGGGCTGAGCTCATGCTGTACGTGGCTCCATCAGATGATGCAAAAGCGCACGCTGAGCGCTTGGCAAAGGGAGGGGAGTTTGTGACTCACTTGTGGGCTTTGGTCTCGCATGCTGGGATAGAGCAAGAACCTTATAGTAAGCCACGTACCATTGATATATGTGATGCAAATATGGTATAAATTGTGGAGCTCATTCTTGGCAATTACGTTCAGTGTATTGTCGACCCGCACAACTTTCTCCATTTACTCGAATTCAAGCAGATCTTGTGAAAAGATGGAAATCAATTCGAATTCAGCATTACATTTCGTCTAGCTAACCATGTTGTTTCGATTACTCAGTTTCAGATAATCAGCTTGCAATGATCAAATTCTTAGATCTTGAGAAATAAGATGTATCTACAAGTAATAAAATTGAGTGGTTTTACAGAGCAGTCCAAATAGGGTCAGGAGGGTGTATATGCTTATTTAATTCAGATGGCATAGTTTGCCAATGTTTCATTGAGTGTATTATCAATAAATTCTGCTTGTATATCTGATTTCTCCAGCTTGTTCAGCCACATTTTTATTTCCTTTCAACTATGGTGTGTAGTAGGTGTTCCCTACCATGCTCTTCTTTGCGGACTTGAGTTCTTCAATGTGCTGTACGGGAGAGCACATTGAAGGAAAACTTCCCCTTTGAAATCAAGGGAAAAAGAAATCTTGACTTCTCGGTGTTGAGTAATAGTTGGCTGTCGTTTTATCTTAACCAAATCCAAAACTCTCAGTGAAAAGTGAATATTAGAGACAGACAGGCGAAATTATCGCCTAGACCAGCGGCACAAGTGAGTCCAGCTAGCTACTTGTAGGTTACTCGAGTTCGACTCAGAGATGTCAGCTCAATTTATTTATTTTTTTATCCAAGTCTAGTTCGAGTAGCTCGAGTACTTAATCGAATGAAATTCAAGTCTCAAAATATTTAACTCGAGTAACCTTATTTTATATATCTTCATTACCTTATTGACAAAAAGAAATTAATTATATATGCATTTCCAGTACATTAAATTACTAAATTTTGAACGATAGTATATTTTCAAAATTTGAGCTAGAGCGAGAGCTTGAGTTCAAGGGTGTAATTCAAAGCTTTGACCAAAACTTATTGACTAAGGAATCATGCTCGCACTCATAGAAATCTTAAGTCAGCCTAAGCTTGAAAGATCAAAGCTCGATCAAGCTCGAGTCGAGTATTTTGAGCCTTACATATTCACATCTACTTGAGCTCTTGACTTGTATAAGTTCTATTCAGTTACACCTTTATTGTGGAGTAAGGCTCAAATTAGTCCTATCTCATAAAATCACTGCTGAATTTTCCTTCAAAATATTGAAATATAGAAGAGAATAAGCCTATTTTAAAATGTAGAAGAATCTAAGTGAGAAAAATCTCAATTACTACTTGGTACTTATATATCTAAAATAGGCTTTAGGTATTAGAAATAAAGCGAAATTTCAAGTTTTAGAAGTTATGAGGAAAGAAAATGTAAAAACATAAATTCACTTCAAAACATGTCCATTATACCAAGTTAGTAATTTGCGTGAAATTGTAAGACCCCTATGGAGATTCGTAATATAGTGATTGCTACATTATTCTACGGTACATGTATGATGTGAACAGTGCACTACAGCACAGTGAAAGCCACCTTGTACAGTACCACTGCAACTACAGTCCTATTATAGTGCCCTCTAAATTTTTTTCTATAAAAGGAGAGCTTCAGCTGTGGAGTAATGAAGCCAAAGGGAAGAAAGAAAAGATTGAAAAGAGAAACAGAAAACTTCTCGTTCTTGTTAAGAGCGTTTAGGAGTTTCTTGTTTTGTAAATCGTTACGGAAACTTACGTATCTTCTAATTTATTCTGAGTTATCATTGTAATTGGGGTTTTCCGTAGCGAGAGTCGTTCTTGCTCTTGATTCTCGCTACAGAATCGCATAAATTTATGGGCTGTGTCATCGTGCATTGGTTCCTGCAATTTTTGGCGTCCAAGAAAAGATGAGATTTGGAACGAGTGCTTCTTCAATCATAGAGGAGACGAAGATTCAAGGCAAGTGAGAAAAATACCAGTCTATGAAGCCAATATGCTGCCTACCAAATTGCGCTCTAATCAAGTTTAAGTTTCTCCATCTCGCCACTAGCTTTATCCTTCAACGTATTGTCATCACTTGAGGAAAGCTTTTCCTTTTGCTCTACTAGCTCAGCATGTTCAGCGCTAGTCAATTTGTATCCTGAATGATCTCTTGATTGCTAGCTTCATGCTTAGCCTCGATGAATGACAATTCAACTTTGAGCTTTTGAATGCTGGACTCTATAATCCTCGTTCTTGGCTAATGTATCATCGAAAGATAGTTTTGACTCTTTCAAAGAACAATAAGGAGAATAATTGCTAAAATTAAAGCTTAGGTTGGGTCAAGTATCAGTTGGGTTTAATCAAATTGAGTCTTTTTATTTTATTTTTTTGGTCGGAAAAAAAATGTGTCAATTTGAGGTCAGACCATTTTTTACTAGCCCACCCATTTGATGGGCCTACTATTCTATAAATACCTACATGAGAAATATGGTGCAAGATATAGGGTGGCTATTGTCCTATATTTTGTATTCACTAGTTCCAAATTTTTGGAACTTAAAATAGGTTATAATATCTACCTTGAAGCCTACCTTATCATACACATTTTTGGATTCTCCTACAAACCCATACAATAAGGTGGAAACAAAGACAAATGTCACAATCTAGCTAGAAATTAGGGTGTTGACGCCTAAATTATTTGTTATTTGTTATTTGTTATTTTATTTTAAGCATAGGTTTTTATTTTATTTTATTTTGTCTTTTTTTTAAATAAATAAAAACCATATAAAAACAACAAAACAAAGCAAAAACAAACAAAAGAAAAAAAAAAGGCAAAAAACAGAAAAAGAAGCAGCCCCTTTTTCCCACGCAGCCCCCCCTCTCTTCTCCTTCCTTCATCTTCTTCCTCGCGCCTTCCCTCTCCACCTCTGTATTCCACGCGCATCAACACCGACGCGCGAAGGATGACCTACTGCCGAGGAGAGTAGACCGACGTCGGCCGGAGAGGATAAGGTCTTAGGCGCCATTAATGTTGAGCAGGCTTCGCTGGAAGGCTCGATGGGACACCGGTTCAGCCGAGCGGAGCCGGTGGGCAAGCCGGAGGCCGAGATCCTCCGTCGACCAGATTTCCTTCGCCTATAAATAGGTGGCCGCAAGCATTGTCGGAGGTGGCGGGAGCTCGGAGATCTTTCACTAAGAGACATCGGGAAAGATCGAAGGGCAAGCGCAGGGGAGAACTCGAGTCGCGAGCTCAGCCCACCCTCCACCGAGAGACTTCGGGGAATGCCGGTGGCGAGCGACTTCGAGAAGGTCAGATCTGGCCGGTGGAGGCTCGGATCTGGCCAGAGTGAGAGAGAACCAAGGCTGAGGAAGGTCTCGCCGTCGCCGTCGTTGTTCGCCGTGGTCATCATCAGTCTGTCCTCACCCTCGTTGCCACCGGACGCTGTGCCAATGCCGTCGCCTCGACCAAGTCCCAACGTCGTTGCCTCGAAGACTC
The DNA here is from genome assembly GCA_014182515.1 of Eucalyptus microcorys. Lineage (NCBI taxonomy): Eukaryota > Viridiplantae > Streptophyta > Magnoliopsida > Myrtales > Myrtaceae > Eucalyptus > Eucalyptus microcorys. The sequence continues at coordinate 31,812,195 of CM024565.1, read as the reverse complement.
GCTGTCGTTCCCCCCGAAGCTGTTGCCGATCCGCCGCCACGCTAGATCTGGAAGCTGAGTGACCGCCGTCGTTGCCCTGTCACCGCCGCTTTTCGCCGCCTTGTCACAGACAGGTAAACAGTAGCCGTCGCCGCCACCGGTCGCGTTGTCGCCGTCGCATTCCCCCTCTCGAACCGTGTCGCCACCCACCACATCAAACGCAGCCGCGTGGTCGCTCGTCCTCGCTGTCCTCGTAAGCGGCTTGTCATCGTTGTCGCTGCCATCGCCGCCGTAACGCCGCGGTTTCCCCCCTTCGGCGCCGCGGATTCGCAAACCCTAGGGTTTGCGATTTTCCAGGTCATCGAATCGGAGCCGGGTCTCGGAATCGGGTAGGGTTTCGCGAGATCAAAGGTGGTTGGAAGCCGGGTCATGAGGTCGGAGCCGGGTTGGGCGCGGATCGATTCGGGTAGGGTTTCCGCGATTTTTGGGACGGCGGGAATCCGGGTCAGCGAATCGGGTAGGGTTTCGCCAAGAACCCGGGTTGTCGGGTCGGGCCGGGCGTCTCAAAATGCCTGGCCATGGCGTCATTTCATAAATAAATAAATAAAAAAAGAAGGGGAAAAATCTGAGTCGGGCCCGCAACACGGGCCCGTCCGTGTTCGGGTCGCCGACTCGGGTCGGACCCAACCCGCGGACCCGACCGGGTCGGCTTTTCTTTTATTTAAAAATATTTCAATAAATAAATAAATAAATATTTTAATTAAAAAAAATAAAAATAATTTATTTTGAAAAAAATATTAAAAAATATTTTAATTTCCGAAAACCGAAAAATATTAAAAAATGTTAAAAAATGTTTTATTTTCCAAAAAAATCAAGAAAAAATCAAAAATAATTTATTTTCCAAAAAGTATTAAAAATATTTAAAAAAATTATTTTCCGGAAAAATAAAAATAAAAATATTTCATATTTTCCAAAAAATGCCAAAAATCCAAAAAAGGCCAAAAATTCATGAAAAAGCCAAAAATTCATAAAAAGCCTAAAAGACTTGTATTTTCCAAAAATACCAAAAAATCCCAAAAAATCCCTTTTATGTCAAAAAAAAAAAGAAAAAAAAAAAGATCCAAAAAATGTTTTTCCTCCCCAAATTGCATGGAAAATCCCCAAACATCCAAAAAGCCTCAAGGTTTAAACAAGATTAGGTACCGAAAGGGCATTAGTGATTAACTAGTGCAATCAAGTCCCCGATCCTAATTTCTCTGGTTACATAGGAGTGAGTATTTCTCCGGATACTTCACTTGGGTTTCTAATCAACCCACCCCAAATCGATTAGTGGGACTCCATTTTAAAAAATTAAATTATAGGTTAAAAACTTAAATTTTTAAAGTCGTGAATTGGTGGACTTGGGAGAGTCCGGGCATAACTAATTTCAGCCGAGCCATTAGCCTCCTTAGGCGCTTGTACCCGATTGCGGGCGCCAAAAAAAGAGGTTGCGACATAGGGAGTCTTAGGGGTGTAATTGGTTCCCACTTTGGTCCAGTTCCAAGGTGGAATCAAGAACCGAACCGAGAGGACTAGTTCCCAATTTTGGGAACCAGGGATAGAACCGTTTGGTCTTTAGACTGGGAACCAAACCAAATCGTCGGTTCTAGTCCGGTTCGATCCGACAAAACTAGCCACTTCTTTTTTTTTCAACTAAAGAGTGGCCATGCTTTGGACCAATCGATCCAATTTGATTCCGAGCGGTCCAATAAAACCAATTGCACATGTTTCTAAATGCAAAAAATTTGAACTCAACTTTTGTGAGTATTAATCACACTCATGTATTTCACACTCAATCTTACCCAAAAAAGGCTATGAACGATAAGGATAAAGGTTATGCTTGACTTAGGTTGTATAGCTAGTCTCTTTTATGCTCTTTTAGTATTTGCTCAATGTGGGACTCTTGGAGGCTTAGAATGCCTTGTCTCTTGCAAGTGAGCGGAGAGAGAGAGGGGGTGAGTAAGCGTGAGGAATAAGGATGTGCCTCTTGGAGCCTTAGTTTCACATCAAGTGGAAGAAGAAACTAATAAGTAAGCTTCCTCTCTAAGTAGTGAGGAGCAAGAAGAGTTTTAGTGATCTCTTGACCACATGTGAGGTTGCTACCTCAACTGCAATTCCAATTGCAAGGAGATTGGTTCAATCCAGTCAATCTGGCTCCTACCTTGGAACCAAGAACTAGACCAAGTGGCCATCATTTCCTATAATAGGATTAGGAACCGGACCACCGCCCCATGGGAACCATCCAAAATTGGCCAATTCGGTCCGATTTGAGCGGAATTTAGTTTGGGCGATTCCTGTTGCACACCCTTAGGGAGTATTAGATTGGTTCACAACTTTGCATGAATCAAATGTATGGAGCTTTTCTATTGTGAGCTGCCTTAGAAGAAAAAGGAAAATAAAAAGAAAGAAAGGAAAAATAAAATAATTTAAATGTGATTTTGTTAAAAGGAAAATAAAAATAAATAAATGGATCAAAAGGAGTCATTGAAGAAAATCAAATGAGATTCCAAAAATATTGTCATTTTCCCAGAAAATATTTTCTAGAAATGCCATATTTTTGATGAAATAAACAGAGCTGAAGGCTTCATTTATTTTGTGAAAAAATAAATGATTTGGAAAACATTTTTCCAACAAAAATTACTTTTGTCACTTGAAATAATTAGTCAATAAAAAAATATTTCGTCATCGGCAATAACTTATGTATAAATATATTTGTAAATAATGAATTTTTTTTTGTTCATTCATTTTTCTAAGTGATATAAGCAATTATTTTCAAAAAATGTTTTCTAAACCATTTATTTTATGCGAAACAAACGCATTGAAAATAGATAAATATTACATGAAATTAAATACTATACCAACAACATTAAAATGCTAAAACTTGTAAGCATTTATGTTTCTTACGTCTGACTGGTGACAATTTATAGTTAATGGACTCTTTACATTTATCAAGTCAGAGAACACATTTATAGGGTCTAATAATGCTAAAATTATAGGATGATGATTTTTCCCCCTCTTTTTGAAATTTCCAATAAGATTACTCCGAAGTAATTTCTAATCACCCAAAATGACATAACTTAGAGGTCCAGAAACATAGGATAGAGTTAACATAACGAGAGATAAATCATGCAACTCCTCATATGATTGAAAAGTTGTCAAGCAATTTATGATTAAATTGGCATAATTAAAAATTTTAAGATTAAATTGACAGTTGTATAATAGGCTTAAGACTTTTTGGACAGCTTTTCTCGTACATGCATGTGACATACAAGTATCTTATGGGATTTCTATTCAAGATGTGGTGTTCATAGATAGTTTTTGAGTGAAGCGTAGAAAGGAATGATGCTTGAAATTTGGAGTGTATGTACTTATAGTTTAAGTGAATAGGATTATTATTTGCATTTCAATGTCTTGTTACTTATTTTTTTTAAAAGGTACTTGTAAATATTCAAAGTTCTACCATTATGTGGGTCTCCTATATATGATGTGATGGTGTCTCTCGGGAAATGGAGAATGTTTGGCAAAGTGAAATGAATGGAGCAAGGAATTCTCCTTGTCGATGTCTTTCCGTAATGTTCTTTTATATATTCTATATATATATATATATATATATATATATTTTATTGATACCTTTTTCTTCTTCTTTTTCTCCTTGTAGATATTCAAAGTTCTAACAATCTAAATGCGATCTAGTTATGTCTCTTGTTTATGATGTGATGATGTCTTTCGAGAAATGGAAATTGTTTGGTAGAGTGAAATGAATGAAGCAAGGAATGCTCTTTGTTGATGTCTTTTCGTAATTTTCTTATATATATATATATATATATATATATATATATATATATATATATCGATATCTTCGTTTTTTGGTACGTATAGAAAGTTTTGGCAATCTGAATGCAATCTAGTCATGTGTGTCTCCTGTTTATGATGTGATGGTGTCTTTCAGGAAATGGAGAATATTTGGTAAAGTGAAATGAATGAAGCAAGGAATGCTCTTTATCGATGTCTTTCCATAATTTTTTTTTTTTTATATATTTATTGAAACCTTCCCTTTTTTTTTTTTTTTTTTTTTTGTAGATATTCAAAGTTCTAGCAATCTGAATGCAATCTAGTTATGTATGTCTCCTCTTTATGATGTGATGATGTCTTTCAAGAAATGGAGAATGTTTGGTAAAGTAAAATGAATGAAACAAGGAATTGTCGATGCCTTTCCGTAATTTTTTTTTTATATATTTATTGATACCTTCTTCTTCTTCTTTTTTGTTTGTAGAAATTCAAAGTTCTAGCAATCTGAATGAAATCTAGTTATGCGTGTCTCCTATTTATGATAAGATAGTGTCTTTTGGGAAATGGATAATGGATAATGAAGCAAGGAATGCTCCTTGTCGATGTCTTTCCGTAATTTTCATATATATATATATATGATACCTTCATCTTCGAGCCAAGTAAGTAATGCTCTTTTTCGGCTGCCTACAAGGAGGGAATGACCATTACTCGTCGGGGCAGCAATTTTAATATATTTTATAAGAACGAAAATTTGATGTTTACTAAACTTCCCATATAAAGGATCATGCGCCGGGTGGAATCACAACTCCTTGGCTCTCTCTTACAATCACCAAGAACACTGTCTTGAGATGAGGGATTTGCAAGGAAGCCGAACGGTGACAGTGATCGAAACCATCACCAAGGCCACCAAGGCCTTGAAGAGGCTCCAATCCCAGCCGGGCATGCTTGCCCAGATCGAGCTCTTCGTGGAATCGGTCGCCTTCCTGCTCCTCTTCCTCACAGCTTCTAGCTCATTAAGGCGTCGGCACAACAATCTGATGCTTAAGGTCGTGCTGTGGGTGGTGTATACTCTCCCGGACCACTTGATCACGTATACGTTCGGGCTAATGCGGGAATCCCCTTTCCGCAACCCACTGTTCCTACGGTGGGCGACTTTCTTGATGATCTTCCTTGGAAGCTTATATTCTTTCTCGGCATATAGTCTTGAGGACAATGAGCAGTGGAAGAAATATGCTTGGCAAAACATGGTCAGGTTCATAGGGTTACTAGTATTGTGGACATCCTATCTGATCGCTTTGCCGTTGACGCTGAGAAAATATTAGGCGAGTAGTAAAAACCAAACGAAAGCTCGAAAATTTTTAAGTATAAATAGCGGAGTGCCTCCGTTTCCAACCCATGGTCTGAAAAGGTCTAAATTTCTTGGTTCTCTCTTACACTTTGCACACCCAATAAACGAAATCTTCCATCGGACACAAAAATGAGGAACTTGCAAAGCAGCCAAATGGGAGTGGTGACCGACACCACCGGCGTCACGAAGAAACTCCACACCCTGGCTGTAAGTCTCGCTAAGATCGAACTTTTCGTGTGCCTCACCGCCTTGTTACTAATCCTTCGCACCATCTTCGGCTTGTCGATGCATTGGTACACCAACCGGATGCTCAAGATCGCTCTATTGGCATTATACACCATCCCGAGCCTCGCACATGCTCGGCCTCATGAAGCAAGCGTCGCTTGATACTGAAACTGAGATGTTCCTGATTTGGGCCACGTTCTTGATGATCTTCTTCAGGAGCTTGGGCCACTTCTCCGACTACAACCTTGACGACAATGGGCAGCAGATAAACTATAGTTGGGAACATTTGCTCAGGAACATCTTGTTAGCCAAGATGTTGATCTTTAGCGTGAGGAATTCTAAGGTGTCTTGGGCGGACACAGCAATTTTCGGGGTCATGTGTCTATTCCTAATCGTGAAGCTCAAGGACAATGAAAAAACGAAGTCTGTCATGACCGCGAGCGGGTATGACGTACAGAGAACCATCAAACTGATCTCCCAATACATAAGCTCTGAGCACCAGTCGTCCGATCCGCGTAATCTTGACCCTATCCAGATGAGAGGATACAACTATGTTGTCAGAGGCGAAGAGACAAGATGGGTAAACGGTTCACCATTGAAAATGACTGATGAAATGATCACGGTCGAGAAGGTGTGGACATGCCAAGGACCGCTTTTGAGCTCCAGAGGCGGGGACGAATACTGCAAGCTCAAGACATTTGCCTCTCGTTTTCGCTCTATAAGCTTCTCTCCCTAAGATTTTGCAGCTATTCATTGCCCAAAGAAGCTCACAAAAAGCTGTGGAAATTGATTCGGAGTGGTTTGGTTGCAGAAGAAAATGGCAACAAGCGAGCATTTAGGGTAATTGAGCTAGAGGTTTCATTTTTGGTCGATTCATTCTACACCAAGTACCTGATCATCTTCCAATCGGGTCATTGGAAACAAAAGTTGATGGAGATCTTGCTTATGTTCATTGGTTCTGTTGAAATATAATAAGCAAAAATGATTGGATTATGCAATTTACATCAACACGAAATCGCGAAATAACTAAATGAAGAATAATAAAGACATCAGAGATTTACGTAGTTCAGTCCGAATATCGGTACCTATGTCCACGGGAAAGTTAACGGCAAATAATTCATTGTAATAAAAAAATCAGAATTACAATTGTTTACACGCTCAAGTCTTTCCCGTCTTTAGATTTAAACTCAAATTCAAATTGTTTATAAATAAATAATTTACTTGGACAGAAGCTCACGGCACAAAATTACTATACATGAAAGCTCAAACTGAAATGCTCTAAGTATGCTGAAACCAAAAACTTGTATGTTTGTTCTCTTCTTTCCATACGGATTCTCGTTCTTCTCTCTTCGTGCGCGGCCCTCTTCTGCTTGACATGCGGCTTCTTCTTTTCTTCGGCTAAAGGGAACCCTCGCCTTATTATATCATGCCCAGGGTCAACAATTTGACTCTGGCCCCACCGTGTACATCCTCTTCTGAAGAATTCGGCTGGTGCAGGTAAAAGAATAAACCCTTGTGTTTTCTTTTATTTTATTTTCACTTTTGTCTAGCTCTAGAAAGTCTAACAAAAGAAGAGTTTTTCATCCAATTTGGAATTTACTTAAAAATCTTTCTTCATTAATATCTAAATTCAAATTTGCATTTATTTTATTTCCTTTTTTGTGCAGTTATAAAAAAAGTCTAATAAAATAAAAGTTTCTTTATGTGATTTGTAATCTATCTGGAAAATCTTTTTCAATAAATTCGATTTAATAAATTAATATTCGAATTTAAACTCGAGATATTAATTTAACAAGTTTTCTTATGACAATTTTACCTTGTTTCTTGCCATACAAGTCGGGCGCGGGCCTTCTCCTGACGTTAGTAATTCTTACGGCATGCACATGCGTCGAGCTTCTGGAGTTTTTCTTGATGGCCATCTCGCAGCGGGCGAAGGTTTCATTGTTGTGCAAGTACGTACGAACAAGATCATGACAAGGGAACAAGCGGATCGAGAAAACGATTGGACTAATCTGCCGGACGCAATTACTGAAGCCAAGGGAAAGGAAACTTCGCCAATACTTGCTTCTCGAGTCACATGGTTACAGCCCTCCGAGATGGATATGCATTCCCGCCAGAGCTGGTTATATCCATCGCGTCCGGGAGGGTAAAAAACAAAGCCCTCCAACCAAACTGTCCTCGGAAGTGAAACGAAGCCGTTTTTCGTTTTTTAAAGTCATAATCTGGGGTACCGGCGATTGGAGAAGCTTCTTTGAGACTAAACAAAGCGGTAGGTAAGCTCTCGTGGGCGTGTAGGCTCGATACGCGGACTTGAGTCATAATTGTATGGCGTATCGTCACTACTATTTGCGAGCACGAGGTGCAAATTTCAGATTCAAATTTTCTCGTGGTGACCACTTTATCCAAATATCTTGCTTACTTGGTAGCATTCTGTCCAAAATTGTTATCCGATTGCCCTGATGACACAGAGTATGTTTTCGACCAAACCATTCTCCAATCAAGAGACTTGCTTGAAGGGTGCAAGACAGGAGAAGAAAGAATTCTGAAATTGAAAGGGATTGGTAAGGCAGTGGATGATACCAGTAGCGTGACAAATTTGGGCGCGCGGTTAGGCCAGCAATTGCTGAAAGACAAAGCAGACCTGACCTTCATTTGGAAGGTATTGGCTGACTTTTGGGCGGAGCCTATGGTGTATGAAGCTCCGTCGGATTATGTGAAAGCACACGCGGAGAACTTGGCCATGGGTGGGGAGTTTGTGACTCACTTCTTGGCTTTGGTCTCTCATGCCAACATCAAGCGAGAACCTCCTGTTGGGCAACCTACTCTCAAAAGATGTCAAAGCTGAAGCAATTGATTGCGATGCTGCATGTCGACAGGGTTGTTAATGTGTCTCCATAGGATAGTTCAAATGAAATATTCGGATACCTTCTTAGGAAAAAAAAAAAAATAAGAAGCAGCAAGTAGCTAATCTTTTATATGAGTGGTTTTACAATGTAGAAGTCTGTAAATAGGAGGGTTTGTGCTTTATGTAGTTGAGATGGGACGGGTTGTTAGATATGTTGCATTTGGTGTGATCAGAACATCTTGTGTGTGTGTCTCTCCTGCTCGTTCTATGTTTCACTTCTTCAGCTACATCTTTTGTGAGGATCTGTCACAACACTTGGTGTTTAAAAGCTATCTTTCAGGGAGATTCTTTCAATATGTAAATTGCAACCTATATGCGCACTTTGAGACAACATGTCCACAGCAACATCGCAGCAAACTTCTTCTAAAATGTTAGAATTTCTAAGCCTTAATTTGCTGCTTTTGGTTACTTAAGATGCAGACTCTGTTCTTCTTATTACGGTCTTGCCAACGTCAAACAATGAACTGAGTGGAAGAACGGAGTGTAAGAAAGATTTCCAAAGGCTTGTTCTAATTGAAAAAACAGTGCGCAAAGCGGAGTTATCTAAACCTCCAATCGAGCTCTCTGTTGCCAGTTACAAACTTGAGAATGATGTCGAAATGAGTTCAAGAATTCTTCTTAAAGGCATCATTGGTTATACATTAGATGTAGTTTGCAGAAAATATAGACCCACCGTCCCTTAGCCTGTCTCCATCTGACGTCCCGTGCATCTAATGAAACATGATCATATATTGTAGTGTATGGTTGGGCACTACATATGAATTACAGACCAAATCCTAAAATGCACCCCTCCCTCTCTCTTCCTCTCCCTCTCCCTCTCGCTCTCTGTAGTGAAGATAACTCATTCTTTAATACCTATGCATTGAATCCACCGATCATGCACACCGTCTACAACCATGTGGTTTACATTCTCCAACCGGAACCTACATAATTGTTTCCACGCATAGTCCGCAATGATCCATCTGCTTTAAATTCTCATGATAATGGCCATGCCACCAAATCGACTTCTAACAATAGGAATGTGTCTCCTTCCTTCCACATTTTATATACTCTAGTCGTTACTTTCCATCACGGCTCAACCGTCAGTACTGTGCAGCTCCATTTCTGCTCCATGTTAGGACCTAAAGGACGTGGATGTTCAGCAATTAGGACGCATCGTCGAGTAGACTAGTTGGCGGTAATACTCACGATATTCGTGCTGAACATTTCTACAGCAGTGAGTTGCGCGGGTTTCGGCAACCATGATATCTTGTCAGCGATTTACTTGTACCAAAAATCATAAGAGGCTCGATTGCGATAAAAATATCGTTTCACAATGGTCTTATCATCTTTCTAATTAATACCGATTAGAGAATGGGATTACGCGTAGGATTAGGAAATTGGTAGGTGAAAAACAAGCAAGCTTTTGCATTAAATCGACAGCCATCTTCTGGCTAACCATCTAACAACCTCTGTCCCTTGAAGATCTACGCTCATTTGTGTTAGGGCTTTTTTGAAGGGGACTGTAAAAGGGATATGTTGCACAACACATCTTAAGAAGATAGCTTCCACGTTCTCTCCCTTCTTTGTTCATCCTAGCTTCTTGTTAGATCTTTAGATTTTATGGCTCATAAAGTAGTTTTTAGAACTTTTTGGATTGTACTTATGTACTTGTTGTTGAAGATAGTAAAATCCCTCTCTCTTTCTGTACTTTTTCTTATCTTCATGTATATATTATGTCTCCTGTGGTTTCGATTTTTTTTGCTTTCATCTTTTGTTATTCGTGTTTCAATTGGTGCATCTTTTGGTATTGTTCCGCAACAGTACCCATCATAAGTATTTCCCCATCTAAACGGAACCACAAACATCCTACATGCACAAACATCCTACATGCATGAGCTTGGAGCTGGTGCATGAGACACACCGCCCAAGTTTTCACTGTGTAACTTCAAGAGAGAAGCCCCTACCGTTTGCATGCAAACATTGGCGACGCGTGTATAGTCTAACCTGACAAGAGCGTGGTTTATATCTCATTTTCTGCATTCAATTTCGTACAAATTTCTCCTTTATCAAGCAAAATGTGAACCAACTCCACGGAGTTTGGCTTAAAGGTTTACGAGGTATACCGTACAGGTTTCATTCTTCGGACCATCTAAAGTAAAAAAAAAAAAAACGTCTCATCTTTAAGCGGTCCATTTGAGTTTCTACCCGTAGTTTAGATGATTTATGAGAGTAATGAGATATCGTGGGATCGGGGATATATCTAGCTAAGATGGAATTCCATGTTCTAAAAACAAGTCTCCCGAAAAGCCTCTATCGATTGTGGTCAAGACATGGCTTACCCATTTGCAATCACACTACCAAAGGAAAAAAAAAAGAGGGTGAAACCGTCCCTAAAAACCAAAATTCCAACCCCTAATGACTATAAGCGACAGCACACATCCAGGCGCCTTTTGTTGCCAACGGGCTTGCCGCTGATGAAAAGTAGGGATGGTTTTGTGAGGCCCGTCGCCGGGATTTTAAGAATGATAAAAGTTTGTCGTCCCGAAGATTTGTAATGGGAACGCTTGCCCGTCACTAATAACTCTTTCTAAAACCCTTCACATGAAATTACTTGCTTTTCCAAGTACGACATATTTTCTCACTATACCTTGAACAAAAAGATATACCTATTAATTTAATTTGGATCGAGTCATGTAACCAGCACCAAATTTCAAAATGAATTTATATTATAGCCAGATCATTAGTATGTAAAACCAACGAAGATAGACATTTACAACAATTTTTGGTTATCAAAAGGAAGAGGAGTACTATTACGATGTCAAAACTACTACAACATAAGAAGAAACTAAGATACAAAAAATTTCATAAACGAGACTAAACTTCTAAAGCTCTTCAAAAACTGGTACTCCGACGTCTGTCCCCCTCTTCAACCGGCCAAAGACAATCAAATCCAACAAATATATTACCCATCCAAAAGGTCAAATAAAATGCCACATAAAATTAAAGGTAAACAGCTAAAATGCAGTAAGATTTCTCCTTAATCTTTTAATATAGATTAGCACTGGTACGTGGACTAAATACTTGTAACAAACATTGGATGAATGTATACAAGAAGTAGGGAAAACCCTTAAGTTTGGCAAGCAGAGTAGTGCAAGTGATTATCTAGGAAAATTATCAAAAGGGTTATAATTTTATTGCATTTGTATGAATTCAGTTCTAAATATTTTAATTATATCAATTTATTTTAAATTGATCGAAACTTGTTAAAGTATGAAAAAATATTTAGGACTAAATAAAAATAATTGAAAGTTCTATGACTAAGTTAATATAAATGCAATAAGTTTAGAAATTTTTCAATAATTTTCACGCAGTTATCCCCATCAACTGTTATTATAAATTTGAATTTGAAGCTTCTTCAAATTCTTACCCTCACTAATTCATAGCTCTGACTTTCCTTTTCTCTCCTTTTGTTTATTTATTCATTCATTTATTTATTTTTGTGAGAAGTTCTCGTAGAAGGCTGCAGAACACCGATGGTGAAAGAATAGGATACGCATAAACTGCATCCATGGCCATGGTTTTATGGACCATCCTTACAGAATTATCGTACGTCGTCTCTTTCTCAGTCGTGTCATGACCGGTGGACAAAGGTTGATTAAAGCGGTTTTCTTCTGTTTTTCCCCCCCACAGCGTTGGTCCTTTTTAAAATAATTAGAGACTTGACACTTGAGCTTAAACACGAGTCCCAACATCCAGTAGTTAGGGACATTCTGGAGCCCGAAAACAATTATATGAGAAGTACATCGTATGTGTGAAAGCATTACCTAGTCGTATATTATGAACGATGGGAGAATTATCAAAAAAGTCCTAAACATATTATAATTGTGCCAATTCAGTCATAATAAACATTTTACAATTGTGCCAATTCAGTCCATTTGGCCAAAATTGGCCGGCCAGCCTGACATAGACACCGGTCAGGGATAGCTGACCGGCGAATGCTAATATGGCAATTTTTTAATATTTTTTTATTATTGTTTGAATTTTTTTTTAATTTTGAATTTTTTTTATTTTCCCCCCGCCCCACCTTCTCTTTCCTTTGGCTGGGTTGGCGAGGTCAGCCTTGCCGACCACTGACGAGGCTCGCCCTTGCCGGCCACTGGCGAAAGCGAGCCTTGCCTAGGGACGATGAGGCCATTGTCGCCACATTTGGTGAGGTCGAGCCTCGCCATCCCTGGGCGAGGAGCCTCGCCAGTGGCCAACAAGGCTGCCGTCGCTAGATCTGATGAGGCTCGGCCTTGCCCATCCATGGCGAGGTTGAGCTTCGCCATCCTTAGGCGGGGTCTTGCCTAGCCAAGGCGAGGGTCGACCTCGCTAATGGCCGTGAGGCTTCTCACCCGGGGATGGCGAGGCTCGGCTTGGCCATGGCTGGGCGAGGCCAAGCCTCACCAGATGTGGCGATGGCGGCCTCATCGTCGTTGGGTGAGGCTTGCCTTCGCTAGTGGCCGGTGGGGGTGAGCCTCACCATTGGCCAGCGGGGGCTAGCCTTGCTAGTTGCTGGCAAGGCTGACCTCATCGGCCCTCACCTCTGGCCAGCACCGGCTAGCCAAAGGAAGAAGAAGGTGGGGAAAAAAAGAAGAATAAAGAATCCAAAAAAATATTTAAAAATTCAATATATATATTAAAAAATGGTCATATTAGCGTTCGTTGGCCGGTTGTCCTCGGTCGGCATCCACGTCAGCATCGGTCGGCCAATTTTGGCCGGATGGACTGAATTGGCACAATTATAAAATGTTTAGGATTAAATTGGTCTAAAAAAAAGCTTAGGACTGAATTTGCACAATTGCAATAGGTTTAGGACTTTTTTTGGTAATTCTCCCTATCTTGATATGTCGTTGTTTTGGGTCTTGAGAGTATAAATTGCTTTGCGTTGGCGTTACAACTTACATCTAAGACAGCCCTTCATCCAATAATAAAACCCTGTGGTTCCCCATGTTGATATTGCATTTCTTTAAGTTTTCTATTGCCCATAAAATATTATCCATATGTGGTAGCTAGATTATAATGTTCAAATGCTTTGTTTGTTCTGGACAAGCTTTCTATCTTCATTTTCTGTTGAGAATTTCCCAAAAAAGAACTACTCTTCTAGAATCGTGTGGCATACCGAGTTTCATATGTGGAGTCCCTAATTCTTCATATAATTACCAACTCAATGATTTTTAGTTTGTTTCAAATAGGCAAACATTTTTCAAATTTGGGAAATCATTTTCCGAAAGCATCCGTAGTTGACTATCGAACATTGTGCAGAAGTAGCTTTTGTTTTCACTCCAAATGAAAAGCAGAAATTCAATTTAAAAAAAAAAAAAAAAAAACTAACCTTAGTCCCAGAGTTGCTCACCACGCTCTCTTCATTAGGTTTAGCAAAGGTATGATCTCTATAGTATCATTGATCAACTCATTAGCAATCAAATGCAAAGGCTTAAGAAAGAATCAATTATAAATTTAACTAAATCTCCATACACAATTATCATACATTTTTCAAAGTTGGTAAAACTCAAGTGAAGTTGAGCCATGTGACACGCTCTCATGCAAGCTCTACCAGGCAATTATTTCTATAGTCACTTTAAGAAATTTTTTTAATCCTAGTGAATCTCTAATTCTTATGCATATTTTAGTAAAAATCTTTAATCGATATACAATAAATAATAGGTTTATGGATATTTTGGTAATTATAAAACACCTAATGAGAACCGGAAGTCACTTGTTTGAATCCCACCAACTGCATATAAATTTCTCAAGGTTTCAGTCACCTGCACAAGCCAAATACCTAATTTGAGAGTATTCTATAAGCTTTTAGATAGCTGGGCTTATAGATTGATGTCCCTGAATTATGAAAAAGAAAAAAAAAAGGAAAATTTGAGTTGTATGTGAGACCCACTATTTATGAAGGCTCTAATCATCTATTTACCGTAATTTGAGAGTAGGAAAATGTATATAATTCAAAAAGCATTTAATGAATAGTTTATAAATCATGTGGCAATGACATATGAAATATTAGTCAACTGAAAATGAGATTTGTCTTAATACAATTACCTAAGGTTCGAATGATGTGCACATTACTATTGACTCGTCGCATTACATTAGTAATACAATCAACATTTTAGGGGTTGAAATGTTTGGATATTGAAAATGAGAATGGAAGCCTTATTCTCTTATTTGATATATAATTTGGCAAGTTAAAATGAGGCAGATTTAAAATGGAAATTGGGATTGCTTGGGAAGGTGAGAATGAATGAGTTGGGAATTGGGTCAATAAAAAATGCTAGTACATAAATGAGTTTAATTTTAGTTTTTTTTTTTCATAATTTCTATATAGAAATGATTTGATATAGTAAGTAAAATTTTCGAATGTGCTGTTATGCACAACAATTAGGCCAAATGCCTAATTTGAGAGTGTTCCATGAGCCTTTAGATAGCTGGGCTTATGGATTGGTGTCCCAAGATTATGGAAAAAAAAAGAAAAAGGAAAATTTAAGTTGTATGTGAGACCCACTATTTATGAAGGCTCTAATTATCTATTCACTGTTATTTGAGAGTAGGAAAATGTATATCATTGAGAAAGTATTTAATGAATAGTTTATAAATCACATGGCAATGACATATGAAAAGTTAGTCAACTAAAAATGAGATTTGTCTTAATATAATTATCTAAAATTCGAATGATGTGCACATTACTATTGACTCTCGCACCACATTAGTGACGTAATCAATATTTATTAGTTAAAATGTTTGGATATTGAGAATGAGAATGGAAGCCTCATTCCTTTATTTAATATATAATTTGGCAAGTTGAAATGAGGTAAATTTAAAATGAAAATTGGGATTGTTTGAGAATGTGAGAATGAGTGAGTTGGAAATTGAGTCAATTAAAAAGGCTAGCACATAAATGAGTTTTATCTTAGGTTTTTTGATAACGTTTCTAGAGAAATGATTTGATATTGTAAGTAGAATTTCCGAATGTACTGTTATGCATAACAATTAGGTCAAATGCCTAATTTGAGAGTGTTCCATGAACTTTTAGATAGCTAGGCATATAGATTGGTGTCCTTGGATTATGAAAAAGAAAAAAAGAAAAAAATAAAATTTTGAGTTGAATGTAAGACCCACTATTTATGAAGGCTTTAATAATCTATTCACCGTGATTTTGGTATAGGAAAATGTATATCATTGAGAAAGTATTTAAGAAATAGTTTATAAATCACGTGGCAATGACATATGAAAAGTTAGTTAACTGAAGATAAGATTTGTCTTAATACAATTACCTAATATTCGAATGATGTGCACATTACTATTGACTCGTTGTACCACATTAGTGACGCAATCAACATTTATGGGTTGAAATGTTTGGATATTGAGAATGAGAATGAAAGCCTTATTCCCTTATTTGATATATAATTTGGCAAGTTGAAATGAGATAGATTTAAAAAGAAAATTAGGATTGCTTGGGAATTTGAGAATGAGTAAGTTGGGAATTTCGTCAATAAAAAAGACTAGCACACAAATGAGTTTTATCTTAGATTTTTTGATAACTTCTCTATAAAAATGATTTGATATGGTAAGTAAAATTTCCGAATGTGTTGTTATGCACAACAATTAGGCCTAATTTGAGAGTGTTCCATGAGCTTTTAGATACTTGGGCTTATGGATTGGTGTTCTTGGATTATAAAAAAGAAAAACAATAGGAAAATTTGAGCTATATGTGAGACCCATTATTTATGAAAGCTCTAATCATCTATTCATTATGATTTGAGAGTAAGAAAATGTATATCATCGAAAAAGCATTTAATGAATAGTTTATAAATCACGTGGTAATGACATATGAAAAGTTAATCAATTAAAAATGAGATTTGTTTTAATACAATTACCTAAGATTCGAATGATGTGCACATTACTATTGACATGTCACACCATATTAATAACGCAACCAACATTTATGGTTGAAATGTTTGAATATTGAGAATGGGAATGGAAACCTTATTCCCTTATTTGATATATAATTTGGCAAGTAGAAATGAGGCGGATTTAAAATAAAAATTGGAATTGCTTGGGAATGTGAGAATGAGTGAGTTGGGAATTGAGATACAAGAAAGATTATAGTATAACTTGTGTTTTACGAGCATAGGAAACATTATAGTATGACTAATAAATAAGTTAAAAGGCGAATAAATCGTCATATTATGCGATAAATTGATCCCCGTGGAAGCGCTGCTCCGGGTGACAACATAAAGTGAAGTTTATTGGATCTACCGGATTAGTTACTAACGATTCTCATCATGCAGGTGCATCTCGGCACATCATATGTTGCATCAGGGGTTCCAGAATCTGCATCCACACTTGAGGGCCATCACCAGGGTAACATGAGTCTGTTTTTAATTTGGTGGATGCATGAACTTGTTAATGCATTGCAATCTTTCCATCCAACCAGATAAAAAAAAAAGCATTGCCATATGCCATTTATTCTTACTTGGAGAATTCTGACATGCAGCTTGAGCGCAGGATTATCTACCTTGAGCGTACCCTCATAGGAGATTTCAATGACGACAAGTAAAACTGGATGATTGTTGTCTCATTAAGGCCCTCAACCTAGGTCATGAAGTAAACTTGGTTGTGGAGAAGTATAAGAGTCCAATAAATACTATATTGTCTTCATATCGGGTCTGAGCATATGAACTTGCTCTACTTTAGTTGCATTGGGTCTGAGCATCGGAACTTACTCTATTTTTGTTGTTATGTTGTTTTGTGTCGAAGCATCCAGACTTACTCTTTTGTATAACTAATGTCCGCTGCGCCTTGACTGGCTGAACTTCTCTTTGTTGGTGTTGCTATCCTATAAATAAAACGCCATGGTCCAGTTTATTGAAGTTACTTTATTGCTGCGTGTCTTATAATATTCTACACACGCATAAACTGGATTTTGATGTTAAGAATATGCTAAGTCTAAAAGTTGGGTTGTTAATCTCGACAAGCTTTCTAGGATTTTGGTTTTTTTCGCACCAATGAGATTTTGTGCTTTGCATTGTTTCACTATATGAATTTCTATGTTCTTCATTACGTTGGGTCTCATGCTCGTAAGTGGGGTTTTAAACCGGAAAATTTTCAATATGGAAGATGCTAGTTTTCATCTGTTTGAAAATTTGGATGTGTATATTTGTCATATGTTGCTGCACTTATGTCCACATCACGAAATTACATGTGGAGATTGTTTTCTTCACCTGTGCGGACCTAACAAATGCTCCTATTCTGTTGTCCGTTTAGCCTAATTTTCTTTGTTTTATTTTATTTTGTTTTGTTTTGTTTTTTATTTTATTTTTATTTTTGCCACTTTTTACCTTTGTTATATGAAGGATGTCGCTTATCGCAAAGCAACTCCTACTTGTATAGAATGGCCAAGTAATTAGTTAGTGCAGACAGAGGCGGGAATTCTTTCTTAGTAGGCAGTTGAATAATCTATTTTGTCAGGAAGACGTGAGAATGAGGCCTTAATGTCATAGAAGGCATTGCAATGCAACAAGTTGATTTTTGATCATTTCTATACTGTAGTAGGCCATCAAATTTCTAGTATCGTTTCAGGGTTACGAGCTCAGAAGCTATTAACATCAAACCAATCTATGCAAAATTTTAGTGAGAAGTCATCTGTCAAAATTTAATTGGAACTATTAATCATTGAGAAAGCATTGAATAAATATTTTATAAATCACGTGACAATGACATATGAAAAGTTAGTCAACTGAAAATGAGATTTGTCTTAATACAATTACCTAAAGTTCAAATGATGTACATATTACTATTGACTCGTCACACCACATTAGTGACGCAACCAACATTTATGGGTTGATATGTTTGGATATTGAGAATGGGAATGGAAGCCTTATTTCCTTATTTGATATATAATTTGGCAAGTTGAAATGGGATAGATTTAAAATGGAAATTGGGATTTCTTGGGAATGTGAGAATGGGTGAGTTGGGAATTGGGTCAATAAAAAAGGCTAACACATAAATGAGTTTTATCTTAGGTTTTTTGATAATTTATCTATAGAAATTATTTGATATGGTAAGTAGAATTTATGAATGTGCTGTTATGCACAACAATTTCAAACAATAAAATGCAAGCCAGAAAAGACATTTTTCCCATTCCAGTGTGTTAACAAATTCATAAATTTTGATAAATTAGTTGCCATCCTTTTGTAATTCGTTCTGATTTCCTTGATCTTATTTCGATAGATTCATTCTTATATACTATACGACGGTATTACAAACTAGCAAAACAAATAAGAGAGGCGATACGAAACTAGCATTGGCACATAACCTAGCTATGGAAAGACAGCAAATTCCAATTCAACATACTCCCTCAAAATATGGCATGGCCTTCACTTCGTCATTACTCTCATTTTATCATTTTTTCTCAATTTTTTCTTCAGGCAAACTCATTTATGACCAACCTTTGTCGGTGCAACTGCTATATAAACCCTTTTGGGTTCACTCACTGTATCCACACACATTTTATAAATATTGTCTCCTTATACACTCTCTTTGCTCTTGGTTGTGTTCGGAGTTTTTAAGATTGTTTTTGTTAGAGCAATGGCTACAGAGAGGGATGAGCTTCTTGATAAGCTTTTTGAACTCACCGTTTCCTTGGAGGATGAAGTATCCCATTACCCATTTTCCTTTTGAAATTCCACATCTGAAAATTCAATGAAGTTGTTTATTGATTAATTCAAGATTGAAAGGACTGCCTTTTCATGGTTTTAATTAATTTGTAGGGAAAATAGTAGAATTTTTCCGTTCTTCAAAGGTTTGATAGTGTTTTACTAGTTCCAATCTGAGAAAATGGTGGCCCCTTACTAGAACCTAGCGTCTGGTTTTCATCGTAAGTGGACGGATTTAACCTATTCGGTGAAAGTTTTTACAATTTTCACTGTGAATGGACTGCTAAAATTTTCACCACAAAGTCCATCTAATCCTTGTTGTGTCTAAGTTCGTCGAATTCTAAGAGATCTGTCTTGTGTTAATCTTTTCTTAGGATTTGCTGGCACCTGTTTCATGGATAATTATACTTTGAAATTGGTTCATGACTCCACCTTTTTTCTGGAGTTGGTCGAAAAATTCTGCGAAAAAGTTCAAGATGCAATGAGAGCTCTGGGTTCTGCTCTGTAATTCTCTGTTACTTTCCTAATGACTTGACTCCTATCTCACTTGCTCTCACGCTTCTCTTTTAATTTTTTTTTCTGATTCTTTTAACATGGAGGACCCTTTTTTTGTGCTATGATGAGATGTATCTCCACTATATAAAGCTCAAATGGATTATAGAATAGTAAGACAACAATAATCCTACTCACGTGGCCTCGCTTCAATTTCATGATTGATCTTTCACTAATGTAGGATTGCCGTTGAGACAATGTGCGATCAATGGCTTTTAATTTAAGATCTTTTGCAGCTGTGGCGCATATTAGTCATAGAGGGTGTTTCCTTGACAAAATCGGAGGCTGATTACTTAGATTGTTCTCTTTATAATTTTGTTGATGCTTGGTTTTCCCTTTTTATGATGTTGATAGGTGTTACAATTGCATTTTCAAACTTTAGCCTAGATCGACACATCTTATTAGGTCTATATGCATGATCAATGGCATTTTAAGACAAGACGTTTTGAGGTTGTAACACAGATAAGTGACATGGTGTTCAGGAGGCTGATTACTAGATTGCTGTCTCTATACTTTTTGCCGTGGTATGGGTACAATTTTATGATGTTGATTGTCGGTATTTTTGCTTTTTCAAACTTCTAGCAAACTTTTAGCCAAAATTGTTACATCTTGATTAGGTCTATAGTAGAGAATATGCATGGTGAATGGCATTTTAAGGTAAGACTTTTTGCGGCTCTAATGTGATGCGTGGTGTTTTTGTTAGCAAGCTGACTACTTAGATTGTTGTCTTTATACTTTCGGCACCATATGATTACCATTTTATGATGTTGATTTATGGGAAACCGTTATTTTTCTATTTTCGGACTTCCATAAGTTTTTTTCAGTAAGGCCAACACATCCTGAATTTAGTCATGTCTTGATTTAGGGATCACAATAAGTTACCGTTTTTTTTTATGTTTCAAGTCGTTGCCTTAGGCGTTACACAACCTATCTATGAGAAAATTAGTCAGTAGTGATTTTCACAGCTACTTTACCATTGTAAATCATATATTCATTTTTACAATATTGGAAGGTGGAACATGCAGCATATTTTCCTCAAAAGACACTGATTGAATCTTTAAAGAGTAAGATATAGATAAAGTATATTGCAGTTACTTAACTTATATATGAAAAACTATTTCCATATTGGAGCTAAACTAGATCACCTGTTTATTGGATTTCATGCAAGAGCTTGTAATGATTAAATGTTTTTTAATTTCCATGCTAGAATCTCATTTGTCTATAAATATGTCAAAGTCTCAAAGTGTCATCAATAGATCAAAGGAAGCACATGCTGCTGTAATTACGCCATCTCTTGTTTATTTCTTCAAATTTTCTGCTTGACCCTATTGGATAAACGTCATACTGTCATAATATATTATTTAATCTTCTCATAGTATCCTACTCAATCATATCATTATGATATACTAATTATTCTAGCCGGTTATTCCAATGTTGGTGTTTCGGCTATGAGGCGGGGGCTTGAAGCACTCTTCCGCGGCATTTTAGAAACCTCCAGAAGAGAGTAAGTGGTTACTTGTGTTTTACGAGCACATGAAAGATTATAGTATGACTAATAAACAAGTTAAAAGGAAATAAACCGTCATATTATGCGATTAATTGATCCCTACGGAAGTGTTGCTTCGGGTGACAACAACATAAAGTGAAGTTTATTGGATCCATCGGATTAGTTACTAACGATTCTCATCATGCAGGTGCATCTCGGCACATCATACGTTGCATCAGGGGTTCCAGAATCTGCGTCCACACTTGAGGGCCATCACCAGGGTAACATGAGTCTGTTTTTAATTTGGTGGATGCATGAACTTGTTAATGCATTGCAATCTTTCCATCTAACAAGAAGAAAAAAAAAAGCATTACCATCTGTCATTTATTCTTACTTGGAGAATTCTGACATGCAGCTCGAGCGCAAGATTATCTACCTTGAGCGTACCCTCACAGGAGATTTCAATGACGATGAGTAAAACTGGATGATTGTTGTCTCATTAAGGCCCTCAACCTAGGTCATGAAGTAAACTTGGTTGTGGAGAAGTATAAGAGTCCAATAAATACTATATTGTCTTCTTATCGGATCTGAGCATATGAACTTGCTCTACTTTAGTTGTATTAGGTTTGAGCATCGGAACTTGCTCTATTTTTGTTGTTTTGTTGTTTTGTGTCGAAGCATCCAAACTTGCTCTTTTGTATAACTAATGTCTGTCGCGCCTTGACTGGCTGAACTTCTCTTTGTTGGTGTTGCTATCCTATAAATAAAATGCTATGGTCCAGTTTATTGAAGTTGCTTTATTGCTGCGTGTCTTATAATGTTCTACACACGCATTAATTGGATTTTGGTGTTAACAATATGCTGAGTCTAAAAGTTGGGTTGTTGATCTCGACAAGCTTTCTAGGATTTTGGTATTTTCGCACCAATGAGATTCTGTGCCTTGTATTGTTTCGCTATCTGAATTTCTATGTTCTTCATTATGTTGGGTCTCATGCTCGTAACTGGGGTTTTAAACCGGAAAATTTTCTGTATGGAAGCTACTAGTTTTCATCTGTTTGAAAATTTGGATGTGTATATTTGTCATATGTTGCTGCACTTATGTCCACATCACGAAATTACATATGGAGATTGTTTTCTTCACCTGTGCGGACCTAACAAATGCTTCGATTCCGTTGTCCATTTAGCCCAATTTTCTTTGTTTTGTTTTGTTTTTGTTTTTGTTTTTGTTTTTGTTTTTGCCACTTTTTATTATATTAAGGATGTCGCTTATCGCAAAGCAACTCCTACATGTATAGCATGGCCAAGTAATTAGTTAGTGCAGATAGAGGGGGGAATTCTTTCTTAGTAGGTAGTTGAATAATCTATTTTGTTAGGAAGACATGAGAATGAGGCCTTAATGTCATAGAAGGCATTGCACTGCAACAAGTTGATTTTTGATCATTTCTATACTATAGTAGGCCATCAAATTTCTAGTATCGTTTCAGGGTTACGAGCTCAGAAGCTATTAAGATCAAATCAATCTATGCAAAATTTTAATGAGAAGTCCTCTATCAAAATTTAATTGGAACTATCAATCATGTAAGAAACATATTTCTATCAAAAAATTAATCCTTGATTTCTTCAAAGCAATTGTACATTTCCTCATGTAACCAGCTCAAAAACAAAGATGAGAGAGCCGTTGTGATGTCCCAAAATTTGGCCCCTATTTCGAAATCTATGAAATGGTTTTTTCATCGACGCGCTTATGGTTATTTTATTCTGAATTGATCACTCATGAGTCAACTAATCTAAAGGGTTATAAACGCAAAAGACTAGAGAATTCAATCAGAAATCGACCGCTCGACCATAAGGATCAACAAAGGTCAATACTACACTGTTATAAATCAATTATTGAATGGATATAAGCCGATTCGATGGAAGTACGTAGTCAATTCGCAAGTGATTCCGCATGATTACGATATTCGCATCGAACAACAATAAACCGATTTTCTATTGATATTATATTCAGGATACGTAATTGAACTCTCACGATGACATGACAACCGAGGGTCATCCACGATTCGAAGATGTACAAACATGAGTCGAAAATTATCGACCACGGGTCAAACATGCGAAAACCTCTAAAAGTTACCCGAAAGATTAGGTCATATTAAAGTCGCATTCGATCGATTTTTAACTATAAAATTTAATTTGATTTTGGGTACCGAACTTTCAAGGATTTCGAGATTTAATTATTGGACGTCGTCTCATCATTCGTCAAATTATCGACGAGTCCGAATTTATTTTTTTTTTGGAAAAAGGAATTATCGGATTAAAAAAGGGAAAATAAATTCGAATGAAGAAGCAAAATTGGAATTTTGCTACCAAAAATGATTATTTTTAAGAAATTAGAATTAAGATGATAATTGAGGACATAATACTAGGTTAAGAGGATTTTAGGGGCAAGTGGGATGAATGTTATGATGAGTTTTGGGGATAATATTTTAGAAATCCCATTTGTTTTTCTTTAATTTTCTTCTCTCTCTTTCTTCTCCCTTCCTTCACGTCTCCTCCCTCTGCAGACGCCACCCTCACCATTCTTCTTTCTCTCCTCCTATTTTCCTTTCCTTCCCCCTTCTTCTCTTTTCTTTGCCCCCGCCCATTTCCCCTGCACACCTTCATTTCCTTCCTCCCATTCTTCCCCCACGTCCACCATTATCATCATCTTTAACCACATCTCCACCACCACGCCAACCCCATCTTCCCTTCTACTTCTTCTTGTTCTTTTTTCTTTTCATTTTGCTACCCACGCCACCATCCCCACCACCACCTTTGGCCGCACAACCATCACTACCCCTTGCTGCCGTTGCTTTGCCATCACCACCATCGTCCGCCTAAGTCACCACCGAGGCACCACCAAGCCGAACCACCCTAGGTGGCCATGAGCTTGAGGAGCCGCCACCGCCACCGCCACCGTCGAGCCTCCGTTTGAGCCGCGAGGGTCACGTTCTCAACGCCATCGCGGCGCCGTCGCCGTCGCCGTTGCCGCAAGCTCGCTGTCGCTGAAAGTCCCTAAGTTAATTTCCTAATCATGGATTAGGGTGTTAATTACATTTAGGGGTGGTTAGTTTAGTAGTATCAACGGTTAGTATTAGTTAATCTTAGTTTATTATTAATTGCGATTAAGGATGGTTTAGATTAAATTTAATTATGATTAGTTTAAATAATTTCGATTAGGTTAATTAATCGTGGTTAGATTAATTAATTGAGCTTAGTTGTATTAATCATGATTTATTTATTTAATCGTAATTAGTGTAATTAATGACGGATTAGTTGTTAAGTAGAATTTTATGCTCGTTTTCTTGGATGAGATTGTGTGTAATTTTGGTTGTTTGCATGTATGATGTCGTGCTATTGATTGCACAATTGTAAATTTTATCTAATATTTTCAAAAAAGGTTTTGGACAAGAAAATAGAAAAATATGAGGTGTCGAGTTTGGATGCCAAATTTTACTTGCTAAATAAAACCATGGGGTTTTAAAATAAATGTGTGCAAAGTTTAACGGGTTGATTTCAAATACGTGACCACGTACGAATATTTTAGTGGGAATTTTAAATATGAAAAATTGCCCAAGTTAATTATTTAAAAATGACCTCCTTTGTTCTTGGCTAATTAATGGTAATAAGAATCAGCTTGATTGTTGATGTGCTTGAGTGGTCATTTAATCGAACCCGTCACCCAACGGGAGTTTGGGGGCA
Source organism: Eucalyptus microcorys (assembly GCA_014182515.1). Classification (NCBI taxonomy): domain Eukaryota; kingdom Viridiplantae; phylum Streptophyta; class Magnoliopsida; order Myrtales; family Myrtaceae; genus Eucalyptus; species Eucalyptus microcorys. The sequence continues at coordinate 31,787,449 of CM024565.1, read as the reverse complement.
ATGCCCGATTTTTATCGGATGCCCAGCGGGGGTTCGGATGCTGAGTCGCGATTGAAGCAGGACTGATGCTCCTTTATGAAATGCTGTCTAGGGGGTTTTAGACGATGCCCGGTCATGTTGGAAAATTGCCGACTCTTGTGTTGGCCGTGCCCGTGGGGTCGTAATAATTGGAACACGTATGTTTGACAGTGCGCTTGGCTATCATAGATTGTGTTCTGATTATTATTTATACATGTTACACTATTATTGCCATGTGAAGTATACTAATAGGCAGAGGTATGCCAAGGCGAGGTAAGATTGTATGCCGTTGCATGTTTAGGCTATCTCCTAGGCGAATTAGCTTCCTAATCGAGGTTTAGGAAGTTGACTCGCTGACATTTTATCTCACCCCATTGTTGTTAACTATTTTTAAGGTCGTAGCGTGGAAACTGCTGAGTGCGGTTGTGGTGGGCGCGAGATGTGACACTTTTTGGCTGGCCTTGCCGTTAGTGAAGTTAGAGTTAACCCTGACCTCTCTAACCCTTTTTGCTCATAGGTCGTGTAGGAGTTGCATTTTTTCGTAGGCATGTAAATGTTAAACTCCTTGGGTTAACAAGTGGATAAATAAAGGTGCGGCTTTTGGAAATTGTTTGGTGTGTTTTTATCCCTGTTTTGTTGATTGACTGGGTGTTTATTTAATTCGCTTCCGCATGCGTTTAATCGAAAGATAAAAAAAATGGGTTGGCGACACGTCTTGGGATGTCGCATTTTTAATCGACCGTTGAGGGATGTTCGTGTTGGGATTTCATGAATCATGTACAAGAAAAATTAACAAAAGGAACGCAGCGGAAACAAAGATATATTTTATACATGATTCTCCTAAGGCGTTGTTCGTGCGTTTTAATCAAAAATCTAAACATAAAAGGGAGTTAAACGAAATACCTCTCGAAGCGTGCTTTAAAACGAATCGGTTCGGATGTTCTTCAGTTCGAGTCCCACAAGTGTCGGACCTCTAGTTCAGACACACCAACAACGAACGTTGAACGGAAGAGGGAATTTTCGGATATACACCACTTTGATCGTGCTAGCAATCTCGTGGAGATAATCCGCCGTATTCTTGATATTTTAGTCACAGCCTGGATGAGAAACCTCTTCTTTCTTGCGTCTCAAAGACAATACAAGAAAGAACACGAACACGAACACGAACACACACTATTTTTCTCTCTAAAAACCACAAAACGTACGCCCACCTTTCTCTGTTTTTAAACACACACTTATTGTTTTGCCAAAAACCAACTCTTTAAAATAGAAATATAAACTGATCAGCAACGGTTGCTGATCGATGGACGATCAGCAACCGTTGCTGATCGTCCTCGCTTATGCACGAACAATCGTGCATGAGTTCGTGCATGAGCGGTTGCTCATACACGACTTCGTGCATGAGTCGTGTATGAGCGGTTGCTCATACACGACTTCGTGCATGATGGTCAGCAACTGCTGACCGTTCATGCACGATTTCGTGGATGATGGTCAGCGGTTGCTGACCATCCAAGTTTCATGCATGTGCTTCGTGCACATGCATGAAGCTTTATATATATATATATATATATAATTTTATTATTAGTTATTACAAGGTATTAATTAATTAATTAATTAAACGAACAAATAATTAATTAATCAATCCCTTTTAAAAATAAATAGAACATAATCTTTATATGTACAAATGGAATACATTAACATGTATCTACTTCGGGCATGCGTGTGCATAATATGCAAATAGGCTCGTGACTATAATAAAAATTAAATTAAATCTCATTTAATTTAATTTCAAATCGATACAATTCGATTGCAGTAATTGCAAACACATTTGCAACATTATTTCTCTCTTGTTCCACGTTATTCAAATTGTTTATGGTGTGTGACATCCCTAGGTTCATCACTAAGCTGGTAGTAAGACTTGTACTAACACATTAGTACTCCCAAAAGAATTAATTGTCCCGATTAATCTTTGGGTCTCACAAGCCATGATTGACATCTAGCAATATGTCATGACTACTCAGATAGTGTGAATACTTTAAGAACATAATGAACCTGTCAGTTTTGGCTACAGTGTAATTCAATCCCTCTGTCTTACTATGTCCCGATCAAACAAAGACCATGGAATATTTGTCAAGTCATTAATTCGATCATATGCACAAATCTAATTGACATGCATTTTATTTGAGACATAAACAATTTATTCTCAATTACAACCCCAGCCGAGGATTTCAATGCAGTGTCACAATTAGATTGCATAGGACATCATTATCATACCTTGCATATAACAAGGAGACAGATTCCATATTGCGCACACGTGTAACTTCGTATATGAACAAACTATGACCATCAGGTACAAAGACGGATCAACGACTCGGCATTATGTGCACCCGTGAACCATAGTTGTTCGATACATAAGTTAACACTGTGCCTCAGGTCTAAGGATTATTTACACAAGACCAAAGCATGAACAATTAGACATTGACCACTCTAAAAGCTTCCATGTCACTAATCGTTCCATATGCGTCACGTTCAGTGAATTTGTCTAATACAATCACCTGTGTTCTAACTCAGGCATCATAATACCCAATGATATGCAACTCATAATTCCCTTAAGTATCCAATACTTAATGGCGAAGTTAAGAACACACCGGTCTCAACAGGATTATTAATATCCACTCAATAATCCATCGACCGGGAACGATTTAAAGATTCAGTCTAACTATGAACTCGTCACATATATTCTTGACGTCTCAAGAATAGGTCTAGTTGCAACTGATCTTATGGAATCATTCATAAATATAAAATAATTGGACAAATGAATGAATACGTCATTGCCATTAATTAAATAATAATAATGAAAATACAACTGAAATCCCTAATATGTAACCATTACATAGTAGCTTTAGGGCATACATCCAACAGTTCGCGCGCTTGGGGTTCGGGGCATGACAGCCGTTACCTCTTGAGTTCACTCACGCAATCCATGCACCTCTCGTACAGATGCTCTCTCTATAACATTTCTCCTCTATCCATGTGTGTGAGACTTCTCAGGTTCTCTGTCTGAGCAATGGCTTCTGAGAGGGATGCTCTTGTGCACGGCCTTTATACACTCATCAGCAACCTGGAGGAACAAGTATCCACTTATCCACCTTACTTTTAAGTTTTTAATATGCAGGGAAAAAAGGCAAAACACTTTTAGTCTGGTGAGGTTTGATATGGTTTTACATTTACTACCTCCAGTTTAAGACAGAGGTGGCCTTATTTAGAAGCTTTTGGTTTTTAGTGAAACATGGACAGATGGACTTTTTTGGGGGAGGGCCCTAATTTTCATTATTAGTAGTGTAGTAAAATGTTATCATACTCCATATGACTTTGTTAAATACCAGCTATACTGAATTCTGATATATCAACCTTGCTTTGATCTTTTCTGAGGCCTACTGAACAGCAATTTTGCGAGTGCTTGTCAAATTAAGCCACATGGCTCCATGTATTTCCCGGACTTATCATAATCCATATGACTTTGTTAAATACCAACTTCACTGAATTCTAATAAATCAGTCTTGCTTTTATCTTTTCTAGGGCCTGTTGAACAGCAATTTTGCTAGTGCTTATCAAACAAAACCGCATGGCTCCATGTATTTCCTGGACTTATCATAATTCATATGACTTTGTTAAATATCAGCTTCACTGAATTCTAATATATCAATCTTGCTTTTATCTTTTCTAGGGCCTGTTGAACAGCAATTTTGCGAGTGTTTATCAAATGAAACCGCATGGCTCCATGTTTTTCCCGGACTTGGTCCCGCTGTTCTGCAACGACATTGAAGTAGCGCTAAGAGAGCTGGTTCTTGCATTGCATATCTATGCTACATTCCTCTTGGTGATGTACTTCTATCTCACTTGTTCTCTTGTGCTTATTTAAGACTCAATCTTGTTTTATCTGTTGATTTATAATAGGGAACTCCCGGCTGTTGACTATGACTATATGTTCAAGCGCTATCTAAGGATCAAAGAAAGAACAAGAAGGTAAGACAGTGTTCCGGTGGCCATGCATCAATCTTACAATGGTTACCTCCTTTACTTATTATGGCAGAATAAATAGGCTTTCAGTGGCTTTTAAAGGTAAGATCCTTTGCGTCTGTAATGGATGTAACTTAAATGTGGTGTTTCTTGAAAAACAAATGGAGCTTCAGTACTTGTATCGGGTCTATAGCAGAGAATATGAATGATTGACTGCTTTAAATGTAAAGTCTTTTGCCGCGGAAACTTTATAAGGTACACGCGGTGCCTCCGTGAAAAATTGGTGCCTGATTACTTATTTGGTCTTCCTTAAAATTTTGTTCGCCAATTGTTTACCTTTTTAAGATGTACGGAGAGGGTTATCTCTAATGAACGTTCAGGTCAGATTTGCAGATCTTATATTTATTTGGGTCTCAAATTAGAACACACATTACATTACCTTTTCGAGTCTTGATAGTCGTTTCTGTTAGGCATTACGTGGCATATCCGTGAGAAAATTGGAAACTACCAATTTCAGGTGACTGGTTTCCCTTTTCGTATCATATATGAACTTTTGTGATATTAGAAGGTTCTTTGTTCGCACATCCAACTCAACATTTTTTACTTAAAACAACCCAATGGAACTGCTAGAGTTCATGGTAGATGAAGAATATTGCCCTATTTTCTCATTAGAATTAAAAAGATCGTATGTTGTTTGTCATAAAGTCATCGCTGTACGATTCTATTCTTTAATGACCTCAACTCTCACCTCAAAAGTTAAAATCTAGACATTCTTTGTCCGCATTAAGGTCAATATCTCACAAGTCATGATCAACAGACCAAAGGAAGTGCTTAGTCTGCTGTAATACCCCCTCACTAGTTTAGTAATGCTAATTGTGTTTTTTCCGCTCGAGTTGTCCAGACCATCTGATTAATGTCATGTCGTATTGGTTAATCTTCTCGTACTATCCTGCTCGATTATATCAGAGCGATACCCAATCATAGCAACAACATCAATATCTTAGGTCTGCTAACTTTTTTTAAACGAGTGTTCCAGAATTGGTGCTTGTGCACTGGGGCTTGCCGTTGACGATTTGCCGGATGCCTTTGACACTCCCTCTAGGGAAGGGTAAGTGGATACTTTCTACATGCGAAGGACAACCCGATTCCCTCGACATCTTAGAACTGTTTTGATATCCGACAGCTGCTTCTTTTACGTTAATGGGCGAGAAAGAGGAAATGCCTTCGTCGAGTCACGTTTCCCTTGGAAGTGTCTCTCTTAGCGACCAACGAGGGAAATATTGGCATGCTGACTTATGTTCAATATCTTAACGATGAAGTTCATTGACTTCCCTAGATGCTCATTAAGCAGGTGTTACATGGCATTGCGTCGCATCTGACATGTGTACCATGTTCTGCGTCTGCACATGGGCACCATCAGTGAGGTAACGTAACACGAAATTTTTTAGGGAAACAATAGGGGTGAAATGAATTTATGGATGTCCACCTTGTGTATGCTGGGAAAGATCAACCACGGTAACCGTGTATGAATTTTAAGTAATTACTCTTGTTGAGTCCGACGCGGCTGAATTGAAACCATTGTAGACACTAAGAATATGAAGCATCTAAACCCTGCAATGGACTTGCCTATAGACATGGAAATATCCAAAGTGATGGAGGTTTTAGCGTGCGGCGCTTTGTGATCAACAGAAACGTACTCTCCAGCAAGTGGTGATGATACTTTGCTGCTGAAGTCCCAAAAATCTTATCATTGTTCCTGCTCTTTTCGATTCCTCAATCTATTTTGTTTTGCTCCATAGTATAATGGATTATTCCACAACTTGAACTCAGATAGTTTTAATAATTCTGAGGTCACCGGGTACTAAGAGAATTAAAACATTGCACTTGGCTTAATCTAAGTTGTTTTGGCATAAACTTTGCCATTTATGTGTTATACTTGGAGAATGCAGCTCGAGCGCGCGATTATTCACCTGGAGGGTATCAGCCAGGACCTGGAAACAACTGACATTAGGCAACCAGCGTCGGATCAAAGCCTGCCGACCCTATATATTAAACTCCATCGACAGTTTAAATAAAAACTGATTTGTCTTGTATCATGTCTGAATATCTATAACTTGCCTTGATATGTCAGTTTTGTTGTTTCGTGAGAGTTAAATTGCTCTTTTTAGGCATTCCCGCTTGCGTCCATGGTTCATCCAATATTAATAAAACCCTATGGTCCGATATGTTGATGTTGCATTTCTCAAGAAAATCTATTGCGGGTCATATATTATCCATATGCAGTAGCTAGATTATAACGTTCCAAGTATTGAAGCCAACGCTTTGTTCCTCTGGACAAACTTTCTAGTTTTCGTTTTATGCTGAGAATTTCCCAAGAAACTGCTCTTTTCATCAATGGAACCGTGAAGCATACCGCGTTTCGCCATCTAAAGTTCCAAATCCTTGATAATTTTTCTGTTTGCATGACTTTTTGTTTGTTTCAAACAGGCGAACGTTCTTCAAATTTTGGGAATTCTTTTCCTGAAGAATCTGCAATTGACTAGCGAACATTTTTCAGAATTAACTTTCATTTTCTCCACAAAAGAAAAAGAGAAACTATCAACTTTGTTTTTTAAAACAAATCCGACAGTCCTAGTCCCTTACCACCCTTTCTACGTTAGGATTGGCAAAGTTGTAATCTCTAGTGTCATCGACGAACTCACTAGTAATCAAATGTAAATGTTTCAGAAGGAATCAGCAGTCACTTCAATTGAATCTCCACACAATCAACAGACACATTTCAACGTGCGTGTTTTAATATTAAATCTTTAATCGATGTACAAGAAAATAATAGAGGTGTGCATGTTTTCATAATAATTAAAACCATAGCAAAGCTCTAATTTTTGTCCATTTTTTACTAATCTCGATGTTTATTTCGTTAATAAGATCCTAGCAATTTAATTCCCTGGTCACTTTAGAAAATCTATAATCCTAGCAAATCTCTACCTCATATGTATAGTTTAATAATAAATTTCCAATCAATGTACGAGAAATAAAAGATGATTGATAAGTTTCAAGAAGTTCATTAAATATAAAATAAGGTTTAGAAATTTGTGTTGCATGATAATACAAGTTTCAAATATAAATATGTTTATGTAATTGCTTATGCAATAGATGGTGATATATTTAGTAGAATTTTTGTGATGATTAACTTTCAAAGTTAAAATCTACATTTTCTACGATAAGTTAGATAATGCATTTATAGTAGAATTATTTACACATTTAATGTTGAAGATACATGGTTGTAACTTTATAAAATTATTGTTAGGTCCACTGTCGGTTTAAAAAGATATTTACACACTCACCGTTGGATAAATGATATATGTGTTTGAAGTTAGTTTTGTAATAAATTAGTCAACATATGAATCTTCCTGTAGCTTCAACCAAAAAATAAAATGAAATCATCCAATTGCGAATGTGTAAGTATATGTTAGATCAAGATTTGGCCTAATATAAGTTTGTATTACTTTGTTTATAATTATCTAGAAATTTTATTACATATGTAGTATCAAGAATGCGCAATATAGATACTTAACAAAGTATCAAAGATAAGATCTTATTCATAGGTTAAATATAAACGAGGGATAATAATACAAATGGTTCCTGAACTTTGACCTAATATACAATATGATCCATGAACTTTTAATTTGCTCAATATGGTCCATGAACATTAACTCAGTATATAAGGGAGAATTACCAAAAAAGTCATAAACCTATTTACTGGTGCAATAGAGAGGAAATCAACCGCAGGTGCCAATTCAGTCCTAAACTTTTTTTTTTTGGCCAATTTAGCCCTAAACCTTTTACAATTATGCATATTCAGTCCATCCGGCCAAAATTGGCTAGCCGGTGCTGACGTGGATGCTGGCCGGGGACAGCTGGCCGGCGAACGCTGATGTGGCAATTTTTAATATTTTTTATTATTTTATTATTTTTTATTTTTTTCCCCCACCTTCTCATTCCTCTGGTCGGCCGGCGAGGTCAGCCTTGCCGGCCACTAGCAAGGCTCGCCCCCGATAGCCACTAGCGAAGGCGAGGCTCGCCCTCGCCGGCCACCGGTGAAGGCGAGCCTCGCCTAGGGACGGCGAGGCCACCATCGCCACATACGGCAAGGCTTGGCCTCGCCCGGGCATGGCAAGGCTACAGTCGCCAGATTTGGCAAGGCTCGGCCTCGCCCATCCATCGCGAGGTTAAGCCTCACCCAACAACGACGAGGCCACTTTGTCGACACATCTAGCGAGGGTCGACCTCGCTGGTGGCCGGCGAGGCTCCTTGCCTAGGGACGGCGAGGCTCGACCTCACCAAATGTGTCGACAGCGGCCTCGTCGTTGCTGGGCGAGGCTCGCCTTCGCCAGTGGCCAGCAAGGCTGACCTTGCCGGCCAGAGGAAGGATAAGGTGGGGAACAAAAAGAAAAAAGAATTCAAAGAATTTAAAAATTCAAAATAAAAAATAAAATATATATATTTAAAAAATGGCCACATCAACGTTCGCCGGCCAGCTATCCCCGATCAGAGTCCATGTCAACGTTGGCCGGTCGATTTTGGCCGGATGGACTAAATTGGCACAATTATAAAAAGTTTAGGACTAAATTGGCCAAAAAAAAAAAAGTTTATGACTGAATTGGCACAATTGCAATAGATTTATGACTTTTTTGATAATCCTCCCAATGAATGATTAATACTAAACAAGACCAATCACGTAATCGCGTGAGGGCAACTTGCTTCAAATTCATTTTTAACTCCGGAGCCTTGTCAATGAAGAAACATATATAGCTTTTTGGGGAAAGTAATCATATCCTGTATATTTTATACATCATTTGTTTTATAATGCTTTTGAATATATATATATATATAAAAGAATCAATCCTGATAGTCCTCTTAATAAGGAGACAAAATAAGAAGTAGATTGACTTGGATTCCTATCTTATCTCTAATTAACAACTCATACCAAAGATTGACTTAAATTTCTATATTATCTCCAATTGATAACTCATGCCAACACTTCCCCTCAAGTGGATGAAAAGACATCTTCAATACCCAACTTAACAATTGAACTGTGAAAGGCCCTGCTTAACATAGCCTTAGTATGTTCACCAACTAATCTTCAAACCTGACAAAAGGAAACCAAACCACCTTAGCCTCTAAATTTTGCTTGACAAAATGTCTATCAACCTTAATATGCTTGGTCCAATCATGCTGAACTAGATTGTGGGAAATATCAATTGTTAATTTATTATCATAGAACAATCTCATCTCATACTTCAATAGGAAACCAAGTTCTGTTATCAACTCTTAAGTTATGGTATCTCACACAATCCTTTAGCCACCCCTCGAAACCTCACCTTAGCACTGGACAATGCAACTACCTTATGTTTCTTCTCCTCCATATAACCAAGTTTCCCTGCACAAAGATGTTATACCTTGACGTGGACCTCCTATCCAAGATGCTACTTGCCCAATACGCATTCGTAAATCTCTCCACCTCAAGATGACCATTCTTTGCAAAGAACATACCTTTTCTTGGAGCCGACTTCAAGTAGCACAGAATTTGACTCATCGCATTCGTATGATCTCACTTGCGGCATGCATAAATTAACTCACGATACTTACAGCATATACAATGTCAAGGCGAATATGTGACAAATAGATCAATTTCCCTACTAACCTTTAATAACTACCTTTATTGGTCGGCACCTTATCTGAATACTCCTCAAGTTTATGATTTTGAACTATAGGGGTGTTAGTAGACTTACACTCCAACATTGCAACTTCGACTAACAAGTCTAGTGCATGTTTACTTTGAAACAAAAGAAATGACTCCTTTCGATTTGGCCACTTCAATGCCCAAGAAATACTTCAACCTTCCTAGATTCTTCATCTCAAACTCTTTTGGTAGCTTCTATTAGAGTTTCGAAATCTCTTCTCGATCATTTCCTGTCATGTCATCCACATATATGGTTAAGGCCGTTACCTTCCCTAGACGTTGCCTTAGGAACAATGTATGATCTGAGTTGCTTTGAAAATACCCATATCCTCTCATTGCTGAGCTTAAGTGACCAAACCAAGCACAGGGTGACTGCTTTGACCCAGACAATGAACGTTCTAGCTTGCACACTTTGTTGGGTCGAGAGACACAACAATACCTAGGTAAAACTTCCATCTAGCTTTCTTGCTTCAAATCCCCAAGAAGAAATGCATTCTTCATATCAAATTGATACAACGGCTAGTCCTAATTCATTGTAAGAGACAATAAAACTCTCATAGTATTAAGTTTCTCCATGAGAGAAAACGTTTCTTGATAATCTATACCATAAGTTTGTGTATACCCCTTTGCTACCATCCATGCCTTATATCTCTCAATGGAGCCATCTACTTTGTATTTAATGGTAAAAACTCACTTACACCCCACTACTCTGTTTCCCTTTGGTAATTTTACAAGTCTCCAAGTCTTATTTCTTTGTAATGTTTCCATCTCCTCTTTCATTGCTTGAACCCATTTGAGATCCCTCAAAGCCTCTTGCACCACACTAGGAATTCAGGTTGTAGAAACATTTGATACAAATGCCTTCAATGGTTCTAACAATCTCCTTGTCGAAACATAATTTGCAATAAGGTACTTTGATTTCCATTTCTGCACATCCGATGAGTACCAACTAGGGGGCTTACCATAATTGTGTCAGTCGGGTAATTTATATCCAACAACCACATCAAAATTATCATAAGAGTCAGGTGTGGTAGGAGATCTTATCTCAAGAGTATCCTTAGGAGATTGGTCGAGTACTGAAGATGGGACAATTTCAAAAGAAGGATATTCTTAAAGTTGTTTGTGTGCACCCTGTACCAATACAAATTGCTGATCATCTCCTATTGGGACGTGAATATCCTCCTACGCAACTCTTGTCATCAGCCTTGTCACGACATGATTTGCTATATTTTCTATTGACGACACCACTGCTGGGGCTTGCCATGAGTCAAACCTAGTCCTAGTCCCTACCGCCAATTTTCCCTTTCTTGATGTATCTCTCCCTGAAAATGATATTTGGCATTAGGGTAGAAGAATTCGGACTCAGCAATTGTCACATCCATAGTGACATATGTCTTTTTAGGATGTGCATGACAATTTCTAGAACAGAAATCAATTTCTATTCCATGGACAAGTTTCTGAGCAAAGAAACGCGTTTGATAACGATTCAAAATTTCTATTTCAGAAATAAAGATTCGTTTAATAACATAATAAAATTTCTATTTCAAGGAGCAGCGACGGCCGACGTTAGGTGGTTGGAATCTGACATTCGGCGACCGGCGTTTGGCGTCGGAGTCCAACGTCCGGCAATTGATGGCTAGCGTTCAACATCCGGAGTCCGGCGTCCAGGGATTGGTGGCCAACGTTTGACGTCCAGAGTCCAGCATCTGGCGATCGGTGGTCGACGTCCAGTGTTTGACATTTGGAGCTTGGCAACCAGTGGTCGACGTCCAACATTCAACATCCGGAGCCCAGCAACTGACGGCCGACATCCGATGACTGGTGGCAAATGGCGGGTGGTCGGCGACGGATGTCCAATGGTCGGCGGTGAGCCTCCAATGTCCAAGGGTTGGCGATGAGCTACCGACGACAAGAAGGGCGTCCAGCATCCAATGGCTGACAGTTGGCGATGGGCGGTCGGAGTTCGATGGCCAGCAGCCGACGACTGATGGCCGGGGCCGATGGCAGGTAGCGGGTGGGCGACAGGAGTCTGGCATCCCACGAGCAATGGGTGGACGACGAGTGGTGATGAGAGTGAACGATAAGGAAAATTTTGATTTCTCATTTTTGTTCTAAAAAAAAAAAGAGTTAAAAATTTTAACTTCTAATTTATGATCCAAATCTATTTCTAGAATAGAAATCTATTCCCAAAATAGAAAAATGAAATTGTGTTATCAAACGGATTTTTGTATCAGACCTATTCCGGGGAACAAAAAAATAGAGAAATAAAGAAACAAAAATGTTGTCATGCACGCTCTTAGTGACTAAGTCGTATTATTAATAGCCCTTCTAATGGGTTCCATAGCTAATAAAAACATACCACACAACACAAGGATCAAGCTTGGTTAGTTGGTTCTTGTGAAGATGAACATAAGCTACACACTCGAACATTTTAGGAGGAAGTGTCAAGATCAAGGGATGAGAAACATGTTTCAAAAGAACTTATAGGGTTTAAAATTTTAGCACATGGGAGGACATCTGGTTCATCAAGTGGATTGCAGTAACAATGGTAGCATTTGAAAAATGATTGAGAACATGACCATCCACCAAAAGAGGCCATGTTATCTCAAGAATATGGCGGTTCTTCCTTTTGTGACCTCGTTCTGCAAGAGGTCTGGGTGCATGACGTCTCATAGATAATGTCATGTTCTTGAAAGTAAGTTGTGAGATATTGATTAATATATTTGCCCCCATTATCAACATGAAGGATGTGGATTTATGCCCCAAATTGTGTTGCAACCTAGAACACACGAAACATTTTAGAGACCCCATCATCCATATACAATCATCCACAAAAGTCATAAACTAGCGAATTCCCAAAATGGTGGTAATAGGTAAAGCACTCCACACATTAGAATGGACACATGAAAAAGATGTCGTACTTTTATTGAAACTCAATGGAAAAAAAACACGATGACTCTTTGCCAAGATGCATGTCCCATGCTAGAATATAGAATCTGATAAACTACTGAACAACCCAGGAAATAAGTGCTTCAAATATCCAAAAGACGGGTGCTCTAATCAACAACGTCGTAGCCAAATGTCTTTTTCTTTACTAGTCGATTGACCGCGGGTGTGATTCACCATGCTAATGTTAAAATCATCCACGTAGTACAGGCCCTCCCTCTTAGTACCACATCCAATAATCTCTTTCGTGAGGATATCCTAAAATAAATAAAAATTGGGATACATAAGAATACTGCAATTTAATTCATCAGTAATATGCCCAATAGACAGCTATCGATTATATAAAGAGGGCACGAGTAAAGTGTGTGATAAGGAGAGGGAATGTGTGAGAACAACACTTCTAGCCCTGATCATTGGACAACTATGGCCATTTGCATTATAGATACTTTGTCTACGTGGAAGGGTATAGCATGTAAGGTCACCAAGATTGGGTGTCATGTGATCAGTAACACCAAAATCAACATTCCACTGATTGCCCTCACCCTGATGAGTATTGACAAACACATAACCGTATTTACCTTCAAAAGCTGAGACGGAAGTACTGGTAGAGTCTACTTACGGAATTAAGGAGAGAGGTGAGTCCCCAATTGCCAATGACTCTTGTTCTTTACCCCTACTTATTACAGTCTTAGTCTTTTTCTTGCCTTGAACATCTTTCCATCAATCGAGGTACCCATGTAACTTGAAACAAGTTTCCTTGGTATGTTTAAGATAGTCGTTTTTTAGTTTAGCCCAAGGTAATGTATGTGTAACTAAAGATAATCTACTTAGGCAAGATAAAAATAGACAAATAAGGTATATATGATCTACAGGAATAGGAAAAAAGATTATGATATTTCGATTTTAGGGAATTGTAAAAAAAAAAAAAAGGAAAGAGATCGAAAAGATCTTTTTCCTAAAATTCCTGCTTGGCCCATTTAATTTATATAATACCTACCCCGAATAAATATTTTCTATTACTATTTTGTGTAATAAAAATTATAATAAAAAGAAATACGAAACAAAAAAAAATTCTAAAAAAATATATATCTAAAATGGGTGTATTTCTCTGCTGGTTGTAGCCTATGTAGCACGGATACTCTCCGGAAGTCTTCGTGTCGTGTCCGACACTCCGACACGTGTTTGACACGCTCCGACACGTCCCGACACGCTCCGACACGCGGTCAATGAGTGTCGAAAAATCCGACACGTGGTCAACTCTTTCCGACACACTCCGACACGCGATTCCGACACGCACGGGGTCAATTTTAAAAATTTCTAATACTTGAGGAGTCAAAATATAAATATACACAAAAGAAGTAATAAAAGAAGTAATAAAATTGCTATAAATATACACGCACGGGGTCGATTTTTTTTTTTTTTTTCAGATTTGTTTTTATAGAATTGTTTTAGTTTTTTTAAAAGTCTTTTACTATGAAAGAAGTAATAAAAAAATGCTATATATGATAAATAAATAAATTTAAAAATATCATTTCAGCATTTTTCTTTAAACAATGTTTTTTTCCTCTAAGTTTTATGTATTATTGTAACAAATTAAAATAATGAATGATATTATTTAATATTTTTCGTGTAAATTAATTCTAGGCTATTTTTATTATTATTTATTTATGTATTTATATATAAAAATATATTTAATATATAACGTGTCGGAACGTATCAAAATTCTCTATTTTTAAGAAATGACGTGTCGGCGTGTCGTGTCGTGTCGTGTCGCGTGTCGCGTGTCCGTGTCGGTGCTACATAAGTTGTAGCTTGTGCTTCAAACCTTTATTGAACCTTCCCCTTCCTGTCACAGCACCCGTGGAGGTCATATGTAGAGTCTGAGATTCTAGGCTATCCTTAAGAAACTACAAGCCCATCGTTCCCCTCCATGACACCATTGTAGTAACAGTGGGAGGGTTCGTGTTAGTCAACATCATAGCTTGATGCACATATTCCCACTGGACTCGTGCATAAGCTTGTTCAACCGTAGGAAACGGTTGCATCTATAAGACATCCGCCCTGACCTTGTCAAGTCAATCATCAAGACCATCAAGGAATGTGTAGACACATCTTCTTGGACAACCGTATTGTAGCACCCAATATCATTGGAACACAAAGATAGGCGAAAATCAATCTCCGGCGAGAGTCCTTGAAGCAAGAGTCCTTGAAGATCATTGTAGTATTTTTCAATAGGGCCTCTTGCCTGCTTCAACTGAGTAACTCGGCACTTCAAATCGAGACATCATTGCTGTTAAAATAAAAATTGTGGTAGCCACCGAATCTCACAGATAAAATTGCCAAGCAACGTCGGTTCCATGGAATTGATTATCCATCCCTTCACTATGGAATCCTCCACTTCCGAAAGCCAAGATCGGTTGAATGAGGTTGGGGAAGATCCCCATTAATGTATCCCAACTTGTTTTTATTTGAGATGTACATCTCAACAACTTGGGACTAAGGACCATAATTTTTGCCATCCAACATGATAGCAATAGGTGGAGCCGGTGCCTCAACTTGGGAAGACGACAGTGACACTCACTCAGAAGTTGCTTCATTCCTGTTGCCAGATTTTCGAGGATTGCCGTTGCCTAAGAGCCCTCATCAGTTGATTGTGGGAAAGTTAAATAAATGCATTCAGCCATGGTGAGATCAGGTCCTAAGATCGAGTTGCTCTAATACCATGAAGAGGTATTAGAAGAAACGCATATAGCTTTTTGGAGAAAGTTTTATATTCTCTGTATTTTGTACATCATTTGTTTTACAATGCTTTTTATTATAGGAAGTAGATTGACTTGAATTCCTATATTATCTCTATACCAAGGATTAACTTGGATTCCTATATTATCTCTAATTGAGAGCATTGAGAGCTCATGCCGACAGTCAAACACCGTTGGCCAAAAAGAGCTAGCAATTGGTGATGAATTAAACTAATCCGGTGAAAAGTTTATTGCCGGTGCAATATATGTGGTCCATCCGACTCATTGGATTTTATCATGGGTCGACAAGATGACCATCTGGTGGAAGAATTCATGTAGGATGATTTTGCAAATGCATGGTCGACACCAACCTAAATGCTAAGGATAGCATCATATGCATAAACAACCACAAAATGTACCGGTACCGTATAATGACAGACTCAAACAAGCATGGCATTGTATAGAGATCAACCACAATTGCAGTTCATCGACCGACTATTACAAACAGCCTTCCCACACTCATCCACTGCAATGTGCTTAGCAGACATTATAACCTTGTATCTCATAACATTTGATAAATCCAAATAACTTATTAATACAGACAGCTACCCTCATATATCCATTACGGACCAACCGAAAAAACAAGGCGCTGGAAGCAAATTATCTGAGCACTGGCAACGAAAATAGTGATCATACTAAGTACCTCGATCTCTGAAGAAATTGGTAACTTTCAAGTCATTGATAGACCTCATTTTCCCGAGGCTACCGAGATGGCCTGGAAATATACCACAAAGTACTAAGGTCCTATCAGGGCTTACAATATATCAAAACCAATAGAGAAGCGGCAAGATGCAGAGATTAACTGGGAGGAAAAATTCACAATGGACTGCGGCACCAAATCTGTTAACACAGTGAGGGAGATCTAACTCCACCAGCTTTACGAATCGACAAACATAAAGCAAAAGAATAACAATCAAACCAGACTCCAAACTGTGATACAATTATTATGCCAATAACACATAGTAAATGCCAAAGAAACTAGCAAGATGCCAGTGAGAGCTGAACACTGGTTTCCCCGCAAAAATAATTATCAAATAGCAGTTTACAACAAGCCAACAACAAATAAGAGGATTGTATGCCAAATCTTGATGAATCAGAACTGAGACCAATACACAACAAACTCAAGGATTTATGCTAGTTGCACACTGCAAATCAGCAAGCATGAACTAATAAGTAAAACCTCCATGCCCGCATTGTAGAAGCATCTACAGTGTGATTGAATCAGCAGAAGAACCACATTCATTATGAAGAAATTGAAAGTAGTTTGCTCGTCAGATCGAAAATAGGAAAAGAATTTTAAAAACAAAACCAAAAAGGAGATGCTACAAAACTCCCCTCGAGCTCTTGCCCATGATATCAAAACATGAAAATGAGAAAGAAAAAAGAAACAACAATTTTACTATCCTAAAAAATACCTTTAACTTAACTCGGTCTGAGATCTACTCCGCAAAAATAAGGCAGAAGAGAGCTTTATCTCGATCAAATGACTCCGTCAGATTATTTAAGCTGGCACATAGGACTCCAATAACAATTGTGCAGGGGAAGGAGACATGATTTGGACAATCAAACTAGTGAACTTCCACTGCTTCTCCACTTTGTCTTTAAACATTCGACAAAAAACCTTTCCAGCTCCATGGGGCCCACGAATATAGAAATTGACCTGTGTAAGAACAGTTGGCAAGAAAACACAGAAAGGTTTTCAGAAGAGGTGTTGGTCCAAACGAAAAGCATGAATGATTTTTCTAGTCCACAATGTAAAAAAAATAAACAGAGACAAACAGAAGATAAAATAGCCTGCTAATAGTGACCATTAAAATTAAAAATTGGAAAAATCTCGGCATTAATTTCATGGATACAAATGGTAAAATATAACCAAAGATCGTATTTTTTTCATAATTCTGAGTCACCTCAATATGCTCTACACCGTCTTCATCAGTCCAGGCCCTGTGTGGAATACGTTGGCGTGCAGCTCGATTCCTACTTTCTTGACCATAACCGGTAATTGGAGATCCAATCCTTATCCTGACCTGATTCAAGATGATTAAAGCACAAGAAATATTTCTTAGAGAAAATGCTAGATAGAAAGAATCTGCGAGATCATAAGTCTGCTCAGGTGACTAAAACCACAAGGCTACCATGAAAAGTTAACTCTCAAAAGCACATGGGTGGTTTTCAGCTTAAGTTTTGCACCAAGCAAACATAGACTAGATTGTGCCAGTAATTTAGGTCTTAGTATGATGCGAGGGTTCATTTATTTCCTCAGAAATTCTTGTCCACAGCCATGCATTTTAAGTCGTTGCTTTTCCAAATCTAAGTAAAAGCTACTAGGAGCGCTAATCTTTTGAAAATCCACATCTCATCACCATTTTTGTACTTCATACATCTTAGGCAAGGTACTCATAAAAGGAATTTTCCTGAAATCCTCGTTTCAATTAGTCTGCTCAAAGGCACTACCTGAGCTCATTAAGTGGTTAATAATTGATTATGGGGCAGCATAGCTACAACTAACCAACTTGAGTAATGCCCCCCAAAGCCAAAACCAATCATCTTCTGGGCCTGCCACGACAGGTACCAGTAAAGGCATGAAGGGTTTTTACTCTCATTTATATATGTACAAACCTGACTGTCATCTTGAATCCTTTTCAGAGCCATGTTGAAAATCTTGTATCTGCCAGAGGAGAGCATTTTTGTCACAAACAACGTAGTAAGAAGTCAGTTCTCTAAATTCCAAACCCGACATCCATTTTCAGAAAGAGAAAATATTTCCTACTCTTTTGGTTGGAATATGAGCTCATTGAAAACAGCATATGCTGCAGCAGCTGCAATGCCAAGCCCCACAAGAATAATGAGACTGTATGAAGCCCCCTCTACAAACGTGACAGGTTTTTCAGGTATGTTATAGGTAGGAGCATCAAAGGGATCTTCAATTGTAGATACATCCTTCTTAGTCTGTAAAACAACAACAAATTTCTTCAAACAATTTGAATGAGCACTTTGCCATGACTTCCCACGTCTACTGATTCAGTCATCATGCATAAGAAGTGAAATGGATCAAGAAAGTTTGCAGACAGAAAATAGGGAAAATTGCAATGGTTGTTTACAACAAGAATGGATCTCTCAAGAATATCCAGTGATATTCCAACATGGCTAACCATTACCAAAAACAAATAGAGCAGACACTGATTACCCATACTTTCTCAATCTAAAATCAAGTTACGAATATAATAGTAAGCAGAATCTGCAAATTCTCACACATAACGCTAAGCTTTTCAATGATTTACCTACTTGATCTCATCCTACAATAATGCAGTTGCATTTAAGTCAACAAGTATTAAGCAAACAAAAGTGAGGGACTAACTGGAATAATTGACAAACTTAAAAAGCTCAAAAACAGAGAAGCTGAATCAGAAGTAGTTCCTACTTCTAATGGGACCAAAGTCAGAGAGCAATATGAGAATATGATACTCTAAACTAGTATCTAAACAGGTGGGCCTATGTTCAATCTCCAACAAGATTTTTGTCACATCCCTTAGTAAACAAGCTTTACTAGAAGTTTTTGGTATCTCAATTATAATCCAAAGTCAAATTTACTGACTTATTTGTTTGGTCAAATAATTTACTCACTTTCACTCAATTGAAAATGTATAAAGTGCAAAATATGCTATTGAGAACATAGCTATGCAGGTGCAGATAGCAAAACAACTAGGAAATAAAGCATGTTCTCTGGAAAAAAAAAAAAAAAAAACAACAGCTTGGACTACTATATATGCTGAGCAGACTTTGCTTAAGAAAAGGCTCGAAAGTTCCAAACCTCTGATGCAGTCTCTCCCTTTTTCCCTGAAGATCTGGACGCAAAGGATCTGGATAACGAAGAAATTCTACTATCTACGTTGGCTCCTGTATACAGGAGCTGTAATGGGGATAGCCTCATACCTTTCCTATTGTGGAGCACTCTTAAGGGCACATGGAATCCTGAAAATAACATTTAGAACAAGAAATCATTATTGTTGGATAAACAAGCGTTCATCTTATAGGCAATCACAGCTACCTATAAAAACCAAAGAATTGTTAGTTTCTGAACTAAAGAATGAATCCTTGTTTCACTGAATTGTACAGCATGAGGATAATCTCTTTTCCCCCAATTTAGGAATATAAGCATTGTCGATTTCTAAATCAAGTTCAATGTTCATGCTCCAAACTGTTAATTATTCAAATTTATCAGCATATAGCCTAACATTCGCATATAACACTTTCAAATTACAGCGATTAGTTAGTATTGTGGTTCCACATCCGAAGATTTCGAGCATGGAAGCACAACTGCCACCCACATGCCATCAAAACTGAACTCACACATATACAACAATAAATAATAGCATGGCTCAACAAGTTCAACTGGCAACAAGCAACACATATTTTGAGCAGAAGCAGCATGATTTGAAATTCATATGTCAGTGGCTAACCTTTGGCCCCAAGTATCTCCTGCATCACAATAAAGAAAGGTACTTCAGTTTTCAAATTTGACCAAACACTCCAACAGTGACCAGACCACTACATTACCTTAGTCATAGGTTCAGCATGAGATGTACTTCTCAAATAACGTGACTTAAATACAACCTGAAATTGAACAGTAGAGCAAATCCCAGTCACACATCTAAATTAACTTCCCATCAGGTGATACATACCAAACATAAAGGAAATAAGCTGAGAAAGATGGATACAAGGAAATTCAACCAGTCATTAATAATGAGCAAGGCTTCCTCTTGGTGAAAGAACTGGACATAAGTAACCATAGTTTTGATCATCCACAATTAATACCATGAAAAAAGACACCATGAGAATGGCAGAACTACTAATATAGCAGCTTCAATTCCTGGATCTAAATAACTGATGTTTTCAGAAACCAAGTGAACCATATTTAAACAAATCAGTATTATCACGGAAATGAAATAATTCCATTGATTCAAGTGTTAGATAAAATCCTACATAATTTCTTCCTTCTATAAACAAGACAGGACAATTGAAGTCAAGGCTCCGTAAGTGGCAAGTAAATTAGAACTCCTAATGAGCAACGAAAAGATCCCAACAATGATCAAGCTTTCTATGAACCTGATATCGCCACGACAAGTAACTATCTTGGACAAATCAGAGAGTACAGTCCTTGAAAACAGTCAGATAGACAAAGGATGCCACAAGGATCAACGCGTAAAGAGTTTGCATAATGACCGTACTCAACAATCATTCTGAAGACTATGTCCCACAAAAAATTGCATCAGAGACAAAGCATCAGCACAGTTTTCGCCTTACAAGCTAATAATTTATTTAGCACTACAAAGGAAGAGAAAACGAAAGATGACCAGCCATTATCTGCATTTGCGGGATATTCAAGAGTAAAGGAAAATAACCCTTCGAGTTAGATCCACGAAACATCAAGCTAGTAAATTCGAATGGTCAACGAGGAAGAGCATGAATTTTACCTAGAATGTCGAAAAACTCGACACTATTACCAACAAAGCATATGTTATCACACTAGCAACTTTCCAAATCAACCAGTATTTCCAAGCAGGCTGAGCAATTTACAGAAACGATAAGTGATGCTCTCAATTCGAACATAACGGGCTTATGACCCAAAATTGAATGAAAACAGAGATCCTCTTCCACAGCTAATACAAAACCAAAACTGAAACTTTACATTCTGTGGTCGAATCATCAACAAGCAGCAGGAAAGCAACATGCAACATCCTCAACTAACAAGACCGAACAATCAGAAACGCGAACTGAACACCTCGGCCCCAGAAATTTATAAAAAAAAGAACAAAAAAATCTACAGTCTCCAGCACCCGCATTTCTCATCACAGTGAGCATTACGCGTAATGAACTTGAAAAAGCAAAAGGGTTCTCACGGATTCCGCCGGATTGCTGCGGTTGCTCGCGGCGACCGCCGAGGAGGCCGAAGACAGGCCGGCCTCGGAGACCGGACTCGAACGCTTGATCTCCGAGAGAGGAGAGAACCCATTCCGCAGTCCCATCAAACCGGTCCATCGAACGTTGAGAGACGCGGCCGATCTCTTCACATGCTGCATCGTAAGTGCGGTTATCAGTCGCTCGCTCGTCGCTTTCTTCTGCCACGACCTTCTTCTCGATCGAATTAGGGTTTTCAGAAGAACGGGTTGACTCCGACTCAAGAGATTCCAACCCAGAAGGGAAAAAAAAAATATTTGCAGGAATCGACGAGGTGGGAGGAGGAGGAGGAGGAGGAGGAGGAGGAGGAGGGGGACTGTAAAACCCAACCCCAGTCCCCACGAGTTGAGGTTTTGTGCATATACGCTTCCGCTAACCCACACGTGCGAAAGTGGAGGTCTTGATTTTAATCCTTTTTCTCCTTTTTTTTTTTTCTTTGAACGAACCTACCTATTCATTAAAAGAATTATTATGAAAAATTTTGTCAAGCAAATTTTTTACTCGGTCTGTTTTGCGAAAAATATTAAATCTTTAGAAAATATTCTTAAGAAATCATTTTCATAAAAATAGTAATATTTTCTTATGTTTGACTGAAATCTAAAAAAGAACCGAAAAATGTTTTTTTTGTCGTTTGGAAATAAAAATATAAATTGATTTTCTTAAATGTAACTACATTATTCAAGCATTAGTGAGTTATGCACTAGCAGTTGAGGAACAAGACATGAGCACTAGGATCCCAAGCTTCAATCTAAATGGACTCAAGCCTAAGCACTAGAGACCTACACATAAGCATCGGGGTCTTGGGCCTCAGCCTCAATGAACTATGAGCTTAGGTGTGAGGGATCCAAGCAAAAGCACTAAGTCCCGAGCTAGGGCTCTACGAACCCATGCCACACCTCTGTGGAGCTCGAGTACCAAGGAGTCGAGCAAGGGCACAAGGCTCCCAGGTCCATAGATGTTCGAACCTTGATGGACTCGAGCATGAGCATGAGCATTGAAGTTCCTAGCCTTAGCCTAGATGGACACAAGCTTGAGCAGGGGGATATGAGCACAAGCACAAAGATCTCAAGCCTAGTCTTTGTGGACCTGGCCATGGACACTAGGATCTCAAACCTTGGACTCGTTGGACTAGGGCTCAAATGTGGGAATCTAGGCATAGGCACAGGCACAAGTCCGACCTTGATGGACTAGAGCACAAGTGTCGAAGACCTAAGTATGGGCACTAGGGTCCAAATCTCAACCTTAATGGACTTGGGCCCGATCACCGAAGACCCAAACACTACCTTTGTGGACCCATGGCCTTGGTCCTAGGGATTCAAGCATGAGGATCGTGATCCTACACTCGGCTTTGTGGACCCAACCATAGTGTTAGGGCATGGAGCCTGCCCTTAATGGACCTACACCCGGGTGTTGGAACTCGGGCATTTGTATTAGGATCCCGAGCTCAGTCTCAATAGACTCGAGCACAAGCGCCAAGGATTCGGCCTTAATGGACCCTGTCATAGGTGCCAGGACCAAACCTTGGCTATGTCATAAAGCATGAAGTTAGAAGAACAAAATGCGATAGAGATGAATATAGAAAGCGTAATTCCCTAAAAAAAAAAAAAAATTCCAATTTCAAATTTAAGGGAGAAATACAAAAAAAGTCTTAAACTTATTACAATTATACCAATTCAGTTTTAAACTTTTTTTTGGCAAATTCATTCCTAAACCTTTTGTATTTGCACTAGCTAAGTCCATATAGTCAATTTTGGCTAGCAGATGCTGATGTGGCATTATTAGTGCTAACGTGGCATTTTAAAAATAATATTTTAATAAATTTTTGAAATTTGTATAATTTTTCTCTTTTTTCTTTTCTTTTCCTTGATTTTTTTCCTCCTTCCCCTACCCTTAGAGTTGGCGAGGGTCGTTGGTCATAGGTGAGGGTTGAGATGCCCTCGTCGGCACTGGGTGAGGAAATCTTGGCCCTCTCTCGGCGACGCCCTCACTCGATCTGCCCTCGCCCGATTAGATCAGGTGAGGGCGTCATGGCCCTTGTCGGCACTAGGCGAGGGCGTCTCGGCCCTTGTCTGGTTTGGGCGAGGGCCACGGCGCCCTTGCCTGGCCAGATCTGGCACTCTAGGCAAGGGCCACGACACTCTAGCATACAAAAGGTTTATGACTGAATTGATAAAAAAATAAAATTATTATTGAACTAGCACAATTGCAATAGGTTTAAGACTTTTTTTTTGTAATTCTCTCTTAAATTTAATTTCAAATTTATCTCGAGATTTTTTTTTTTTTGTCTTAATAAATCTTCCCACAATTATTCACGTCGTCCAAATCATTATTAGTTATCCAACGCAGCGTCTATGTGTATTGACACATCAGACAACGTAAATGAAAAGGAAAATAAAAATCGAGAGAGAGAAAGTAAAGAAAAGGAAAAGGAAAAGGAAAAGGGACCCGTGGGGGGAAAGGAGGGGGGGCGGCCAAGCTCTAAGCTCCTGGCCGCAGCAAGCACAAAGCTCAACCGGGCATGGCCATGATTGCCGCAAGCATGTGATGACTGAGCAAAGCGTGCGAGCGGACAGAGATGGGGACTAACGAGGGTAGAGAGTGAGAGGTAACAACAACCATGGCCATATGGCACCGTTCATCTGCTCAAAAGCTTGATTTGTGCAATGGGCAGGCCATCTGAGAATGGGAAGACGCAAACTTAGAATTACTGGTTGACTTCAAAGGTCAGACCTCACAGTTGAGCCAATATTTGTACGGGTGAAGCCACCGAAAGCGAGAGTAGTGTCGGGCAATTCTCTTGAGGGTTAAGATGGGTATTTGATAAGCAAGTGAGAGTGACGCCATTATTTTGTTCTGTTGCCGGTTAATCCATAAATACAATTCACATTCTTGAAAGATATTGGCTAACATATCGAATTTGAACTCCAAACGTCGAGATACACTCCAGGGCATTTTCCAGTCGAATCCGAAACACACCAACTCCAATCTAAACAAAAACAGAGTTCTATCCGCCCGCGTTCTGTGCTCAGTCATCATGTTGAGCAGCCATGGCCATCATGCCCGAAGTTTGGGGGGTCATGGCCTCCGTGAGCTTCGTGGCTCAGACTCAGCAGCCATGGCCTCCATGAGCTTCGTAGCTTGAAACTCCAACGGCCATGGCCGCCGTGAGTCCGAAGCTTGCCATCGCAAGCTGGAAGCTCAAGCGGCCATGGCCGGCTCCCTCTCTCAGTTTTTTTTTTCCTTTCTCTTTTCCTTCTCTTCGCCTCTCTCAATTTTTTATTTTTCTTTTCATTTAAGACTTGCGGGGATGTGCTAACCAATTTTGCAAAAATGGTACCCAGTGGAGAAGCTAAGAAAAGGCCTCGAATTGATCTCAAATTGTGCATATTCATGTAACCCAGATCGACATCGAGTTTATAATTCCCTGGAACAGATTAGCTTATTTTCCATACTCAGTATAACAAGAAACTTCTTATGAGCATATTTACATCTATTGTCAGAGAAGTTACTCAACCAAGCAATTTGGAGATATTCCACACCGAGTTTCGGGAGCTCTGTAGTTCTTGTAGGGAGACCTAAGCACAGTCTCCTGAGAATAGGCAACTAAATTGCATGGATAGATACATCCGAAGGCTCGTCATTTTGCGAAGGTTCTTCAAACAAGCGAACGATGCGAACTACAGCAGACAAGATTAGAACTCCATCGAGATGCGATTGTCGGCCCGAAATCGTTGTGTGGATTCACCTGGCCGCCGCCGCCAACTTAAGTTTCGTCGGTGCTTTCGTAAGTCCTGATATTGTGCTCAGAAGCTGCACAGATCAAGAGTGTTCAGGCCTAAATTCCGTCTCTTTGATACCGCTTCTCGCAGAAGAAAGAGATGAGTTGCACTTGGTCTTCCTTCCAAGGAAAAAGAGACACCATCTCAAAAATTTTAACATTTCATGACGAAAGGCTTAGAAGGTGCTGTCGGCCGAGCTCGGGCGCGCAGGCCGGGGCTGTGACCCAAGTGGGGGCATCAATGCGGTGGGACACGGGTTCGGTTCTTGCGGGCCGGGCCTACTGCGGCTCTCTTCTGGCCTCCCCATTCCAAGCCGAGAGTCGATCCATGTGGGCCGGGCGAAGGCTTTGGGCCGCGTGGGTCCTAGAGAAAGGGGTACACATGAGGCTGGCTTCGCAGAGCAGCGAAAACCTCCTGCTCCCGGCAGTGGAAGGACTACAGGCCAGGGCCGCTCGGGTCCACTATGGCCCAATGGGCCAAACCCACAGGACTTCCCTTTTTTTTTTTTATGTTTTTAAGGTCGAAATTAGTTAATAATCCCATTAATAATTCGAGATTTAATCCGATATAGAATGAAGAAAACAGTGCAATAAACGTGAGAATAATATCTTTCTTTCGGGAGTAATTTGAGATTTATTCTCAATTATATACGTTTATCATTTTGATTAACCATTTTTTGTTGCTCTTGCCATTCAGCATGCTAGGTCAACACACGTTAGAATTAGGCAAAAAATGAGGGTTGCGAATAGTGAAGGTCATGAACTTGAAATTTTAGCCTGCGACATGAATTACATACGATCACACAAATGCCGTTTCAGCCTAGGTCACTTTCGATTAAAATGGCCAGCATTTGATAATCCGCAAACAGGCTATTTGTAGCGAAAAAACATGCTCATCGATTCACTGAAAGTAGTAGCAAGTGGATCCTGTTCCTTCTCAACTCGAAGTGTTTCTGCAGGATGATTTTCAGCGAGTGGAGCTCAGAAAGTATCTTGTCTAGGTGACACGGATGTAGTTGATTCCCCAAGGAAGAAAACCATGAAAAATTAAGAAGGAAACTCATTCATTTAGTAAGAATCACAACAATCAGAGACAAAGATATCAATCTAGCGAGTTTCGTCTAAGCAATACAATCACCGGACGGAGGATAGCACCGCTAAAAGTTCTCATCCTGTAGTTGCGAGTTCAAAAGAGGTATCGTTTCAGATCCTCTTTCCATTCAATCATACCACCGCGGTCGACGATTTCAGTCATAGGCCATCAGAGAGCCTGCAAGAGGACAAATAACTCATACCAGTTTGGCCGGGATTTACGCGTAGCTTAGAGTTTCCAGCGGTAAACGACTCGTCCTGGTTTCCAGAGAGCTCCATAGTTCTCACGGAGAGCCTTAAGCCCGGGCCCTCAAGCATGATAAATCGAACCCGATGGACAGCTGAAGCGAGCGATGCCAATTATAAGAGACAAGACAAGAACGACATCGAGATGCAATTGTTTTGCTCGAGCTCGCTACCTGGATTCTCACCCCGGACGACAGCGACAACAACACCACAACGTTGTTTGCTCGGGATCTGGCTTTCTGCCAAGGGTCGGCTGCTTCTCTATCTAAAGGAACAGCGGATGCTGATGAAAAATGGAAGTCCGTTGAGTTCAGAATCGTGCGTAGAGAGACAGGAATCGTATGAAGGGAAACATTAAAAATCATCCCGTGCATAGAAGTCCCACACGGATTACCTAAAAGTACTAGCAATCGAAACCTATTTCCCTGAAAACTGAAAACCGGACGTGACGAGACCATTTTGCTAGGAAAGGCTTTGAAATATAAATTAAGAAAAACACGTTTTATTCATAGTTTCATGGGTGGGTTCAGAGATCTGAAGATTTTATAATGAGTGTTGCTAGTGTCACGGGTCGATCAATTCACTCTCGATCACTCCTCGACTTACCCGTGTGGCCTTAAGGTTTCACCCTTAAGCAGCCTTTCAATACTCGACTCACAAGGGACTTTGTAGAGAGAGAAACTTCTTAGAGAGAGAAGCTCTGCTTTTCATATAACTTGTGAATGAGAATACAAGGAGGGAGGAGACCCCTTTATATACAAATATAAGGCAAACCATATCCGTAGATCTCCCTCAGATCTAACGGTGGAGATTGCACCTCCCCATCTACCAACTACCAGCATTTATAGCCAACTACCAGCTACTCGCATTTATAAAGTATGCGTACAAATACAGTATCGCCCGCCCCTAGGAGAATACTCTAAGTCTCGGGGCATCAGCCGAGGGTCTTTAGTGTGTCACGCCCATCTTGAAGAACCCTCTTGGATTGTTGTTCTTTCGGGCCGTGACATTCTTCCCCACCTAATCAGGCGATGCCCTCGTCGCGTCTTCAGCATGAAAGGCTTCGATTTCTTTTTTGAATTGCCAAAGACTCTCCTTAGGCTCCCAACTGGCTTCACTCTCCGGAAGACTCTTCCATCGGATCAAATATTCACGCTTGGCCGCGCAATACCTCTTCCGTATGACTCGATCCGCCAAGATGCTCTCGACTTCTCAATCATACGAGGTCTTTGCCCCGAGCGGTGCTCATTGTGACTCCCCTCGATCCGGGTCTTCCTCATCAACTTGGAAGGGTTTAAACATACTTACATGGAAAACCGGATGCACCTTTAGCTTTGGTGGTAGCTCCAGCTTGTATGCGACCTTTCCAACCCGTTGCAACACCCGAAATGGCCCTTCGTAACGACGGATCAACCCCTTGTGCACATCCTTATATCGAAGGACCACATGCAACTTGGCCAACACTTGGTCCCCAACCTAGAACTCCACGTGCCGTCGTTTCTTGTCCGCCCATTTCTTCATGCGCTTGGAGGCTTTGTGTAGACACACCCGTGCCAAGTCCGCCTCTTCTTGTATGTTTTTGGCAAACTTGTACGTGGGCGGACTACTCCCCCGGTAGCCCGAAGCAATGGTGCTCGAGGTGTTCGGCTGCTGCCCAGTCGCAACCTTGAACGGACTCTGACCGGTCGACTCGCTTCGTTGCAAGTTGTAAGAGAACTGGGCTACGTCGATCAACTTCGCCCAATTCGCTTGTGTCGTGCTCACATAGTGCTGGAGGTAGATCTCCAAGAGTGCATTGACCCGCTCCGTCTGACCGTCGGTTTGGGGATGCAAACTTGTTGACATGTTCAGCTCCGACCCCAGCAGCTTGAACAGCTCAGACCAAAAACGTCCCGTGAAGCGGGGATCCCAATCGCTCACGATCGTTTGTGGCACTCCCCAGTACTTCACTACATGCTTCATGAACAGCTTGGCCGCTTCTTCGGCCGGGCAATCCTTTGTTGCAGGCACAAAGGTTGCATACTTTGAGAACCGGTCAACCACCACTATTAGAGTCCGGCACCCTTCGGACTTCGGCAGGTTGACGATGAAGTCCATGGAAATGCTTTCCCATGGACGAGTTGGGACGGGAAGTGGCTCCAACAAACCTGGCGACGACCATTGCTCCAGCTTGTCTTGTTGGCATACTAGACAAGTCTTTACATACGCCTCCACGTCGTCACGCATTTGTGGCCAGTAGTACTGATCTTCGACGAGGGCCAACGTGCGGTAGATCCCTGGATGACCCGCCCACTTCGAGTTGTGGCACTCGCACAAGATCTCCTTCCTTATTTTCCCATAGAAAGGCACATATAGTCACCTTCCCTTGGTGTAGAGGAGTTCGTCCTCACACCAAAATTGTCGAGTCTTACCTTCCTTGGCAATACCCGATGAGGGCTTGAGCTTTTGGATCATGCGCCAACCCATCCTTGATGCAGTTGATCCAAGGACAGCTCGGTCGACTCACCGTGTTTGCCAGCTCCAATCTTCGACTCAACGCGTCTGCCATGGAGTTGGCCTTCCCCGGCTTGTACTCCAATGCGTAGTCAAACTCTGCTAGAAAATCCTGCCATCGAGCTTGCTTTGGACTCAGTTTCTTTTGGGTCTGAAAATAGCTCATGGCCACGTTGTCCGTCTTCACGACGAACTTTGATCCCAGGAGATAGTGTCTCCACATCCGGAGGCAATGGACTACCACGGTCATCTCCTTTTCTTGAACAGTATACCGTCGCTCGGTATCGTTCAGCTTCCGAAACTCGAATGCCACCGGATGGCCATCTTGCATGAGAACACCTCCTATGGCGTAATCCGATGTGTCAGTCTCCACTTCATATGGCTTGGTGTGGTTGGGAAACGCCAACATCGGCTCCTCGGTCATGGCTTGCTTCAATCGATTGAAGGCTCTTTGGCATCGATCCGTCCACTCCCACACCTTCTCTTTTTTCAGTAGGTCCGTGAGTGGCACGGTGATACTCGAGTAACTCCGCACAAACTGTCGGTAGTAGTTGGTGAGGCCCAAGAATGACCTCAACGCAGGTACCTTTGTCGGCGGCTCCCATTCGACGATTGATTGAATCTTCGCCTTGTCCATCCGTACACGTCCACCCCCAACAATGTGCCCCAAGAACGGAACTTCTTCTTGGGCGAAGGCACACTTCTCGCGCTTAACGTACAGCTCGTTCTCGCGCAAGGTTTAGAAGACCTGCCTTATATGTTCGACATGCTCTTCCAACGTTTGGCTATAGATCACAATATCATCTAGGTAAACCACTACAAACCTATCTAGGAAAGGATGGAGTACCTTGTTCATCATTGTGCAGAAAGTAGCCGGAGCGTTGGTCAAGCCGAACGGCATCACCAGGAACTCATAGGATCCATAAGAATGTCACGCAGGCTGTCTTTGGCTCGTCCCCTTCAGCGATCCGAACTTCATAGTAGCCCGATTGAAGATCCAGCTTGGTAAACCACTGAGCTCTACCAAGTTGATCAAATAGGTCCGCGATGAGCGGGATCGGGTACTTGTTCTTTACAATCAACTTATTCAGCGCCCGGTAGTCGATGCACATCCGGAGTGACCCATCGTGCTTCTTCTGAAATAAGACCGGCGCACCGAACGGGGCTTTTGATGGCCGTATGTAGCCCGCGTCAAGCAGCTCCTTGAGTTGTCTCCTCAATTCTTCCAATTCGGGCGGCGCCATACGGTAAGGTGCCATAGCAGGCAGTCGAGCATCAGGCACTAGCTCGATACGGTGATCCACCTCTCTCTTGGGTGGCAGCTTCTTCGGCAGCTCCGAAGGCATGACATATTTGAACCGAGTCGAGGACTTGGGTTGCTTCTGTCGGGACTTTCTTCCCTTCGCCCTTGTCGTCCTTAATCTTCAAGGCTGCCAGGAAGGTCACCTCACCTTTCCTTGCTCCTTTGGTGAGTCGTATGGCCGAGATCATCTTTCGATCACGATCCGACTCACGATGGACCGGAATCACGCATTGACTATTCTTGTCCAATACGCATATACATTCCACAAAGGGAACTACAACAGCATGGATCCTATCTAGGAATTTAATTCCAATGACAATATCGTAGTCGTCAAGTGGAATTACCTCTAGAGTTTCCTTGCCTTTCCATGTCCCGAGTTGTAGCTCCACGTCCCTTGCAACCTCGATTGCAGGGACTTCTTTCGAGTTCACGGTCTTGAGCCAACCAGCTCCTTCTCAACCCATAGGTTAAGTTTCTTCGCGGCTTCTTCCGAGATGAAGATGTCGGATGCTCCCGTGTCCACAAGTGCACTTATCGTGGTCACTCCGATCTTCACGTCCGCGAACATCAAGCCTTTAGGCTCCTTCGTCTTCTTGGCTTTGATCGTGCTAAGGAGTCGCAGCGATCCCAACCGTGCCTCCTCCCTAGGCTCATCCTCTTTGCACAAAGCGGCTAGCTTGGCTTTGTTCGGACAATCCCGCACCATGTGTGGACCGTCGCAAAAGAAACAATTATACGAGCGTACCTTCCTTTGCCCACCTCCATTTGGCCCCACATGAGCTCGGTGAGGATGAGGACCATTCGGTGGTCTAGCTCCAGTCGGGCGATTGTTGAATCTACCCCGATCTCTCCTACCAGTGGCTCTATCTCTCGGGCGAGTGTCCGGACGGGATGTGGAAGATGACGCCTTGTATTCTACGAGCGATTCAGCTACGGTCATGGCCATCGTGAGGTCTCCCACATTGAACCGCTTCAGCTCTTGTTTGGTCCATGGCTTGAGACCGCTCATGAACTGGTGATACCCTTCAACTTCATTCATCGAGGGGATTTGGAGTAGCAACTCCGAAAACCGCTTGATGTAGTCGCGCACACCACATTTCTGCTTGAGACGCTTCAGCTCGTCACGAGCTTCCTCCTCCGCATAAGCGGGAAAGTAGTTTCGTCGGAACTCCTCGACGAAACCAGCCCAGGTCGTTATAGGATTACCGCACCTATCATCCGACCGGCGACGCCACCACAACAAAGCACTATCTGCTAAGTACATAGATGCAATGTTTGTTGTGTTTGGTCGTCGTTGATTCCCATGGCCTGGAAGTACCGCTCCATGTACCATAGAAAGTTGTCCACGTCCTTGGCCACCCGAGAGCCCCGGAATTCCTTCGGCTTTGGCGTGTCCACTCGTGGACCTTGCACCGTGATCACTCCGTTCACGCGTGCAGCTTGTGCTTCAGCGAGCTTACCCGTAAGCTCCGCGATCTCCGCGCGCATAGCTGCCATCATGGCCTCCAAGGGTTCACACCATTGGGTGAGTTCCTCCTGTAGGGTCCCCAGTAGCTCGTGGCAGAGTTCTCCCATGCCCGTCTTGAGTTCTTGCACCTCGGCAACCAGCTCCTCTCTTCCGGCGTCGACTCCATCCACGGTCTGGGTCAGGTCATCAACCGATCCTTGGACATCGGTGATGAACAACTCTATCTTCGCCATCCTTTGTGCAAGATCCCCCATTGGATCCCTCGAGCCACCACGGTTCTTCTTCCCCTTACCAGCAGCCTTCTCGGCGTTCCGCCCACGATCAGCGCAGTCACTACCCATGGCAAGCGCTTCATCAGATCGTGGATCAGCCATTGCACTTGCGTTTGGATCAAAATCCGCTCTGATACCACTTGTCACGGGTCGATCGATTCACTTTCGATCACTCCTCGACTTACCCGTGCGGCCTTAAGGTTTCACCCCTAAGCAGCCTTTCAATACTCGACTCACAAGGGACTTTGTAGAGAGAGAAGCTCTGCTTTTCATATAACTTGTGAATGAGAATACAATGAGGGAGGAGACCCCTTTATATACAAGTATAAGGCAAACCATATCCGTAGATCTCCCTCAGATCTAACGGTGGAGATTGCACCTCCCCATCTACCAACTACCAGCATTTATAGCCAACTACCAGCTACTTGCATTTATAACGTATGCATACAAATACAGTATCGCCCGCCCCTAGGAGAATACTCTAAGTCTCGGGGCATCAGCCGAGGGTCTTTAGTGTGTCACGCTCGTCTTGAAGAACCCTCTTGGATTGTTGTTCTTTCGGGCCGTGACACTAGCATAACAGTTTTTGAGCAATTGTCAAAATAATGACATGTTTGTTGGAAGTTTATTTGTAAAACAAAAAGAGTACATTTTCCTTGTCCCACATAAGGAAAGTGGGAGGAAGTTGGCTAACTTATAAGTGTGAGATTTCCTTTGTATACCTAAAGGAATGATTGGGTGTGGGCTAGACCTCACCATAACCGCGTGCGGATGTACGAATAATTGCGCGATTTTGGCGCACTTACCACTTTGCACACTTGTGCGCCCGCGGTTTAATTAGCACTAACCCCTTCGTTATTTTATTTTTTTCTTTCGTACGGTTATCTTATTAACCTTTTTCAATTCAAAGGTTGTTTTTTGGTTTTGAGAATTTTTGGAAATTAAAAAGTTAATAAATAATAAATTCGAAATTTTATTTATTAAATAATAATAATTCTTTTTATTCCAAATTTTTGTTTGTGTCTTTTCAAGACAACCTTTGAAAAAGATACTCATTTAGTTTGCAACTTTTTCCGAAGGATTGCAAATGTTCGTTCTTTCAACTTCTTCTGAATGGATGCCTTTGTTCATTTGGACAATTTTCGAAAGGATACATTTGTTCACTTTGCAACCTTTCATGAAGAGTTGTCTACATTTTAAGAATGTTTTATATATACATGTCGGTTTTTAGAAGGAAAATTGTGTGATCATTTTCGAGATTTCTCTCTGAAAAACTACAGCCATCTTTTCAATTGTTTCCTAGAGAAATCCTGGAGAAATACTAGAATTGCTATCTAGTATTCTCATTTTGAGACTTTGTTGTATCTTGGAGGATATTTGCCGGTGACCATTAGCAACTTTGTGGGGGTAAATAAATCCTTAAAGAAAGTGATATCACGCCTCAAAGTACGACTTAAGTACTCTAAAGATCCGTCTTCATTGTTCTAGAAAATTTGAAGCCATATTTTTCCCAACAACGTTGTGGGTTACAAAGTGAACCTCATTACGATTTTTAATTATTTGTATTTATTTTTGGGATAAGTGTATTTGAAATCTTAATATTTATCACGAAAGTGTGATTAAATCCTTTAAATTTCAGAAAAAGTTCAATTAAGTCTTATGATTTGTGACAAAAGCGCAATCGAGTCCTAAAATTTTCAAAAAGTATAATCAAAGTTTAATTGGTCTAATCAAGTCCTTTCGTTAATTGCACTTTTTGAAAGTCTTAAGACTTGATTGCACTTTCGTCACAAGTTTTAAGACTTAATTAAATATTTTGAAAATTTTAGAACTCAATTGCACTTTCATGACAAGTTTTAGAACTTCCAAAACACTTATTGCTTTATTTTTTTGGTGTGCAAAACTGGTTGTTATTTTTATAGTAAATTAAGGACAGTCATAAGAAACACTCTTGAACTGATTCTCTAAAAGTACTAGCAATCAAAACCTGCTTCCTTGAAAATTGAAAACCGAGCATAATGAGGCCATTTTGCTAGGAAAGGCTTCAAAATATAAATTAATAAACACATTTTATTCATAGTTTTATAGGTCGGTTTGTAGATCTGAAGATTTTATAATGAGCATTGTTAGCATAACAGTTTCTAGACTGCTATTAGAATAATAATATGTTATGGGTCAAAAAGTGGATCTTACAACAATTTCTAATCATTGTATTTATTTTTGGGATAACTGTATTGGAAGTTTTAAAACTTATTACTAAAGTGTAATTAAGTTCTAAAACTTCAAGAAAAAATTCAAATAAGTTCTAAAATCTGTAATGAAAGTGCAATCGAGTTCTAAAACTTTCAAAAAGTGTAATCAAAGTTTAATTGATCTAATCAAGTGCTTTCGCTAATTGAAATTTTTGAAAATCTTAGGACTTAGATTGCATTTTCATCACAAGTTTTATAATTTAATTGAATTTTTTGAAAATTGTAAGACTTAATTGTACTTTCATGATAAGTTTTATGACTTTCAAAACATTTATCCCTTTATTTTTTTATGGTTCAAATTAGGTTGTTTTTCTCACAGTAGATTAAGAATAATCATATGAGCATTTCTCTTTTATAATACTTTAGTGCGTGGGAACAACCTTATTATTTTTTATTTTTTCTATATGGGCTTGAAAGACGGTAACAATTATAGGAAAAATTATCAATCTTCATTAGAGCCACTTAGGGCGCGAATGATAACCATTCTAGCCAGAAATTGATTTTTGGAAGAGAAAAAGATTTTTCTATTTCTATTTCTAGATGAGTTTCTAAGCAAAAATACCTGTTTGATAACTATACAAAATTTGTACTCTAAAAATAAAAATTCGTTTGATAATGACACAAAATTTCTCTCTTTCGGACGGCGATGACTGGCGACCGGCGGACGGTGGAACGGTGGTGGCGATGGCGGTCGACGATCGGGGTGGTGGCGGTTGGCGATCAATGGTCGGCAGCGACGAATGGATGGTCGGTTCATAGCAAGGACGAACGATGAGAATAATTTTTATTTCTCATTTATGTTCCATAAATAGAAAATTCAAAAAATTGGGAAAATTCCAAATAAGAACCCAGAGTGAATTTATTTTCTCAAATAAAGACCCAAAGTGAACTTTGTATCAAATAAAAACCCGAAGTAGACCAATTGTTTCAAAGAAGGACTTGAAGTGAATTTTGTGTCAAATAAAGACCCGAAGTGATCAAGTTAATCTCTATTAAGGATCTTAGCTCGCCGGTAGACATTTTCCATCGATTAAAATAGGAGCAATTTTGTCAGAAATTTGTGATTGGAAAAAAATGGAAAATTCTAAATTAATTAAGTTTAGGTTATTCATTTAGATATTTACATTTTCTTCTTTTTTCTCTCTCGCTGTTCCTCAACCAAATCGCTGCCTGGTCGTTGTTGTGACTTGATTCTCGTCGCTCCTCGCCTTGCTCGACCGACGGAGAATTTGGGTCTTCGCAAATAAAGAAAGAAGCATGTGATTTTCTTCTTGTTTTTTAATTTGTGCCTCAACCGGCGGAGAATTTGGGTATCCGCAAATAAATAAAGAAGCATATGGTTTTCTTCTTGTTTTTTAATTCGTGCTTCAACCGGCGGAGAATTTGGGTCTTCGACTTTGCAGAGGATGGGTACAAGGAATGGGGAGAACTTTGGTCTTTGACTTTGTAGAGGACGGGTACAAGGAACGGGAGATAGTTGAAAACGTAGGGTTTTTTTTTTTTTTTTTTTTTTTTTTTTTTTTTCTGTTTTAGGATTTGTTAATTTTCCTTATATTTTTTTTGGACAAAATTACCCAAACTCTAGTCGTCAGAAATGTCACATGCTTGATAGCCAGTGAATATTTGGCTGATCAGCAAGCTTAGGTTCTTATTTGGAATTGATTTAACACTTTGGGCCCTTATTTGAGACTATGGGTCCACTTTAGGTATTTATCTGACACAAAGTTAATTTCAGGTTTTTATTTGAGAAAATTGGTCCACTTCGAATCCTTATTTGGAATTTTCCCCAAAAAATTTTACTTCTGATTTATATTCCAAACCTATTTCTAGAACAAAAATTTATTTCAGAAATATAAAAATGAAATCATTTTATCAAATGGATTTTTATTCCAGAAACAAGTCTGGAATAGAAAAATTGTTTCTGGAACAGAAATTTTGGTTTGTCATGC
Organism: Eucalyptus microcorys; assembly: GCA_014182515.1. Classification (NCBI taxonomy): domain Eukaryota; kingdom Viridiplantae; phylum Streptophyta; class Magnoliopsida; order Myrtales; family Myrtaceae; genus Eucalyptus; species Eucalyptus microcorys. The sequence goes on along the minus strand of CM024565.1, from coordinate 31,751,113 downwards.
ATCCCTTTATGGGCTTCTCTCTAATCAAGTCACCAATTTGTTTGCGGCTGTCAACTCAATCGAGTCACTTAGCTTTTTTTTTTTTTTTTTAATTACCAACTTTTCTTAGTTTTTACCTTTCTTAACTATCCTTAAATTTACCAACTTCTATATAAAATTACTACCTTTAATATGGGTATTAGATAATAAAGCGAGAGTGACGCCATCATTTTGTTCTATTGCCAAGCACTGCTCTCGCTTCCGTGGCTTCACCCTTACAAATATTGGCACAACGGTGAGGTCTCACCTTTGAAGTCAACTAGTAATACTAAGCGTCTTCCCATTCTTAGGAGGCCTCCTCATTGCGTGAATCACAATGAGTCTATATATAATGTTAAAATGACTGTCTTTGTTCCATACCATGTATCATTAAAATAAGTTATTTCTAATCTAGGAATATGTTTGAGAATAATATTTTTTGTCTTACATACAAAATGAAGTGTTTAAGCTGTGCTTCAATTGTATTGATACCCATGTGCTCTTGAGTACGCCGAATAATCATATTTACTGCTACTGCACATAAAAAAAAAAAAAAAGTGCACTCCCGTCGTAACACGCCCTTGACTAGTCGCTTTTCTGTGTTCCTATTTACTTTCCACCTACCAGAGCTATCCATACATTTTTGGGTTTGATTCTCAATAGCTCTGAACAGCAAAACCCAGCAATTTCAACTTATCTAGGACCGCATAAATGAACCCGGATTGACGACGCGATTTCACGGCAACAGTCGCTAAGTAAGGCCTGTTCTTTGTTTTTTCTTTAACATCATATATAGACCCATTTTGATTCACGCAATGAGCAGGCCTCCTGAGAATGGGAAGACGCTAACTTAGTATCACTGGTTAACTTCAAAGGTGAGACCTCTGTTGAGCCAATATTTGTAAGGGTGAAGCCACTGAAAGCGAGAGCAGTGCCAGGCAATTCTCTTGAGGGTTAATATGGGTATTAGATAATCAAGCGAGAGTGACGCCATCATTTTGTTCTATTGCAAAATAATCCATGAGCTTAATTCATATTCTTCAAAGATATTGGTTAACGTATCGAATTTGAAATCCAAACGTTGGGATACACTCCAGAGCATTTTCCGATGAAGTTCCGAAACACCAACTAAAATTTAAACAAAAACAGAGTTCTGTCTGCTCGCGTTCTATTCTCAGTCATCATGTTGAGCGGCCATGGACATCATGCTCAAAGTTTGGGGGGTCATGGCCTCCGTGAGGCTTCGTAGCTCAAAACTTCAATGGCCATGGCCGCCGCGAGCCTAGAGTTAGCTGTCGTCAGCTGGAAGCTCAAGCGGCCATGGCCAGTTCCTTCTCTCAATTTTTCTTTTTGTGTTTCTCTTTTTCTTTTTCTCTCTTCACCTCTCTCAATTCTTTTTCCTTTTCATTTAAGACTTGCAAGGATGTGCTAACCAATTTTGTCAAAATGGTACTTGTTGTAATATAATACGCGGAAATGACAGGATCTTGTAATTTACGTTAATGCGAAATCACTAGAGAAATAAACAATGAATAATAAGGACACCAGAGATTTACGTGGTTCGGTCCGTGTTGGAATATAATCCAGAGAAAGCAAACTATTTGTTGTAATCAAAACATTAATGTAAAAAAGACGATAACAACTTTATAATATCCTTCTTTTTATGTAAACTTACAAATCTTGGAGAAGAATAAATTAAGATATCACTCGAAAAATAACATAAAATTGGAGGTGATGTACAAATAACCAAATCTCCTTAAGTTAATTAGTTCCTGCCAATGGTGCTCCACAGATTCACGAACTATGCCTCCCAAGATACAATACCTCAAACCTGTTTGGATTAACACTATGCAAACAGGACTCAGTTGAACTGTTTAATTGAACCAGCTCACCCAGAAAAATCATAAGAGTAGAGTAGTATTTCAAATTTCTTTTGGAATTGTTGTCTCGAATTGTTTTATTGAAAAACCTCCTAATAAAGCTCTATGCTCTTATCTATTAATAAAGCTTTAAAGTTCATATACATAAGAGATACATGAATTAAATAGATGCATGTATCCAAGAAATCCATAAATAAAGAGATATGTGAATCCAAGATATTCATGAATCCAAAGACACGTGAATTGAAGAGATTTGTGAATTCAATAAATATATGAATTAAAAATATAGGTGAATCTAGGAAATTCATGAATTCAGTAGATACGCAAACAGAAAAGACGTATATTAATTTGTTGGCTTTCGTTGATCCATTAACCATAATTATAACAATCCCCCACATTAATGGATCAACAAAACATTTTTGACTCAAAGGAATCTGAGCATGCCTGTTGAAATACGCTGCATTAAGATAGGTAGCTTTTGTTATGAACCTTCTTTAGTGAAAGCCAATCGGACTTACTTAACTAGTCGATGGACTAAGCCTTGAATCGCCAGTTGTTTGTGTAAGCCTAGACAATAAATCTCACACAGAGTATTTCCAATTCAAGATTGGTGCTCGGTTGTGTTCGTTCTTATGGCCCTGAACCTCTCGGGATTCATGAGTGTTTTAGAAAATCTAGCATTTAAAGATTTTCATAAAGTCGGCTAGCTCTACACATATAGGTGCATTCCTATTAAAGATATCTTACCATATCTTACTTGAATGTTACATTCCAAATTATAAGAATCATTAAACACATAGCATACCCTTAATATCGCTCTAGGAAAGTACTGTTGCATCATAGGAATGGGAGACATTGCTTACACTAGAGTTTCTAGAATTTGCGTTGTCCTATTGAATCTAGACCATGGGATCTCCAATTGCATAGGTTAGGTTTCTACCTTGAAATCTCTTTATTGGGTTAAGGCTCTTAAACCCATTTTCCTTGATGCGCAGTTTATCTGCTCTATTGACAAACCTTTTGTCAGTGGATCCGCAATATTTTCCTTTGACTTTACAAAGTCTAAAGAAATTATTCCATTTGAGAGCAATTGCTTTACGGTATTGTGTCTACGGCGAATGTGTCTAAACTTACCATTATATATCACATTATGCACCCTTGCAATTGCCGCTTGATTGTTACAGTGTATGCAAATTGCAGGCATAGGTTTTGGCCACACTGGAACATCTTCTAAAAAATGTCGAAGCCATTCTGCTTCTTCAATAGCTTTATCTAAAGCAATAAACTCTGATTCCATCATAGAGCGCATTATTAGAGTTTGTTTAGAGGATTTCCATGACATTGCGGCACCTCTTAGCGTGAACACATGTCTGCTAGTCGATTTTGATTAATCAGAATCTGAAATCCAGTTGGCATCACAAAAACCTTCCAAAACAGCTGGATATTTGCCATATTGTAGAACATCGTCTTTTGTCCTTTTCAAATATCCTAATACTCTCATTAGAGCATTCCATTTCTCATGACCTGGGTTATTGGTATATTTACTCATTTTGCTTACTGAGTACGCAATATCTGGTCTAGTGCAATTCATGATATACATGATGCTACCAATTACTTGAGAGTATTCCAGCTGTCTGATACTATTTCAAGTGTTCTTTCTTAAAGTTAGGTGTGGAAGAAAAGGATTGTTTGCATCTTTAATGCCGAATCCTTTAAATCTCTCAATTACCTTTTCAATGTAATGAGATTGTGTCAAACCTAAGCCATTAGAATTCCTTAAAATTTTGATGCCGAGTATAACATCCGCTACACCTAAATCTTTCATCTCAAAGTTCTTCTTAAGAATTTTTTTGGTGATTTTGATGACCTCAATGTTATCTCCAAGAATTAGTAAGTCATCGATATATAGACAAATAAGTACATTTCCAACTGTTGTGGATTTAGTATACACATATTTGTCACACTCATTGATTCTATACCCATTTTGAATCATTACCCAGTCAAATTTCTCATGCCATTGCTTAGGAGCTTGTTTAAGTCCATCCATTGATTTGACAAGTCTACACACTTTGTGTTATTGTCCTTTGACCTTGAACCCTTCAAGTTGTTCCATATAAATCTCATCATCGAGATCACCATTTAAGAATGCAGTTTTCACATCCATTTGATGTATCTGCAAATTGTATAGCGAAGCTATAGCAATCAACATCCTTACTAATGTTATTCTTGTGACAGGCTAATAAGTATCAAAGTAGTCAAGACCCTCTTTTTGTCTAAACCCTTTGGCTACGTTTGGTCGTCCGGATTTCTAATCGGGATAGGATTGGATAGGATAGGATATGAAATCCTGGGATTTTTTTATATCCTATCCATTGTTTGGTGAATTGTAATATTAAAGTTGGATATATTTACATTATATCATGTACATTTTTTTTTTGACATAAACAGCATATCATTATAAATGAACCTAATTCATAAACGAAGATGGTGAAAATCTCTCGTAACACTATTTCTTAATTTTTTTTATTTTTATTTTATTTTTCCTCTTTTTTATATTATTTTCTTTAATATTTCTTTTTTCCCCTTTCATCATTCTTTAATAAAATTTTATCAAATAGTAAACTGTACTAACATACCTAAATATATAATAAATATAAAAATATAATTTATAGATTGAATGTTTATTATAAGATAGAATTAAAGTTGAATATATAAATTAAAATAAGATTAATTATTTTTTTAATTTCTTAAATTAGAATTCAAATATTATTTATATTGAAATATAATTTCAATTTTTTTTTTTTAATTTAATAAGTTTTTTATTCGAGAAAAATAACTTTCTTATTATGGACGTTAGAAATCCTATCCACTTTTATCTCACCTCCTCCATGGGATAATTTTATCATGCCTATATCCCCATTATATCCGACTTTATCCTGTCCTGAGCGAGCACCAAACGTAGGATAGGACAAATCATATCCTATCCTGAATTTTATCCCGACTGCTAAACGCAGCCTTTGGCTACAAGCCGAGCTTTGTACTTATCAATGGAACCATCAGCTTTTAGTTTTTTCTTGAATATCCATTTACATCCAATTAGTTTATTTCCAGGTGGAATATCAACCAATTCCCAAGTATGGCTACTTATGATAGAATTGATTTCATTGTCAACAGTTTCTTTCCAGAAAAGGAGTATCCGGAGATGACATTGCCTCTTTTAATGTTTGGGACTCACCTTCTAACATATATGTTAGAACATCAGGTCTGAAGGATTTTTCAATTCGAGACCTTTTACTCTTTCGAAGTTCAGCTTCTTTGGTCATAATTTTATCATTCTCAGATTCTGATTCTCTAAGCCTTTTTTGAGAAAGTTCTCATTGATTTCTTTTTGCAGGATATATATCCTCAAAAAATTCAGCATCCCTTGATTCTAGGATTGTATTGACATGGATTTCCGCATTTTCAGATTTATGAACAAAAAATTTATATGTGCTATTATTTTGAACATAATCGATGAATATGCATCCATCGTTTTAGGTCCCAACCGAGTTTGTTTAGGAGGAGGAATTGCCACCTTGGCCAAGCACCCCCACACTTTTAGAAAATTGTAGGATGGTAACTTTCCATTCCATAACTCGTATGGAGTTTTACCTGTATTTTTATGGGGTATTTTATTAAGAATATAATTTGCAGTTAAAATTGCCTCCCCCCACAAGTTCTGAGGTAAACCCGAACTCAAAAGTATGGTGTTAGCCATCTCCTTTAGTGTCATGTTCAATCGTTCAGTAACTCCATTTTGTTGTGGAGTATAAAGTGCAGTCGTTTGGAGAATTATTCCAAAACTAGCATAAAACTCTTTGAAATTGATTGAACTGTATTCTCCTCTTCTACTAGACCCAAGCACTTTGATTCGTTTATCAAGTTGGTTTTCAACTTCATTTTTATACTTGACAAACATACTCATAGTCTCATCTTTGCTAGTTAGTAAATAAACATAGCAAAATCTAGTATAGTCATCCACAAATGTGATGAAGTACTTATTTCCACCTCTACTTTATACAAACTTTAAATCACATACATCACTATGGATTAATTATAGAGGTTCACTTATTCTTTCAATGGATTTGAAAGGTTTCTTGGCAAACTTGGCCTCAACACAAGTCTCACACTTGTAACGAGCATCCAACTCAAATCTTGGAATTAACCCTAAGTTTGCTATTCTCTTCATTGTACCATAGTTTACATGTCATAATCTACCATGCCATAGATAAGGAGACACGACAATGTAAACTGAAGACTTTTCTTTATTAATAGTCTTTAGGTACACATAATTCGAGTTTACATCAATGATAGCCACATTGGCTTTAAACAGGTCATTACACAAATACCATTATCCCACATACATCCCTCCTTTCGAAAGTACAAACTTGTCAGATTCAAATACAACTTTGAAACCCTTCTTGACAAATATGGGGCCAGAAATTAGATTTTTCCAATTCTCTAGTACATGCAGCACATTCAGTAGGGCGACCTCCTTACTAGATGTAAACTTCGGGATCACCTTTCCTCTTCTAGCAATCTTTGCTAATGCAGAGTTAGCCATGTAAAGCTTCCTTCTCATCTTCTTCAGCTTTCTCATAAGATGAGAACATGTGTTTATTTGCACATATGTGATTTGTGGCACCTGTGTCTAGCCACCAGCTATTAGTGTTTGACACCAGAGATTTTTCGGACATTACCATAGCAGATAGTCTCTCAAAATTGTCATGTTCTATCAAATTCAGTAACTGGGCTGCACCATCATTCTTGCCTTTTTTTGGGTGCTTCTTGCAATCTTTAGCACGATGGCCAGGCTTGTTGCATATAAAACATGTCCCTTGAAATTTCTGGAACTGTTCCTTTTGCTTGCCTTTTTCTTGAAAGGACATCTTCCTTTTTCTATCTTGCTTGGATTTGGAAGATTCCACAACGTTGGCCTTTGGCTTAGAAGAAAGGGTTTGCACTCCTTCTATTGTCCTTCTCGATTCTGAGGCACAGAATGAGATCTTCAAGGCTCATCTCCTTCCGTTTATGCTTCAAATAATTTTTGAAATCTGACCAGCCTGGAGGCAGTTTCTCAATCATGGTCGCCACTTGGAATGATTCACTAAGTATCATTCCCTCAACAGAGATATCAACTAATTACAATTCTTGAACTTGACTCATGACAGATTTAGAATCCACCATCTTGTAGTCCAAGAATTTGGCAACCACAAATTTTTTGGTGCCAGCATCCTTAGTCCTGTATTTCTTCTCTAATGACTCCATAACTGTTTAGCAGATTCAATATTACAATAAACATTATATAGAGAATTCATTAAACAGTTAAAAATATAATTTCGGCATAAGAAGTCCCCATGCTTCCAAGCCTCCAATGCACCGAGCATCATGACATCGTACTCATCTGGACTAATTACCGAGCATACCTTCGATAAGTACTTCGTCAAATTTAGCATGGTCAGATAGAAGAACATCTTCCGCTACCACTGTTTACAGCCTACTCCGGTGAATTTCTCCAGTTTCTCATTAGCTGTAACTAGAGGTGTTGCCATCATAGTAGGTAAGGTTCGTTGAACTATCCCTCCAGAAACGGAGCCAAAAACCATTTGGTCTGTACTGTTCTAAAAAACAATCCCGAGCATACCGGTCGTATGACTTGTACCCGTACCACCAAAATTGGTGTTCGCCCAAGGGCCCGTAGCATTGGCCGCTACAAATTCAAACCCTGAGGTTTGAACATCTTCCATATCAACGGTTGAATCGACCATAGGAACGTCTCTTGAAACATTTTGGACATTGAATGGCACTTGATTATTTTCAGCCATCTCACTAATCTGACAAGAACAACAAATAGTGAGTGATATAATCACCTTAAGATTGTTGGAATATAATCCAAAGAAAGCAAACTGTTTGTTGTAATCAAAATATCAATGTAAAGAAGACGATAACAACTTTATAATATCCTTCTTTTTATGTAAACTTAAAACTCTTGGAGAAAAAGAAATTAAGATATCACTAGAAAATTAACATAAAATTGGAGGTGAGGTACGAATATTCGAATCTCCTTAAGGCGATTAGTTCTTGCCAATGGTGCTCTGCAGATTCACGAACTATGCCTCCCAAGATACAACACTTTGAACCTTTGGATTAGCACTATGCAAACAGGACGTAGTTGAATCGTTTAATTGAACCAACACACCTAGAAAAATTAAAAGATTAGAGTAGTATTTCAAATCTCTTTTGAAATCGTTAGCTTGAATTGTTCTATCGAAAAACCTCCTAATGAAGCTCTATGCTCTTATCCATTTATAGAGCTTTAAAATTCATGTACATAAGAGATACATGAATTAAATAAACGCATGTATCCAAGAAATTCATGAATCAAGAGATACGTGAATTCAAGAGATTCATGAATCTCGAGACATGTGAATTCAAGAGATTTGTGAATTCAAAAAAATATATGAGTTAAAAATATAGGTGAATCTAGGAAATTCATGAATTCAATATATATGTGAACACAAAAGATGTATCTTAATTTGTTGGCTTTTGTTGATCCATTAACCATAATTATAACAGTCCACGTATCGGTATCTACATCCACAAGGATAATCAGCAGCAAATAATCAACTATAATAAGAGAATTAGAGTTTACAATCGTTTATACGGTTGAGTGTTTCCAACATCTAGATTTATGCCCAAACCTAAAGTATTTACAAATAAATAACTCAATTTAGATGTAAAACTCACCGCACAAATTCACCGCGCATTCAAGCCCAAGCACAAGCTTTACTCGAACTACCAACGAAATCAAGAATGCCTCTGCATGTCCGTTTTCTCTTCTCGTGCGCTTACAGCTTCTTCAGGTTAGTGTTCTCGTGTGGCTCCTCAGCTTTTGTAGCTCCTAAAAAAGAAAGAAAACATATTTTGCTTTTATATGTTTGCCCAGAGTCAACAACTTTGACTCTGGGCCCCACCATGTGTTTTTCTTCAATAGGGATTTAGCTTCTCTAGGTAAAGGAAAGAAACCTTTGCTTTTCTTTCTCAGACAATTACCCTTTTGCCCCCCAAAAACAAATATATTTAAATTTGTAATAGATGAGCCCAAATCTTTTGTCTTCAAGTGTCCAACATTTCACCTCTTGTTGAAGACATCTTCTATGCATGAGATTTAAATCTGTCAAGGAAAATCTTTATTGACAAATTCGATTTAACAAATCGTTCCGAATTCAAACTCAAAACATTAATTTAACAATTCCTCACCTTGGCTAGAAGCCAAGTTATAGTACTCATTATCCATGTTGCTCTCCCAACGCCCTAATGGACACTCACTCTTCACAGACGCCAATAGAGCTTAAGCTATAGGAGCAAACTTAGTCATCATGTCCGTCGGGTTATCTACTGTAACAATCTTTTTCACAATAACATTACTCTTAACTAATACATCTTGGATTAAGTGATACATTATATTGATATGCTTCATTCGCTCATGATAAACATATTATACGCCAAATATATCACACCTTTGTTATCACGGTGTATATCAATACTTTTTAGATCTAGGTCAAAGTCCGAGAGCAAACTTCTTAACCATATCACCTCATTTGCTACAAAGGTTAGTGTCATGTACTCTGCCTCAGTCGAATACAAGGTAACGTGATTCTATAGGGACACATTCCAACTAACTACACCACATGCTAGCATAAATATGTACCTTGCTAAAGACCTACAATCATTCAAGTCACCGACATGATCTAAATCCACAAAACTAGTGATCTCACTGGCATTACTGTCCCTCCGGTACATTATACTCATGTTTATTGTCCCCTTCAAATATCTAATGATCCGCTTAACAACTTCCCAATGAGTTTTACTAGAACACTTCATATGACGACTAACTACGCTCATAGCTTGTGAAATATCAAGCCTAATGCATATCATAGTATACATAATATTACCAACAGTATTAGAATAATGAACACATGACATATACTCCTCCTCTTTCTCAGTCCGTGGTGATAATTTATTTGAAAATTTAAAGTGCTTTGCTAAAAGTATATTTAGAGATTTCACTGATTGCATGTTAAAACGTGCCATAATCTTCTCAATATATTTCTTTTGAGATAAACGTAAAAGTCTTATCGCCCCGTCACGCAAAATCTCCATACCCAATGTCTTCTTTACGTACCTAAATATTTCATCTCAAATTCAGCATTTAACTGCCTCTTCAATAGATTAATATCAGACATATTTTTAGATGCTATTAGCATATCATCAACATAGAGTAATAAATAAATCAAAAACCATTCTCTAATCTCCTAAGTAAACACTATTATCCATTTGACTTTTCGAATAATCTTGACTAGCCATGAAAGCATCAAAACACTTATACCACTGCCTAGGAGACTGTTTTAGCCCATACAAAGATTTCTTTAACAAGCAAACATAATCTTCCTTACCTAGAATAGTAAATTCGTTTGGTTGCCTTATATAACTCTGCTCCTCCAACTCACCGTGAAGAAATGCAGTTTTCACATTTAGCCGCTCTAACTCAAGATCCTGCATTGCAACTAAAGCAAATAAAACATGAATAGAATTATATTTTACCACAAGAGAGAACACCTCATTGTAGTCAATGCATTCACATTGTGTATACCCCTTCGCCATAAGTCTCACCTTATACATCGCTGCCTCGACACTGGGATTGTTCTCCTTCCATTTAAAGATCCATTTACTTCTAACAATCTTTTGGCTCTTGAGTACTTTGACCAATTGTTATGTCTGATTTCGATGGAGTGATTCCATCTCTTCACTCATAGCCCCTAGCCACGACAACTCATTACTATCCATCACCTTAGAGTAAGACAAAGGCTCATCTATCTCCGTCTTATCACCTACAGTTAATGCATAAGTAATATTTGTATAACCATAATATACTGGTGATTTAATTTACTTTCTTTGTCAATTTGCGGCTATAGTGTGCTGTGGCTATGCTAGTTGTCTATTATCAATGACTTCAGGAACTGCAGCCTCATCTGCAATTTCAACTTCTGTTTCCTCTGAGGTCTCTAGAGTCTCAATCTAAAGCTCCACCTCACTAATTACACCATAATCTGTCTGCTCTGCTGGTTGTGTCTCAGAACTCCTCTGTTAAAGCATTGCAGTCTCGTCGAAGATTTGCTAATAGAAAATCGGGTGATCTATGTCACGACTCGATCTCGCCACCCTCGAATCCCTCATCGTCGCGAGGAGAGAAAAGGGGGAAAGGTCTGGTTTAGGGGTACTTGATCACGAGAGTTCTCTCATGGCTCGCGTTTCCAAAAAGACGTCATCACTTCGTCTTTTGGATCGAGCCTCTCGTGAGTTCCCTCCACGAGATCACGAGCTCTCCCAAGCTCGTACCCCGCGTGACAGTGGAGTGTCGAGATCCATACCCATATGAGCAACACACCTTAGAAAAAGGGGTCGGGTGTGGATATTGGATTTAAGGGTACCTTTACCATGGTAGCCCTCTCGTCATTGCTCGCCCATAAGGATGGCATCACTTCATTCTTTTGGGTTACTTCCCATGTCGAGTATGCTAAACCATAGTGAGTTTCATCGAAACTCATACCATGCGCGACAGGTTATTTATACGGTCAAGTTGTTTATGACAACCTAAAAAATAAGACGAGAGTTGCCACTAGCCTCATTTTGGGGATCGGCTAGAAAACCCAATCGAGGATCGAGAGAGTTCCCTCAATTTTTACGCAACCAAATATCTAGGTTCGGGGACTTGGGTTACGCTAATATTTCTATTAACGCCCTTTCGGTATCTAAACAGTATGTTGTGTTTTCCTAACATGTCCATGCATTTCTTTTTATATTTTCGGGATCATTTGTACTAAACTAAGTGATCATGCGTGGTTGGTCATTTTCATTCTATTCTATTTCTAAAAAACAAGCAAAGAAAACAATCAATGGAATTGAAATTGCAAGACAGTAAGTAAACAATCAAGGAAAACAATAAATCTATCATGCAATCCTAACAAAAATAAAAAAGAAACACAATTGAAAAAGATGAGAGAAAGAGAGAAAACCCGCAACTCGTCGGGTTTTATATAACAAATGGAACCCGAGACATATGTCGGGAAAACGAATAGTACAAGATAATGGTCAGAATGGACATCGACCTCCACCGTCTTCACACTTTCTCCATCTTCGGCATCCTAATCTAAACCTAATCTAAGAAACTTATAACTAGGTGCATACAATGGAAAGAGACAAGCATACACATCGAAACAATAAAAAATAAGACATCATGTCAAGATCAATCGTTTAAGAGAAGTACAATGCGAAAGTCAAGTTTTGGAGCCTCGGGTCGGCCTTTGTTTTCCATGCAAAGGTCCCACTAAGACACCTACCCAATCCATTTTTTTTTTTGACTTATAGCGATTGTTAACCAATTGTATTATCGCATGGCCAATAACGCTACTAAGTCTCCTAATCAAGCGATCAATACGATCCCCAGGGTTTTCCCTTGATATCATGCATCGACCCTACCATTTATCTAAAAATCGCATGCATTGCAAAAACTTTAAACATGCATGTAGGTCTTTTGAACCTTGTTTCTCAAACAATCAAGCAAGAAAGTGAAACCGTCGGCGGGTCACTTATTACCAAGGGCATGCGCCAATGACAAACATGAGCAATTTCTAATGTATGATGGGGTGATATGTATGAAGGGTAATGTGATATTTCAAAGAAAACATATCTCAAAAATCATTCATGAAAAAATTTTGAGACAAGGTGATGTCTCAGCTATGAAAGGCATTCAATTGCCAAGGCTAGCTCGAGCCTTGCATTAGAAGTCACAAACGTCACAGGCATTTTGAATACAATTCAAACTGTGACTTTCATGTTGTCAAAACATGATTTTCAAAATGTTTGAAAATATTTAGGATTAAGGAATATCTAGGCTATGGAACACATTCAATTGCCAAGGCTAGTCCGGTCCTCGCATTTGAAGTCACGAGCGTCGCAGGCATTTTGAATATGGTCCAAACAATGATTTTTCCTTAAACCATATTGAGTTTTTGAGAATAATCTTTATAGGAATCGTTTTTGAGAAACATCACATATACCAAAACATTTTTTTTTTGAAAGATGCAATTTGAAAAGGGCCGGTTGTTTAACAACAAAACTCAGAGCATTTAAAACAATTTTCATGAAGAGAGCATGTCTTAATTTCATGCACAAATAACCTAAAGGATATAGCTAAACAATCACAATCGTGTTTATATAAGGCAATTTCAGAAAAAAACGTGCAAGGATAGCAAAATTGAGTAACACCCATTGACAATCTAGCTATGGAAAAATTTCCTAACATGCATGACATGAAGACAAACAACTTTCATGAAGAAAGTTTTCTTGAACCAGTTACACATGAATTTACAAAAATCAGACAACAAGCAACATCACATCAGAAATTTATCAAAATAACAGGACATTCAGCTAATGTCATGAGAATTTTTCCTATCAGAACATGTCTAAAAATCATCAAATTTATAAAAAATATAGCCAACATGATGAAAAACAAGTTTCATTAAGAGGCCAAGTTCATATTCCAAATAGAAAAAATGGAACAAAAATGTCAAAGGTCTATCCAAACAGGGGTTAAAACAGGGGATCCGAAATTGATCCTCCGTCCAGATTATGATCTGGCTTTGAAAAAAATGGAAAATAGTCCAAATGATAAGCGATTGGTATGAAATTAGCAGCATTAGAAACTTCTGAGTGTTTTCTACATATTCCTAAAAGAGCTCGAGTCCAAACTAGGTCAATTTGGTATCCTAAAATCGAGATCTCTAAAAGTGTGCGCATTAGTAATTAAGAAAACAGAACATAAGCATTCATTAGAAAACCTTAAAATCACTCAAAGAATGCCCAAATGACATGAAGAATTCACACGTGATTTAGGATTGGATGCGACGGAAAGTTTAGATAGTCATCTAATCCTAAGTCGGCATACGAAATGTCATACAATTAAAATGACATTATGAGATGATTCATGATTCCTAATGATATGCTTGGGAATTCTAAATGTGACGAACACTTTTTGTGATACAATTTGATGTGCGAGATGAAACTCAAATGACATGACCTAAACACATATGCAAACCTTGTAACATGCGGTTCAATAGTCAAGAAGGCATACTCGTAAGATTTGATCCCTAGATGACTCAAATAAGCATGGGAATGTGCACGTATGACAATGTTTCATTTTAGCACTAAATTTATAGAACAAGCATGGTTTCAGCCATCCTCAAGATATGCATAAATCCTACCAAAAATCTCACATATAGAGCATACAGTGATGAAGATTTCTCGCTAAGATATCAAACTCAATTAAAATCATATGAATTGTGAAAAAAATGGCAAAACAGATCACACTATATGTTCAACACGTTGCAGCAGTACTTTTTACTCTAATGCATGCAATTGATTCACATTGCCAAAGTAAAAACCTTGCAAAGCATGCATCAATTGAACATATATATCATGTATTTCATCTTTCATGAAGGATTTAAGACCAAATAAGTGCATTTATGGATTCAATTTCATCAAAACAAATCTCGAACTAATACAGGACAAACTGACCTATGTCCAAATCTAAGCGATTTTGACCTACCTAAACATATCTAAATTTTTTTGAAAGAAACAACAGAAGATGTAAAACACCTGTATGAGCAACTTTCATCAAGGAAAGTTGTTCCAGAAATCAACACAAAAATCAACAAAAAAATAGCAAAACAAATATCGATACGGAACAGATTGACCTAAGCCTAGATCCAAGTAGATCTGACCTAGTTGAACACATCAAAAAATCATGAAAACATTATAGAAGATGCACGGCATTATTTGAAACAAAACTCATGGAGAAAGTTTTGTCAAAAAATGATCATGAAAGTCGGCACAAACATAACCAAGTGAGAAGGCGGAACCGGATTAGAACCGAAAAAAACCTAAAATACTGCAGAATTGTTAATCTTCAGAGGTATTTTTGGAGAGCCAAATGACGTTCGTTTTGGGCATGCGACCTATCGTTTCGAAGCTCGGGATGTCTATTATCTAATCCTAAGAGGACTCGAGCTGAAACGAGGTCATTTCGAACCTCGTTTTTGCCAAAACAGTAACCTATGTACAGGCCTACGATAATCACAGATTAGGCTTAAACTCACAATAATCATTCAAATCATCAACAACACATTGCAGCAATCATACTCATCAATATTAAGCATGTAAAAGCTCTTAATCTTGAATCCTAGCCCCGATCGACTAACTCGATCTCGCTTCATCGGATTCGAGTTTCGGGTCATTACCTTTGTTGCGGGTTTCGTCGGTTTCAATCGCAATTAGTCAGATCTAATCACTGGATCACGATCGGGACTCCAAGAATGTAGATCAAGTCACTACGGCTCATATCGGGATCAATCAAACCAACGGCTCAAGAAAAAAAAAAAAGGAAGAATCGGTCCAAGAGATGAACCAAAACCTAGAGAGAGAGGGGGAGAGAGTGATATGTTTTGGTAGGGTTTTTGGAGGGAGAAATGAGAGAAAGAGGTCTGAAGAGAGAGGAAATTTCGTGCAAATGAGCCTCCTCCCTGAAAATTGAAGAAATTTCACTTATATACTCCTACATTAAGTGATTTTGGCCGTCGGTTCGACCCTATGGCCAAAATCTCGATCCAATCGTTAAAAATCTATTTTGAAGGCTGCATTATGATCTCGAGGTGTTGGGTAATTGATCTAGTGGGTTTGATTTGCAAAAAACCGAGCCAAAATCAGTAATTGTGTCAAAATGTCTAATTAGGGGTCAATTTGTAATTTGACGAAATTCGATGACCAATTTGTAAAATTTTGGGAAATTGAAGGTGTAGAAGTGAAATTGGGATTGAGAGGGTTATAGAATCGATGGCCGGAGGCCAAGAACCAGCCATTCCCGTTGGCGGCCGGTCAGACCGGCCGGACTGGTTCGGTCCTGTTCGGCCGGATTTTGACCAGTTCTTGACTGGTTTGGTCTGGTTCCTGCCATTTTTTCCACTTAGGACCCTTGTGGGTCAAAAATTTATGCAATTTGACACCTAAAGGACCTAATTGAAAATAAATTTTATCATTTTTATGAAGAAATAGACCAATTAAGATACAATTAAGCTAATCAAACCTTATGAATGTAATCTAGGGGTCTTTTATTGACCTAATTGAATGATTATCATGGAAAAAAATGAGTCGAAACCATGGGTGCTTTGAATTGGGCCTAAAGGGCTAAAATGGTAAAATTTGCAATTAAATTGACAAAATTGCAAATTAATTAAAATTGAACTCAATTAGTGTCACAATTGTCCATTCGCAATTAGGGCTCAAAACGGCAATTTGTATTTTGACTCAATAAATCGCAAAATTGAATGCTCAAACAGATTTCATATAGTCCCTAAACCAAATGTCAAAGAAGGAAATACACCTAGTTATGACTAGAATAAAAGTAATTTTATTTTTGGTCGATTTAGAACCTAAAATTCAAAAATTCAAAAATTAAGATTCTTAATCGAATTTTGTGAAATTTTTGACACAAAAGTCAAATTGGCATTAAAAGAAATGTATTTGTGCATTTTTTATTTATCTATTTATTTTTTTGGGTCAAAAGTTTGGCCAAAAGTCAACCATTTAGTTGACTTTTCCTAAAATGTTGATTTTTTGATCAAATCTTTGAATTTTTCAAGAAATTGATTTGAAAAAAGTGAAATTAAAGCTAAGTGGAATTTTTGGGCAAAAGGTCAATTTTTGACTCGGGGTTGACTTTTGGTCAAAGGGTTGACCAAAAAAGTCAACCCAAAAGTCAACCGTTTGACTTTTCGGGTTTTTCTTGAAAATGAGCTAAAAACTGCTTAAAAACAACAGTACAAAAGAAAGAAATGAAAAACGATATTTTTTTGGTCGAGAGATAGGGTTCCGTCGCGATCAGAAACTTAAATCTCGATTTTTATGTTTTAATGATATGTCGACTAAAAATCAGGTGTCAACAATCTAGGATCGGTGCACCACAATCGGTAGCCTTTCACCCCATGTGCGTAATTAAGAAATATGTACTTCTTCACCCTCCGTTTAAGCATACCATCTTTTGCATAATCATACGCATAACATCCGAATATACATAATTCGGAGTAATCAAGAGGTTTTTCTAACCATATGTTTTCAGAAGTCTTCCACTTGATAGTAGATGCTGTAGATCGATTAGCTAGGTAACATGCCATATTTACTACTTTGGCCAAAAATTCCTTGCCAAGTGTTGCATGCAAAAGCATGTATCAAGCTCGCTCAAGTAAAGTTTTGTTCTTCCATTTTGTCATGCCATTCTCTTGTGGTGTCCGAGGTACTGGGCAATATCTCACAATCACTTCTTTTTCGCAAGACTAGGTAAAATATTTATTTACAAAACTCTATGCCATTATCGGTTTTCAAGCATTTGATTTGTTTATCTGCTGTTTCTCAATCAATACCTTGAATTTCTTGAACCGGTCGAACACATCATATGTGTGCTTTAGAAAGTATACTCACACCTTCCTCCAATAATCATTGATAAATGTCAGCATATATCAAGTACCTCATTTCGAAGGAACCAAAGATGGGCTTTAGACGTTTAAATGAATGTATTCAATTGGTCACTTGGTCAAATGAACATTTGTAGTAAACTTAATTCGGTGCTGCTCCCAAAGATGTAGTGTTCACATAAATCCAGCTTCCTTGTCTTCTGACCCATTAACAACCCCCTTTCATTCAATATTGTTATACCAGCCTCACTCATGTGCCGTAAATGCATATGCCATAATCGAGTCAAGTTTAAGTCTAACTCACTCGATGAAATTGCATCGGTTCTGATCACAGTCTCTCCTAATAAATAATAGAGAGTATTTACTTTCTTCTTCTTCATCACTGTCATAGCACGTCAATAGATTTTCAGTACTCCACCTTCAATTGTGTACCTATACCCGATGTCATTGAGTGTCCCTAGAGGAATAAGATTCTTCTTGAGCTCCGATACATGCCTGATGTTTGTCAATGTACGCACCACCCCCATCATGCATTTGAATCTGAATTGTCCATATCCCTACAGCCTTGCAGGCTACATTATTTCCCAAAAGAAACTCTACCACGATCTGTAGTCTGGTAAGTAGTAAACCAGTTCTTATTAGGCGTCATATGATAAGAACATCCCAAATCTTACAACCATTCGTCTTCTAACGAACTAGTAGTCATAGAAAAAATAGTTTCTACATCACTATTGCTCCCCTCGGCAATGTTTGCCACATCGCTTGTGACATTCTGTCTATCACCTTTATTTCACCGCTTCGAACAATCTCTTATAATATGTCATTCCTCGTGATACTCAAAACACTTCATCTGTCCCTAGGACTTTCCATGGTGTGATTTCGACCTACTTTTACCTTTACTACCACTAAGCCCTCGATGTTGTTCTCTACCTCAAATTGTTAGTGCTTGCGCTACCCCATGTGCCAGACTGTTATCTTGTAACTTTCTCTACCACTCTTTAGAGAATAGAGCGGACTTTACCTCTTCCGAGGCAATTGTAGTACGCCCCTACAATAGTGAATTAGTAAAGTGCTCCCATGACTTTGATGAAGAAGTTAACAACATCATGCCCTGTTCTTCATCATCAAGTATCTTACCAATGTTCTTTACATCCATCATGAGTTTATTGAATTCATCTAAGTGGGATATGGTAGATGTACCTTCAGTATATCCAAATTGAAACATCATCTTCAACATGTACAAACAATTATTCAAACCCTTCTTTACAGAGAATGCTTGAAGTTTTGCCTATAATATTGTGGTATTTTTCTCTTTGGCCACCTCCATTAAACCCTTATTTGACAAGTTCAATAGGATTGTGCTCTTTACTCTTTCCATTAACTCTACTCTCTTAGAGGCTTTCATTATAATTGGTAACTCACCTTTACCATTTAGTGTTTTAGCTAAACCTTGGATTGTCAATAACGCACGTATCTTGATACTCCATAACATAAAGTTGTTCCTTCCGTTAAACTTCTCAATTTCATCTTTTGCCTCAGACATAATTGCAACAACATAATTTTTCAGATAATAATAAGACAAGCTAAGGCCCCAAATTATAATTAAGAAATCCAATCCCAAGCTCTAATACCAATTGTTGTAATATAATACGTGGAAACAATAGGATCTTGCAATTTACGTCAACGCAAAATCACTAGAGAAATAAACGAGGAATAATAAGGATACCATAGATTTACGTGGTTTGGTCGAGTATCGGTATCTACATCCACACAGAGAGACAGTAGCAAATAATCTACTATAATTAGATAATCAGAATTTACAATCGCTTATACACTCGAGTATTTCCTGCACCTAAATTTATGCCCAAACCTAAAGTGTTTACAAATAAAAAACTCAATTTAGATGTAAAACTCATGTCACAAAATCACCGTGTATTCATGTCCAAGCAAAAGCTTTACTCGAACAACCGACGAAATCAAGAATGCTTTTGCATGTTCGTTTTTCTCTTCTTGTGCACTTGGGGCTTCTTTAGATTGTGTTCTCGTGTGGCTCCTTAGCTTTTGCAGCTCCTCCGAAAGAAAGAACACATAATTTTCTTTTATATGTGTGCCCATAGTCAACAACTTTGACTCTGTGCCCCACCATGTGTATTTCTTCAATAGGGATTTGGTTTTTGCAAGTAAAAGGAAAGAAACCCTGCTTTTCTTTCTCAGATAGTTATCCTTTTGCCCCACAAAAACAAATATATTTAAATTTTTAATAGATGAGCCCAAATCTTTTGTCTTCTAGCGTCTAATTTTTCACCTCTTATTGAAGATGTCTTCCACGCATGAGATTTAAATCCATCTAGGAAAATCTTTATCAACAAACTCGGTTTAACAAATCATTATTTGAATTCAAACTTCAGACATTAATTTAACAGTACCAATTGAAGAAGCTAGAAAAGGCCTCGAATTGATCTCAAATTGGGCATATTCATGCAATCCGGATCGATATTGGGTTTATAATTATTTTCATATTCAGTATAACAAGAAACTTCTTATGAACATATCTATGTGTATGGCCAGAGAAGTTACCCATCCAAGAAATTTGGAGGTACTCCACACCGAGTTTCGGGAGCTCTGTAGTTCTTACAGAGAGACCTAAGTGTAGTCCCCTTAGAATAAGCAACAATAAATTGCATAGATAGACACATCCGAAGGCTCGTCAATCTATGAAGGTTCTTCAAATAAACGAGCAATGCGAACTACAGAAGCCAAGATAAGAATTCCATCGAGATGCGACTGTCGGCCTGAACTCCATCATTGCGCTTAGAAGTTGCATAGATCAAGAGTGCTCGGACCTGATTTGTCTCTTTAATACCACTTCTCGCAAAGAAGAAAGAGATGAGTTTCTCTTGGTCTTCCCTTCCAAGAAAAAGGGAGAAACAGCACCATCTCAAAAATCTAACATTTCATGATAAGAGGCTTAAAAGACTGGACAACAAAACCGAGAACGACAAGTGTTCCTCCATATAAGAACATATGCTTGGTCCAGTTTTTGTGGTGTTTTTCGATTGTGATTTTACTTGGGATATTTTTTACCTAGATTGGCCGCTTCTCGATACTAAGAATGTAAGAGTTTTCCTAATGTGGACTACATTAATTGATATTGTAATTTACCGTTTTACGAGGTTGGTCTAAGGTGAGATATAAGATTTCTTAATTAGTCTAATATGGGGTTGACTAGTGTGGGCCGAGTTGAGCCTGGCCCGTAATAAGGCGGCCTAGTTGGAAACTCTATAAATAGTGCTCAAGTCTCTCTCTAACTCTAATTTTCACATGTATCCTCACATAAGGAGCGTTAACCTAGTGCTAAAAGGTGAGGTGGCTGTCTCATTGAGCCGGTGATATAGAGGGCAATAGAGGAGAGGAGAATGACTTGCGCATAAAATATCGGTTTTCCGCTTCCGCTTCAAGAACGATAAATCCCAAAATAGGTGCGTTAATCTTTCTACTCAATTATGCATGTTCTTGTTTTGGTTATGGATATCTTGGGATTGCGCAATTTGCTTCATACATGTGGGCATCATACATGTGGTATTAGAGCCCCCATAACCCTATAACTCGAACGTATAGAATTTTTGCCATAATTTGAGATTTTCGTGATTTTTCGCTCAATAAAAATAAAATTAAATCACAAATTCGGACTGGGCTTGTCGAGATGAACAAGACCGTGGGTGGCGTGTCGCGGGGGGAGGCCGCACGTGCCCCCACTCACGGTGCTGATGTTAGTGACCCGGCACGACCTGACCCGATTGGCGGCCGACCCGACCTGACCCGACCCATTGACCTAACGCGACCCGGTCAACCGGTTGGACCGGGCGGTCGAGCTGGGAACCGGTCGGACCGGTTTTTCCCACGCATGATCCCCACGTGTCGCGCCCTCAAGCGGCACGTACAGGCGCGTGGAAGCTCCAATGGGTGCGTGGCTGGTGGCGTTGGGTTTGTATGACTATTCTCTATGTTGTGGTGTATTTATTTACATGTTTGATAATTTTATGGATGTGAAAATACATACGAAACCCTAAATACATGTATGTTTGGTATATTTTCGCGTATTTTTCTTTTATTTTTCCGTGATTTTGGAAATACAGGTATTGTGTTACAAGTATGTTATCATATAAACATTATAAAAATGTGATCCATTGATAATATATATAAATTTTAATTTTTTATTAATGAATAAAGTAATGTAATTAACATGATATGTGATTTTAATGATTTACTGCCCCTATCACTAAAGTTAAAATCACATGTATATGGTGTATGTGAGAATTAAAGTTTATATCTCCGGTATGAGAGAGTTTCAAGGATTCAATTGAGTTGTGACCGCTAAAGTAGCACACTTGGTTGGGTTTGAGAAATATCGGTCTCGTATAATGATTGTGATGTCTCCTGGTCTAATGCGCGGTCATACTCCCAAAGGAGGTGATTGTGTATTAGTTCATGAAGGGATGCATGACAATGTGGTGGAGGAGTGATGGATCCTAGTGGTTCATATGTCCAAAGGTGATGAATTCATGAAGATTGGAATATATTCTCATAACCGCTATCATGTGGGAGTACAACTGTATGTCATGTATTCTGCCCAAAGGTGATTATATGATTATGCGTGTAACTCTCTAGATGTGTACTTGTAAGTCAAGTTACACAGTGCTCATATGATGCTAATTATATGCATTACTTGTTTTTTAGTTACCTTTTCTGTAATTAACAACTCCACTGTTATTGAGGTTTTTTACTGCTTCAAATTTTAAGTTGTGGACATATGATTTGCTGCTTGGGAAAATAGCAATCAAATTTGCTTACTATCCATGAAGCGTTCCATTCAGGAATACTTGAAAAGTGGTTTACCAACTGACTGCACTTCTAAAGGATTATGGAAGCCTTAGTAGCTTGAAATTATGTCTTGCTAATACCAAAATTAGGACACATCTGCAAAGATTGTTTTTAAGTCATAATGATATATACATTTCATATAAGGTTGAAAAGGTTGTTTCCAAAAGTTTTCTATATAAAGAATAATTTCACACATGTTTAAAGAAAGAGTAGTAAAGTTGACAATGTTGTTATTCTATCCACTCTTAAAAGTTATTTAAAGATTTCTATAGAATAGTGTGGAAGTAAAGTCACCGAGGTAAAGAATAAATTGGTTAGAGTTAGTCTTAAAGGTTGTCGGGCTTAATAGTGACCGTGAGTATTTTGGCAAGTATGACAATGCAGAATAGCGTAATACTTGGTAAATTCTAGGGTGGTAACGTAATTTACTATGCCTGAAAATCCTAACCAAATGATTTCGCCAAAATGCATAATTGCACCATAATTAACATGGTGATGAGTATGACTAATTTATCCGATCTACTGTGGGTTGATATTTTGAAAGTAACATTTTCACATACAAAAATGAATTTCTTACCAAAGTTGTTCCTTAAACTTCTTTTGAATTATGGATTAGACATAATTTTAACTTGAATCATATTAAAATATAGAGGTGTCATGCAGAAGTGAGGTTTATATAATTCAATATTAAGTGCGTTGAAATTCAGATCCACTTAGAATTATTTTGTATCTTACATAGATTGTTCAAAAGGGTATTGATTTTATGACCCCAAAGAAGGTACAAGAATTATGGAATCACATACAGTAAAGTTTCTAGATATCGACGTAGTTATAGATGATAGCTGCTCTCAAACTATTAAAGATAATAGTACGATGGAGGTTACTGTGTCTTTGTCTTTGCCTATACAGATAATTGTGGAATCTCATGTACCATAGACTAAACTTGTTGAAGTTCAAGGTACTATTTTTTATATAGTTTATAATGAAATTTTTCAAACCTCTCAAGTGCAGAATGAAGTGGTTATAGCTTTATTCAGGAGATTTGCTAGGGAAAGACGATCAGTTATACCATCAAACTATATAGTCTATCTGTGAGAGCATGGCTTCAATAACCACTACATGGTTGATTTAGCGACTTATATATATGAATGTTGTTTCTTATCCTCAATCAAGTATGTGATTAGATGCCATAAAAGTGATATGCAATCTATGAAACAACATAGTGTTTGGAAACTTACTGACTTGCTTAAAAATCACAAGTTCATTAGTTGCAAATAGGCGTACAAAACTAAAAGGAGTTCAAAGAAAGATTGTAGAATTTAAAGCTAAACTGGTAGCTAAAGTTTTCATTTTGAAAGAGGAGCGGATAGTTAATAGTGAAGAAATAATTATCTAAAGATTCTTTCAGAATGAACGTGGCATTAATAGTTTATTTTTGATATAGAGTTACGCCAAATAGATACAAAATCTATATAGTGCAACTGGAGGATTTTGTAGCAGATAATTCAAGTAAGCTTGTGTGTAGACTAAAAAGTCTTATTCATAGTTTTAAGTAAGTTTTCAGACAATATTATTAAAGTTTCATAGTGTTATTATTTTGTTCAATTGGGAACAAAGTAATTCAATATATATATATATATATATATATATATATATATATATATTGCAAGGTCAATGGGAGGAAATTTATTTTTCTCATACTCTATGTACATGATATTTTGCTTACAAGTAGTGATCTTGATGCATCTTTTGTCCTTATTTAGATATTGAGAAAATTTAATTAAAATGTGTACCTTGTGTCAGTGCACTTAAAAGTATAATGTATGCTCGAATTTGCACTAGACTAAATATCATCTTTGCGACGGAACTTCTAAGCAAATATCAGTCAAATTCAGGACTGTCAAGAAGGTTTTAAGGTACTTAAATATGATAAGAGATTATATGTTAATTTACAGACATGTTCAATTCTTGCAGCTAGTAGGGTATTCAGATGTAAACTTTGCTGGTTGTTATGATGACATGAGATCAATAACGGAATACATATTTATGTTAACATGAAATGCAGTAAATAAAGTTCTATGCCATCATCTACTATGTAAGTAGAGTTTGTAACATTCTTTTATGCTGTTACTTAGGCTATTAGCCTCCGGAACCTCATTAAGGAGTTGACTGTTTTTAACTTTATGGATAAACCCATACAGTTGTATTGAAACAATAAATTTGTACTATTATTTATTAGCAACATAGGTCTCAAGGAGTCTAAATATTGGCAGTCAAATTTTTTACCATAAAGAAACGGTACAGAAATGTGACATTATAATATAGCATATTTCTACAGATGATATGATTGTAGATCCACTAACTAAAGGACTTTGCTCTTCTGTTCTTGAATGACATCATTAATATGAGCTTAAGAGCATCATGAGATGCTGTTATTTAGTGGGAGCTGGTGGGAGTTATTTTGGCTTTACTCTAATAAAATTTGCATTTGTGTTCGTTACACTTAGTAACGGTTTGATGTGTATCAACTTTTGCATTTAATAAAATATTTTTGAATGTAGTGTTATTATATTGAATACGTATTGATAAAGCCTCAAGGTATTGTATAAACCTTGAGTGAAAGCTAGGGACATCCGATTATTAGCCTTGTGCATATGTCTTGTAATACATAAAGAAAGGTTAACCGTAAGAACAATGCATATGTGGGTTTATTGGAACTATAAAGATATTCTCTAGTGGCACAAGTTTTTTGTGACGCTTAAGGTAAGAGAATGGTGACTGACAAATGAGATCTCTCTATGAGAGATGTTATTCATTTGCCACACTACCATATTGAATCCATATCAATAAAGTTGAAAGCACTTGTGACCATGGAAAGCTCTGTGTGTATACATGCAGTTACCGCCATGATTCGGTGTTTGAGACTTTATGGAATATGATTGACTATTAAGAATTATCTCTAGACCAAAGTGCACACATACAGTACAATTTCAATAAATATAGTCAAAGTGGGAGAATGTAAGAGTTTTCCTAATGTAGACTACATTAATTGATATTGTAATTTACCGTTTTACGGGGTTGGTCTAAGGTGAGATAGAAGGTTTCTTAATTAATCTAATATGAGACTGGCTAGTGTGGACCAAGTTGAGCTTGGCCCGTAATGAGGGGGCCTAGTTGGAAACTCTATAAATAATGCTCAAGTCTCTCCTCTAACCTTAATTCTTATATGTATCCTCACATAATGAGCGTTAACCTAGCGATAAAGGGTGAGGTGGCCGTCTCATTGAGCCAGTGATACAGAGGGCAATAGAGAAGAATGATTTGCGTGTGGAACATCGGTTTTCCGCTTCCGCTTCAAGAACAATGGATCCCAAAACATATGCGTTAATCTTTTTACTTAATTATGCATGTTCTTATTATGGTTACGGAGATCTTGAGATTGCGCAATTTGCATCCTATAAAGAATAGCAGACATCAAAGAAAATTCAAAATCCATTCAGTTTCAAAATCGTGCGCAGAGAGACAAGAGGTTGGATGAAGGGAAAGGAGCAATTATGTGCACAAAGTCCCACATCGAGCCATCTTAGGACAAAACCCAGTTTTTAAAGGGCACTGTCACCACCACACCACCACGATCCCTTGCCCGGGCTTGTGACCTAAAGGGGGACGTTAATGTGGCAGGACATAGGTTCGGTTATTGCGGGCTGGGCCTGCTGCCGGCTCTCTTCTAGCCCGCTCATTTGAAGCCGAAAGGAGGGGCCGGGCAAAAGCTTGGGCCGCATGGGTCCTAGTGAAGAGGGGGTCGAGTGAGGTTGGCTTCATAGAGCCAACGAAAAACTCTCACTCCCGATAGCGAAAGTTCATTTAGGAGTAATTTGAGATATATTCCTAATCATACACATTCATCATTTTGATTTTGTTGATTGCTTCCTGATTCGTGGAGCCGACAGCTAACCCAAAAAACCACTTGAAAGTATGGTGAAAAATGTGGGCTGTGAATGACGAAGGCTATGAATTTGAAATTTTAGCATGCGATAGGAATTACATACAACTACACAATCAACTAAATACGAAATTCTACACTTATTAGCAAAGACATTTCGTTGTTGCTACTTGGTTTTTATTTTCGCTTTGCTACATTTATTTTCTTTGATAATCCTAATCTCGAAATACCTTTTCAGCCTAGGTCACTTTTGATTGCTATGGCCTCCATTTGATAATCTGTAAAGAAGTTATTTCTAGTGAAAAAAACTTATAAATCGATTCATTGAAAGTACTAGCAAGCGGATTCTGTTCCTTTTCAACCCGAAATGTCCCTGCGGGGGGATTTTCAGCAGGTAGAGCTCAGAAGCATCTTTGTCTAGGTGACATAGATGTAGTAGATTTCCTAAGGAAGAAAACCAGGAAAAATGAAGAAGGAAACTCATTCATCTAGTAAGCATCACACAGCAAAACGGCAGCAACTTCTTGCGAACAAGCAGCCCTTAATAAAGACATCAATCTAATGAATTTCGTCTAAGCAATACAATCACCAGACCAAGGATTGCACCGCTAAAAGTTCTCATCCTGTAGTTGCGAGTTCAAAAGCGGTATTGTCTGGGATCCTCTTTCCATTTGATCATACCACTGTGATCGACGATTTCAATCGTAGGCCATTTGAGAGCCTACAAGAGGGCAAGTAACTCATGCCAGTTTGGCCGAGATTTGTGAGCAACTCAAAGTTTCCAGCAGCAAATGACTCGTCCTTCAGACAGATTAGTCTTTTGAGGATATAATACGCGTTAATACTCTTACTTCATACACAGCTGCATCCTTAATACGACCAGACGCTTCTTATGAGCATATTGTCTATCTATGGTCATAGAAGTTACTTGTCCTACTCTTTTATGCTACAATTTGAAGGCAGTGCACACCCATTTCGGGGGAGCTCCGTAGTTCTTGCGGAGAGCCTTAAGCACGAGCCCTCAGCGAAGAAAAATCGAACTCGATGGACAGCAAATGACGACTAGCAGTGTTTCCTCAGTTTTTCCAACGAGAGCAAGCGATGCAAATTACAGGAGACAAGACGAGAAGGACATCGAGATGCAATTGTTTTGGTTGAGCTCGCTAGTGGATTCTCACCTGGACCATGACGACAATGACAATGCCACAACTTTGTTTGCTTGGGATCTGGCCTTCTACCATGGATCGGTTGCTTCTCTATCGAAAAGAATAGCAGACGCTGATGAAAAATGGAAGTTCGTTGAGTTCATAATTGTGCGTAGAGAGACAGGATTTCTGAGGAAGGGAAACATTGAAAACCAACCCGTGCATAGAAGTCCCACACGGAGTGCCGCTTGGAATAAATCTACCAGCACGTTAGTCATTAATTGCTGCTGAGCTCAGTGACGCGAGCTTATAACCCGAATTTTGTGCAACATAATGATATGTTTATGTTGCGGGACTATGTCTCATGTGGGGCGAGGCTCTTGAGCTCTAGGCTAAATTTGAGCTCTATATTATGTCCAACCACTTTTGAATTGATTCTCTAAGGGCCTATTTAGTAATCATTCTATTCCTGAAAATGATTTTTGCTTAGAAATGATTTTTTTTTAATTCTATTTTCTTGATTAGTTTTTGAGTATTTGAAAGCATTTGGTAACTATTCAAAATTTCTATTCTCGGGATAGAAATGCATTTACTAAGACGTCAAATTTAATTTTTTTTAATTTTTTAATAATTTTATTATATTTTTCTCTTTTTTTTTTTTTTTTTTTCCTTTTCTTCTTCTCCTTCTTCCTCTTTGACCGATCATTGGCCTGGCCATTGTCGGTGACCAACCAAACGAGGCTGGCAACCTCGTCGGAGCATCGCCGACCACCGGGGAGATCAAGCCTTGTTGGGTGAGCCTCTTTGGGCCGAGCTCGCCCAATCCCTGGTGAGGCTCGACCTTGCCTTGGCAAGGTTCAACTCACCCAGCCAAGGTGAGGTCGAGACTCACTTAGCCGCTGGAGAGGCTCAGCCGACTAGGCTGGGCCTCACTAGGGGTCGACGACACTCTGACAAGGTCGCCGATCCTCCTCTAGCAACCATCGACGACCATGACGATGATCGGCCAAAGGAAGAAGGAGAAGAAGAAAAGGAAAAGGAAAATAAGTAAAGAAAAGAGGGAAAAAAAGAAAATAAACTTGATTATAGGATTTATCCTGAGAACAAAGAAGCATATTTTCTCTATTTTTTGATTCTGTTCCAAATCTATTCCCTAGAATAAATTTATTCCCAGGAACAAAAATATTACCAAACGGATTTTTATTCTTTTTTTATTTCAAGGAATAAAAGAATAGAATCATGCATTGTTTGGTCGATTAACAAACATGCCCTAAAAGTACTAGTAATCAAATCCTGTTTCTCTCTTCTTCCCTTTTTTTTTTCCTGATTCTCTAAAAGGCTGTTTTGCTAAGAAAGGCATCGAAATAAACTAATAATGTTTTGTTCATACTTTCATGGGTGGGTTTGTTAATCTAAACAATTTATAGTGGGCTATGCTAATATAACATTCTCTAAGCTACTATTAAAATAATAGCATGTGCGCCACAAAATCCTGAAGGAGTGGACCCCACAACAATTTCTAATTATTTGTTATTTACTCTTTTCGTGATTCAAAATAGGTTGTTATGTTTACAGTAGATTAGAAATGGTCACATAAGCATTTCTCTTTTATAATATCTTACTGCGTGGGAACAACCTTTCTATTTTTATTTCTATTTTTATTTTGGGGTGAAAGACCTAGTAACAATTATAGGAAAAATCGAAAAACCGTGGCCTATGGGAACTGAGGGGTTTTAGAGTCCATTTAATTTTTTGCGTTCTATAGGTAAAAATGCAAAGGAACTAGAATGAATAATATATTGTAATTGGTGTGAGAATAATTTCTTTCATTTAAAAATAATTGGAGATTTATTCCCATAAAGATTATAAAACTAGAATGAAGTATATAGTGTAACAAACGCAATAATAATATCCTTCATTTAGAAATAATTTGAGATTGATTCCAATAAAGATGATAATTGTTTTTTTTTTCCCATATATTAATGAGATAAGTTATACCTTTATCATTTTTGATTTTGCATGTTTCAAAAACATCTTTTCTTGGTTAAGTTTTGTTGACTCAAATGAGGGAAGATTACTAAAAAAAAAGTCATCAATCTATTACAATTGTGCCAATTCAGTCATAAACTTTTTTTTTTTTTTACCAATTTAGTCTTAAACTTTTTGAATTTGTGCTAGTTGAGTCTATCATTTGGCCAATGCTAACGTGGTGCTATCGGTGTTAACACTACATTTTTAAAATAATTTTTTCATAATTTTTGAATTTTTTTATAATTTTTTATTTTTTTCTTTTCTTAAATTTTTTGGATATGAGCATTGGTAGTCTTAAAATTTATCATGAAAGTGCAATTGAATCCTAAAACTTACAAAAAGTATAATCAAATCCTAAAATTTGTCAAATTGGTATAATTAAGTCATTTCGTTAAGTCCGTCCATTTAGACTAATAGAAAAAATTGATATGGCCTTTTTTTTTTTATTTATAAATATTTTCTCTTTCCTACGTAGTGATGGCATGGCCAAGACATGGAACACTAGACTAAAACGATGTCATTTTGGGTTTAATTCTAATTTTTTAATCATAAGCTTAATTAAATAAAAAAATAAAAAATAAAAAGTAGCAAAGGTAAGGGTGAAGGCTCTTGTTGCCACCACCCCCTTGGTCAGAAAGGCTCGGCGGGCCAATGACCCTCGCCGATTGCTATCAAAGGGCTCGACGACCCTCCACCCTAATCGGGCAGGGGTCGCCACCCCTCGCCCAACCGTGGTGGCCCTCGGCGAGCGTCACCAGACTACACTAAGGGTCGTTGATCCTCACTGAGGACTGCTGACTTGTTGAGGAACACCACAATTGGGCGAGGGTCGTTAGGCCCTCGCCTGTGATTGACGAGGGTCCCCAACCCTCGCAGAAGCTCCAACAACCCTCGTTGAGACCCCATTGGCCTCTTCCGACGACAAGGGTGGCGGCACCAAGGGCCGGCAGCCCTTGCCTTTAGCTGAATTTTTTTCCTTTTGCTTGTGTTTTCTAAAATACTTTTTATTTTTTAAAATTAATATTTTGGTTAAATAAATTAGAATTTAAGCCACGTCATTGCCTTGTTGAGAAAGGAAATATTAAAAAAAGCCACATTAGCATTTTCCGTTAGTCTATATAGATGGAGTTAACAGAAGGACTCAATTGTAACAATTTGACAAGTTTTAGGACTTAATTGTACTTTTTGTAAGTTTTAAGATTCAATTGCACTTTCGTGATAAGTTTTAGGACTTCTAGTGAACATATCCCTTAATTTTTTTCTCCCTTCCCTTAGTGTTGGCAAGAGTTAAGATGCCATTGCCAGCACTAGGTGAGGACCGCGATACCCTCATTGGCTAGGTTGTGGGTGTGTGGTCCTTCGCCCAGATTCGACGAGGGCCATGGTGCCCTCGCTAGCACTATGGGAAGGGGAGGAAATTAAAGAAAAGAAAAGAAAAAAGAAAAAAAATTATAAAAAAAATTCAAAAAAGTAATAAAATATTATTTTAAAAATGCCATGTCAACACAACTAGCCAAAATTGATCGAATGGACTGAATTGACACAAATGTCAAAGGTTTAAGATTGACTTAGCCAAAAAAAAAAAAAAAAAAAGAGTTTATAATTGAATTAGCACAATTGCAATAGAATTAGGACTTTGTTGGTAATTCTCCTCTCGATTGATGTGTTGTGCCGATCCTTTCCTAATTCAGAGAGTCGACAACAATTTCATAAAACCACTTGAAAATAAGGTTAAAAAAGGATGCAAATTGCAAAGGCTATAAACTTTAGCGTATGAATTATCATATACAGTCAACAAATGCAAGATTGAAAATTCTAAACTATTTTCAATAATTAGCAAGACATTTCACTTGCAACATCCGTTTTCCTCAATAATTGTACTCTTGAAATTCTGTTTCAACATAGATTACTTTAGTTTGCAATGGCCAGCATTTAATAATATGACATCTGGAATTTCCGTATTTATAATTACGTAATGTTCGGAAATTTGTGTTATGATAATGATACTTAGATTTTGAGCTAAATATTATTTGCCTAAGTATTTGGACAAGCACGCGGAGACCTAATCGAATTCGTAAATTTTATGGGACGTGGCCAGTAATTTTTGTGAACTTAAATTGTCTCAGGTTCGACGTGTGAATCGAATTATATGTGTGCTAATAATATAATGGTATTAATTAAATTAATATAGTTTTACTAATTAATAGTTGTTATTAATCACATAAGTTTTAGTTAATTGATAATAATATTGTTGAATAATTTGTGTTAATAGTGCTAGAAGAAGGAAAATACATTCTACTTGCTACATTTTCCATTGTAAAATTCATTAATTAAAATTAGAAGTGTCACATGTCATCGATCAAAGGTTTGCATGGCCAAGTGTTCTTAGAACATAATATTTTGTGGTTAAATTCTCTTACACTTAAACTTAGTATAGATTATTTCAAGATGACTCATTTTCTTCATGCATTTTCTTTGGCCATGTGCAAGGGCCTTGCTTTGCATTATTACCACATCAAACTGAAGATTAACATGCAATTTTACACCTAGCATTGCAAGGAATTAAATTATCTTAATTAATTTTAACAAAACTCAGCCAAAGATCCATTTTTCGTTCTTTCCAAAAAAACCCAAACAGAAGCTACATGTGTTATTTTCCACTTTTCCATCCAAGAATTTGGAAAGCAAAGCTTTGTATTCAAGAGTTATTAAGATGGTAGAGACAATCGGTAGCTCGTGGTTTGCATTCGTTCGAGGTAAATGAAATTTCTAGTATTAAGTTAGCTTAAATCTACTTAGTTACTTCTATCTTGGTTAGTTAGGTGAGAGATGAAGTTTTTATGTGGGTATGGTGGTTATTAAGTGGCTTGATAATTTCTTGCAAGTTCGTTCTACTTCACTTTGGTTCGTTTTGATTTGTTTTTTGTGATTTTGGGTAGTTAGAATGTGCTCAATTTATTATATTTGTCTTGATAACTCATTGCATGTTTGTTTTGCCTCATTCTGCCTCATTCTTGGTAGTTAGAATCTAGTCATTATGTTGTATTTGCCTTGATAATCTATTGCATGTTCGTTCTACTTCTTTCTACCTCATTCTTGATAGTTATAATCTGGCAAGTATGTTGTATTTGCCTTGATAACTCATTACATGTTCGTTCTACTTTTTTCGACCTCATTCTTTGACCTCATTCTGGGTAGTTAGAATTTGGCTGTTTTGTCATCTTTGTCTTGGTAACCCATTGCATGCTCGTTCTGCTTCTTTCTACCTCATCTTAGGTAGTTAGAGTATGGCAATTCTGCTACCTGTGTCTTGATGACTTATTGCATGTTTGTTCTACTTCTTTCTGCTTCATTATGAGTAGTTAGAATCTGGTCATTTTACTATATTCGTCTTGATAATCCATTACATGTTCGTTTTGTTTCTTTCTATTTCATTCTAAGTAGTTATAATATGGTTGTCCTACCATAGTTTTCTCGATAATCCATTGCATGTTTATTTTTCTACGTTCTACTAGAATTCTGCCAATCAGAATATATTTATTTCACTTGTTTTTGCTGAAATTTCCTAAGACATAATATGTTCATTTGTGAGTCTGCTCGAATCTGTTCATTGGCAAGTCTGTTCACTAGTTGAATTTGTCAACTTGTGAATATGTTCATTCATAAGTCTATTCATTGGTTCAAGTAGACTTTACCAAATTTGAATCTAATTCTCATTGAATGCGCTCATCTGTTGATTCTGTCCATCGCTAAATCTGTCCATTTATAAGTCTGTTTATTGTTGGATTTATTCTTTTGTTCTATGAGCTTTTATCAAGTCAGAATTTACCATTTTAATTGTTCAGACTTTACGACCAGAATGTACTTGTTCACCCAAACTCAGAACATACCCATCTGATTTACTAGATTTTAATGTCCAGAACCTACTCAATGTTTAGACTCAGAATATACCCATTTGATTTACTCGATTTTAATGCCCAGAACCTTCTCAATGTCTAGACTCAGAATATACTCATTAAATGTCCATGCTTTAACAACCAAAATATGATTACATGTTGTTAAATATGCGGTTATTTGGTTAATGCATTATATTGAGTTAAAATATATGTGATATGCTTGTGAGTATGTATATATTGTGGCATGAATGAGATTAATGTGATTTTGTCACCTATATAACAGTGAGTGATGATGCCCTGTGGTAGAAGTTTACGGGATACCCCAGTGATTGAGATGCCCCGAGGAGTGTTTCGGGATGTCCATGTGGTAAGGATGCCCTGTGGTGAAAGTCTGCAGGATGTCTCAGAGTTGATATGCCATATATGTCGGGTTGCCTAGGGAGTGTTTGGAAGGATGAAGCATTAATGAATAAAATGCATTGTTATGTGTAAAATCAAATCATTGTGTGAAACATTGTGTGCACATGCATGAGTCTATATGGATGTTCTGTTGGTTGACAATTTCTATAGTAGATGAATATGAAATGTAAAATCTTTTTATGTTTGTATCATACTTATCGGAATATTATGCCTTCATTTCGTGTCTACCAAGTAAAGTAATAAGATGATTTTTCTAACATAAGACTAGAGATTTCATTTACTGGGCTTCGGCTCATCCCTTTTAATTTTCAGAAGTGTAGGATGGACACCCCTTAACCCTTGCACTATGGAGTCTCTGTGTATAATGAAGCTTTTTATGAAAATGTGCTTGAACCAGAGTTTAAAATAATATATACCAAGTGTAGTTCTACGATATGGGTTGATGTAGGAGGTTTTGTAGAGTGGGTTCTTTTCCGGTTCGTTGGTTGGTACCGGAATCTTGATGGAGAGTTAGTTAATCCATTGAGTACCTCGATCTGGACGTTGGAGACGCAATAGAATGAGAAGTTATCAACTTGTGACTCAGTCTGGTCGTTTGCATAGGCAGACTTTTGAAAGTATAATACAGTCTGGAGATAGGTCTCCCTACCCCTACTTAGACTTCTATTTTTTGCTCGAAATATAATGAAGTTGTGAACTCACATGTGGTATAAATAAAAGAAGCAAAAGTATGATTGTTATAATTTTAAGACTTTAACCGATAAAAGAATATTCGTAAATATTTGTTTTCACTTCTGTACATTAAAAGAAAGTAATAATACGAGAAACATGTGTCGGGTGACGTTCTGTGATGTCACAAATAATTTGCAAACAAGGTCTTTTGAGTGAAAAAAGAAGAAGGATTAATCGATTCTCTAAAAGTACTAGCAATCGAATCTCGTTCCTTTTAACTTAAGATTAGCCTATTTATGTATCTTAGTGGCTTAGGATGAACACCTGTGACAGTGTAACATGCTAAATAGATTATATTATTAAGATAATAAACACATCGTTACTCTCTAACACTGACACCAAGAGATGAAAATTAGGGGAACAAATGAGATTATTCACGCCAATGTTTCATCATCAATGACCATGATATGTTTCGTTCCCGATAGGTTTCAAGAAAGGTAGGAATTTCTCAATTACTTGCTGCTGAAAGCCTAACTCGAACATAGTCAATGCTACTTGAGTAATTCAATTTGCCTCTTGGTATTCATTGCGAGAGACATATCCTAGGAAAACATCATCAAAATTTCAAAGCCTAATGTCACAGGCTCATATTCTGCTCGATTATTAGTATTTTTGAGCCGTGGTTTTCTCATACTACTTCTGCCCCGACACTATTCGTCATTTTTTAAACCATCAATTCGCAAGACCCACGGAATACGTTCAATTAATGCCCAACCTTCTTCCTCACCAACATCGAGGCATGGGTAATCTGCGTGAAATCAGCAACAATGCTTTTGTTGGCCCCAAATTAGTTTTGAAGATTCCAAAATCACCCTTAATTATGATAGATTATATTTTTTATTTGTTTCGAGTATCACAAGTAGTTGTGATAAGTTTTTGAATGGGTTGGTCCTCGGCCTGGACCAAGAACCGACCTTATGGCTCATGATTCCAAAATTTTGGAATTGTTTTAGAACCAACTGATCCGGTCTGATTCTTAGGAATTAGGACTAAGCACAATTGTCTACCTTTTGTTCTCTAAATGGTTTAAAATAATAAAAAAGATAGCATGTCTTTTTACTTGTAAATTGATGTGGAATGTCTTTTGAGGACAACAAAAAGTGAAAGCAAAAATCGAGCTTGAGTGTGGGATCACACATCTACCAGTGGGAGTTTCTTATAGTTTGTGGATTATTATAACATATTCAGGGTTGTATGATAAAAGAAGACAAAAGTTAAAAGTGTTTGAGTAGTACCGGTTTGGTCTTGTTCCACCCTATACTAGGAACCGAATCGAATAGTGCTGATTGGGAACCCCCTAATACTACCAGTTCGGTCTTATTCTCTAGTGGGAATTGAGCTAGTGCTCACCCTTAATTATAGGTAGATGTTTGCAAACTTCTGAAGTTAATAGAAGCATTGCGAGCGGAGTCCGGACGGCTAAATATTTGCCCAAAAAAGATCAATCCATTCTGGCCAAATTCGAATGACTGGAGGAGCTTGAGCCGGCTCCCAAAAGGATAATGGTTAAAAAAAATGCCGTTTAATTGAACTTGGTTAAACATTGTATCAGAGAAATACAATTGAGAGAAAGTGTCTTCGTAATATTGAGAGTTTACGGAAAGCTAGTCTCCAAATCTTCCAATAGTTGTAATCAAGCTTTTAACTAGTGGATTGTGCACAACACCAAAAAAGATTTAGGGAGTGAAGTAGGCACCAATTTGAAATCATACCACCAAAAATTGGTAAAACATTTTTCTATGGCTTAACTCTCTTATCTTAGACACATCACTTGTTCGATGAATTACTTATTTGTTATTTCTGCTATTTTTTTTGTTATCGGGCTTCTTTATTTAATTATGGACAAACAATTAATATCAGAGCCTTGAAAGATTCATGTGTGATCTACTTGTGATAGATTGAATTATTCAAGTTAAAGAGAATGGTTGCAAATGTTGTCGGTACTACTCTAGGCGAGGGTTAATTGATTGTTAGACCTCCTTTATTTTGGACTGCAAACTATAAATATTGGAAAGCTAGGATGAGAGCTTTTATTCAATCTCAAGATAATGACTTGCAACATGTTAATGGGAATGGTCCGCATGTATCAACTAAGAATGTAGATGGTATGAGTGTCAACGGTTTAGTTTTATTTAATTTGGGTTTTCAAGAAACCCAAACTAAACCGAACCATTTAGGTATGCATTGGCTTTGAACCAAATAGTGCCGTCAACTGAATATAATTCAAACCTAATACTTGTTTTGATTTGGTTTTCTTTTTTAAAATATTAAAAAGAGATTTAGTGAAAAAGGAAAGAAATTGTGTAAATTATAATTTTAAGAAAGATGCAAGTTTCAACTTGGTTCGGTTAACCTAATCAAAACTATCCAAATCGGAATAAAAAATTATTATTTTTTCATTATCCAAAAGAAAAATACATGAAAATTCGGTTCGGCTTCAATCAGTTTCACTTTCAGTTTCAGTTCGGTTTTCCAGTTTGGTTCTGATACCCCTAATAGATGGGGTCGATGCCAAAATGTGAAAAATAGTAGAATACAAATGGTACTAATCAAGTCCAATTGAATGCCGAGGCTATGAATTTGATATATTGTGCTTTAGATGCTATTGCATTCAATCGAATTTCTACTTGTGAATGTGCTAAGGAAACTTGGGAAAAGTTAGCATGCTGACTCACTCTTGCTCACTCATTTCTTAATAGGAAAAAAAAAGGAAAAGGAAAAAAGAAAAGAAAAGAAATTATAAAAAAAAACATAATTTTTTTTATTATAAAAAAGTCAAACTTGTCCATGTCACCGTTGGCTATCTCATATAAAACTGCCGACATCCATGTTCGCGATTGTCGGCCAAAAGGACTACATTACCGAGTCGTCAAAAAATTATGACTCATTAATGAAATTGAAATGTTTAAAATTGAATTGACATCTATCGTATAAATTTATGATTTTTTTTTTTTTTTAATAATTATCCTTTTGGAAGGCACTATAACATCACTATAGCAGTGGTGGTCCCGTACAAGATGGCTTTCCCTATAGTGTAGCCAATAGTTCACATCATGCATGTATTATAGACACAATGTAGTAAACACTCTATTATGAGTCTCAACGTGGGTCTCATTATTTCATGCAAATTATTGACTTAGATAGACAAGTTTTGTAGTGAATTTGTTATCTTTTTTTTTTTTTTTTTTTTTAGGGTTAATATAATGGAAAAACCTAAACTGGTACACTTGTGACTTTACTCTAAACTAATTTTTTAACCTCCAAAAACTCCAAATTGGTACATTTATGATAAGTTCAACCTCCATTAGTTTTCATTAAATTGGATTTTTTTTTTTTTGGTTGAAAATGTAAGTATTATAGAGGAGGTAGGTGTCATGAGTCGCCATCAGCGGCCGATGCTCATGGTCGAGAGACGGATTTAGAAGCATTTGTTTATAAAGTTAATCTAAATGGTTCGTACAAATGGAAATCTCAAATGAAACACCGAACAACCGTACAAACAGATGTAAAATCCGAATGGTACATAAGAACGGCATTTTGAATTGAGTCTTCCAATTTGCTAACAGTGCAAATGGATTGTCAATTATAAACTCGAGTCTTCTCAAACTCATGCTTTGTTTGATAGTAGTTCATTTTAAAGTTGTTTAAACAACCTAGATCTACGAGTCATCATTAGCCTCTTGGTTGGGGGTCAGCTAGAAACCCAACCAAGGGTACATTCTCCAGCATTGCAAATAAAACTAATAATTCAAGAAGATGGAGGTAGGTATTGCGCGCCCTCAGTGGCCGATGTTCACAATCGAGAGATGAATTTAGAAGCATTTGTTTATAAAGTCAATATGAATTATTCTTACAAATGGAAATCTTAAATGAAACACCAAAGAACCCCACAAATGGATGCAAAATCTGAATGGTACATACAAATGGCATTTTCAAATGAGTCTTCCAATTTGCTAATAGTGCAAATGGATTGTCAATTATAAACTCAAGTCCTCTTAAAGTGCAAATAGATTGTCAGTTATAAACTCGAGTCCTCTCAAACTTATACTTCACGTGATAGCGATTCATTTTAAAGTTGTTTAAACAACCTAAAATATGGATCTAGGGATCACCACTAGCCTCTTAATTGGGGGCCGGCTAGAAACCAAATCAAGGGTTGAGAGACCATTCTTGATTTTCACGGAACTAGAGATTTCGTGGGCTTGGAGAATTGGGTTATGCTAAGATTTCTATTAGAGCCCTTCGGTCCCTATGGGTATGGTTATTATTTAAGTTGGTCTAGCAGTCTTTTTACATTTCCATGCAACTTTAATCCTAATGCTAAATGATCACACATGAATGATTCATTCGTGTTATTTCTAGGCTAACTACAAAATATGAAGAAGAACAATCAAGTAATTGCAATAGTAAACACCCAAAGGAATTAAAACTTGCGACTTGTCAAGTATTTATACAATATAAAAGAAGAACCCTAGAGATATATCGGGAAATGAATTGATACAAAAAGACAAATGTTGGATTGGACATCAACCATAGTGCCATTTTCAAGTTCTTTTGGCCATTTCCTCAAGCATCGCCTTTGGGACCTATTCTAACCCTATCCTAATACTATACTATACTAGCACATAGGATTACGTCACATACAATGTGCATGCAATCATGAACACATGAACTCAAACAAGGACCATCAATTCAAAGAATCAGAAAAATGTATTCAACTATTCAAACATGGTCTCGAGATCAACCTTTGATTTGCATGCATCATGAGCCATCCTATGACCTTTATTCGATTAATTATAGTCAGCAATATTTGGCCATTCCTTACATTCATAAGCAGTGGTCAAGATCGAAAAACTCTTAGATGCAAAGGAAATATAGATTCATGCACTTAGATCCTAAGATCTTGATTTTCAATTAATCAATCAATAAAAGTGAATCGAAATGGGTCACTTGCACAATCAAGCCGAAAACAATCACTCAAGTACACACACAATTATATCTTAAAGGAAGAAAACCACATAAGTTAAACTTCTCAAGATCAGCAATTAAGAACACAAGTTTGGAAAAATTGCAATTGAGGACAAAAAGAGAATTTTCAAATTTGCAAGTGATATCAAATAAGGATACTAAATTTGCTGGAGTTTTGAGATTAGTCCAATGTCCTTGGGAAATGAATTCTAGGACCCACGTGCGGATAATGTCAACACACTAATCGGGTCCTTTGAACAATTTAACATAGCTCACTTTCGACAAATTTAATATCAAAGGAAAGCTTAGAATGATGTTTAAAACTTTCGGGTTTTGAGAATTTTCAGAAAAGGTCATTAACTTCGTTAAAATTGTGAAATACTTTCTAGTGTTCAATGATAACTTGGGTGTGGAATTAATGACATACGGATCAAGCTTTCTTTTAAATAAAATTAAAAAATTCAAACTTAACGAAACTAATGCCAAATCAAAGATTGAAAAGCTTTTTAAAATATTCATGAAGCATGCATTCAAATATTTGGACTATATGAATTTATAAAACTCAAACAGCATACAAAAATCATTTCTAGAAAACAGGGTTCGAGCAAACCTTGCAACTTTGATTGGGTTGGCAAAAATAGCAAACCATGTTTTTATTTTCTGAAAATTTTTGACAATGAAATTCAGCATGATTCAAGTAAATCTCATGAAGACATATTCAGCAGATTCATCATGCATGAATTTTCAAAAATCAAAGAACTCAATCATATCATTTTGGAAATAGAACATCACAGAAGCAAACACGTATGGCTCACAATTATTTACATCATCCAAAAGTAACCCATTCAATTTGAAATTTCTACACAACATTGGTCATACAGTTTCCTACTACTTTCATGAAGATATCTAAGGCATATTCAATTTATGTGAATTTATCAAAATCATTATAAGTATATGCCATTTGGGACAGACAAATCTCGACACCAAGTATGTTCAGTTTAAACATGATCAACCTATCCTACTGATGTCCGATCCTTATGAAAATTTTATATGTTATTCAAAAGGATGTAAAGAGAAACTTTTGTGAAGAAATCAATTCCATATTCACAATATATGATTTTACAAAAGTCAACGAATAGTGCAAGCCAATCAACAAAGCAAAATTACAGGGATGGACCTGGACATTGTAAATGAATTTCAATCATTACAAATTTTTATATTTTATTAATCTGCATGTTTTGAACAACTTTCATTAAGATGTTGACTTAAGAATCCAACCACAAAAAATCAGAGAAAATTGACAAGCACCAAAGGTCACAAAACAAAACACTAAAACAGAGCACTAATCATTCTTAGGTTTCAATTAAGTTTTGTAAAAAATATTATTAGACCTAATAAATGATGGTCAAATCATGCAAACTATGAGTCAAAAGAAACCTCATGAAGTTTCTTATGAATCCTTAGAAGGCCTTAAATGCAACTGAAATTATTTTCTAGCTCAATTGAATACAATTAGCAGAGAAGTCTAATCTGAAACATGACTTTACATATTATGAATGGTTAGCAAGTGATGGGGTGTGGACACCACAAATGCCAAAAGTTCCAAAAGGTATACTTAACTATCAAAATTGGAGAAAAGTAAATCACTTTTAATTGCCAATGGTGAGAGGTTCCAATCAAACTGCTGACGTGACATTTTCGGGCGATATTTTTCACTCACGTGGCAATTTTTTTAAAAAAATTATCATGTAGCAATTCTTTTAGAAAAAATTATCCACGTGTCAATTTAAAAAAAAAACTGTCCACATGGCGCAATAAGCCCTTAAAATTAATTTTTAATATAAATACTAATTAAAATAAATAAAAAACTAAATTATTAAGAAAAAAGGGCAAATGCGCCATAGCTTTGGCGAGGGCTTTTTCTTAATAATTTAATTTTTAATTAATATTAAATTAATAATTTTAGGGACAAAATGATGTCGGTTTGCACATTCATTGCTGTGTAAACACTTGGAAGTTTTCGCATTTAAATGTCCACCCATGCCAAGTTTTGACACTTGTTATGTACTTTCCTTGCAAGTGATTAACCTAACTAAATGATTTGCATATTTCATGCAATTTTTATATAATTTAGAACCAAATGTCATGATTAATTTTCATTAAGACATCCAATCCGAAATTATTATACAAAAACTCATAAAAATCATCAAACCCAATAGATCAATTAACCACGACATTGAAGCAAAACATCAAAAATCCAAAAACAACATCGAAGTTGTGACAATCAATCAACAAAGCAAATGAAGTCCGAATCATGCATATGATATGCCGTTGGAAAGCTCAATTGAAGATGTTAAGCAAATTAGTTCAATCATCCATACAAAGTTGCATAATCAAATCACGAATTATGATGCACTTTTGACAAAGCAAATGACACTCAAATAAAGAATATGATATATCATTTTTTTTTTGAACGGAAACCCATATTGTATTAATACGAGTAACCCATACAACCAGCTGCTATAGCATCCGCGCATAACAAGTTCAAGAGAGGAAGGGGCGGAAGAAGGGCCCAATTACAAGTCAAACAAGTTCTATTATGGGCCTTACAGGCCCAGTTGGCTGCCGCGTTTGCCTTCCTTCGACAGAACCCTAGCGATAGATTGGAGAATAGGGTTAATAGGAAGGCTGCCTCTGAGAAGAGAGCGCGATCCGTCCATGGCGGCGGTGTCCGGCGATTCAACGTTTCCACCAGGGTGAGATTATCAGATTCCACGAGGAGCTTTGCGTTTTGGAGCCCCTGTTGAAGAAGATGTCGGAGCGAGAAGGATAGGGCTTGGATCTCAACCTGCATAGCGGAGGACGCAGCAACACCTGTGGAGAAACCATCTGTAAGTCGGCCTTGGTGATCCCTGCAAATACAAGCTATATTGCCGTGATTGCTTCCCGGTTGATACGATCCATCTATATTAACCTTCAGAACCCCGGGATTTGGGGGATGCCAGAGATGAGCCTTATTTTTGACCGAGAGCTCTTGTTGCGTGCAGGAGGCCAAAGACAACCGATCAACCTGGGTGTGAGTCGGTGCGCTTCGCAACCTGGATTGGATCGGGAAAAGTTCCTCGAAAAGGAAGCCATTCCGGGCTCGCCGATCTACCACGTAACGTTAGAGATGAGCGCCGCCGAGGTAATCGGTTTCCATCTCCTACCGTGGACACAATCCATGAGTCCAGACGCTGAATATTGTTGGGGATGATTGAGATCCCGATCTGGGAGTGTGTCCACACCCGATTAATCCACAAACAGAGTAAGAACAGATGTTCTAAAGTTTCTAGAACCTGTTTTTTACATAGTGAACAGCAGGGGCTTTCTATAATATGTCTTCGATGCAGGTTGTCTCTCATCGCTAAGGAGTTGCTGCAAATGGACCAGAGAAAGATACGGATCTTGGGAGCTGCAGGCATCTTCTAGAGGTTGCGCCAAAGCCAGGTAGGAATTTGGTACGATGTAGAAGCACCAGAAGTTGGAATACCTTATTTTGTCTGAGTGATTGCATGATATGCTGATTTGACCGTAAATGTGCCTTGTTTAGTAGCTGTCCATATTAGTGCATCTGTAGTGAAGTTAGATCTTATCTGAATGTCTGTGATCTGTTGAATGATGGGCAAGTCGAAAAATTTGTGCAATAAATCTATCTTCCATGAGCTGGTAGATTGATCAATAAGATCAGCTACTAGAAGAGGTTCTTCTAGGGCTTTTGGTCCACCTAGAATGCCCATAGGTAGCCATCTGTCTTCTCTAATGTTGATGCATTTTCCATCCCCTACTGACCAACGAACGTTGGGTAAAATAGCGTCCCTCCCGCTCAAGAGACTCTGCCAGCCCCATGATGGGCGAGAGCCCTTGACAGCTTTAAAAAAGTGGAGGAATGAAAATATAAACCTCTAAAAAACTTGCCCCATAAAGATAAAGGTTGATGAATAAGACGCCATGCTTGCTTGCCAAGCATGGCTTGATTAAAACTAATCAAATCTCTGAAGCCCAAACCCCCTACTTCCTTTCGGTTCTGTAGTACTCTCCAACACTGCCAATGAATTCCAGACTTGCTTGTGTCATTGCTCCACCAAAATTTAGCCATACACTTTTCAATAACTTTGCATAAGGAAATAGGAATCTTAAAAACAGACATGGCATATTGCGGAATAGATTGAATCACAGTCTTAAGTAGAACTTCCTTCCCTCCCTTAGATATTAGTTTCTCCTTCCACCCTTCTAATTTCGATTGAACTCTACTCAACAGCCAAGAAAACATATCCCTTTTAGATCTTCCCCAATCAGGGTATCCCTAAATACTTACCACATCTCTGTAAAACAG
The DNA here is from genome assembly GCA_014182515.1 of Eucalyptus microcorys. Lineage (NCBI taxonomy): Eukaryota > Viridiplantae > Streptophyta > Magnoliopsida > Myrtales > Myrtaceae > Eucalyptus > Eucalyptus microcorys. The sequence goes on along the minus strand of CM024565.1, from coordinate 31,707,201 downwards.
GTACCCTTAATTCACAAGCCAAATTTTCCTGGAGAGACGTAGGACAAGATGGACTGAAGAAAATTCCAGATTTGTTTCGATTGATAGTTTGTCCAGTAGCCAGACAATACTAGTTTAAAATATTAGATAGATTCTGACACTCCAGCAAGGTACCATCAAGAAAGAACACAGCATCATCAGCAAAAAATAAATGTGATAAAGTAGGACACCAAAGTGATTCAACTTAATGCCTTTGAGTAAGCCCATATCCATAGCATTCCCGATTAGGAAGGATAAGAGATTGGCTATGAGAATAAATAAGTAAGGGGATAAAGGATCACCCCCGCCGAAGCCCTCGGGTGGGATGAAAACTCTGTAAATACTCACCATTCATTTTGACAGACAAAGATGTTGTTGAGATGCACTGCATAATTAGGTGGACCCAATGAGAATGAAAGCCTAATTGAAGTAAATAATCTTGAAGAAAATCCCATTCGACACGGTCATACGCTTTCTGCATATCTAACTTAAGAATCGCTTGAAAATGACGCTTCCTTTTTCTAGTCTTAAGCTGATGAATGACTTCCTGTACTATGAGAACGTTGTCCTGAATCTGTCTTCCGGCAACAAAAGCACTTTGTTCCTCAGTAATTAGCGTAGGCAGCAGGGGTTTTAACCTATTAGCAAGCACTTTAGAGAAAATCTTATAGGCATAGTTGCACAAGCTAATAGGACGATACTGATCCAAGCTTTCTGGGTTTGGGGTTTTGGGGATCAAAGTGATAGCAGTTCTATTTAAAGCTAAAGGTAATGATCCAGAATTAAAAAATTGCTTAACTGCTCTATAAATGTCCACTTTAAGAACTTCCCAATGAGATTGATAAAATATTCCATTTAAACCATCCGGACTGGTGCTTTTGAAGCACCTAATTGAAATGTAGCCTCTTTAACTTCTTCAATTGTGGGCTGTGCAAGGAGTATTGCATTCATTTCTCGGTAACCACCCGTGGGACACTGTTGTAAAAATCTGTGCATAACAGCGTGGGCCTGAAGTGGTATAGAGCTGTGAGAAATAGGTAGTGGTCATTTCTTTGATCTTTCCAGGATCCTGAACCCATTGCTGATGTTCATCCTGCAATACAATAATATGATTACGTTGTCTTCTTTGAATTGTGGTGGCATGAAAAAATCTAGTATTGCGATCTCCCCACTTTAACCAGTTTATCCGAGATCGCATCGCCCAAAATTTCTCTTCCCTCTGCCATACTTTCTGAAGTTCTGTTTTTAAAATTTGTTGCCGTGATTGATTCAATAAAGTAGGGTGTTGATTTGTCAAAATTTGTAACTGGTGCTCTAATTCCATTGCCTGTTGCCTGTTATGGGAGAAATTCTTGCGACTCCAAGTGGATAAGGCTGCAGCAACCGCGCGAAGTTTGGCCGGGAGAGGAGGGTCCTGCCTCGAAACAGAGTGCCAAGAGGTTTCAATGACGAGCGACAGCCCCAGATCCCGATTCCGAAAGCTTCAAAGGTAAAATGCCTCCTTCGTCGAACCAAACAGGGTTTTGTATCTAATACAAGTGGACTATGATCTGATCCTACTGCAGGGAGAGCAAGCACTTGAGCATTCGGGAAAGTGACACGCCATTCAGCAGTGCATACAGCTCGATCAAGACGCTCCTTCACTAAGGCATCCCCATCTCGGTTATTGGACCAAGTGAAAGCACAGCCATGAGAAGGGAGATCCAACAAGCAGCAATCGTTAAGAACATCTCGAAAAGAAGATAGATGGTAAGAGTCAGCAGGCCGAGATCCCATTTTCTCCCAATGGTGTAGAATTTCATTAAAATCGCCGAGGCAAACCCAAGGTAAGACATTATAACTGCCAAACTGTCGTAAGGTCTGCTAAAGATGCTGACGATCGTGAAAAACTGCAGGAGCATGAAGACAAGTAATCCGCATAGATCTGTCCTCCGAGATATCCAGGCAAATAAAGTCAAAAAGATGAGGATTGGAGGAGAAGTCAGTCAACGTGAATCCAGCATTCCAAAAAAGGGCTAAGCCACCTGCAGAGCCAACTGGGCTGAACAGTTGATGATGTAAAAAACGTAAGGTACGCTTCAGGCGAAGAAGAACTTCGTCACCATTCTTCGTTTCCATAAAAAATAACAAGTCAGGCTTTTCTTTAGCCATTAGGGCTTTTAATGCTTGAACTGTATTGCCCAAACCCTGACAATTCCAACTGAGAATTTTCATCTTTGAACAGTGGTCGTTTAGGGCCAGCCACCGTCACCCACAAACTATCTTCAGCCGCCTCGACAATTGGCGTATCCAACAAGAGCGAATCATCATAAGCTCCCAGTTGCCCTCCAGGTAGGTGATATAGAGTATAGCGTTGTGGTTTCTTAGCAGGGCCGAGTTTGATATTCTGACAAACACTTTTGCCTTTTTTTGCTTGAGGAACTGATGTCGGCAGTTGCACTCCTTTAAGCTTCTCTCGTCGGAATTAGAGCAATGGTGAGATTGTGTTGCGCCGAAGGAGCTAAGCCCAAGATATCATTACTACCCTTTGAGTTGATGGAAGTAGTCTTCTGTGGAGAAGTGGTTACTTTGGGGGTAGGTGGTGGTAGAAGAGGGAGAGGGTGAACATTGGTAGGAGGCGTTTCAGGTATGGTTTCCTCCCACTCCTCCTTCATAATTGATTGTTCATAATAAAATTCCAGTAAGGGCTATATTGCTGAACTTCAGCATTTAACCAGGGGCCATAAGGAGTTTTCCCAGCATCTGTCATCATATTCTCCTCAAAAGGGACTGACGGGTAGGAGTCAGTGTAATGGCCCAATCGGCCACAAGAGTAACAGTAATGAGGTAACCGTTCATACCGAAATTCCAACCAAAAAGTTTGATTTTTGAATTTAATTAGTCTACCTACCTTCAAAGGTTCAGATAAATCCAACTCGACTCTAGCTCGGCCTGCTCTCAGGGTGGAACCAAGAACAAAGTCGACTTCACTTGCGAACGCACCTACCGTACTTACGCCTTGCGAATCATATCATCTCGTACAACATTCTAAAGGCGGACCACCACTGGACCCCAATGCACGGTAGAGAAATCATAACAAAGAAGAGGGGTGTTGGCTACCCAAGGTTTAAAATTTATAAGATGTCCCGAGAATTGCCAAGGTCTAGTTTCTAGGATTCACTGTTTTTCAGCTTGAGACCGAAATTTTGCTAAATAAATTCCCGCTTCTCTCTGCAGGATGTCAACTTGGTCGGACCTCCATGCCCTCTTCAAGACCGACTGGAAAGCTTGGAAATTAAAGGAAGGGTTGGAGGGAACTTTACCAATTAACATTAGCTTGCACTCCTCGATCGTCAAAAAGCGGGTTCGACTTGCCATTCTTCAATTTCTTTTTCTGTACATAATCGGCCCAATTTTTGACATAGGGCAGCAACTCGAGATGCATCGGGATCATCTTCGCAAGCCATGAACGATAGGAGGTGTCGCCTTAACGGATGAAGGTCGTGAACAAAGAAAATGTCGACATGCAAAAGGAAAAACGGAAAAACCACAAGGGTGGAGGAAAGAAAATCAGCAGAAAAAGCACTGAAGGGATAGAAGGTGAAGGTGAGGAAGATGGATTAGCTTATTAGAACCTGGGAAGGAAACGGAAAGAGGAAGATGATGAAGAATTGCAGCCCGCATGGCTACAGTAAGATGGTCGAAACTGAGGAAGAAAAGGGTTTAACAGAGAAGAAGAACTCTACCCGGCTGATAGAGAGAAAACTCGACGAATATGATATATCATTGAAAAGCTCATAATATCTAGTTTAAATCTCATGAAGGATCAAAGTCGAAAAATGACATCGAATAGCTCATTTCCAGTCCTCAATTAGGTTAATCAGATCAGAATTTCAAATTTCTAGAAACATCGATGAAGCATCATTGAGTCATATTCTCATCATCAAACCTCATCAAATCACTAAAGATCATCGTCAAACATTCATATAGTTCATCTAAACTCTAATCACATCCTAAGTATGAATTTAACCTGGTTACCTATTGTAACCTCGCTTAATCGGATTCATGATTCAAGAGAGATTACCTTGATTAACTTCAATTCTATGTTGAGATGAGCAATCTGACGTTCGTGCTAGCAACTAAGGTGCCACGAACTCACTGTAGATTGATCGACCAAGCTGAAACAAGGTTTTATAAATTGAAGCAAGAATCTACACTTAATGAGCTTGAAGTTGAACTAAAATGAGCTAGAGTTGAAGACGCGAGGAGATTGCGATTTTCGGCAAGAATCCGAATGAACTTTGGCCACCACGAAGCTCAACACATGACAATTGGGGGGGTGTTGCAAGGCTTCAAGCACCAGAGGAAGTCGCCAAACTGTCAAGGGATGATTGGAAATCGTTGGATGAGTTACAAGTGTGAAAACCAATCATCATACCAAGAGGAAAGGGCAGTTGATTGAAGGCTCATCGGTGATGTTGAGGCTGATCGACGACCACAAAGGTGCTGAAGGATGTCCAGTGGTAGTCAGAGGTTGGCTAGTTCACCAGAATGGTGCTGGTGAGTGGTTGTAAGAAGCAGCAAAGGGGAACGGTTGAGAGAGAGAGAGAGTGAGTGAGTGACTGATTAAAGGCTGGCTAGCTAGCCGGAATGGCGCCGATGAGTGACTATGAGGAGTGGCAAAGGTAGGCGGCTGAGAGAGAGAGAGAGAGAGAGAATTTTGCAAAAATGATCCAGCAACCCTTAATTATGGAGGAAAAATTGAACTTATACTCCCCCAAGATCAAATTCGGGCTCTTGAATTGATCCAATGGGTCAAATTATTCCTTCTTGATTAAAGCTTAAAACTATTAGTTTAGAATTGATCTCATGGATTAATGATATGTCAAGATAAATGGTTAGGATTAATTATTAAGGAATGGCTGAGATTTATTGCTTAGTCACTAAGCAAGTCTCCTAATTGACTTAATCCTAATAATTATGATTAGTGACATGGCACCTGAGGGCATTTTGGTAAATTCACTAAGGGCATTTTTGTAACTTTTTTGCAAAAGGTGTAGGGTAAATTCACTAAGAGCATTTCTGTAAATTTTGTGCAAAAGATGTAGGGAAAAATCGGCCATGGCTTGGGCTAGTCATGGATGGTCGTTGGCTGCTAGAGCATTGCCAGCAAAATGGCTAAACTGGCTATTTTAATCGGAAACCGATCGGGCCGATTGAACTGGTTCGAACCGGTTCTAATGGGTTCAGTCAGTTCTGGCTGACTTTGGCTAGTTCTTTCAAGAATTGAATGCAATTAGGTTCTTGTAAATAATTACTATCCAATTTGAATGAAAATAGGCTAATTTGAAGGGAAATGGTCTAAAATCGTTGAAATTAAACCGATTAAATCTCTCAAAAACATCTCAATTGATTTCAATTGGCTTAATCACCTCAAGAACATTGAAAATTATGCTTGGGGTGCATTTGGGAGGAGCATTTGGAAGGGACTTTGGTTACCCAAAGCCCCTTGGGCCAAATATTGGGTGTTTAGCAAAAAATTTGCAAATCCCAAGAGAAAAATGGGCATCTAAAAGGCTGAAAACCCAAGATAGATCTTATTTTGCCTTAGGCTTTCAGCTTTTTCGGCATACGCACCCCTGGTATTGTATAATGTTTTTTTCCAAAACTGTCCTCACCAACTTTTTAAATCTTGCAACAGTGGAAGCCTCTTCTTGAGTTGAAGAAGGAGAACCATTCCACGGTCCCGGTGTGGATTAGATTGAAGAACCTCCCTCTCGACCTATGATCAGCTCCAGCGATAAGCGCCATTGCAAATGCCGTTGGCAAACCTCTCTATGTGGATCAACGCACATAGCAAATGCGTATGATTTCTTTTGCTAGGGTTTGTGTTGAAATCTAAGCCAACCAACCGAGGACTCCTTCGGTGAGAGTGAAATTGAATGGGGGTGGTGCGCACTATTGACATTCAATTTGAATGGAAGCCGGTAGAATGTTTGAAGTGTGGTACGTTTGGTCACAATTGTGATACGCCCCCAACCACCACAAAGCAGGTGGTCTCCTCGCCGCAAGGACGAACCAATTCCTCCCCTCTTGCTCCACCTTGGGAGCCCGTACCTAATCCGGTTGAGGGCCCGGTTGAGGCAGACTGCCCTAGTGACATCGACTTGGGTTGGAAACGAGTCAAGGGGAAGAAGAAGATGTCTTTCCCTCCTAAGGAGATAAGCTCCGTCTCACATACCTTCTCCAATGATGAGGGGTGCCCCAACAAGTTAAAGCCTGCCGCTTTGGAGTGGAGTTTGCCCTCTACTTCAACTCGGAAGGCCTAGAGAGAGTTGCAGGTCCTCACAAAATCGGATGCCTCATCTTCTGCCACTGAGGATGATTCCATTAGCCCTATGGAAGACTCCATAAATGTGCCGCCTAGCCCTGGTGACGACCCTATTGAGTCGAGCAACCTTCCAGGTGGTTCAAATGAGGACCAGTTCTCTCCTCGCTTGTCACCGGAGTCCACCCCGACTAGCATGAAGGTTGAGACCATTCAGGACAAGCTGATGGCTCTAGCTCCAACCACATCTCCTCTCCAATCAAGTGTGGTACCGCCTCGTTCTCGGCGTAAGCCCGCGAAGTTGAGGTAACCCTTGGTCCTTGGTCCGTCTTTTACTTTTTTTATGTATATAGGATGTTGGAATGTTAAGGGTCTTGTGGACCCCATTAGACAAGTGAAGGTCCGTAAACTTTTTTTTTTCAAATCATTTGTGGTTGGTTGGTTTATTGGAAACAAAGGTCCCGCAGACCTTCTTCAATTCCATTTCTGGGAGTCTGTTGAGGGACTGGTGCTGGCTTGCCAACTATGAATTCGCCCCTAAGGGTAGGATTTGGGTAGGGTGGGACCCTTCGCGGGTTAACTTTGAGATGATAGCGATATCTACTCAGGCAGTTCAAGGGATTCTTAAGGTATTGGACTCGGGAATGACCTATGCTGTTTCAATTGCTTATGGGGGGCACTCTTTTACTCTCCGGCGACAGCTTTGGGGGAATATTATCTATAGAAGTAGTGCCTTCCAGAATTCACCGTGAATAGTAATGGGGGATTTCAATACTATAAAGGATCCCTCTGACAGGGTTGGGGGCTCTGAAGCTTGGATCCCATGCTTTGATGATTTTAGTCAGTGCTTGGTGCAATCGGAACTGGAGGACCTTAGATATGTTGGTTTTAGGCACACTTGGACAACTTCCTCAAGACCTTCTAGGAAGGCTAGAAAGATTGATAGAGCCCTTGTGAACTCTAGGTGGTGCCTTGAGTTTTCTTACTTTGAAGCCTCCTTTCTAGCGCTAGGTATCTCAGATCATACACCTATGGTGGTCAAAGTGTTGAACCCGATTCTTTGGAGAAAACCGTTCAAGTTCTTTGACTTCTGGATGAAGCATCCACAGTTCAATGCAATTGTTACTCAAATCTAGGAGGACCCAGAGAAAGGGGTTCCCATGTTCAGGCTTGTGCGCAAGCTTAAGGCGCTCAAGTATCGTCTCAAGCAACTTAATAAGGAATCATTCTCTAATATTTATGCCAGGACTTCAGAAGCAAGGGTAGCCTTAGAAAGCACGCAAGCCGACCTTCAAAGGGACCCTTTCTCAACAAGCCTTGCTGAGTTGGAAAAGGTCCAATGAAGTATCTTTGCTGACCTTCGGGCTAGTGAAGAGTCATTCTTTAGACAGAAATCTAGAATTAGGTGGCTCAAGGAAGGAGACCGCAACACCAAGTTCTTCCATCAATTTGTAAACAAGAGACAACTTCGGAATAGAGTTCTTTCTGTATTGGATTCCTCTGGTAACCAAATTACTGAACCGCACTTGGTTCAGCAGCGCTTGGTGGAGCATTTCCAAGATCTCCTGGCCCTGCGAGCAAAGCAACAAGGGCCATCCATTGAGGAGATTCAGGAGACTATTCAGCATCCTCTTACGGACGACCAAGGCAGCTTCCTTGCCCGTCCAGTCACTAAGATGGAGATCAGGGATACACTTTTCTCTCTACCTAGGGGCAGGTCCCCTGGCTCGAATGGCTTCACGGTTGAATTCTTCAAGGAGAACTGGGAGACGGTTGGACATTTGGTCATAACAGCAGTGAGGGATTTCTTCGTAACGGGAAAGCTATTGAAGGAGATAAACGCTACCATTCTGGTGCTTGTACCCAAAGTCCCCAATGCAACTTTTGTTGATGATTATACGCCCATTGCCTGTTGCAACAATATATATAAGTGTATCACAAAAGTGCTAGCTAACCGAATTGTGGCTGTTCTAAAAAATGTTGTTAGTCCGACTCAGAGTGCTTTTGTGAAGGGCAGAAGGATTGGAGACAATATCTTGATGGCTCAGGAACTATTTTCTAGTTTCCACCTGCAACCATACCTTCCTAAGTGTGCGATTAAGGTTGACTTCAGAAAAGCTTATGACACAGTCGATTGGGGTTTCCTTGAGAAAGTTCTGCTTGCTGTTAGATTTCCCGACTTCATGACTACACTTATTATGACATGTGTGTGTACACCCATGTTTTCCATTGCTCTGAATGGGGAACTTCATGGCTACTTTGCAAGTGGGCGCGGCCTACGTCAAGGCGATCCTATTTCTCCATACCTTTTTACCTTGGTTATGGAGGTACTATTTGGAATCCTGAGGAGGTCCTCCTCCAGGCCGGAATTTAAATTCTTCTAGCGATGCAAGGCGACGAATCTCTCGCATCTTTTCTTTGCAGACAATGTTTTCTTATTTAGTGGGGCGAACCTGACATCAGTAAGTCTCCTCAAAGAGGGCCTCCAGCTCTTCTCGGCATGGATTGGCTTGTGCCCAAACCCCTCCAAAAGCGAAATTTTTTTGGCTGGTGGATCGCCTGCTTTAAGAACTCAGATCCTCACCCACCTCGAGTTCCAGGAAGGCAACCTACCAGTCAGATACCTGGGGTTTCCTATCATTACCGTTAGGCTTAGCAAGGTGGACTATTGTGTTCTTATTAACCGTATTACTGTGAGGGTACAATCTTGGACTCACCGCTTTCTCTCCTTTGCTGGCCGGCTTCAGATTATCAGGTCAGTCCTTCATGCTATCCAAGCCTACTCGGCGAGATTTTTTATGATACCTATAGCCGTGTTGGAATAGATTGAGAAAGTATTTAGGCAATTCATATGGAAAGGCCCAGAACTAGGGAAAGGGGGTGCCGAAGTTGCCTGGAGTAAAGTGTGCCTACCAAAAGAGGAAGGAGACCTTGGCATCCGGAGGCTTAGGGATTGCAACAAGGCTACTATGCCGAAACATAGATGGCTCCTATTTTCAGACAAGGAGGCCTTGTGGTGCAAGTGGATCCATTCCACGTTTTTAAAATCAAGGAATTTTTGGGTTGCTAAGAAATCCATCTGCTGTTCTTGGGCTTGGAAAAAAATCCTATCCCTCATAAGCGAGGTTCGCAATGCCTTCTATTGGAGGATTGGAGACGGCCTCTCTACCTCCTTATGGTTTGACAACTGGCACCCTAGGGGCCCCTTGAACTTAATTTTTTTGGATTCATTCATATACAGTTCAGGGCTTTCTAGGCAGGCAATAGTGACTGATCTATTCTCTGATGTTGGGCAACCTCTCAAGTTGGTACTTGAGTCTTGGGATCATCCCCTCCTGAGTCTCTCTCAGAATTTAGATTGTTTTGGTTGGAGGGAGAATTTGTCAGGACGCTTCACTGTTGCGACGGCTTGGGAGACCTTCAAGCGGAAGAGGACTCAGGTTTTTTGGGATACGTTCGTCTGGAACAACGAAATTACACCACGATATCAAGTAAACCTTTGGCTTATAGTTAAACGCAAGCTACCCACCCAGACACTTTTATTGTCTCATGGTAGAATAGATAGTGGTGCTTGTGCCTTCTGCAATGATGTACCAGACTCTATTGATCATCTGTTTTTTGGGTGTCGTATCACAGTCGGGGTTGTCTTCTTTTGGGCGACCAAATGCAATTTGCCTTGGCGTAATAGGGCGTGGGAGGATAATCTCCGTTGGGCCATCACCATGCTTATGGGAAAGGATTTTTATAAGTGCATAGCCCGTTTCTCCTTCGGAGCGCTGTGTCATATTATTTGGAACAACAGGAACAATATTCTCTTCCAAGAACAAAGCTCTTTATGTCCCGGCTATGAAGAATCATCTCTTTAAAGTGGTCAGAGATAAGACGATCACTATGGAATGTTGAAGATAACATCAAAAATAGAAGGTTGCAGTGGAGCTGGGGCATTGACCCGGTCATCTTTTCTGGGGAGCGTTAATTCCCTCCATTTCTGCTGGTGCGACTTGATTAAGGTAGTTGGTGCAGTTGGTGCAGCGATTCTCACTGAATCCTGAGGATAATTCCTTCCCTACCTGAGGGCATTTTGTATCTGTTTGCCGGTTGTTCATGCCATGCTTTTCCTTTCTTATTTGGTAGTGGGTTGCCACGTTTATGGCTTTTGCCAACATCCCTCCACTCATTATGATCCGTTGTTTTGAGTGTGGGTTTTGATGCTGTGTTATTTTTGTTCACTCGATTTTTTTCAATATATTAATTACCTTTCACCAAAAAAAAAAAAAATTTATATTTCCATTTTTCCCCTTGTTGTGTGACATTGCTCATATTCTCCATTGAGGTCAGTCGGCATGGTTGTACCTAGCTACGAGGGGACGGCAACGACTAGAGAGACACTGGCGTGGTTGCAACGACCCAGGCGACCATCGCCAAAGGGTCAAGCGACCTCCGTGAGTCGCAACGCTGTGCAATCTGGGTCACGTGACCACGGCGAGGGGCCGCTGCAACGTCCGCAAGTCGTGTGGCGCATGATCTGGGTCGCACGACTCCTCGTAAGTCATGGCGACCCAAATTTGAGTCATGTCTGTTAGACTAATAATACAACCTAAGGGGGGTGAATATGTTGTTTAAGAACTATGAAAAACATTTGTAGAAGATAACAAGTTCAATTTCAAACATTGGTAGAAATAGATTGTAAACATCAGGTGCGGGTGCCCTGTTTAACAGAATGTGATAATAAAGATCAGGTAATGCAAATAGTAAAGAGATAGAGGTCACAAGCAGATATATAGTGGTTCGGCTTTATCCTTAAGCCTACGTCCACGCTCCAAACTAACAGCTGGATTGCATTAGTAATCTATTCAACAAGTTACAATTGGCAAGCTCTGATCCTATTACATGATAGATCACATTATCAAGACTTAGTTGCTGCTCTTGATCTTTCAAGTGATTACTATATAGCAAGACTTTCATAGTGAAGATCTTTCGAGAGAACAAAACAATATTAACAAGGAAAGTAGCTCAGAGTAAATATTTTTGGATTCTACATTGTGCTCTCTAACATTTTGGCCTGGAAGCTTTTCTCTTAAATAGACATCTTCAATCTTCCCGTTGGAGATGCTTCAAAAGTCCAACTAGCCGTTAGAGATCCATTGGTGCTGCTATTTGAGGTGGTACTACCCATACAGTACTTTTTCCTGAACATTTGCAGACTATCCGAAAATTGGTCCTCCAGCTACTATTCTAATGCTGACTGCTCTGACATTTATGATAGATGCCTATTGATGTTCCTCAATAGACTTCCTGATCTTCCACTATGCATTTCCATCCTAGTAACGGCTATAATTTTTTATCCAATGAACATCCTCACATGATCATTGTTTAAACATCACCAATGATATGATATTTCTGGCATCGACACAAACATTGTCATCAGCTAATTTTTAGATCCGTTGGTGCTATTTATGGAAAACCATGTGGATGATTTACGATCACTCATCCAATGATCCTCTTGAGTATCTTAGCTTCTAAAGGCGTCACCTTGATGATAGATTGACTATAGTACCTACAAGTCATCATGAACATCTCATCATCTTTGACTTGTTCTCCTCCTTGTCAAGATCTTCATCCTTGTACCTAGTCTTCGCTGAACTCACATAGGTCATCGATATCATCACACTCTTCCATCTCATCTATATAAGGCAACTGCTCTTTGCCAACAATTCGCTACTTTGATAACAATCCACTGTACCCGATCTTTTTAGTCCTTCCAAGTATATTGGCAATTTCGAATTTACCAAGCTGTTCATCTTCATGGTCCTTCCAAGCTTTATTGAACATCTCTATCCTAAGCTTGTTCACCTTACCTGGTCCATCCAACTATTCACCTGATCTTTGTACCTCTAAGCCATCACGAACAATCTCGTTCTTCTCAGCTTGTTCACCCTCGATTAAGGTCCTTTTAGATGTTCACCTTATCTGAAGATCCTTCCAGCTTGTAGATATTTTCAATCGCTTATTATCTTGTTCACCTCAAATATCGGCAGAGAACTCAAGACAGTGGCAGAGCACTCCTCATATCAGAATCTTTAGTGCTGTTTATTATATTTTCATTTTGGCATGTGCATATATTACCTGGTACTACTCAACCAATACACACATTAGTAGCCTTTGATTGTCTTTGCCATCTTCAAAACAACACAAGGATTTTTCCAACAATGACGATTCGGATTTAAGTCATGGTGGAGATGGCGTTTGATAGATCTAGCTCAATGAGGTTCGGGCACCAGGACGCGAGGCCCTTCAGCCCGATAGTGGTGAAGAACTGGGACTTGGAGAGGTCGAGGGAGAGGCAAGGCATCCCCACGAAAGGCAGTGACAACGATAGCAAGGGAGGAGTCGGTGATGCAAGGGCAGAAGGAGAGGTTGAGGGCGGCAGTGTTGGGGTAGTAGGTGAGGGCGGTGGGGAGGTGCTCGGTGCAGAAGGGGTGGAAGGACTTGTAGTGGCAAGACTCGATGGCATGGAAGGAGCAGCAAACGAGGGAGAAGGACTTGCAGTTGAGCGAGTCCTAGTCGAGGAAGTTGAGGATCAGGAACACTATCTCCTCAGACAGGAGGTCGAAGAGGGTGGAGTCCTCCAGCATCGGGACAGCCGGCTTTTGCTTCTTCATGATCCTCGAGAAGAGAGATTGAGAGATGGTGGAGAAGAAGATGGAGGAGAAGATGATGGTGGTTAAGATGAAGAGGAGAAGATGCTGTGACTATGAGTTTGATAGTAAAACCTCGGTAGCGCGCGATCAGGCGGCCCTTGCTGAGGTTGCGTGACCTCGACGGCCTTTGCTTGGGTCACGTGATCCCCGTTGGTGGTCTCCAGACCATTGAAAAGACTAAATACCTAGTTGAAAAGCAATGGCTATCTCAAGCTGACTAGAAGAAGGAAGGCTTAAATTACAATACCCTGGACACAACTTTCTAGAGACATAAAGCCACTTGAGTTGACTTTTCTAGCCTTGATTTCTTGCTTGCCCAGCTCTCGTCTTAATGACTCTTCCTCTTTTCTTTTCTAGGTTTGGAACTCAACCTGAATCGAAAAGAATCAAACCGAATTCATCAAATCGAATGGAAATTATATATGCGAGTCGAACGCAAGTAGCTCTGAAGTGGCTAGCTTGACTCACTTACGCCATTGTCTACACGATAATTTCTCGCTTGACCGGTATTCACTATTCACTGAGAGTCTCGTTTCGCTTAAGCTAAAGAGATAGCCAACTGTTACTCACACCCGGAAGTCGAGATTGAAGAACTAAAGTTCACAAAGAAGAACAGGGTTTGGAACACCTATTTTATTCAACCCAAACACCATACTCGAAAGTTAAAAAAAAAAAAATGGAAAATGGTGGCTGACAAGCTGGGAAAATTAGGACACAAGAAGAATTTATTGATATATCACTCCATGAAATATTGGCAAGCCATGTCATCTGAATTACGTAAAGTACCTGGACCCTCCAGACCAAATTCAAACAGCTCTGTAAAACAACTCAATATTACTACTTGCTGATACAATTAATTCTCGAGATCTCGTAAACGATCATTGCAAACTGTTTATCTGAAACTAACTCCGAGAAAACAGCAAAGTCAGCTAGACAAGATGCGATCCTGCGATCAAATTGTTTTCCATCTGCTCAAGAAATCTTCGTGAATGCAAGTGAACGAAGAAATGTTGCGTAGGTCGAAAGTGCACTTAAGGTAGCTGCCAAGAATGAGCTCCCCTAGCTATACGATATTTGCAGCGCTAGGGTCAGCTTTGGCTTCGACGAGAATTTGCGGCTTACTCCCCTCCCTTTCGGTCTATGCGGGAATGAGAGACCAAAGCCCACAAGAGAGTCACAAACTCCCCTCCCTTTGCCAAGTGCTCGACGTGCGCCTTTGCTTTGTCCGATGGAGCCACATACACCATTAGTTCGGCCAAAAACTCGGCCAGGATCTTCCAAACGCGCTGTGGGTCCTCTTTCAGCAATTGAACCCCCAACCGAGCGCCCTGCTTCATAACCGTATTTTCAGGTGTTTTCCCGATCTCCATTAGTCTATTGATTCTTTCTCGATCTGTCTTGCACACCTTAAGCTCCTCCCGCGCTTCAAGGATGACTTGGTCGAACATGTTCTCCGCGTCATAAAGGTGATCAGGTAACAATATCGGGGCGAATGCCACCAAATAGGCAAGATATTTGGACAAGTTAATTGCCACATCGAAGTTTGGATCTTGATGCAACGGCCGCTTGTGTTCAAGAAAGCTCGTAGCTATATGCCAAACCATTATCACTTGAGTATGCGTCTCGAGCCTACACGCCCAAGAGAGCTCATCCGACACGTTGTTTCGTCTCAAAGAAGCTTGTCCATTCTCCAATTTTCCGTTCCAGCTCGTCAGAGAATCAAACACGGCCTTCTTCACTCGATCCGACAATCTAACGGGAGCGCCTTGTTTTTGACCGCTCCTAACCACATCGATGAACCGAAATTGTAGAGCAATCTGGAAGGGGCGTAATTGTACGATTCGAGGAAAGAGTATTGGCGAAGTTTCCTTTCCCAAGGCTTCAAATGTACCCGGCATATTAGTTCTATCAGCTTCTCGATGCACTTGCATCGTTGCCAAGACTCCTTTTGCACGTAGTGGCAAAGCCATTCTACTTTCGCCCAATCGGAGATAGCCATCAGAAAGAGCTGAACAAGCTCAACACATGAAAACCATGAGAACGACCTTAGTCAAGAGAACGTCAACGCTCAACCCATTAAATGTGACCAATTGGACAACAACATCTTGGGGCTTTGTGGTCTTGGGCATTAGGAATACAACTGTTAGCATGGTGCCTGCGATCAAACACAAAAGCTCCACCACTTTCAGCTGCCAAAGGCGCGCTTGGAAAATGATGGGGTAATTGGTGTAGAAAAAATCATGAAGGAAGGCAAGTTCGACTTCGGCGACTCGAAATGCTCGCTCACATCCATTTCCTTTCTGAATAATTCCATCTCGAATCAAGCACTAGGCCTTCTGATGAGCTTTTTCTGGCAATGGGTAGCGCGAAAATTTCAAACAGAGAAGCAGGTAGAGCGCATAAGAGAGACAAATATCCTTGACTTTGCCATCCCGGTCCCCCCCGCTTGAGCTCAAAAGCCGCCCTTTGCACGCCCACACCTTTTCTATGGTGGTGACTTCCTTCTCGTTGACATTTGAAAACGTTTTGGAATTTGCCTTTGGTGCCGCCACTTCGCCAAAGACTTTCTCGAGTATGGTCCGATTCACTTTCACCACATATTTGTATCCTTTCATAGTGATTGGATCGACTTCGCAGGAATCCGGGCAACAAAGGTTGGAGCTCATATAATCCGCAACCCATTTTGTCATTCGATGCCGGCCAAACGCGCTCACTGACATGAGCGATAGTGCTCTCTCTGTGGTCTTAAGCACTAGGAGGACGAAATAGAGCAGGAAAACGGCCAGCCTTGACGGCAAGGTGGTCAGATAGAGTGTCCACAATGTTAGTAACCCTATGAACGTGACCATGTGTTGCCAAGCATATTTCTTCCACTGCTCGTTGTCCTCAAGACTATATGCAGAGAGAGAGTTTGAGCTTCCAAGAAAGATCATCAAGAAAGTCGCCCACAGCGGGAACAGTGGGTTGCGGAATCGGGATTCGCGCATTAGCCCAAGCGTGTATGTTATCAAGTAGCCCGAGAGAGTGTAGGCCGCCCACAGCACTACATTGAGCATCGGATTGTTGTTCCGACGTCTCAATGACCCGAAAGCCGCAAGGAAGAGGAGCAGGAAGGCGACTGAGCCCACGTAGAGCTCTATCTGCGCGAGCATGCCCTCTGGGGTTTGGAGCCTCTTCAGAACCCCGCTGGCCTCGGCGATGGTTTGGTTCACCGCCACCATTCGGCTTCCCTGCAAGTCCCTCATATTTTTTTCTCTCTTGTTTTTTTTTTTTTTTTTTTCCTTTTTTTTTAAGAGAATAAAGACAGATTGTGCTCTTGGTGAGTGTAAGAGAGAGCCAAGAAGTTTAAAAGCTTCGAGAGTTCGTTTCCTCAGTGCGGAGGTGAAAGGCAAAACCTGTCTTTATTGACGTCACCCTTGCTGATGCACGGAGCGGGTCCAGGCATTAATTTTGATTCCACCTAACACGAGTTCCTCTCTATAGTGAACAACGTCAAGGGACTTCTAAGTGCTGCCCGCATAAGGAATTTGCCTTTCCCTCCGTCCTTTAGGGCCACAAAAAAAGAACATTCCTTACTTGCCTCAATAATTAAAATATCAATGAAAAAAATTACTATTGTTAAAAATCTTAAATTGGTACCCATAACATATTTATTCAAAATTATTTTTTTCTCTTACAAAAAATATTAAACTAATGACACATTTATACCATACAAATTTTCATCTCACGAAAACCCTCAAATTGATGCCTCTCACCCAAATTTACCCTCCATGTTAAATCCTAAATTGCTAACGGAGGATAGATTATGGTCAATGGTTTTGTGAAATAAAAATTATCAATTTGAGTTATTTTTAATGAAAGGAAAATCAATTTTGGTTAAAATTTATAATAGGCTATCAGTTTATGATTTTTAACGGTATCAACCCCAGAAAGAGAACTTCTATCCACTGTATTGCCCAATTCTTTGTTCGATAAGACATTCCACGAAAAAAGTTAAAAAAGAGAGCACACTTATCTTGGTTATTAAAAGATTGAAGAAGGTACCAGTGAGGCATCTGGCCCAGTTTCAGTTTTTTACTTCCCCTCTCTTTTCTCTTGCGATCTTTTCTTGTTGACTTTTTTTTATTCCTTCGAAACTGTGACACTTTTCCATGATTTTTATAGGATTTATAGCAATCTCTCCCATTTCTCGCCTTGCTTCTCTCTATTCATTAACTAAGAAGATATAATTAAAATGCATGCATTATCTCTACTTTCAAGTTGTTAAATTGAATTATCGTATCAATTTTTTCTTTTACATCATTCTGTGAGATTTTGTGAGATCACTGTCAACTACTTTAAAATTTAAAGTTATTAAGCCTAAACATAGAAATGTAATTGAAAAGTAAATAAGGACCTTGAAAGATTTGAACTCAAGACTCATACTCTGACTATAAAAGAACAATGGTGTTTGAATATTGATCTCAACGCACAATTTGTTAAGACGATGCCCACTATTATTGTTACAGTTCATAATGAAACAACACAACAATGAATATATTAAATGAAAATATCATTATATCACAAGAGTTGTCGATCCCTTAACTCTAGTATCTTCAAAAATCTGCTTGTGATTTTGATTGACATATCCATATTCTTCTCCCTTGATTGATTAAATTAGTGCCTTTAAGAATGGTGCTTTTTTATCATAATTTTCCTCGGGATTTCACTTTCTGCCATGGATTGGCTGCTTCTCAATCCAAAAAATAGTGGATAAAAGAAAATATCCATTGATTTTTGAATCGTGCATAGAGATATATCTGAAGTGTGACGAAGGGGAACAATGCAAGCGATCCCGTGCATAGGAGTCCCACATTAGGCATATATCACATCAGTACACACTTTATAAGAAGCACATTTATGAGTGCCGTCTGCGGAGCTTACTTGCAGGAGCTTGTAGCCTAGGTGGGGGCATCATTGTGATGGGACATGGGTTCAATTCCTGCAGGTCGAGCTTGCTGTGGCTCTCACCTAGCTCGCCCGTTCCAAGCTGAGAATTGATTCATGACCATGTGAGGAAAGGCCAAAAAAATACTAGAATGAAGAATATAGCGTAATTAACGCGAGCAAGAATAATATCTTTTGTTTGGGAATAATTTATTCCCATAGGAGCAATGAATAGTGATCTCTTCTTGGTGACTTTTTTTTTTTTTTTCAAAATTCTCATATTTTACATGATTTTTGGAGGATTTACATTAATTCCTCCCGTTTGTCTTCTTGCTTTTCTATATTCATTTACTAGGGGAAATATAATTAAGATGCATTCACTATCTCTACTTTTAAACTATTAAGTTGAATTATTGTATTGGTTTTCTTTGATATCATTCCGTTAGATTTTATGATACCACTATCAATTACTCTAAAAACTTAAACTATAAATGAAGACATGGTATGATATTTATTTACTCTAAAACTCTCCATCAAGCGTAAGTTAGACTTTGTCCTAAGCCTTAGACATATAAATGTAATTGGGGATGTAAATAGAGATCTAAAAAGATTTGAACTCATCACTCCTGCTCCAATACAATAAAAAGAACAAAGGTGTCTGATTGTTGATCTCAATGTACAATTTGTTGGATAATGTCCACTATATAAGGATATTACAAAGTGTTACATTACATAAGAAAACAATACAATAATAGATATAACAAATAAAAAGATCATTATATTATAAGCGCTATCAATCCCTTGATTTTAATATCTCCAATAATCTGCTTGTCATTTTGATTGACATATCCAAATACTTAAACTTTAATTGATAAATAAGTGCTTTTAAGAAGAACATGCTCGATCCATTTTTTGCGGTGCTTTTTTATCGTGATTTTAGTCGGGGTTTTACTTTTTGCCGTGGATTGGCCACTTCTCGATCCAAAGAACAGTGGACGTAGAAGAAAATTCGTGATTTGAGTTTTGTATTGTGCGAAGAGAGATATGAAGTGTGACAAAGGGAACAATGCAATGTGCATAGAATTCCCACATTGGGCACGGTAACACACACTTTATTAGAGGCATAGTTGTTGATGCCATTCGCCGAGCTCGGTTGCGCAGGTTTGTAACCCAGGGTCGGGCATCGATGTGGTGGGACATGGGTTCAATTCTTGTAGGGGCGTGTGGTTTCACAAAGCCCCGAAAACTAGGGGTTTCAAAATTTGATTCAGTTCGGATAACAAATTTAGTTTTTCCAGTTCGGATAGTTTCGATTCGGTTTAGTTAACATAATCAAACTAAAAATCGTTCTTCTTCATAATATTATAATTTACACAATTTCTTTCCTTTTTCACTAAATTCCTTCTTAATATTACAAAAAAGAAAACTGAAAAACCAAACTGAATCGTGTCTTCAGTTCGGGTCGCGATTCGTTTTAAAGTTAATGCATATCAAAATGACTTGATTTGGATTTTCTAAAACTCGAAACCAAACAGGTGATAACCCCAGCAAAAACTTGCCGCTCCTGGCAATGCAAGGATAATGGCCCGGCGCCACTCAGGTCCGCCATGGCCCGGTGGAATGAATTCTCTGTGCCACCACTTTTTTGCTCCTTTTTTCGTCATTGGTCTTTACCTTTGTGCTTGGACACGACCTTTTTCTTTTTTTTCTTCCCTTTATTCTTTTGTGTTTGGTTTGAAAGACAAGGTAACGACTACAGGAAAAAATGACAAACCGTGGTGAGTGGTTTTTGTTTTATAAAAAAAAAAAAAAAGGCAAAACGAACAAGAATGAAGAACATAGTGTGATTAACGTGAGAATAATTTATTTCGTTTAGGAATAATTCGAGATTGATTCCCCTAAAGATGATTTGACTAGAATAAAGAACATAGTGTAACAAACGCAAGAATAACATCTTTCATTTGGGAATAACTCGAGATTTATTCCTATAGAGATAATAATATCTTTTGCCTATAAAGTCAATAGGATAAGTTGTACCTTCGTCATTTTATGTTGCATGTTTCAAACAGCATCTTTTCTTGGTTTTAAGTTCCGTCACGCGAATGGCATGATGTGCCAATACACGTTACAACTGCTTCTTAATCAAAGAGTCGACAACAATTTCAGAAAACCACCTAGAAATAAGGCAGAAAAAAGGGATGCAAATTGCAAAGGCTGTATGAATTACTTTTATCATACAGTCAACTAAATACAAAATTCAAAACTACACTCAACAATTACCAGGACACTTCAGTGTTACTATTTTTTTTTCCGCTTGATATATCTGTTTTCTTCGACAATTCTCCTCTGGAAATGTTGTTCCAGCAAAGATTACTTTACTTGCGATGGCCAGCATTTAATAATTTGCAAACGATACGTTTGAATTCAAAAAAGAATTAATCAATTCTCTGAAAGTACTAGCAAGCCAATCCTGCTACTTTCAACTTGAAATGTTTCTGCAGGAGAATTTTCAGCAGGTGTAGCTCAGAAACATCAAGTTGACATTGTTGTAGTAGACTCACAAGGAAGTACATAAGAAAAATGGAGGAGTAGGCTCATTCATCTAATGGGCAACACCCAGCAAAACATGGAGGCTCATTCATCTTGTGAAAAAACAGCTCTTTTTGTCGTCGTAACATAATCAATACCAACAACAATCATAAACAAAGACGTCATTCTAATGAGTTTTGTCTCATCATTACAACCACAAAACGGAGAATCGTGCCACCAAAAGTTCTCACCCTGTAATTGCAGGTTCAAAAGAGGTATCGTTTTGGATCCTCTTTCCCTTCAATCATGGCATGGCAATTGACCATTTCAATCATGGACCATCAGAGAGCCGGCCAGAGGGCAAGTAACTTATGCCAGTTTGGCTGGGATTTGTGAGCAACTCAAACTTTCCCGCAGTAAATGGCTTGTCCTTCAGAAAGATTGGTCTTTCAAGATTAAAAAATGCACAATACTCTACTTCGTACACGGTAGCACCCTTCAAGAATGCTGAGACCGACACTCCAACTCCTTCCCCTCCACAGAAGCACAACTTTTGGAAATTTCAGCAAATGAGCAAAAGCATATCATGGAATTCGCAGGCTGCATTGAAG
Source organism: Eucalyptus microcorys (assembly GCA_014182515.1). NCBI lineage: Eukaryota > Viridiplantae > Streptophyta > Magnoliopsida > Myrtales > Myrtaceae > Eucalyptus > Eucalyptus microcorys. The sequence goes on along the minus strand of CM024565.1, from coordinate 31,686,109 downwards.
TGCTTTAACTGATGGTCAATCTTTGTGTTTCTTGAATATCTCCCAAGATCAATATGGTCTATCACTTAGAGATTTTCACTGTTATAACCTATCAATGGGTCTCAATCATCTAACTGGAAGCACTCTGAGCAAATAATGCTATGAAGCTGAATTACAAAGCATGCCTGTTTTCTAAAACAAAGCCGATGAAATAAAGTTCAGGAACTTAAAATTCAACTGAGCTTGCTTGACGTGATGGTCTGGAGATGTTGGCTTCACAGTCATATGGATACCATAATCTTACCATGTGTGACAAGCAGCGAGTTTTCTGAAGGATATTTATCAGCTAGGGCAACAATATCTTGCCCGTGCGCCCAATACTGTCTCTTCCCATTGTGGCATTTGCATTAATGCAGATTGAAGTCGTGATTATATTGCTGGTAGATGGATCAGCATCAAGTTATATAATTTCCAGGCAAAAGCATACTGTTTGTCCAAAAAATTTCACCTGTTTGTACACTCTTTCTACTGCATGATTCACAGTACCCGTTGGTAGCATGGCTTGTAGCTCAGAAATATCAAATCCCCATTCCCCATCTTTAGGAGGAAATCTGATGGCTTCCCGGTACAACATCTCCCACAATCCATACTCAATCGAAACCTGCAGAATGAGTATAAATATTAAAAACTTGACCGTGTGGTTATAATTTTGTGAACGGAAGTCTGCAGGAAACAAACTCACAAAATGACCAAATGTCAGTTGCATCATTTATTGAAAAAGCACCAGAAATTCTGTGGGTTTGATCTCTGTTTTGGTATCTCCAATCAACTGATTTATACATAAAAGCCAGTGTCACTCTACATAATGGCTATTTACATTTTAATGGTGTAGATCAGTATGTCTAGAATCCCCATTCGTTTGTGTGTATATACTATAATCTAGGAACAATCCATTTTTGGAAGGAAATACTAAAAATTTTTGTTCAAAGGATTCTATCTTGTTGTAATTAAAAAGGTACGTCCATGATGGGGTGCGAGACATTATTGAAAGGGTATGAAGTGAGAGGTATAAAAACCTCTTAGAAGACAACCGTTGATGGTTGTTGTTGGCAGAAAGTACGTTTAGAGAGAACGTACGCTCCTTTCTCTCCCATTTCCATCAAGGCATTCCATTTTCATCTTTACGAAAACAATTTGCATTTACGCTGTGGAAATCGGGTGCTTTTCTCGTGATCGCATCCAGACCAACGTGAGGTAATATTGTTCATGTTTCATCGGCGATTTGACGTTCATTCCGGGGCTAATTAAAGTTCACGCATCGGATAAAGGTAAGTTGTCTTCCGCCGACTTGAATTCCATCATTGGTATCAAAGCCCGATCGTGATTTCTGCCTTGTTTTTCATTGATTTTTCTCGTTTACCTTTTGATATTGAGATCAAGAGTATGAAATCTAAACTGTTTGGATGTCTAATGGTCGGAATTGCCATATGAAAACTCGAAAATGAACTGAAACGAAGAACGGGTTCGGGGTCGCGTACACCCATACGGTTTTGGCCATTTTTTGAAATAATTTTTTGCCTAAAATTAATTTTTAAATATACAGGGTGAAAGTACTCGTCGAGACGAATCCGATGGTGGGTTGAGCACTGCCGGAGGATGCCGGACACGCCCATATGCGCGGCCAGAAGCCGCTGTGCGTGGAATCCACGTGCCGGACGCGCTGGGGACGCCAGCGAACAAGCACGTGACGTCACGCGCTGACGTCGGCGAACCGACGTGTGAGCGTCACGCGCACATCGGCGAAGCAACGCGTGCTGACATCACTAATGACATCGTCCATGATGTCATCCAACGGTCGGTAACCGCTTGGATGACGTCATCGATGACGTCAGCGCCGGCGGAAGTTGGCCGGTCGGTCACTGGCCGGCGACCCGACCCGTGACCCGAGATCCGACCTGAGGTTGACCCGACCCGACCTGACGATTGACTGGTCAACCGATCCGTTGATCAAACCGGTCGGACCGGTCACCGGTTGGACCGGCCAAGAGCCGTTTGGCTCGCTGGCGTGTGCGCCACACACGCCGCGCACTCAAGCGGCACGTGGGGGCGCGTGCGAGCTCTGATTGGAGCGTGGTCAGCGGCATTTGGTTTGTATGAATGTTTTCTACACTGTGGTATAATTATTTTATATTTTTTAATTTTATAAATGTATGAAAATGCGTAGGAAACCCTAAGTACGCATATTTTTTAGGGTTTAATGCATAGTTTATTCATTTGTAGCTTGTATTTTCTTATGGTTTAGGAAATACAGTAGCTAGCTTTTGTGCAAATGATGTCATATATGCTGTTTAGAGCTTGATTCGATGATATCATGTATATAGTTTAATATACTTGCAATTTTCTAGTTGCTAGAAAATTTGAACAATGGTAGGAAATCCATTACATGTTGAATTACGATTTTGATTATAGTTGAAGCATGATTGTTGTTTATACGTTGGTTATTATCATGCTATGTTTTTGTGTTAAGGAAAAATGTAGAAATTACATAAGGTCATGTAATTATTTTTCCTAGTGGGAGTTCGTAGGTTGGTAGAATTTGAAAGAGTTCTCACCTAGAACTTAAAAATTGCACAAATTAAACTAATAAATGATAATAGAATAATTGTACATAGAAGTTGATTGGGAACATAGTGAACTTTTTCTTTTGTGCCTTTTGTTCAATTATCATTAATTTAGTCTGTCTTTGCTGCAAATTAAATATGTGTGTTACTCTGTAAAGTGTGTTAGTATTGATTGTGTTTATTATGTTAATGTGATATAGCAATTGATTATGGTTTCAGCATCCAAGACCATTGTGGCTGACCTCAATAAGGGTGAGAAGCTGAACAGTGACAATTATGATATTTGGCACCGAAAGGTTCAGTACATCCTTGAGAAACAAGAGGTTTTGGAAACCCTCAACCATACCATGGATGAACCTGAGCATGGAACTTCAGCTCAACACAGGAGAGATCTAAAAGCTTATCAAGCTTGGAAAAAGAAAAATAGCATTGCTCGCATCACGTTGCTGAGCTGTATGCAAGATGATCTCATGTGTGAGTTTGAAAGTTATGATAAAACTCAAACTATGTGGGTTGCCTTGAAAGATAAGTTTGGTGGTACATCTGCCATTAAGCTAAGGAGACTCACCATCAAGTTTGACACATTCCGAAAGCGCCCAAATGTAACGATGAGGCAGCATCTTCGGGAGATGTCAAACATGATCTGTGAGTTGAAGTCGGCAGGTCACTCCCTTACTGATGAACAGCAAATTCAGGCTGTTGTAAGGTCTTTTCCTGACAATTGGGAGCATATGAAGATCAATATGACGCATAATGAGAACATTGTCACTTTTGATGATATTGCGCGTCATTTGGAATTAAAGGATGAGCACCTAGAGGCTGCGAGATCCTCTACCCATGCTTATGTTGCTGAATTGAGTTCGCGTAAGGCTTCGGGCTTCAAGCACAAAAGGAATTCTCAATTCAACAACAAAAGGAAGAAGACTGATCAGGCACCTAAGAGGGCTAAGACCTTCCAACGCAAGAAGCGTGGTGGGAAGAAGGACAAAGCCAAGATGGAGTGCTACAATTGTAGCAAGATAGGTCACTTTGCTCGTGAATGCACTGAGCCGAAAAAGGTACCTTATTACTCAATTACTTTTGAGTAATGCTTTTGTTTCTAGTACTGTAATGCTTACTGAATTTCATCCAATGTGGACTATAGACTCAAGAGCAACAGACCACGTAGCTAGAGACCGAGAAGCATTTGTGGAGTATCGTCGGATACAGCCTGAAAGAAGATGGATATATGTTGGGAATAACTCAAGAGTTGAAGTGAAGGGTATCAGTACATGTAAATTAATCTTACGTGGTGGTCGAAACATATTCCTGCATGATGTCCTTTATGCTCCAGATATTCGACGAAACTTGGTCTCTGTAGTTGTTCTTCTTAGCTTAGGTTATATATTGAATTTCCATGGTGATTGTGTTGACATTTTGTATGGAACAGTTTATTATGGTTCAAGTCATGTATCGAATGGTTTTATGGTGTTAGACATTGACTATGATCAATACAATGTTAATGTCGATGGTTGTTTTTCTTTAATTGCATCTTCTAGTAATGTTGAGATTGATGCAAGTACTTGGCATGCTAGATTAGGTCACATTGGATTGCAAAGAATGCAAAGATTAGCTAGAGAAGGCCTTTTAGGGTCACTCACTAATGTTAGTCTATCCGTATGTGAACATTGTCTAGCGGGAAAAGCAACTAGAAAACCATTCGGTAAAGGGACTAGAGCTGAATTTCCATTGCATCTCATACATTATGACATTTGTGGTCCTTTGAATATGAGAGCGAGGCATGGAGCCTCATATTTCATCACTTTCATAGATGACTTCACACGTTTCGGTTATATCTTTCTGATCTCCCATAAGTCAAAAGCATTATATTGTTTAGACGATATATAGCGATGGTAGAGAATCAATTGAACAAAACAATAAAGGCATTGAGAACCGATCGTGGACGTTCAAGGCTCTTTGTGATGAAAATGGAATTGTACGACAATTGACTATTCCTATCTCCTATTGGGGAGATGTGTTATTGACTGCTGCATATATACTTAATCGAGTGCCCTCAAAATCGGTCACTTCCACCCCTTATGAATTATGGACTGGTAGGAAACCAGACTTGAGTAATCTACGTCCATGGGGATGTGCAGCTTATGTTCATGATTATTCCGATAAATATGGCAAATTAGGTCTTAGAGGGAAGAAATGTATCTTTATAAGGTATTCTGAACACTCCAAAAGGTACGTGCTCATAGGTGAACAAGCTGATGGAAGTGTGACCGAAATGGAGTCACGAGATGTCACATTCTTGGAGAAAGATTTTCCTAGTAGAGGTGAGATTGATAAGGACTTCCAATTATATGAGATGGAAGATCCTGATAACACATCCATTGATGTTGTAGAGGGAAATGAAAATTTACTTCAACATACAAGATCTAGTGGGAGTGTTGCATCGCCTGACGAATTGAATTCAAGAGAAATTCAATTGCGTAAAAGTAATCGTAAAAGTATTCCCCGTCGTCGTTTTGAGATTGAAGGGGAAGCATTTATGATTGCTCAGAATGACAATGCCGAGCCTAAGACTGTTCAAGAGGCTCTCTCATCCTCTGATAAGGAAGAATGGAGAAAATTTTTGGAAGATGAGATGGAGTTAATGAGGGCAAACCATGTCTGGGACTTGGTTGATCTACCACCCAATCATAAGGCCATTAGAAACAAATGGGTCTTCAAGATTAAGCGAAGGGCGAATGGATCCATTGAAAAGTATAAGGCTCGCCTTGTGGCGAAAGGTTATACTCAACAAGAGGGTATAGACTATGAGGAAACATTTTCACCAGTTGTAATGTTTGCCTCAATACGTCTTATTATATCCATCGTTGCATATTTGGACCTTGAATTATATCAGATGGATGTAAATACGGCATTTCTCAATGGAGAACTAGATGAGGAAATCTATATGAAACAACCAATAGGTTTCATAGCTAAAGGTCAAGAGCATAAAGTTTGCAAGCTTCATCGCTCAGTATATAGTCTTAAGCAATCATCTAGACAGTGGTATCTTCGTTTTCATCGAGCAATAATAACTTTTGGTTTCACGATGATCGAAGAAGATCACTGTGTATATGTCAAGCGATCCAAAGATAAATTTATGATTTTATCACTTTATGTGGACGATATTCTGTTGGCTGGAAATGACAAGGTTTTGGTTATCACCATAAAAGAATGGTTGTCCTCTAATTTTGAGATGAAGGACATGTGAAAAGCTATTTATATATTATGAGTTAAGATTGAAAGAGATCGATCAAGGAAACTCCTTACTTTATCACAAGAGTCTTATATTATGAAGATTCTTGAACGTTTTAATATGCAGCACTGTAATCCCATTGATACCCCTGTCATGCAAGGTGAAAGCCTAAGTACTGAGATGTATCCTAAGACTCCAGAAGAAATTAAAACAATGGAAACTATTTCTTACGCTAGTGCAATCGGAAGTTTGATGTACGCTATAATGTGTACTAGACCCGACATATGTTATGCCGTGGGATTGGTGAGCCGATATCAATCAAATCCCAGTCAAGCACACTGGAAAACAGTGAAGAGGATCCTGAGATACTTGAAGGGCACCATGGACTATCGACGTTGTTACCAAGGAAATGATTTACGCCTATTAGGCTATTCAGATGCCGATTGGGGTGGAGACCTAGATGAGCGTAAATCGACTTCTGGATATGTGTTCTTGCTCAATGGAGGTGCGATTTCTTGGAATAGCAAGAAACAGACATGCACGGCCTTATCTACGATGGAGGCAAAATTTATTGCATGTTCTGCCGCAGTGCAAGAAGAAGTATGGCTAAAACGTTTCTTAGAAAATTTAGCCACTGTCACTGAGGTTCTAAGACCGGTGATAGTTTATTGCGATAGTCAAGCACCCATTGCCTATGTGAAGGATCCTAAGTATCATGGAAGGACAAAGCACATTGACATAAAAAACAACTTCATAAGAGATATAATAGCGCAAAAAGAAGTGATCCTACAATATATTTCAACCAATAGAATGGTTGCTGATCCATTTACAAAAGCTATTCCTAGAGACATATTTTTGACCCATAGGATGTTACTAGGATTGCGTAGAATGTGATATTTGTTATTGTAGAGGATCATTGGTTTATGTATTTGTGGACAGATGTATTGTACTTGTTTGTTTATTAGTGATTTGATGTTTTATCAATAAGTACAAATCCACTATGAGACTAGCACAAACACACATATATTATTGAAAAGTATATCAACAGGCATTGATTGGCTCACTCACACGAGCAATCACCTCAAGTGCTATAGTTAGCATGTTGAGATGAGACGTTATGTACAAATAAACGCCGGGGAGCAAGTTTAGTGCATAAAATGATATGTCGCCTTGATTGGAGTCAAGATGAGGTCTGTGATTTATTTATAATAAGACCGAACATGATAGTCCCACAATCATGTATGCCCATAAGATGCCGGATGCGAGTACTTAATTGGGCGCTATAGAAAGCGAGCTGATATAGCACTCGAGCTAAACATGAGTACGTGATAAGCACGTGACTATGTTTAGGCTAAGATCCGTATAGTGGATATATTTGATAAATGACATACGCTCTTATAGAAAGAGAAATCCACTGTAGCATGTAATTCATACTACATGTGCATTATACAACCGACAAGGAAAGGTGAATAAAATTATCCCTATTTACTCATCGTGTGAGTCCTCGAGGTAATTTATAATTTACCTCAATTTTTGTGTCATATGTTACTTCTGACTATGTTCTCGAAGTGAAAGATCAATGTTGCTACTTTAGCATGTTATCGGCGGTCATGGTCATGAATAGATATGGCCTTATGGGACGTGTCTAGGAAAGCAGTTATTCTGAAATGGAGAGAGACATGAGTGTGAAGGAAGACTATTGTTGTTTTACATCTATCACATGTATTTACTGTCGACCAATGCCATCTGAATACTTCCAAGGATTAATGTTCTCGGGTTGCCAGACATTTGCACAACTGGTAGAGGTAGGTGAAGGAGTCGAATAGGCAATTATCGAGGGGAAGATATCTACCGGAGGCACGAAGAAATTCCTGGCGAGAAAAGATAAAGAAGCTGCAGTTGAGGTAGCACTTGTGCAAGAGCCAATTTTCCCTTGACCGCTCGCAGAACCCGCGCATAGGCTTGTAGTGGTTCAAGGGAGCTCATCACGAGCATATAGCAAAGGCAAGAGGCCCATTCGAAAGGATTTTGCCCCACTACCACGCCCGCTGTCCAAACTATTGCCCATGCTTCTCAAAAAGAGGATGGTTGCGAAAGAGGTACCTAGAGATAATCCCGCTAGGTTTGCCGAGTTCGATGTGACCAAAACCTGCAAGTACCACATGGGAGAAAGGGGGCATGATGTAAATAATTGCCACATGCTAAGACAAAAATATTTTGACTTTCAGGGAGGCTCAGCCTAATGTGTAACAGAACCCCTTACCAAACCATGCAGAGGGAGTGAACTCAATTTTTGAGGAGGACGTTATATGCACCATCCTGGCACGTGAGGAAGCTGAGTCCTCTGAAGTCATGGCTGTCCCTCCAGAGTAGGGCGGTTCTCGTCTAGCCTAGTCTTTTGTTTTATGTCTTCTCCCCTGCGCGGGATCTCGTAGTTTTTCTTTCTTTCTTTCCTGTTTCTATCGTTTGTAGCATGAACGATGGTCAGCCCCAATCTTGAGCCGTTGGTCGGGGGTGGTTTGGTTAAAATACGGCCTTATCTTTCCTCATTCAATAAAATAGACACATGTTTTATTAAGGACATGTGGAAGCACATCAAACTAGTCCTATGATGGTTGTTGAGGCCTCCAAAGTTTAACTATTTTGCAAGAACGAGGAGATTCGAGGATATGAGGATAAGTTCTTGAAACTTTTTACAAAAATACTTCAAAAAAAAAATTCAAAAATTGCATGGCATCATTTGCATGACTTGTTTCCTATATCACTATGCGTGCTTCATGTCGATGACCCTCGAGAAAAGGGGTTCGCAAAATTGTTTTTATTCGGGCAAAAATGTGAAACGTTAACCATGCCAAACAAGGAGTGCTTAGGATGAAGAAAGGCAAGCCATTTCCAAACACGTCCTTCAAACACTTTTGAGAGTTGAGTGAAAAGCGACATTCTCTTAAGACGAAAGATTCATTCGCGCTGAGCACAAAGATCGAAATGACCAAGGCGTTTCATTCATCAATCCCAGGCGTTGCACTGATCTCTTGCTAACCTTTTGGGCCGAATGAAGATGATCCTTCAAAGTACCCCTATCAAGAACGACCCTACATTGGGGCAGCTTATGAGGTTACGGTCGTGTTGTAGAGGAAAAGGTTGAGAAAGATTCTATTATTTTCACCTACATCAATCTTCTGGTGATAGTTTCAAAGGAATTCTCATTAGATCTTGACTCATCCCAATATGAAGAAGAGCATTTCATTTTCTACCCAGACACTAATATCCATTACTTTAACCAACTTGGGCTTGATTATTCATTTTTGAAACCCGAGTGGTGATCATCTCCCTTCACTGGGGCAAGACATAAGAATTGACCAAATATAATTGACAATCACGAGAAAATGTGAAAAGCATATCGAAAGTCATAAAAGCTCCAAAAGTTCAAAGAGCAAAAAGTTCGACAAATTAGGGGGCATAAAAAAGCAGTGTATATGGTAAAAGCAAGGCCAATGCCTGTCAAGAAAAAGAGCCAAAATGCTACATCTTATGTGAAAAATTATCATAGTCTAAGTGCCTGCGAAAAAAAAAAATATTGCAAGTGCAAAGAAAATTAGAAAAAGGGGCAAAGCTCTCATGCAGAAATGATTAGTCAAGGAACTTTCGAGATGCGTTGTATTTCAAAAGCCAAATGATTTGGAAAGATCGAGTGACCTAGTCACGATGCCATGATGATCACCAACTCTTAAAGACCCTATTGAAAGTTTTAAGCTTTTCGAGCCTCTCCTAAGCCAACATTACAACCTTCTCCCGAAGTCTTTTATGATTGGGATGGTTTGAGTGAAAATGAGAATGCCACAAAGAAGCTACTGCTTAAAGGAGTGGAAGTAATTTTATCTTGTCTTATCTTCCAAGTTCTTGACTTGTAAACCTGATGAAGATAGCGACAAATGTTCATTTATTGTGTGGCATCCCAAAAATTCAAGACAAGCTCTAAGGTGTATTAAAGCCCATAATTAGGTAATGAAATTACTTATGGTTTATGCTTTAGCCATTAGTCTCCTCTTAAGACTAAGTGATATATGCTTGTGTTCATGAGATTTTAAATTAGATAAATTAATGAGAATGATCTATGCTTGGCTATGCACTTTATAGACTAAGTTCCTATAAATAAAATGTTACAAGATTTTGGCCATGTGGAATTTAGTAATTAAATTCTTAAAAGAAAGAATTAAAGATGAATAATTGAAAGTGAAATTGTGGGTTTAATTAGGTTGGGCCTTAGGCCCAAGAGTATGGATTTTGGAGGGCCAAATGGCCGGCCCATTGGAGCCAAGGAGGGGCTGTCGACCAGCCCATTTGCTGGCCCAAAGCCCAGCCGAGAATGAAGCCCATTAACCTTGCATGTCCTCCAACACTTGTTCTCTCCTTTTTGCCACTTGTTCTCCTCATGAGAACACTTGTCCCTCATGCAAACTAAGAATGCATGCATATATTTATACAACCAAAAAGGAAGAGAGAGAGGGAGTGGCTGATGGTGAGGGCTGTCGTCCAAGTGAGAGAGAGAGCTGTCGAGAGAGTGAGAGAGGGAAACCGAGAGAGGAAGAGGGAGGCCGTGCGAAGAAGAAGGAAGAGAGTTCGTCCGCCGTTCGTTGTTGCTGTGCTTCTGTTTGCTGCTGTTTTGTGCTTAAATCAAAGGCAAGTTGGGATCGGTTTCCACTCTTGCATGTGTGTCTTGCATGTGTGATTTGTTGGTGGTAGATTTCGGATGTTAGGGTAGGCAAAACCGAAGCTAGAATGTGATTTGTTCTTGAATATGCTTGCTGATTTCGTGAATACCGCCTGACCCAGAATCTTTTGAAGGCTTGCATGCATGTTTAGAGTTGGATTTTGACTTTTATTTCTTCATGAAAGTTGTAGCCAACATCTTAAACTACAACATAATAAAATTTGGGACAAAACGGTGGAGATTTAAGGGGTCAAACCCTCATCCTACGAAGACACTAGATCTGGAACTGTTTTGCTGACCTTTTGGTAGTTTTGTGGGTTGCATGTCGATGTTTACTAAGAATCTCTCTTCGACTTCTTCATGAAACTTGTATAGAACATCCTAAAGACTAACATAATCGAATTTTAAGTAAAATGAGCAAGTGTAGCCTAGTGAATCGACTTACTCTTGAAGACGGTAAATCTGGAAACACGGTACTGGACACCCGAGACTTCTTGGACCCATATGGTGACTATTCTTTGGAAATTTCACTTAGATCCCTTGATGAAAGTTGTAGGGGACCTCTTGAATCAAAAAATATCCAAATTTCAGAGGAAAAGAAGAAGAATAAAGGGGTGCAAACTCGGTATTTCGGAGACGACTACACTGGACGTTTCGGTGCTAGATCCAGAAGCTTCGTATGACTATATAAAATAATCTAAAACGAATTTGGCTTATAAGTCTTCATGTAAAATCTACTTTAGTGTCTTGGCGATAACCTGGTAAAATTTCATAATTTTCTGAGATCCTTTGGATATTTTAATCAAATTATTTCGGAAACGGTGCATTCTGTTTCTATCCGAAAATTGCATGCTGTTTTGTGTGAATTGTACCTTCTTGTGTGGAACTCTATTGGGCACGTGCTTTTCATGAAATTGCTATCTTATTGTCTTGTTTATCACATGTCTTAATTTCATGATTTTTGAGAAGCATATGGATATTTAATTTAAATATTTTCTAAAAATGGTGCTTGCTGGAATTTTGTAAAAGGCATGAGATATGGACCATTTTATATTGCATGGACTCCATGAATTGTATTGTGATGGATGATGGTGTCTAGCTGCATGCATGATAATGATTTGAGATGCATGTATGAATTCAATGATGAATATGATCTTGATTGCCATCACATCACATGCCATGTTATAATTGAACTATAATTGAAGATGTGAATTGAGATAAGTGAGAAGGCCGTCAGAGGTGTGAGCCAACGATTCCCCGGGAGTGTCGGGATGCCCGGTGGTATACGGTACGTAATTCCAGGGGAGGCCTGGTGGTATGTCGGTATGTAATTCCGGAGGGTAGGGGAAACCATTTTCATGGCAAGCCCCAGAGATTTCCTTGGGAGTTTCGAGATGCCTGGTGGTATACGGTACGTAATTCCAAAGGAGGGGGGATCCTGGTGGTATGTCGGTACATAATTCCGGAAGCCTCGTCGGAGGTCTTTGCCCGAGAGGATGCCTCGTGACGCCAGTTGGGGTGCGAGATGCCCGGCCAGGGAGTGTAAATGCCGGAAGCCCTGGAGGTTTGTGCCCAGGGGGATGCCTCGTGATGCTAGTTGGGATGCGAGATGCCCGGAATGCGGGGGGCCGGATGCCCGGTTGTATCTTGGATACATGCCCGGATGGTTCTCGCAATGCCAGGATTGGGCGCGAGTGATGAATGTGGGATGCAAACATTGGTCCCGAGAAAGAGAAATGTAGCGGTCCAATATGAAAGGATGAAATTGAGAAATTGAAATTGAAATATGCATGATGATATATGCATGACATGATGATATGTGCATGGATGCATGGTAATGATGATGGCACATGTGATATGATAATGATGTTACATGCATGAATGCATGGCAATGACAATGGTACATGTGATATGATGATGATGTTATATGCATGGATGTATGACATGATGATGTTACATGTGATATGAGGATGATGATATATGCATGATATAATGATGATGTTACATGCATGGATGCATGGCAATGATGATGGTACATGTGATATGATAATGATGTTACATGCATGAATGCATGGCAATGACGATGGTACATGTGATATGATGATGATGTTATATGCATGGATGTATGACATGATGATGTTACATGTGATATGAGGATGATGATATATGCATGATATGATGATGATGTTACATGCATGGATGCATGGCAATGATTATGGTACATGTGATATGATAATGATGTTACATGCATGGATGCATGGCAATGACGATGGTACATGTGATATGATGATGATGTTATATGCATGGATGTATGACATGATGATGTTACATGTGATATGAGGATGATGATATATGCATGATATGATGATGATGTTACATGCATGGATGCATGGCAATGATGATGGTACATGTGATATGATGACGATGTTATATGCATGGATGCATGGTAAAGATGATGATACATGTGACATGATAATGGTAAGTGTATGATATGATGGTAATGACTATATGATGATGATGGTACATGAGGTATGATGACAAGTGCATGATGCCATGGTATGTTGTGCATGGGTGCTTGTATGACATGTGATGCTATTGATTGTGATGACTGCATGGCATGATGTATTGAGTGGCTTATTGGTCCTTTACCTACTGAGTGGTTGTACTCACCCCTTCGGAGACCAACATTTCAGATTAATAGATGGATTGAGCGGTTGGATATGACCGAGAGGAGGAGGATAGCAAAGGAAGGAACTTTTGGACGCTGACACTGATCGATGGACTTTAAGTATATGACTGTTGGAGGAGATGTCGGTCATCTTTTGAAGTGTAGCCGAGTATAGAAAACTACGGCATTTGATGTACCGATGAATGATGTCCATTTGGTTTAAGTAAATAAAAGTGTTTGGCCTTTACCTATAAATGTTTAGTAGGTGTGCATCGTTTTCTGAATATAGAGAGGGGAGTTGTTGGATGTGCTTCCGTATATGAACTGCGCAAGGGACCGATCTAAAAGATGTAAACCCCCAGGTTGTATGAACCCGCTGCAATTGAAATGGTATCAGAGTGACATGTTATTAGGAAAAGTGAATGGTAAGCGAACTGTGGTGACCCTAATTGGATCGGGGGCCGTCGAGGGGTGCCACATATTGGCCTCAAAGTAATAATCCCTTTGTGTAAGCCCATGACCAAACCTTTATTGCGGTCCTTTCAAAAGACCTTTGTGATCGATCAGGCTGTGCTCATTGCAAATGTTTCTTGAAGCCTTCGGCGTAGGTTATGTGAGATACCCTCAGAAACCAGTTATCTCCCACATGAATGGATGGGATCAAGAAGCCATTTTATTGAGAGTGTGTGAGAAGCCATTTCTGACTAAGAAGCTCTAGTTTGACATGCTTAATGAGCCTTTTTCACGAGTCGTAGCCGTTTTAATAAGAACTAGACTCCTAGAGAATTTGATGATTAATGATATATCCATGAGCAAGATGACAGTTTTGCGTCACATGATGCTGATTAAGATCGAATGTTTTTTTTAAGCAGTCGGACTTAGCTTGATTAGCTTATTCAATTAATGCTATAATATTGCCAATGCGTCTCTTGATGACGTCTCTAATGACATTTGCTCAAGTTGAGTTTGACAGGATTCCTCAATAAAGCCATGCAGTTTTCAAGGGGTTAACAGGTGCTTCCCTAAAAACTAGAGGTTCATGGTCAGCCTTAAACCATGCCATTTCGCACGGTTCGTGGGTCTATCCTTAAACTACAAGGTTCATGGGTCAATCCTTAAACCACACGGTTCGTGGGTCTATCCTTAAACCACACGGTTCGTGGGTCTATCCTTAAACCACAAGGTTCGTGGGTCTATCCTTAAACCACACGGTTCGTGGGTCAATTCTTAAACCACACGGTTCGTGGGTCTATCCTTAAATCACACACGATTCGTGGGTCAATCCTTAAACCACATGGTTCATGGGTCAATCCTTAAACTACACGATTCGTGGGTCAATCCTTAAACCACACGATTCGTGGGTCAATCCTTAAATCACAAGGTTCGTGGATCTATCCTTAAACCATGCTTTTAAAATGTTCATGAGTCTATCTTTGAACTGCAATTTTGAAAAGGTTCATGGTCAACCTTAAACCATGTAATCTACCAAGGCTCATTGGTTTTCCTTAAATCATGTATTTCCAACCCGGTTGAAACCCGTTGTTACACGGTGAGACCTCATCTTTCCTTCTTCTTATGACACGGAGAGCTTTGTAGCCCGGAGTGCTTTTATAACCCGGAGTGCTTTGCAGCCCGGAGTCCTTCTTCCTATGACACGGAGAGCTTTGTAGCCCGGAGTACTTTGTAGCCCGGAGTCATTCTTCTTCTTATGACACGGAGAGCTTTGTAGCCCGAAGTGTTTTTGTAGCCTGGAGTGCTTTGTAGCCCGGAGTCTTTCTTTCTATAACTCTTAGAGCTTTGTAGCCCGGAGAACTTTTGTAGCCCAGAGTGCTTGGTAGCCCGGAATCCTCCTTCTTCTTATGACACGGAGAGCTTTGTAGCCCAGAGTGCTTTTGTAGCCCGGAGTGCTTTGTAGCCCGGAGTGATTTTGTAGCTCGGAGTGCTTTATAGCCCGGAGTGCATCTTCCTATGACACGGAAAGCTTTGTAACCCGGAGTAATTTTGTAGCCCGGAGTCCTTCTTTCTATAACACGGAGAGCTTTGTAGCTACGAGTGCTTTGTAGCCCGGAGTCCTTCTTCCTATGACACGGAGAGCTTTGTAACCCGGAGTCCTTTTTCCTATGACACGTAGAGTTTTGTAGCTCGGAGAGCTTTTGTAGCTCGGAGTGCTTTATAGCCCGGAGTCATTCTTTCTCTTATTGACAAGACGTGTTTCCATAGCTTTGAGTTTCCTTCGTCGACCTGATGTATGCTTTATGCACCTAGGGTCTCTTTACCGTTGAAATAATTTAGGTGTCTTTTATCTTTGATTGCAACCTCTTCGAGGCTACATTCAAAGATGGGCAGCTGTTGACACCTAATTTTTATTTTCAAGCACATAAAAAAATCGATTTAAAAAAGAAAAAAAAGAGGCGGCATGGGTCGGGTCCTGCTGGATTCGGCCTTGGCCCGACCCGCCCCTCTTCCTCTTCTCTTCCCCCTGCGTGGGCCTTTCGACCCAGCCTTTCTCTTTTACTTTTTCTTTTTCCCTCGCGCGACCCAGCCTGCGTCTCTATCATCTCCCTCAGCCGTTGTCTGCATGGGGAACCTGCGAAGCCGAAAGCAGGGTCGCCAGGGCGGCTGCATTAGGGCAGGATCGCGTAGGGGGCAGCGCAATCTGTAGGCGGGCAGGCTGGTAGAGGCCGGGGTTGGTCGAACAAAGTCATGCGCACGAGCCGAGCAAAGAAAAGCAAAAAGAGACGGAGTGATGAGGGGGAGAACAGAGGGGGAGAGGGAAATCAAGAGAAATAGAGAGCGAAGGGGAGAGAAAACAGGAGGAGGAAGGAGAACCTACTACTGCCACCGTCGCTGACGCGATTCTAGGTCATCGCCACCGCAGCCGATGCGTTTCCGAGTCGCCATCCCCGCTGGACTCAGGTTGGTATTTCGTCAAACACCTAATGTGCATTTCCGAAGTCAAGCTCGCCGGAGCTCGTCCCGTCCGTTTCGAGCGAGCTCCAGCCCCGTAGGTTTCCCCTTTAGTCCTTGTTTATTGCTGGTTGCTTGCTGGTCACCGCCGCTGCCGCCTTGGGTCTGGTTTAGGTTGGAAGCCTCCTGGTTCGTCCATGCCCTCTACCTATTCGCCATAATGCCCGAGTGAGCTCTCTTCCTCCGAGGCTCCTCCACGTGGAGCCCTAGGACCCCTGACTGCCGGAGGGACGCCGTTGCAGCTAAGGAAGCCGCGTTGTTCACCTTGCTTGGCCACGGCGGCATCGTCACTAGCGTGCGCCTTCTCAGCGCCCCTACTACCCGTCGCGACTAAAGGGAGGCTGTCGAGTGGGCCGATCCCGATCCGGCCCACTCGACTCTGTTTTTGCTTGGGCCCGACTCTCGGGCCCAAGTTGGGTTAAGTTAGGCCCAACCAAGGACGGTCAGGCCTAACTCGGTCGGGTCGGACCCGGTCAAGTCGGACCCGTTAGACTTGACCTGACCCAACCCGGTTAAAAAATAATTAATTAATTAATTTAAAAATTAATAATTATTTTTTTAAAAAATTAAATTAATAATTATTTTTTAAAAAAAAATTAAATTAATAATTATTTTTTAAAAAAATTAAATTAATAATTATTTTTAAAAAATTAATTAAATATTATTTTTAAAAAAATTTGAAATTCCAAGAATGATGGGGTTTGGTTAGGAATTGCTATGTTTTTTCTTCTTAATGTAATTAGGTATTTATTTGCTCATTTTTTGATTATATCGTATGTTTAATTTGCATATTTAATTATGTTTAATTGCATGTGTTTAATTTTGTTGCAATTAGGATTTTAATAGCTATTATTGTTACTTTAATGATTGCGCACCGGCATGATCACCTCACATGTTAATGGAGAAGTATAAAATCAATCCAAACTGCCTGATAAAAATCATTTTTTTTAAATGAACAATATTATGTACCGAAAAGGTACTAATTAGTCAATTTGTGTAATCAAGTTCCCGACCCTAAAATCTCTGGTTGCGTAGGAAATGTGGCATACTCCCGTGCCTCACTTGGTTTCTAGCCGACCCTAATAGGCTAGTCGCGACTCATTTTGTGCGAAATTCTTAAAGAACATCCCAATGTCACGCAAGGTATGGGCTTGGAAGAGCCCGCATCTAATCATGGGCCTTAGGCCCGTCCTTTAGGCAATACCCCTAAACATGTTCCCTCCCCCCGAGGGTAGGTCACGACAATATGCAAGAAGAATTTATTGATATATCACTCCATGAGATATTGGCCAGCCATGAACATGTTCCCGAGGGTAGGTCACGTCCTTTAGGCAATACCCCTAAACATGTTCCCTCCCCCCGAGGGTAGGTCACGACAATATGCAAGAAGAATTTATTGATATATCACTCCATGAGATATTGGCCAGCCATGTCATCTGATTTACATAAAGTACATGGACCCTCCTGACCCAATTCGAACTGCTCTCTAGAACCCACTCAATATTACTATTTGCTGATACAATCAATTCTCAAGATCTCAGAAACGATCATTGCGAGCTGGTTATCTGAAAATAACTCCAGGAAAACAACAAAGTCAGCTATACAAGATGTAATCCTGCGTTCAAATTGTTTTCGCTCAAGAAATCTTCCTGAAGACGAGTAAGTAAAGAAATGTTGCGTAGGTCGAAAGTACACTTAAACGCAGCTGCCGACTTTCGACCAAAAAAAAAAAAAAAAAACGCAGCTGCCGAGGATGGGCTCCCCTAGCGACACCATATATTTGCATTGGTAACATCAATGGTCCAAATTTGGCAATGAGGGTCTCGCTCCATGCCAGCATGAGAGACCAAAGCCCACAAATGAGTCACAAACTCCCCTCCCTTTGCTAAGTGCTCGACGTGCGCTTTTGCTTTGTCTGATGGAGCCACATACAATATTAGTTCGGCCCAAAACTCGGCCAGGATCTTCCACATGCGCTGCTGGTTCTCTTTCAGCAATTGAACCCCCAACCGGGCGCCCCGATGTATAACCATATTTTCTGGTGTTTCCGTATCTTCTGGTATTTCCCCGATGTCCTTCAGTCTGTGGATTCTTTCTCCATATGTCTTGCACATCTTAAGCTCTTCCCGCGTTTCAAGGATGACTTGGTTGAAGATGTTCTCCGTGTCATAAAGGTGATCAGGTAACAATCTCGGGGCGAATGCCACCAAATAGGCAAGATATTTGGACAAGTTAGTCGCTATGTTGAAGTTTGGATCGTGATTCAACGGCCGCTTATACTCAAGAAAGCTCGTAGCTATATGCCAAACCATTATAACTTCAGTTTGTGTCTCGAGCCTACACGCCCAAGATAGCTCATCCGACATGTTGTTTAGCATCAAAGAAGTTTGTCCATTCGCCAATTTCCCGTTGCTCTTCATCAGAGAATCAAACACAGCCTTCTTCACATCAGCGGACAATCTAACGGGAGCGCTTTGTTTTTGACCTCTCCCATGGACATCGACGAAATTGATTTTGCAGAAATGGTAGAGAAATCTGGAAGGGACGTGATTGTACGATTCGAGAAAAGAGTATTGGCGAAGTTTCGTTTCCCAAGGCTTCAAATGTACCCCGCATATTAGTCCTATCAGCTTCTCGATGCGCTTGCTCCGTTGCCACGACTGCTTTTGCACGTAGTTGCAAAGCCATTCAACTTTCGCCCAGTCGGAGATAGCTATCAGAAAGAGCTGAACAAGCTCAACACATATGAATACCATGAGAACGACCGCAGTCACGAGAACGTCGACCCTCCGCCCACTGGATGTCACCAATTGGACAACATCATCCTGGGGCTTTGTGGTTTTGGGCATCAGGAATACAACTGTTACCATGGTGCCTGTGATCAAACACAAAAGCTCCACCACTTTCAGCTGCCAAAGGCGCGCTTGGAAAATGATGGGGTAATTGGAGTAGAAAAATCGTGAAAAAAGGTAAGCTCGACTTCAGCGATTCGAAATGCTCTCTCATACCCATTTTCTTTCTGAAGAATTCCATCTCGAATCAAGTGCCACGCCTTCTGATGAGCTTCTTCCGGCAATGAGTAGCTCAAAAATTTCAAACGGAGAAGCAGGTAGAACGCGTAAGAGAGACAAATATCCTTGAACTTGCCATCCCGGTCTCCCCCGCTTGAGCTCAAAAGAGGCCCTTTGCACTCCCACACCCTTTCTATGGTGATGACTTCCTCGTCAGGGTCTCCAGAGACCGTTCCAAAATTTGCCTTTGGTGCTGCGACTTCACCAAAGACTTTCTCGAGTACGGTCCGACTCACTTTCACCACATATTTGTATCCTTTCATAGTTTTGGGATCGGCGCAGGGATCCAGGCAACGATGCTTGGAGCTCATATGATCCGCGACCCATTTTGTCATTCGATCCCGGCCAAATGCGCTTACTGACACGAGTGATAGTGCTCTCTCTGTGATCTTAAGCGCTAGGATGACGAAATAGAGCAGGAAAACCGCCAGCCTTGACGGCAAGGTGGTCAGATAGAGTGTCCACAATGTTAGTAACCCTATGAACGTGACCACGTCTTGACAAGCATAATTCTTCCACTGCTCGTTGTCCTCAAGACTATATGCAGAGAAAGAGTTTGAGCTTCCAAGAAAGATCATCAAGAAAGTCGCCCACAGCGGGAACAGTGGGTTGTGGAACGGGGATTCACGCATTAGCCCGAGCGTGTACGTTATCAAGTAGCCCGAGAGAGTGTACATGGCCCATAGGACAACATTGAGCATCGGATTGTTGTTCCGATGCCTCAATGAGCCGAAAGCCACAAGGAAGAGGAGCAAGAAGGCGACTGAGCCCACGTAGAGCTCTATTAGCGCTAGCATACCTTCCAGGGTTTGGGCTGCGTTTGGTTCAGCATTTGCAATGGGCTTTGAGTCCAATACAAATGCTGAAAGCCCAAAACTACTTGGGAAAATGCAATTGTGTTTGGTAAAATTTTTTTGCAAATAGACTTTGAGTTGAATGTGCGTTTGGTAAAAAAAAAAACTTTCACAATAGGCTTTAATGGCTATAATATATGTGTGTATGTATGTATGTATATATAACCATAAAGGGGTTAGGATCGGAGTACTATATGAGAGAACAAGGAAGCATGCAAATTAACAGATCTATAAGAACAGAGAATGTATAAAGACTGTATAAAAACTAGATAAAATCACGAGAATTAAAAATAATGTAAAGGGCAAAGGCAATATATACAATATAAAGTAAAAGTATGCATAAACAAAAAACAACCATGAAGGTGGTCTGAACTTGTATTATATAAACTGAAAATTACATGTATTGAAAGATACCGAAACTAAAGCATCAAGTCATCTACTAGGGCGGCAATCCACACTCCAGGGAGTATTGATGTTTGTATTACAAGAAATGATTAACCAACTATCATGTAAGTTGGTAACCCCGTATGAAACTATGTATTTGAAATACTAACTTACTTTGAAACCAGGGGATACAAGGTAAGAAAGCTTGAGACTTGAAAGGATGAGGGTTTACAAGAGGGTGATGAGGAGGAAGAGAGAAGAGAGATATGAAAATTTTGAGTCCCCTTCTTCTGTGTCAAGAGAGTGTATTTATAGGAGGAGCTACAGTATTGAACAGTGTAAAGTGAATAGTACTTGGTGAATAGTGTAAAGTGAACAATACTATATAAATAGTGAATAGTGAACAGTGTATGCTTATCTTACTTGGTAAATGTGAATAGCCTTTGCGCCGCTGTAACAGTGTTGGCATGTGATCTCCTGTCTTTTAATCTCTGTCTAGATTGATCCCATAGCAGTCGTCTTCATTGGTGTTTCCACTGTGATGTGACTGAGAGGGATCCGTCTAGATTATCTTAAGATTTTGAGGATCCACATTGTGATCCTTCTGCTTCTGAGAGCATTGATCTGAGGATGTTGCAGTATTCCTCCCTGCTCTATACTTCAGCCAGTGCTGCACTTGCAATGGATTTCTCCTGTAAAAATGATGTATTTGATAGGACTGTGGTTATCTGAGATTTCTAGCTGTTTAGCCATGTTTTAACCGCAGCCTCGAATCCTTGTTCATGGCGTTTAAATCCGTCCCACCATTTTGTCTTGTATTTTCAGACAAGTAAGGGTATCAGTTTGAAGGATGTACTGTATTCAAATTCCCAAGCCGTTACCTATGAGATTTTTAATATTATGAAAAAAATGCATAAGGCATGGGAACCTTAGATCATGTTGAGTTGGTACAAAGTGTTTTTGAAATATTTGGTATCATTGATTGACTGTAGGATGTAGTATTATGTCCAAAGGACCAATGGACTCGGGTCTAAGTCCTATACATAGAGAAGAAGTAAGGATAGAAGATTTCAACAAATCTATAGAAAATTGGGAAATTCCTAAAATATAGCTTGAGGAAATATACAAACAATCTAAATTGAAATTTTTCAAAATATCAGATTATGTCATAGCAACCAAAGAAAGAGATATTCCTCTTTCTAATTCTTATGAAAAAAATACATCTTTTGAATCAAGAATCTATCAAAAAGCATAAGCAAAAATACAATTATATTCATATAGGACTAGTCCAAGTAGGAGTCAAACCTCTTACAAAAGAAGGTCTTAATACTTCCATTCTCTTAGTTTTACGAGATTCACGTCTCTTAAACTATGATGAGTCTATTCTCGGTACTGTAGAGACAAGTCTCTGCAAATGACCAATACATTTTGATTGTTATCCCAATTTCTCAATATCCCTTAAGGATAAGAATATTCTTAGAGCTCTCACTCTCCAAATCAAAACCCATAATTACAAAGTGGCAGATGGATCTATTCCTTTAGCCCTTGTCTATAGAATCCATTACAAAGCCATGGCCTCCGCCTTCAGAGAAAATGCTTTTAAACATAGCCCTAGAGGAGAAACACTTCTCCTCCAAACAGATATTTCCAGAGCAAATACAACAATTCATAGATCTATTAATTTGAATCAAGTCACTCTACCAGAACAATGGGAGTTAGAAAACCAAATTCCCCAACAAGTTGTTCAAAATACAGATCCGACTAATGTCATTCAACATCTAGAAGGAAGGGTGACCATTAGATTTCCTAGAAGATCTTTCGATTCAAGATCTAGTCCTTCTTTTCATACTTCTTATACAAGATTTATAGATCTTAATCCCAATCTTCCACCTATAATCACCATTCCTCCAAGTACGGATAAAGACACTCATACACGTGATGCGACACCTTTACCTCCTAATACCACTAGAAATAATCCTGAGATACCACCCGAACCTGAAATTAGTGGTTTAGACAATAGATCAAGGATTTCTAGGCCTATTTACCAACAAAATCAGCCTGAACTAGTTCTAGAAAACACAGATTCTCCTCATCATTCTCCTACTTATTCACAAATGATAGATGCTGAGCTTAATATTTTAGAAAAACAATTTGAGCCAAACAGGACATTCCTTAATAAGAAATTTAATTTTGAAAACAACAAACAAATCAGAGAATGATTCTTCAAAACCTTTGCTGATAAAGCAAAAGACATCAAGCAAAAATATTACGACTACGTATATGAATATGAAGTTCATATATTTTTCTTTGATTGGTTAGAAGAACAATTCCTCGAACCAAAAATGGAAACTTGATAATGGTGAAACCCTAAAATCCAATCATCCACCCCTTATGAGAATAAAAATACAACATGGAAATAACGAGGTAACATCTACTCCTTTTAGGCTTCCAGACAAAAGAGACTCTCTTTACGCTCACAAAGTTATTGAGCAAAACAATTATACAAATCAACATTTGGTTACCATAGGAAAATAGTTGAATAGGATAGAATCCACAATCCAGAATCCTACTCAACTCATCACACCGCAAGTTGACACACTCAAAAAAACCCATTTTTAAGACTTTTGAATTTCCAAAAAATCTTAGTGCTAAGTTTGCTAAAAGCCCTAGAACAAAAGAAAAAGCTTCTAGGAAAATCAAAACTAGAACCTACACCTATACTAGACACTTCTAAATTCCAAGGACTAATTATTAAAGACACCCCAGACCAACCTACCATTAATATCTTGATTAAACCCTTTAGTGACTCTGAAAATGAATCAGTCGCTGAGGTAAACAGACTTAATTGAGACAACCTCAAAAACTCTATTATAGTAGGGCTACCCCACCAGACATCGCCCAAGAAGAATCATCGCAAAAAATACAGAATAAATACTCTCCAGATGCTATTTATGAATGGAATATAAATGGTGTTGCCAAAAGCAATATCATGAATATTTTAAATAACATAGTAATGCTTGCCAATGCCTACAAAACATAGCAATATGTTTCTGATCATGCTGTTGCTAATATTTTAGTAGCCGGATTTACTGGACAGCTAAAAGGTTGGTGGGATAATTATTTGACCGATGAACAAAGAATACAAATTTTAACTGCCTATAAAATTGATGACTTTGGCCAACGCATGGATGATGATCAAGGACATCTCATCCAAGATGTGGTGAATACTCTTATCTATTCCATTTCACAACACTTCATAGGAGACCCTTCACATATTAGAGATAGGAATCAAGATCTCTTATCCAATAAACGCTGTAAATCCTTAGGGAGATTTAGAGAATACAAAGAACTCTTCCTTCAAAGGGTTCTTATTAGACCTGACTGCAATCAACCTTTTTGGAAAGAAAAATTCTTAGCTGGTTTACCCTAGATAATAGGTAACCAAGTTAGAGATAGAATTAGAGAAGAATACAGTGGCCAAATTCCTTACGATCTTCTTTCTTATGGAGAAATAGTCTCTTACGTTTATAGACAAGGAACACAAATGTATAATACAATCAAATTACAAAGATAGCTCAAGGAAGAACAATCTCTCACCAATAGAAGTCTAGGAGATTTTTGTGCCCAATACGACCTCTCTTATAATGAAAAAACAAAATCAAAATGTAAGGAAACTTGCCCTTCTGAGAAAGAAACAAAGAAATATCACAACAAACCTCAACCTCGTAGGAATAAACAAAGACACCAGAATAACCAAAATAGACTTCATACTGATAGGAAAAATTTTAAAGACATTAAATGTTACTCTTGTGGTAGAAAAGGTCATATTTCAAAATACTGTAGGATTAATAAGAAATTGAATGAACTTTCTCTAGATGACAATACTCTTAACCAGTTAAACAATATCTTCATAGAAAATGATGATACTTCTTCTGATGAACTTCTTGAGGAAGACGGTCTTCAAATTAATGAAATAGAAACCCCTTCCGATTCAGATTATGAAGACGCTTCTCCTGACAAACCTATTCCTGAAATAAATATGTTAACAAAAGAAGAAGAATTTCTCCTTAGCACAGCTAACAAAATAACCGACCCTGAAACCAAAAAAGAATACTTAGATAGACTTCATTCCTCAATGAACATTGTTACTAGTCCAAATACTTCTTACAATCTAAAAGACATTTTAAATAGAAACAAAAAAACCCCAGTCTAGACCTATAAATATTAATGACCTTCAAAATGAAATAAGACAACAAAAATTAGAAATACAGGCCCTAAAATTAACACAGTTAGAAATGACACAAGAAATTTCTGCTATAAAATCCCTTGTCATAAAAGGAAAGACAAAATTAG
Organism: Eucalyptus microcorys; assembly: GCA_014182515.1. Classification (NCBI taxonomy): domain Eukaryota; kingdom Viridiplantae; phylum Streptophyta; class Magnoliopsida; order Myrtales; family Myrtaceae; genus Eucalyptus; species Eucalyptus microcorys. Next base: position 31,661,269 of record CM024565.1, on the reverse strand, counting down.
AAGACCAAAATGAAATCACCAATACTTCTGACACTTCGAACCTAGCTTTTCTTATGTTATTAACAGAAATAACATCTAGGAAATGGATAATAAATATTATGATAAAAATCAACAATGAGTTTATTATTGAAACAACAACACTCTTTGATATAGGGACTGATCTCAATTGTATCAAAGAATGCCTTGTTCCAACAAGATACTTTGATAAAACATTTGAATCCTTAAAATCAGCCTCAGGAGACAAACTAAACAAACAATACAAATTACCAGAGGCCTTAATAATAAAAAATCAAATGTCCTACAAAACAACTTTTCTTTTAGTCAAAAATATGAGACAACAGGTAATTCTTGGTAATTCTTGGAACACCTTTCATACAATTAATCCAACCTTTTACAGTTACCAATGAAGGTATTGAAACCCATGCTTTAAACAAAAAAATCACTTTCAACTTCATAACAAAACCACAGAAGAGAAGCCTAAATATTTTAGAAGAACATTCTATTTCAGAAATAAATTGCCTTATAAAAAACAAAGAAAACCAACTTGAATTCTTAAAAGAAGATTTAGAATTCAAAAGAATAGAAGAAAATCTTATCAAACCAAATGTTATAGAAAAAATAGCTTCCTTACAAAAACACATAGAAAAAACCATATGTTCTACCTTACCTAATGCTTTTTGGGAAAGAAAGAAGCATATTGTAGATTTACCTTATGAACATGATTTTTCTTTAAAAAAAAATACCTACAAAAGCTCGTCCTACACAGATGAACCAAGAAGTTCTAAAATTTTGCCAAACTGAAATCCAAGACCTCTTAAATAAAAAAACTCATAAGGAAAAGCCAATCACCATGGAGTTGCTCTACTTTTTATGTCAATAAAAATGCTGAACTAGAAAGAGGAGTTCCCAGGTTAGTCATTAATTATAAACCTCTTAATACAACCCTTAGGTAGATAAGATATCCAATACCCAATAAAAAGGATTTACTTAACAGACTTTGTAGATCAAAAATATTTTCAAAATTTGACATGAAGTCGGGATTTTGGCAAATACAAGTCAGTGAAAAGGATAAATACAAGACAGCCTTTACAGTCCCTTTTGGCCAATAGGAATGGAACATTATGCCATTCGGCCTCAAAAATGCCCCTTCAAAATTCCAAAGAATTATGAATGAAATTTTCAATCCTTATTCAGAATACATCATAGTTTATATAGATGATGTTCTAGTTTTCTCTTCCAATATAGAACAGCATTTCAAACATTTATCTACTTTCATAAAAATAATCATACAAAACGGTCTTATAGTCTCTCCTACTAAAATTGCACTCTTCAAAACCAAGATTAGATTCTTAGGCCATTACATTCATTTAAGTACCATAACTCCCATAGAAAGATCAATCTCTTTCACTGACAAATTTCCATATGAGATTAAAGACAAAACTCAATTACAAAGGTCTTTAGGTAGCCTCAATTACATTATAGATTTCTTTCCCAATATAAATATTATTTGCAAACCTTTACACCAAAGGTTAAGAAAGGATCCTCCGCCATGGACTTCTATCCATACAAACATCGTCAAATAAATAAAGATTCATGTGAAAGATATACCATGCTTACATCTTGCTGACCCTTCTACTTTCAAAATAGTTGAAACTGATACTTCAGAATTAAGATATGGTGGCATTCTCAAACAGGTCAATAACAACAAAAAACAAGTTGTTCAGTTTATATCAAAACATTGGAATTCCACCCAATAAAATTATTCGACAATCAAAAAAGAAATACTTACTATAGTTTTGACTATATCAAAATTCCAAGGAGATTTATTAAATCAAAATTTTCTCTTGAGAATTGATTGCAAATCAGCCAAAACATTTTACAAAAAGACGTATTAAACATTGTATCAAAACAGATTTTTGCCAGATGGCAAGCTATACTTTCAGTATTTGACTTTGACATTGAATTTATAAATGGTTCTTCAAATTCATTACCTGATTTTCTCACAAGAGAATTTTTACAGGGGATACCATCATGTCAAGATCCAAAAAAGATAAATAAAAAAAAAAAAGACAAAGGCAAATCCATTGCCGAAACTTCCAATACACCACCAAAGCCAACAGGCTTGACACCCATCAAGACATGGCTCCAAATGACAGAAAACAACCAGTCATTCCTACAACAACACCCCATACCAAATACAGCTTCAAACGAAGAACCCATACAAGCCTTTAACCAGCTAGCTACCATATTGCCTAAGGAAACATTACTATTATTGGCACAATCTTTACAAAAACCAGTAAAGAAAGAACATTCTAGTGCCATTGAGGTAAGCAACAATCCTTCCCCACTTGTTACGCAAAAACAATAGGAATACAAAAGAATTTCAAATGAGGTGGTTATTAGGCCACAAGCAACCTCTCATTCTCAAAGATCAAAGTTTTTCCCCGAAACATCTTTTCAAAAAATACTGATTGTGGAAGATGGATTCTATGATGAAAATCCAATCCAATTCACAAAAAACATCTTTCCAAAAAATTGGTTTTTTAAACCACATAATACAAACAAAACTCTTGCTTATTATGAGCAAATCTTAGTGGAGACAGAATCGGCAAAGTTTACTCACTTTGTTGACAAAAACAATACAGAAAATATCCTATACTCAACTATTTCTATCAATAAAGTCATACACCCTTCACATTGGAGAGATTCACCTCATACATCCAAAAAATTCCATACTAGACTTACCCAAATCCTACCATACTCCCCCTCGTATACCTACTGGGACTACCAACAAGCCTGGTGGAATGTTTTCTATAGACAAAATACAAATATTTATATATATATATCTTCTTCTTCTTTTTAAATTGAACTAAACCCTTCACCGAACCGGCGAACGGCTATGGCCGTCGGTGCCAGATCTGGCTCTCTAGTGGCCGTAGCCCTTCGCCAGTCCAGCGAAGGGTTGCCTCCTTTCTCAATTAAAAAAAAAAAAAATCAAGGGCAAAATCGGAAATATGAAGAATTAGTGAGGGTAGTTTTGAAAGGGAAAAAATAATTTCAGCATTTTGAAGACAAGTTGAAAGCTGAAAACCGGCTTCAAAATTGAACCAAATGGTCCAGCATTTCTCCAATGGGCTTTTAGGCCTGAAAGCCCCTTGGAAATGCTGAACCAAACGCAACCTTGGAGCCTCTTCACGACAACGTTGGTGTCGGTGATGGGTTGGTTCCCCGACGCCATTTGGCTACCTTGCAAGTCCCTCATGTTTTTATTTTTTATTCTTTTGGTGAATAAAGACAGATTGTGTTCTTGGTGAGTGTTAGAGAGAGCCAAGAAGTTTAAGAGCTTTGAGAGTTCGTTTCCTGTGTGTGCGGAGACCAAGGAGCAAACCTGCCTTTATTGATATCAACTCTGATGTCCGGAGTCGGTCCAGGCTTTAATTTTGATTTCCCCCGCGCGACACGAGTTCGTTTATTTAGTAAGCAACGTCCAATTATCGTTCAAAGGGGTTTATACTTGCTACCCACATAAGGAATTGTCTTTCCATCCGTCCTTTGGGCAAAAGAGCATTCCTTACTTACCTCGATACCTACAGGATCAATCAATAAAGTTAGTTTCATTAAAAATCTTAAATTGGTACGATGACATATTTATTCAAAATTAATTTTGCTTTTACAAAAGTCTCAAACCAATGACATATATACCAAATTAAGTTTCGTCTCACGGAAGCTCTCAAAGTAGTGCCTCCCACCTAAATTCACCCTCCACGATAAATCCTAAATTGGTAACGGGGGACAGATTGTGGTTAAGGGTACTAATTTGAGACTTTTCATTAAATGGAAATTGCTTTAAGATAAATGTGCTACATCTATCGGTTTGAATTATTTTTAACGAGAGGAAAATTAATTTTGGTTAAATATATCATGGGCCACTGGTTTATGATTTTTTTATGGCACCAACCCTAAAAGAAGAACTTCTTTTGACTATATTGCCCTATTCTTTCTTCGAGAAGACATTTCACAAAAAATGGTCAAAAAGAGAGCACTCACATTGGTTATTAAATGATTGAAGAAGGTAGCATCCGGCCCAGTTTGAGTTTTCTTCTTCTCTCTTTTCTCTTGCGATCTCTTCTTGTTGAACTTTTTTTTTTTTTTTTTTTCAAAATTCTTGCACTTTTCCATGATTTTTGGAGGATATACAGCAATCTCTTCTCCCATTTCTCTTCTTGCTTTTCTCTATTCATTTACTAGGGGAAATATAAAAAACTCCAGCCATTAAATGAAAGCGTGGTAATATTTAATTACTCTTAACACTTCCCTATACATGCAAGTTAACTTTAGCTTAAGCCTAAAGTTTCTAAATGTAATTGGGAGGTAAATAGGAACCTTAAAAAATTCAAACTCAGGACTCATTCTCTGATACTATAAAAGAACAGCAGTGTTTGAATGTTAATCTCAACGCACAATTTGTTGAGATTATGCCCACTACATAAAGTTATTATAAAGTGTTGCGCTTCATAAGGAAACGATGCAATAATGGAAATAATAAAAGAAAAGATCCTTTAAATTTTTTTGATTTTAGTATCTTTGAAAGTCTGCTTGTGATTTTGATTGATATATTCATATTCTTTTCCCTTAATTGATAAATCACTGCCTTTAAGACCATTGCTTGTCGATTTTGATTTTACTCGGGATTTTGCTTTCTGCCATGGATCGGTCACTTCTCAATCCAAAATATAGTGGATATTGAAGAAAATATCCATTGATTTTTTAATCGTGCATAGAGAGTATGAAGTGTGACGAAGAAGAACAACGCAAGCAACCGTGTGCACAGAAGTCCCACAATGGGCATGTTTCACAAAAATACACACTTTGTAAAGAGGCACATTTATCACTGCTGTTTCCCGAGCTCAGTTGTGAGGGCTTGTAGCCCAGGTTGGGGCATCATGTCGCTTTAGACACTAATCACATCCATTAATTCACTCGTCCTGTGGGATATGCTCCAAGTCATTCTTCCACACATTTAACGCTATATCATAATGCTAACTCCTTTGATGGTGTTCTACTTCAGAGGAGCAATTTTCTAGATGAACTGAGGTACCAAAATATGAAAATGTTGAAAACTCAATTGGCAAAATTAAAAGACTTAGGATTGAATTGGCAAAAATACAATAAATTTAGGACTTTTTGGATAATTTTTACATATTAAATGCAACCTTCTTGAACAATCCGTTGTCTCCTATAGAAAAGCATGATAACTCGAGCCTTTTTAGTCAGCAGCCTTTGTTAAACTGCAAGCACATTGCAACCTACATTTCACCGCATTCGACTTTTAATCCAAATCTTGCACTCACAGAGAGTGATATCAGCAAAACAGACGAGAAACAAATTCTTTATGAAAAAGAAGTCCCCCACGCCCACCCCCCACCCCACCTCTCGTGTACAATTCGCACAAGGTGTGGATGGACATTTTTACTGGAAGCAACACAAACGCATCCGAAAAATCTCAAAAAGGATAGTGAGGCAATCATGTCAGAACTACGTGTCAAACCATCTACATTATAAGTGTACTGTCAGCCTATCATGTCGTCCTGTAAACTAGACACACATCGTCCCAGCTTATTCAAGATTCACTCAGTTGACCTGCAGGAAGAAAAGGAAAATTAGCGGCAAGGCAAACTGAAAGTCTTGGGACCTTAGTGCGCCCAGAAAGAAGCAAAGAACTCTTACTTCCATGACTTCGTCCACAGAATATTCTTGCAAAATACACATCAATCGGAGTTTGAGGGACGGTTCTTAGCTTTGCAATACATCCAGAGGCCAACTGTTTTCAAAGCCGGGAAAACCATAAAGGAAAGACCATTAGTAAAGAGTTGACGAATTTAATAAAAAGCAACTTGGTTACTGGCGTTACTGCTCTTTCCATAATGTTTTATTATTCAATGCACCAACAAAACTTAAAATAAAATAAAACGGTAATAAGAATTAGAACGTTATAAGAAACTCTCCAGTCACCAACACTATCGTGAGAGATACACAACCTACAGACCTGACAAAAGCAATACTAATGGATATGATCCACTGCTTCCAATTAAGTCTCACTGTTGAAGTAAACTTCCCAAGAAACTCTATGATAATGACCTAAAGAGAAGGCAAGATAAAGGATCATGAGACATTTTTACATGATATCTTTAACTCAGTCAAGAAAAATGCTGGAAGATTCTCACCTGAAGTATAAGAGTCAGACCTACTATCCCCATGAAGACACGATTCTTCGTGATTCCATTGAACACATTAAAATCATCTGGATCCCGGGCATTAAATTCATTGACTATCTGAAGATTCAATGTTCACATGCTTGTCAAACTTACGGGTTAAAAGAAGAAAATGAGAGAATTCTGAATCTACTTGGTAATAGCATCATGAATACAAGCATGCCTAGATAGAAATAAAATCCGTATCAATGTGCTTCTCAAGCTGATGCACAGACTCAACGAATCAGGATGAGTGCAACATTTGGATTAATAAGGGCACTTCAGATGCAGTCAAGGTATTAGCTATTTAATTGTATAGAGACAAGAAACAGGAGGGAATCTAGGCTTGGAGTGATATACAGGCTTTCCTAGTGCTCATCCTCCAACGACTAGAGTTTGCCCTAGTAGCCACCCTTCTTACTTGAAAGAGGGAGGTGGACTCTCCACCTCCTTGGGGATGGGATGGGGACATGCAAGTAAGGGAGTAGAATTTCGCAATCTGCGTAAGGCAGTCAGTGGCTGGTACAATTGATACAGGATAAAACCAGATTTATTAAAAAAAAGAAAACTACGCTCACCCTCCAGAATTTAAAGGTTTGGAATGGTTGGCTTCCACATATAAGTAGAAAATGTGCTAGATAGCACATTGTAGGGATCTCTCTCTAAGGAGAAGTTTTCTTCAAACAACAAGTATGCCACCAAGAAACCTACTTACAAGCAATTAAGATCAATTTCTTTCCTCACACTAGAAAAAAAAACAGGCGGGGCTATTTCCACCCCCTAAATGACTACGTCTACCCCCATTTACATTAAAAAGACAAAACTGTCCCGAAATCTTTCAATTGTAGTTTAAAGTGATGGCCTCACTCTCTCTTTTTTTATATAATAGTTCCGTAATTAAGCATTTCACATATTTTGTTTTTTAGCATATTAAAGAAACGTGCGTTCTCAAATATTCTTATAATGCTTTACAGACTGTGTAAAGTCATCTACTAGTAGTAAAAAAACAAACATATTCTTTAATATAGTATAAAACTGAAAAGTCCCTTCTTCATTATTGATCTTAGAACAATTTATCTATTTTTTGTCCCTACTATCTCAAAATCTCATTTTCTTGGTGAACTTCTTATTAATTTCATTAGTCTAATATAATCTCTTTCTTTACGATATCAAAGAATTTATCATTTATTATTATTATACTGGCAAGATACTTTTATACAAAGCATGTAAGACGTTAGATGAATATATAGCAAAACGATAAAAACATTATGCACAATGAGGTATCTTGATATTTTTTGTGAACAATTCAAGAATGATATTAATTTTTGTCAATCCAAATTAATGATATTTCACTGGCATTTTCAAAAAAAAAAAAAAAAAAATTCTTACTTTGTGCAATGTTTTGATTTAATTAAATTTTTCATCTACTTAACAATTTATTCATAAATATAATCGAGAATGTGAAAAGGAACTAGATTTATGGGAAATTTCTCTTTTCGACAAAACAAATTTTTATGGAAGTAATATCTAACAATAAAAGAAAAAACATAGCGCCTTTAATATACATTTGGGATCACCTATTTAAATTCCAATTAAATGATAGAGGTATTGTCTTTTTGGTAGAAATTGGATGGATTTAATCGTACAGGAGTGGAAAATAGCGCCACCCACAAAAAATCGATGTTGAAGCATGGTTTGCGTGTCATATGTCTTCTCAGCTGATGAAATAATTCAAGTGCCAAATGTCTTAACTAGAGATCCAACCCACACAACTCCGATAAAGTAAACGGATAAGTAATCTCAACAATAGCAGCCCAGAACCATCGATCGCTGTGTCTTCTTTGACCGTAAGGCACCAAACTTACTTGGCAAAAGACAAAAGCGTTGAAAATCAGCGTATTCTTCACTCTGTTAGCATGATCGCTGGTATCATGCTCCAAATTCAGTAAGCTTGTACCTCGGAAATGGAGGAGAAGCAGGACACCTACTTGATAGGCAGCCTAAAGATCCAAACTCTGCACTGTTAGGAGCAAAAAGCTAGCAAAAAGCTTGTCGTATAAAGTGTTAGTGGCCATACCTGTATCCGTATATTCCTCCACATGGTATTTGTAATAGGAGCTTCACTGCAATTGAGATAATCATTCAGTCAGTGCATAGTCAAGGAGTAAGGATAAACTACAGGTTCCAGCAAGTGAAGAAATTGCAATACAGATCTAAAGAAACAGGGAATCTGAGTTGACCATAAAGAACATGATCTCCAAGCTTGTGATCAAAATCAAATTGCACCCAGTGACAAACAGTAACTCTTACCTCCTACCGACTGGACACCTTTGCATGAGTTGGTCAGTTGGAGGCTCGGTAGCCAGTGCTAATGCTCCAAAGGTGTTCGTGATAAGATTAACCCAGAGAAGCTGCAAGCAAAGAGAAAAGTTCAGAACTAGAGAAAGCAAATGTCATGTGGAGGTCTGCACCACAGAGAGAGAGAGAGAGAGAGGGTACCTGCACTGCATTCAGCGGAACTTCACCTGAGGAAACAGCAGCAACACTGTCTATAATAAGAGCTGCAACATTACTTGTAAGCTGAAACTGGATAAATTTCTGAATATTTGCGTACACAGATCTTCCCCACCTGGCAACCTACATTCCACAGGTAATGTCGACCATCACTGCACTTTTTAAGGATTAATCAACCCCAGACTCAAAATCATTACCCGCAATAATTGAAATAATTTAGTCGACAATGTGGGATCAAATATTCAACTAAGCATTAAGTAAGGAAAAGATTTTCCAAGACCCAATTCCATAGCAGTTTTACAAATCCGAAATATTTCCATATGCACAGGCGAAATTTTAGTATTGTGGATTATGTCTGAAGAATCTAGACTAGCTACCCAAGTCAAGTACAGATGCACAATACCAATCTAAACCAGTCAAATTAGTACGTATCTCTCCAGAGCTCTCCACATAAGTAACGTACTCAAGCTCCACTATAACCAATTGCCATCAGTTGACACCTCTCTTCAAAGAAGTTAAATCAAATAATTAACTCTGTCATGAACATGCTGAGTTCCTCTTTTAATTAAATTCAGGCAGCATACCATGGTAGACCATCGTTAATTTACCAACCTTAACAATAGAAGCAAAATCGTCATCCAAAATTATAATGTCCGAACTCTCTTTCGCAACTTCTGTCCCTTGAATACCCATTGAGAGGCCAACATCTGCCTGAACTCCAAGATCAAATAGACATCCAAGCAACAAAATCATTATATGAAAAGAGTTCAAAGTTAAGGCACAACATAAGTGCACTGGTACAAGCGGACCAAAGAAAAGAATGCTCGAGAGCCATTCATGACAATGAAATGTTTCTAAAAGGATGGCAAGCTAAGATCCTACAATTCTAAACAACTTGCAATCTATCCACCGTATAATATATACAAGAACAAGCCAACTTCCAGACACAAAAGGACTTTTAGACTACAAATTTACCTTCAGACCGCAATGCTTAGTAGTGCAGCAAGATACTCTGAGACATCTAGGGACTTGAAGACTATAAACCAGGTATGTAAAAAGATTTCAAGACATATTGGTCTGGTGTATCTGCTGAATCTATGGGATGCTAGAATGGCAAATGTCATAAATCAATGAAAAAGGGCATAACATCAGCAGGACATTAAAGGAACCCCCAGAAAAATGGTGTCGACCTCGTATAGAGCAGGAGCATCATTAGCGCCATCCCCAGTTACAGCTACAACGTGTCCTCGCTTTCTCAATGCTTGAACAAGCAGAAGCTTGTCATTAGGAGATGATCTTCCCATAACCTGTTGCAAATAACCGCAAGATTACTAGCACAACTTCAAACAGAAGACGTGATTGATTACACAAAAGAGAAGCAATGCCGTACTGATATTTTCTCAGCAATTTCTTCTCTGTCCACACCAATTAAGGAGCGAAAATATTTTCCTTCAACAAGGTTTGGCCCAGTAGCATCTCCTTCTGGACCTAATAATATCCCACATTCCAAAGCAATTGCTTCGGCAGTTTGGAGATTGTCCCCAGTAACCATTCGTACCTATCACCAGATAAGATGCATTACATACTGAGGTCACATCTAGATAAGTACCAATCCTCAATCTGTCATGCTGGAGAAAATTACTATTTGGAGTCCAACATTGATGATTAGCATCATATGAAAGAAACCTTCAAAGCACCCTAAAATGAAATGACTAAATGACAATGCACTTCGCAATCGCAATTGATAAACACAATCCCAACGTCTTAGCCTTCATATCAACTTCATTATACAAGGATGAATTTTACTCAATCCATTTTCCAAAGAAAAGCATCGAACCAACAGAAACATCCAATATGACCACCTAAAAGGATGCAAATGATGAGAAACTCAAATTTTGAGTTCCTGAAGTAGTTGAAGGATCATATCCCCAAATAAATTATTGAAAAAATGACAAAAAACATTAACGTACCTTAACTCCAGCACTTCGGCATAGTTTCACTGCCTCTTTAACTCCAGGACGACAAGGATCCTGCATGGTATGAGCATGCAAGAGAATTCATCATTTCTACATTTAAACTGTATACATACTAAGAGTAAGTATAGCAAATGATTAACAGCGCATCTGGCCAAAAGGGAGAAAATATTTTCAGTTCACTTGCCTGCCACTTGTACCAAGACAGAGTTCTATGGATTCCGGCAAAACATTATTTAAAAAATTGGATCAACAAGCCGGTGTCAATGAAATAACAAAAGAATCAAATTTCCTTAGGTCCCCGACAAGAACTCTTCAAAGTCATGGAAAAGCACAAGATTTTCCAAAGAAGTTTTCTCTGAATGTCAGAAAACCTCCAACAATCTTAAGCATTCCTAGAGTCACATCATCTTGCAGGGAACATTTCACAACCAGAAATAAGAACAAAAAAAATCAATGTTGTCCTTTTCACTTAATATTATGTGCACAGCTTGACAAGAATTACCTTCATTCCTAAAATAGCCAGTAAAATAAGCTCATCCTCCGGTAATGCCCATTTGGTTAACTGTTCTTCATCTAGAGGAATGTCCTTTATGCCATAGGGTCTATATGCAATGGCAACACAGCGTAGACTACCAACAGCCATATCTTTAATAGCCTTTCCAAAGTCCATCTTCTGCAAAACAAGAAAAACTCACGTAAGGATCTTCCATCACTGTAAAGGACAAGTAATAAGGCAAGAAAACATGAAGAAAACAATTTATCACCATTCATCTAAGACTATGAAAAAGCCTAATCTCTTTCTAAAAAGATTTAAGAACTTCAACAATAAATAAAAGTGTGAACATGAATATAAAAGCACCAACGTGAAATATACATGCAAACCAAGGTGTTCTAGGATGGTTGTGTTGGAAAGAGTAGTTCGGAGCACTCAAGATCTGCCTCCCATGGAATATAACGAGTAATGCACAAAACTTCCAAAACTAAATGGTCGAAATTAGATTGGGAACATGTCAAGGCATAATACCACGAAGAACATAAGTGCAATAACAGAGTGTGTGCTATGCCATCACAGAAAAAACATTGCAGCAATGAAATGTAATTTCATCAAAAGTATTGGAAACTAAAATAGCACTGTGAATGATGACAGCAAGAAAAACAATAGCAGCGATCAAATTGCTATGGATAACAATAATCAATTATTCCCCAAACCTTATCTTCATCCATCTCTACCACTTGATCGTTTGCATCCATGTACTTTGTGCAATTAGCCAGAACTATTTCAGCAGCTCCTTTCCAGTGTATGTGAACTTCTGAGTTTGGCTGTGCATGATAAGTTCAAAAAACAATCATTAAATACGGATTTACATTTCATCACTTTACATCCGTAGCATAAGTCTGCAGGAAATATAACACTGTCACAATTCAACCAATAACTATGCACAATTTGGGTACAGATCATAACCAATTACTAGCCAAGATCAAAAGAAACTTCTCTTAAAGCAGTAAATTCTTCTTTTCTTCAGACCACCGAAGAGCTAGATGCTTCGGAACCCAACTGTTGATGGCCTTTACACACCTATCATATAGAAAGGATGCATGGCTGTGCCCCATCGTAATGGCTAGTAAAATCTCAAGTCTGATACTAGGATCCATCTACCATTCGATCTAAAACTTAAGGACTGATATACAGATCTTATCATGTTGGCATCTTAATGGGATTTGCATCCTATGTGACAAAATCAGATGATTGTAGTATATGATTTCGTTGACTCAATATCATACAAATTTGTTCGATGTATACTTCAGAAATGATCTTTGGCAATTTAAGCTCAGCAGACCTATAATTATTTACTTTGAAATGGTAAGTACTTTGTAAGTTTCCAGAACTTGCTAATCCATATTCAACTACAATATAGTCCTTCAGACACCCCGAACCAGGACATCCCTAAGTAAAATTGTGATTTTAAGTTTGAAAAACCTTGGTTACCTTGCCCAAACTGCCGAGACTTATACCAACTTTTTCTTTTCAACCAAGTGGTATTTCACTGTTTTACTGTGCCTTGGAAGTCTTAACTTCATTGTTCTTAAGACCTACTTGAAAGGTAAGCACACAAAAAAAAAAGCACCGGACTAATACTACCTTAATAGTAAAGCTGTACAAGGGCAAACACGACAGTCTCCTCACTGTTTGAGTTATTTTCATGTACACAAGCAATTTTCCAAAACCTTCAGTTACTGTTAAATCAACTTAGTACAGACTCAAGAGTTGTTCATAAGACACTGATACTGTCTGTGGGACTAGATCTTTTTATTCTGGCCAACCGGAATGACAAGATTCACAAACCAATATAATTACAGCAAGGTAGTGTGTGCATGTGCATGTTTATGTTTATTGAAGCAAACATCCTTTTCGGCGGGGCACACATGATAACTAAAACCAAAGACTGAGAAATATACAAGCTTTACAGCAACTCCCCCTCGTTTTTGTCAGAATTGAAAGGGAAAACACGAATTATAGAGGACCTTGACCGAACGGCTTCAAAATCCATCCCCAGCTGCAAATGAGGCATCATGATTAGTTTAACATGATATTGCACCCGAAATGAATAGATGAACTAGAGATAGAAAAGCGATAGAAAACTTAAGCATGAACCTTGATCCCCCACTCTAGAATGGCCTTTTCAGTTGGTGAACCGGACACTTCTACAACTCCCCCAGTCTAAAGAAGTTCAAACACAGGAAGTTATTATTGCTCACCGTTATAAAACAGCCATTACTGAACTGTTATAAAACACCCATTACTGATGCTGCAACCTCACCTCAGGCACATAAACACTGCCATTTGAATTCTGAGCAATGCCTTCAATCAACAGAGAAATCGGAGAAGTAGATAACTGTGAGTTGCTGTCTGGAGGATTGACCTTTCTTCCACAAGCATAGGCCTCAACCACAGTCATCTGTCACAAGATGGACATTTTCTTCACTTCATTAAGGATCCCAAAGTTTACGTCCAAAAGCATAACTCCTTTAGTATCATTCATAGTCAAACTATTAACCTAAGAATGATGTTATCAATAACACCCACGTATGGTATCTGTGTATGCATGTGTTTCACTGCTACAACAGCGGTACAGCTCTTAAATAGCTCAAATCTACTTGCACTCACATAAATGGCAATTTAGGAGTTCTCAACAGCATGCTTAGATCAACAAAAGTGACCTGTAACAAAAGGTACCTGATTTAAAGTCAAGGTTCCAGTTTTATCACAACATATAGTTGTGGCAGATCCCATAGTCTCACATGCAGAAAGCCTTCGCACCTGAAATTTTACTATTGGTGATTGAAATTCCTTTTACTGCCATAATGAAGGTTGGCATCAGGAGGAGAAAATCATATATATACCAAAGCTTTGTCTGCAATCATTTTTCCCATTGAGTAAGCAAGTCTGTTCATTGCATCAAAGGTGAAACATGAGTAACAAATGAATGTTGTAAATTTTCACATAAATCCATTCAAAGACCACAGATGATTATGGAAATGATATACTATCCAGCTTAATCAAGTTTTACAAAATTCAATGTGATGAAAAGCAACAGTAAGGTGGAAAGGACAGCACCAATGTCAATGTTGTATTGAGAAGTCTGTTCATAATAGGGGACAAACTTACGTCAGTGTAACAGCTAAAGGAAGCCCTTCAGGTACTGCAACTGCCACGATGGTAACCTGGAAGGTTTAAAAGTTATTGAAGATCTAATTGATATTAATTTGCAAAAACTATTCCATCAGATAAACACTTACTGCTACAATGACTATTTTGATTGCTCCATCTACAGCATTGCTAACGCTAGTCTGCCCAGCCTTAAACTGAACAGTGCCATCCGGATTTTTGGTATGACCAGTAAAAAATCTGCACGAAGCTTGGGTTCGTTAGATCTATTACAGTTTTAATTTGTGGGATTAATCAACTACAATTGCAGTTTTTTGTAACAACAACAGTTACCGTGCCAAAAGAACAACCAAAACAGCAACAGCTATAGACAGTCCAATAACACCAATGCGCGTAGCAACCCCATTCAACCGAACCTAATATAAGAGCAAAGAAATCAGTATGGCTAGCAAAATCCATGTCTCTATATATATATATATAAGAAAAGTTGAAGTGATAAAACGAGTTTGAAGAAACTAACCTGCAGGGGTGTCTCTTCCACAGTATCTTCCGAAAACCGGCCATGAGCAAACCCCACTCGGTATTAATTCCCACACTCATCACCTGAGAGGCAAAAATTAGAATTGAGGCAGAAGACAGCTGGAATCAAGCCTTGATTTGTAATAAAGACGCACTTGGAACAGAGCAATGCCCATCTCAGGAAGCAGCAATATTGACAAACTAACATTCTGATATCAGAGACAAAAGCGTATACAGAACCCTGCGACTTGAAATCCATTAAGAGACACACAGATAGTGATAATGGGAAAAGAGAAGGTAGTGATGACAGGAAAACAGAAGGGTATAAGTTCATGTTCAAAGGGATGGAGCCATTCATTCATTTCAAATTTGACTCACATATCATCTATAAGCTTGAAGGAACTCAACCAATCATACTGCAATCCAAAAGGTCAACTGTGTTAAGTATAACAGGTTCCATGCAAGCAAAAGAATATCCAAAGAGTGATTCCACATCCACTCATTGTGAAGCTATTTCTCCATTAAATATTCAATGTATGCCAAGAATTTTCGACAGCGATCCATGTCCAGTGGTTGGATTCTTTTGTGGCCAAACAAGACAGCAGGTCAAACAAGAAGTGAGATCCCCACTTTCAATTGCAAGGATCTTCTCTGTCAAAAACAAGAGTGGCTAGTTTTTTTTCTTTTTCTCGGGCATCAATAGTGGAGACTCATAAACATGGATCTGACCATGGAAGGTAGGAACGCAAAGGAAGATGAAGGGTTGGGTTTTGGGCAGTCTTTGCCAGTGCCCAGTGAAACTGGTGAGGAATGACTCTAATTGTGTTCTTGAAAGATACATTCAAGAGCCAAAGTACAGGCCAGTCGACTCTCTGATCTCTCATGATTCCACTGGGATTCCAGTCATAAACATGTTGCTTCTTGCTCGAGGTGATGCAGATGAACTCCAAAAACTAGACTTCGTTTGCAAGGACTGGGGCTCTTTCTAGGTAGTCAGTCATATACACCTAAACCGTTACTGGTTTTTCGTCCAAAACAACAGCTTTCTGCTTCAATTTTAGTATCACGCTAATATCTTCATTACGAACATAATTATCGGCCCCATGAAAGACTCATTTTTCTTAGTTTTGTGCTTTCCTCACATAGAATATTTAACAGAATGAGCTTATATTCAACTCCCTAGTTTGAACTTCTTGAGCAAAAGATGTGCAAGTAATTAAAATAGAGTGGAAGACGCATCTCACGTTGGTGAGACATGGATTTTCAATGGAGGAGGTGTCTCTTATTCGATCAAATTGTACTGAATGCACTCTTAGTTCTCCCCATTTTGCAGCTGACACTTGGCTTCAAGAAGAACGAACCATATTTTTAAATGTTTCCAGTACTTTCTTAAAATCTTTTCTTTCATCAGTAAAATGAGTCTTCTTTTCCACATCAAGTTTTTTACATCCCTTTTCCTTCAAGTAACTAAAAGATTACAAACATATAGGGATTTGCTTATCTAAGAACAAGTACTCCATCATTTGAAGGTCCACCCTCTATTTCAAAACAGAGGGTTGAAATATAAGAGTTGTGCTCCTTTACCAAATTAGCTCAAGAACTCATGCCTATCGATTGTCCAACCCACAATTAGCAAAGAAGAGTAGCAATGTCTTGCAAGAATAGCTATATCAATCTTCTCTGTAAAGCAAAATAAGAGCATTGAGAAGTATGCTGAGGAAAGCAAAGATGAAGAATGGAAAAAATCTTACAAGCATAGTGCTGTGACCATCTGCAACTTTGCAGCCAGACATTAGAAAGGGATCCTTTGCATCCTTGTGAACCTGATCAAAACATTAAAATGAAATAAGAAAGACCAGCTTGTGAACAGATTCATTGCACAGTGAGAGCATAATCTCCACGACACATTACAATTTTGCTCTCTCCAGTCATGCTAGATTCGTCAATTGCCAGGGAGTGACCAGAAATGAAGACTCCATCCGCAGGAACCTGGAGAGAAAAGTAAACATCACATGTATAAGAACATATCCAGTGTCCATAAGGGCAGGGTACCAAATCCAGAACTGGTTTACATTACTTACCTGATCACCAATATTAAGGGGCACAACATCACCAACAACGACATCATATATTGAGGCTTCCACTGTTCTGCCACCTCTGACAACCTAAAAACATGCAACACCTTCATTAGTATGCATACAGGAAAGAGAAGAATGTAAGAAATACTTCTCACAAAAAGTACTCACTCGCAAGTGTATATTTCTTTTTTCCTCATTTGAGTTTACAAAATGCAGGTGCTGTCTGTAATCACTTATTGCTGCAATCAAGAAAACAACCCTGTAATCACTTATTGCTGCAATCAAGAATACAACCCCATTTAAGATACTAACTCATGATGAACAATTCCAAGTCATTGCATCTTACAGAAGTCAACAGCATCCATAGTGGAAAAATTAAGTTAGAGACCGCAAATCAACACATCAATTGCTTTCTCTTATTGAGTTAGTCTGCAACCTTATCAGAAGAAACTAAAGCATACAGCAGTATAACCTGTCTCCTGAGCATATAAGTCAGGATCTAATCAATCAGATGGAAATATGCAGCATGATAACATGATGTACTATCATCTTACAAATCAACAAAAATGTTTCCTGCACCACCATGATGGAACAGCTAAAATTGTCAAAGTAAATAAGTACTGAATAAAATATTTAAAATCTTAAAGCATGTGTTAACAAAATTTTAATGCAAACGAGTCTTGTAATCAAACTGAATCCTACCTGTGACAACAATGATGAGAATTACAGCAAAAGCAATAGCCCCACCATCAATGCATCCTTCCTTAATGCCCTAAAAGAAGCAAATGGAATAGATTGTATAATCAAGCTTTGAATAAAATGTTATTGAAGACTCACAATATCATGCCCAAAAAAAAAAAAAAAAAAAAAAAACCTGCGCTTCAAAGGAAAGAAAAAAGGAAATCACATGATAGATAAGGAATAAGCACTGCTTTTTAGATAGATTGTTCACTTGTTTTGACAAAAAATAAGAAAATTATTAGACCTAAAAGTGATAAGTGGTACATCTCGAGAGGAACTTATTTTATCCCTAAGCCAATGCATCTTTGTGCTGGGATACACGGGAAAGTAAACTGGGTAAAGACCATTATATGCACTAAGCAACCCATCAAAATCTTTCAGCAAAGCTTTCATCTCCTCCTTCTGATATCAATTATTTTTTGCCGTCAGTTTGGGCAAGGAATGAGAACATATGAAAATAGCAATCAAGTTAAACCAACTAAAAAGAAACTAAGACAAATCACAATATCATGTCGCCATCACTCATATGTCAGCAGGCCAGTCTCACATTGGTCTTTATTCCAAGTACCAAAGAAACCACTGCAGCTATTATCAGTATGATCAAAGAAGGATCTTGCCAGGCTTCCCAAAGGAACATCTACATGATACAAGAGACAAAAGATGAAGTACTGATGAGAATACTAACAATTAGATGAGAAAAGCAGCTAGTCTACACTCTTAATCAACAAACAAAACCTATGCGTTCAAACCAAAATAAGAATCAGAAAATGAATGAGGGTACATGTCAAAGAGATTACCCAAAAACCCCTTCCTTTTCTCCGAGGATATGTATTTGATCCATATGTGTTCTTTCGAGCCAATAAATCAGCATCATCTCCATGAATACCCTTAACCAAATCTGTCTTCAACAACTCTACTAGTCCTTTGACCTAATCATTCAATTGCAAATCCAGAAAATAAAAAGATTTCACAGATCACTTTTTTTTCCAACTCTTTTTAGATGTTCAAACAAGTTTAACAATTCTCACTATAACAGTGGAGACAAGTTATTTGTTGATTTTCTAGCACCAACCTTGGCTGCAGTGCTGCTAAATACATTAGTTCTTGTCAAGATGCAACTCATATAACTTAAATTTCAAGGCAAGATGCTACATTTTTCTCGACAGAAAGCAAGAAGTGTGCTCTTTCAAAAAAATTACCCCTCCATACTCCTCCAGAGTAGAAACATCACGTTCTCTGATCATCAAAGAAAGTTGCTCTTGACTGATCCCAATACCACCACTTGGGGTGGGCCCTTTTGATATTTCTAAACAAAAAAAAAAAAAAAAAAAAATTTATTTAGGATTTGCCCACTGCATGGTGTGATCATGTCAAACCACAGAACAAACTACATGTACATGAACATTATCATGCCAAAAATTCACAAAGACATGGTGCAACTCAGGAATATAAAACCTATAAATTTTTCGACAATGAAAGAACACATTAAGACATGGGGGATCAATAGGATATGAAAAGAAAAATTTATACAAAAGAAACAAAAGTCAACAAACTAGCACACCAACAATACTGAAAGGAAACAGGGGAGGAGCTAGAAACCCCTGCAAGGAACCCAAATATCAATTTCTTATATGTGGCTAAATTGTAGGAGAGCTGCAATATGAAACTACACCCGTGCATTAGTAATACTAATGGATTATTTTACTCCCCATTTTGGCATGCACGAGCACGAGCATGGTACCAGTTCAAAAACATATTTAGGTCAGCAAAGACACCCCGAATGTATCAAAGCTTGCCCCTAGTGTCATTTACGCACAAGAAGGGGAAATAAGCACCGTTACCTTGTTGATCTTTCGCTTTGAAAAGTTGTGCTCTCTGATGCAATGAAAAGCTCAGTAAGATGTGATAGGTACATATAAGAGGTCGCTCCAAAAGATTAAAACTCTGATATTATCCACTCACGCGTATTTCCTGAGCGTGAGCTCTAATTTTCTGCAGTGTTATCTTCACTTGTTCTTCCTTCTCCAAGTCAAGGGTGTATCTAAATCGACGCGAGTGGTTCAACACAAGCGCACCTTGCTACAAGCATACATAATTAGGTAAATAAGGATTAAAAGAATTCACGACAATCCACATAATATACCAACCACATAAGCAATTCAAGATCATCCAACTTCTATTTCATGGTTTGAAAAATCATAGTTTGTCCAAAATAATATAGAGAGATGTCCTCGGTAAAAGGAAACAAAGTACGAAAAGCTAGTAAATCAGAGCGGGAGTATAATTGAAGAAAGAGAGGATGCCCGTGGACTTGTGCATAATTGAGTTGGCTTCGGCACCGAGTATCTTGTCATTTGAAAACAAAAAGAGAGAAGGAGAAAGCAGAATAGGACAGAATAGATTACCCTCCAACGCCTGAGACGATCCAAGGCGACGTGCTTAGTGCTGGTGATGTCGAAAGGATCATCGAAGGGCTCGTCTGCCTCGGAGCGCCGGCTTCCGGCCTCCAAATCATTCCGGCGCCTGTAAGGCAAAGAACCTCTGGATGGCTCGTCCGGCTCGTCCAGCTCGTCCATTCTGTACCGTCGCAGGAAAGACGACACTGACGGTCACCCGCTGGACTCCCTTCTCTGCAAATCGCCACCCGAAAAACACTGTCCAGTCTCAGCACACTCGGGAGAAGTTAAAGGTCTGAAATAGCTGGACTGGTCACTACAAAATAAGATTTTGAAAGACCCATTTTTTTCTACTTTTAAACAAATTCGAAGAACATAGATTTTGTATTTTTATAAACTTATTTCCTATCGATTCCGTTGAATTGTGGACATCTTTTAGATTCTAACAGACCTAAAAGATAACATAAAGAAAGACCCGTGGACTTATACAGTGCCACATCAATGTGGTCGGACATGGGTTCAATTCTTGCAGGTCGGGCTTCTTGTGGCTCTCACCTGGCCCGCCCGTTCGAAGCCTGAGGGTTGATTCATGACCAAGTGAGGAGGGACTTTTGAGTCCATTAAACTATTTATGTTTATAAGTAAAAAGGTAAAAAGCATTAGAATAAAGAATAGGGCCAATTTCATAAAAAAGCACGAATTTTAGGTGTTGTCCCAAATCTAGCCCGAACTTTATTTTGTCTCAAAAAAAAGCACGAACTTTAAGGGTTGTCCCAAATCTGGCTCGAACTTTATTTTGTCTAAAAAAAAAGCACGAACTTTAGGTGTTATCCCAAATTTGGCCCAAACTTTATTTGAGACAAAATAAAGTAATTCTATTACAAATAGGCTTCACATCTCTATTTAACTACAAAATGCACATGCTTTTAATATATCGCTTCAAGGCAATGTAATTTTCTACTTTCAATCTAGCGTCTGACATTGCAAATAGTTTGCCAATTGTTAATTGATCTAATGGCCCTAGCTATGTGCCTCATCCCTTGGAACTGAAGCTACTGAATTATTTTTCCCATGAGAATCATCTATAAAGTTCACCTTATTAGAGGGCATACTTAAATTTAACACTTCCTCCAAACACTCGAATGCAGCATCATTTTGCTGTGTTGGATATTATTGCTAACATGGAAATGCCATATCGGATGACTATGGAATAAGGGTTAACGGATAACCAGATTTGGGACACAAGTGAAAATTTGTGCTTTTTTTTAGACAAAATCAATTTCAGGCCAGATTTGGGACACAAGTGAAAATTTGTGCTTTTTTTTTAGACAAAATAAATTTCAGGCTAAATTTGGGATAACATCTAAAGTTCGTGCTTTTTTTTTAGACAAAATAAAGTTTGCAGATTTGGGACAACACCTAAAGTTCGTGTTTTTTTATGGAATTAGCCTGAATAGATAAAGAATATGGTGTAATTAACGCGAGAATAATTCTTTCCTTTAGGAACAATTCAAGATTTATTCCCATAAAGACTATAGTGAAATAGACGCAAAAATAATACCTTTCATTTGGGAATAATCAAATTATTCCCAATAGAGACAAAGAATAGCGATCTCTTCTTCATGACTTGTTTTTTTTTTTTTTTTTTCAAAATTCTTATAATTTTACATGATTTTCGGAGGATTTACATCAATTTTCTCCCATTTGTCTTTTTGCTTTTCTCTATTCATTTACTAGGGGAAATATAATTAAGATGCATTCATTATCTTTACTTTTAAACTATCAAATTGAATTATTGTATTGATTTTTTTGATATCATTCAGTTAGATTTTATGAGACTACTATGAACTATTCTAAAAACTTAAGTTATAAATGAAAACGTGGTATAATATTTATTTACTCTAAAACTCTCACTCACACGTAAGCTCGACTTTGTCCTATGCCTAAGGCATGGAAATGTAAATGGGGATGTAAATAGAGACCTGAAAATATTTGAACTTATGACTCTTGCTCTGATACCGTAAAAAGAACAAAAGTGTTTGATTGTTGATCTCAACGTACAATTTATTGGGATGATGTCCATTATATAAGGATGTTACAAAGTGTTATACTTCATAAGAAAATAATATGACAATACAAATAACTAATAAAAAGAATGTTATATTATAAGAGCTGCCAATCCTTTGATTTTAATATCTTCAAGAATCCGCTTGTCATTTTGATTGACATATCCAAATTATTCTCCTTTGGTTGATAAATAAGTTCTTTTTAAGAAGAGCATGCTCAGTCCATCTTTTGCGTTGCTTTTTGATCATGATTTTAGTCGAGATTTCGCTTTCTGCCATGGATTGGCCGCTTCTCGATCCAAAGAACAGTGGACATTGAAGAAAATTCGAAATCTATTGAGTTCTGAATTGTACGTAGAGAAACATGAAGTGTGATAAAGGGAACGATGCAATGTGCATGGAAGTCCCCATTGGGCATTTATCAGGTTGATACACACTTTACTGGAGGCATAGCTGTCGGTGCCGCCCGCCGAGCTTCGTTGTGAGGACTTGCAACCTAGGGTGGGGCATGGATGTGGTGGGACATGGTTCGATTCTTGCAGATTGGCCCAGTTGTGGCTCTCATCTGCTCCCGCCGTTGCAAGCCGAAGGTTGCTCAATGCACAGGCTGAGCGAAGGCTGGGGTCAGGGGTTAGCGTGAGGCTAGCTTCACTGAGCCGCGAAAACTAGGGTATCAAAAAGTGGACCGAAAATTCTAGTTCAGTTTGGATAATAATTTTTTTCCCCAGTCTGGATAATTTCGATTCAGTTTAGTTAATAAAACCGAACTAAAAATTGTTCCTCTTCTTAATATCATAATTTACACAATTTTTTTTCATTTTCACTAAACTTCTTCTTAATATTACAAAAAAAAAAAAAAAAAAACTGAAAAACCGAACTCAAGCGCATCTTCGGTTCGGGTTGCGATTTGTTTTTTTTCCCCAGTTTGGATAATTTCAACTCAGTTTAGTTAATAAAACTGAACTAAAAATTGTTCCTCTTCTTAATATTATAATTTACACAGTTTTTTTCATTTTCACTAAACTTCTTCTTAATATTACAAAAAAGAAAACTGAAAAACCAAACTCAAGCGCATCTTCGGTTCGGGTCGCAATTTGTTTCAAAGCTAATGTTCACCAAAAACGGTTTGGTTTGGATTTTTTGATAATTCGAAACCAAACTGTTGACACCCTAACAAAAACCTCCGGCTCTTGGTAGTGCAAGGATAATGGCCCAGCGCCGTTTAGGTCTGCCATGGCCCAATGGACTGAATTCTCTGTACCACAACTTTTTCTATCCTTTATTCGTCAGTCTTCCTTACCTTAGTGCGTAGACACAACCTTTTTCTTTTTCTTTTTTCCCTTTTTCTTTACCTTTGGGGTTTTTGTTTTATAAGTAAAAAAGACAAAAAGAAAAAGAACGAAGAACATAGTGTGATTAACGAGAGAATAATTTCTTTCGTTTAGGAATAATTCGAGATTTACTCCGTAAAGATGATTTAACTAGAATAAAGAATATAGTGTAACAAACGCAAGAATAACATCTTTCATTTAGGAATAACTCGAGATTTATTCCAATAGGAATGATAATATATTTTGCCTATTACTCAATGGGATAAGTTGTACCTTCATCATTTTGATGTTGCATGCTTCAAAAAGCATCTTTTCTTGCTTTTAAGTTTCGTCACGCGAGTGGCATGCTGTGCCAATACACGTTCAACTGCTTCTTAATCCAAGAGTCAACAACAATTTCAAAAAACCACCTAGAAATAAGGCAGAAAAAAAAGGGATGCGAATTGCGAAGGCTGTATGAATTATTTTATCATACAATCAACTAAAGCCAAATCTCAAAACTACACTCAACAATCAGCAAGACATTTCAGTGTTACTATTTTTTTTTTTCCGCTTGCTATATCCGATTTCTTCGTTAATTCTACTCTCAAAATGTTGTTCCATCATGGATTACTTCACTAGCGATGGCTGGCATTTAATAATTTGAAACAATAACTTTCAAGTGAAAAAAGGATTAATCAATTCTCTAAAAGTACTAGCAAGCCATAAGGGTGAGCATCAATCTAGGGTTAACCCTGGATCGACATTGGACTTAATTCCAGTTCCCAGTGGGATTGGGTTGGTGTTGGAATTCTTGGATCAACACTATACGAGTTGATCCTCGGTCTTGAGAGTTAAGGGTCGGTCCAACTCGGACCAATCCTGATTGTGTATGTTATATATAATATATAATATATTATATATATAATATATTATTTATAATTTTTTTTATATATATTCTAAAGAAAAAACCCCCAAGTCAAACGGCGTACACAACATTAAATGGCTTCTCACGAGGTCCCAAACGACGTAAATAGCATTAAATGGCTCCTCATGGCGTCTTCCTCCAGTACTCATTCTATCCTGTCTTTTTTTTGTTTTTTTAGTCTTCAACTTGCCAAAATCGAAAGAAATAACTTCGCTGCTCGCCGTTCAATTTTCCATTTTATCACATATCTCTATGAGTGGTTTTAATCGTTTTTATGGTTTTTTACTTTTAGCAGATGTAAAATTTCTATTGTTGTTTTATCTTAAATTTGTTAAATGTGTACTGGTATTTATAGCTTGATTGCATAATGCCGCATTGTTGAATATATATGTAATTTGAAATGACAGATTTGCATTTTCAAGGAGTACAAAAAATGAAACAAAAAAAATTATCAATTGGTCCTGAGTTGACCCTAGAACCGAACCAAACTTATTGGGTTGGTCCGGTCCTCAGTCCTAAGATCATAGGGTCGGTTCTCGATCCCAAAAATTGAGAACTAACATTGTGCGGGTTCGTCTTAAGGTTAAGGAGTGAACCGGCCCAACTCGAACCATGTTTACCCCTAGCAAGCCAATCTTGCTCCTTCCAACTTGAAATGTTTCTGCAGGATAATTTTCAGCAGGTGTAACTTAGAAACATCTAGGTGAGATTGTTGTAGTACTCACAAGGAAGTAAATAATAAAAAAAATGAAGGAGGAGGCTCGTTCATCTAGTAGGCATCACCTAGAAAAACATGAAGGAGGCTCATTCATCTTGTGAAAAAGCAGCTCTTTTGCTGTTGTAAAATAAGCAATACTAACAACAATCAGAAACAAAGACGTCATTCTAACAAGTTTTGTCTAAGCAATACAACCACAAAACGGAAAATCGCGCCACTAAAAATTCTCATCCTGCAATTACAGGTTCAAAAGAGGTATCGTTTTGAATCCTATTTCCCTCCAATCATGGCACGGCAATTGACTTTTTCACTCATATGCCATCAGAGAGCCAGCTAGAGGGCAAGTAACTTATGCCAGTTTGGCCTGGATTTGTGAGCAACTCAAACTTTCCCGCAGTAAATGGCTTGTCCTTCGGAAAGATTGGTCTTCCGAGATTTGTGAGCAACTCAATTTGCCTCATGATATTCATTTCGAGGGACATATCCTAGGAAAACGTCATGAAATTTTCAAGGCCTTGTTCTTGCTTGATTGTTAGTATTTTTTAAACGTGGCTTTCTAAGACTACCTCTGCCCCCGCGCTATTCATTATTTTTTGAACCATCAATTCTTAAGACCCGCGGACGATCAATGCCTCACCTTCTTCCTCACAAACATCGAGGCATGGGTGACGCTTTGTTGACGCCAAATTAGTTTTGAAGATTCCAAAATCACCCTTAATTATGATATACTATAGTTGTTATTTGTTTCAAGTATTATAGGTAGTTGTGATCGATTTATGGGTGGATCGGTCCTCGGCTTGAACTAGGAACCTATGGCTCCCAATTTCAAAATTTTGGAACCACTCTAAAACCGATCAGTCTTGTCCAGTTCTCAAGAACAAGGACTAAGCACAACTATCTACCTTTTGTTCTCTACTGGTTTAAAAGCAAAATAGGTAGCATGTCTTTTTTCTTGCAGATCGATGTGGAACGTCTTTTCAGGACAACTAAAAGTTAAAAAAAAAAAAAAAAAAAAACAAAATCGAGCCCAACTTGAGGTTCCATCTCTATCTATAAGGAAGGAAACATGTTGCCTTTTTACTTTTTAAGATAAATAGAGCTTAAATTTGAGATCCCACATTGACTAATGGGAATAAGATCGAATAATACTAATTGGAACCACTTAGAACTGACTAGTTTGATCCGATTCTCGGCTGGGAATTGGACCGTTGCTCACCCCTAATTACAAGTAGATGTCTGCAATTCTGAAGGTAATAGAAGCACTGCAACCAGAGTTCGGGCAGTCGAATATTTGTCCTGGAAAGATCAATCCATTCTAGCCGTTGTTCGTATGACCAAAGAAGCTTGAGCAGGCACCCGGAAGGAATAATGGTAGAAAAATATAGCCGTTTATTGAGCTTAATTATCACAAATAAGACACTCTTACTTCAGTAAAAGTGCCCGAAGCACACATCCAAAGCAAACCACGACTCTAGCCTCTTGTAATAACTTTGCAATAAATTATTAGAGTGAAAAACATTGTATTAGAGAGATATAGTTGAGATAAAGTATCTTTATAGCATTGAGAGTGTACGTAAAGTTGGTCTCCAAATCTTCCAATAGTTGTAATCCG
The DNA here is from genome assembly GCA_014182515.1 of Eucalyptus microcorys. Lineage (NCBI taxonomy): Eukaryota > Viridiplantae > Streptophyta > Magnoliopsida > Myrtales > Myrtaceae > Eucalyptus > Eucalyptus microcorys. The sequence goes on along the minus strand of CM024565.1, from coordinate 31,634,493 downwards.
GCTTTCAACCAGTGCATTGGGCACACAACGCCAAAAAAGATAGGCAACAATTTGGAACCGTACCACCATTGGAGAAATATTTTTCTATGGCTTAACTCTTTTATCTCGAGAAAATTATCAAAAAAGTCCTAAATTTATTACACTTGTGATCTTTTAATGATTTGCCAATGTAGTCTTTCCGGTTGATTTTGCTCGTATGTTACCGACATGGACTCCGGTAGTGTCACATAGAATAGCTGACCTTATGTGGACAAATTTAGTGATTTACGTGGACAATTTTTTTTATACTGTTTTAATTTTTAAAAAATTGATTTTTATATATATTATATTTTTTTCTTTCTTTTCCTTTTTTTTCTACCAAGTCCGACGAGGGTCAGCCACTCTCATCAACCATTGGTGTCAACTAGTGAGGGCTGCAACGCTTCCTTGTGAATAATGAGGGCTTCGCAGCCATTGCTAAATCTGGGCGAGGGTCGGTTGGCCCTTCCTTATGACCAACGAGGGTCGGCCAATGGCTCTCGCTAGGCTTGGAAGAAGAAAAAAAGAAAAAAAAATTAAAAAAATAAAAAGTGTTCAAAATTCGCACTGATCATGCCACATAAGACAGTTGACATTTACATTAGCGATTTCCAATCAAATTTGGCTGAATGAACTCAATTGGTAAGAAGTGAAAATGTTTAAGACTCAATTGGTATAATTAAAAGATTTAGGGCTGAATTGACATAGATGCAATATATTTAGGACTTTTATTGGTACTTACCCCCTTTTCTTGCACACGCCACACATTCTATGAATTACTTATCAACTGTGCTTCTTTATGTGGTTTTTTGGGTAGACATTTTGTATTAGAGCCTTGAAAAATTCTTGTGTGATTTGCTTGGGAATGATTGAATTGTTCATGCTAAAGATTGTGGCTACTTGTCAGTACAGCCCTAGGTGAGGGTCAATTGATTGTTAGACCTCCTTTATTTTGGACTGTTGTCACAACTTACATTTTTTGTCCGAAGGGGAAAAGACATAGATTTAAAGGTATTGCCTAAAATGCTTGAGGCACTTGATTAGGCATGGGCTCTCCTAAACTCTGTGCACAATGTTAGGGTATTCGATATTAAGTTAGATTGACTTCTTAAATGGAGTCGTCATTAATCTATTTTTCGGTGGCCCAATTAGAAACCCAAGTAAAGTAACGTGAGAATTACTTTACTTCTACGAATGAGAATTTGTGTGTACAAATATTTGGTTACAATAGATTTCTCTAATGCTCTTTCATTACCCTTTTTCTTATAAAAAAATATTGAGTAGATAGATTGAATTCATTTTAACCTATTCACTCATATGTGGGGTGATCATACGAGTGCGTAAACATTTATGAAACACCCAATAATTAAAGTAGTAAGTAAATTGCAAGGAAAGGGAATGGTACTCACCTCAAAGCAACATATGCATCTACAAGATTAATTAGAGAAAACGCATATTCAAACTATATGTAATTTCTAATTAACACCCGATTTCAACCAACTATTTTTGGTTTTTGTCTTGTTTAATGGAAAATACATTTTATGCAATGCAATGATTCTAAATGTAATGACGTAGAAAAAAGAGGATATACATATCCTAATTCTAATGACAGAAAAATTTAATAGGCGACTACCTTAACATGGCATGCGATTTTAATTAAATTAACCTAAAATCAAACATTAAACGAGATACATATATGACATGAGTAAATGACATAACCTAAACTGATATGGCATATGACATGAGTGTAATACAACTAATCTATATGACATGCAAATTATATTTTTGGGATTTTCAATTAGAATTTGTAATTGAAAAATAATAAAAACAAAAATCTATCGAAAGAGAAATGTTATCTAATTTAAGTTGGGAAATAAACTAACCTAAATCCTATCTTATATTATAAACCCATTGTAGCATGCAATTCTATCTAGATATTTGATCTAATCTAGATATTATCTAAAAATGCAATTTTAATTCAATTAGGAAAATATCTAAATTACCCTATCACGCAATCTTATATAGAAATCGATTATAATCTACATGATATGCAATGCAATTTTTGGGTTTTTGATATTTTCAAAATATGACAGTTATCTAAATTAAAGATAAAGACTTACCTAATACGCAAGCACAATCCACAAAGATTTCAAATTAAAGATTATGATAATCTAAAAAATAATCCAATGTAGTTAAATTAAATATTATCACAATCTCTAGGCAAAACAATTATCCAAAATCTTAATAGATCAAATTAGTAATTAAATTGACTATTATCAATAACGCCCTAATTGGATAATCCCTAAAATCTTAAATATCACAATAAGATAACAAAATCATTCCTAAATTAGCAATTAGATATTCAAATGAACTCGGATTACATCCTTACCTAATATGGATGCACGTTATTTGGGATGGAATCGGGTTGAATTGTGGACGAGGGGGCTCACAATGGTGCTTGGTAGAGTCTCGGCCAATGGTTGCTAGACGGTGAGGGCACGGTGGTGATGGTTTCGCGAGTGACTGCCGGTAATGCCTTGCTGGGAAATTTACAAAATTGAGATGGTAGGGCAAAACAAGGAGGTTGGGGCAAGCGGGCAACGTTAGAGGTGTCAAAATGGGTTGAATTGATATTCAATAAGATGGGTCCTATATAGGTTAGTTAAGTTTTAATAAATGGGTTGTTAATGGATTTGGGTTGTATGTAAGTGTAATGATTTTTTCTTTTTTTCAGCCCTATTTTACTCATATTTTAATTCTCACTCTCAGACTTTTGCCCTACCTACTTGCAGGGCGTGGGACTCGAAACTCACACTTGAAACTAATTCGTCCCCACCTCAACCCCCTTGAAATAGTAGGAATTCGAACCCCACCTCTCCCTTCCATATTGGAAGGGTGATCATTGGGGCAAACTCCAGTGATTATGCAAGTGTAATGATAAATGGATTGTAAATGGGTTTGTATAACCCATTAAGGATATATCATCCTCTTTGAATAGTTTTTATCATTTTAATTTTTTTGATTTTTTTATTAATTATTTTATTTATTTTCTTTCTTTCTTTCTTTCTTCTACTCTTTTCCCTAAGAAGTCCGATTTGCCAACCCTCGCCGGTTGGCAAGGGCTTTGTGGCCCCCGCCCAATCGCACCAGGAAACTCAATCGGGCAAGGCCGATGTCTCATTGGCCTGAGGCAAGCTCGATGAGACAAGCTCACTGGCCTAGGGCAAGCCCGAGTCTCGCTAGATCGGCGAGGCTTGAGAGCTCACTTGATTGAGCAAGGCTGAGGGTCAAGCCTCACCGATCTAGCAAGACTCGAGCTCACCGGCATCGAGGCAAGCTCAACCTCACTGGATCAAGCTAGGTGGAGCCTTGCCCAAGGCTAGCGAGGCTCAACTCACCGGAATCGGGTGAGCTCGAGCTTCACTAGCTTGTGATGAGGTTGGAGCTTGCTTGTTGCTAGCCACAGTCGTCATGGCCGGCGACTAGGTGAAGAAGGAGGAAAAAAAAAAAAAAAAATTTGAAAAAAAAAAAATCTATTTTTTAAAAAATAAAATAAAATAAAAATACTTAAAGGAGTGCATAGAAAATTAAATCAGATTTTCTATACCAACCGGAAAGTATTTTTTTAATTTATTTTCAAATTTCAACTAAACATTGAAAAATTGTATCATTTTCATAAATACCACATTTTTGTGAAATAAATGAAGCCTAAATTATAAAAATAAATTTTATAAAATTAATCCATTAATTTTGTAATTGTATGGGAGTATTTTAACAATATATATTTTTTTAAATCATAAGAAATAATTTTTTTCTATATTTGGTTAAATATGGAAGTGTTTTACCAATATGGGTTGGGTATGGGTCAATAAATTTATATTAATGATAAATGAGTCATAAAAAGGTTCATGAGTAAATTTGGGTTGGATCAATGATGACCCGACCCAAACCCAACCAGACTCATTTATTTGATAGATGTCGGTGTCGTCAAGGGGTCATCGTTGCAAGTTCTCGGTGTGACCGTCGGTGAGGGACAACGTCACGGCTAGTAGTTCAGGGTGAGAACTTGTGCTCTCGGCTGGACCGATCCCTATTTCACCGAGTCAGTCTTTTCTTGTTTTTGTTCCGTCGCTTCCCGCTTCACGTTGGAATGTTCTCTACTCTCTACGTTGAATCCCGCTTTGTCGATCGTGCTACACAAGATCCCAAGGAACCGGCTCACTTTGGTCTTCTTGTCCTTTTGACCAATTGCTTCTTTTGGGCCACCGATTGGCACCTCTCGCGCGATGAATGAAGAACTCTACTTATGAGTGCTGGACGCCGATAACTGGAAATGTGATATTGATTATGGTGGAAAGAGACGACGGTAGTGCTGAACTGGGACCTTCGGGCAGCGGCAATGACACGAAGAGGGCCGGAGATTGCCGGGATTGCTGGGAGTGCTGGATACTGCTCCAGGGATGCTAAGAATGCGGAGGACTGATCACGGCTGTTTTTGCTGGGTTGGCCATGAGCGCGACCGCCAGACAATGAGGGGCAGCGGCAAGTCATTGGTGATGGGCAGTGACGTGAAGTGACGGGCTGTGCAAAGTGAGGTAGGGGCGCGCAATGGACAAGCCGGCAGCAAGCGTAGGGACCGGTGAGGGTGGCAGCGATGGGGTTCGTAGAAGGACAGTAGCCAGAGATCAACACCTGCAATAAGGCCTCGAGAATATCAACGAGAAAGCAAACCAGACCGCTGGACGAGCGCAGCAACAGGGCCGAGAAGTTAAACCACACCGGTGAACAAGGACAAGCAATCTCGGGCGGGACCGGAGAACCCCAAGAAAGATGAACAGTCCTTTTTCTCTTACGGGTATGGATGACGTTGGATCTAGACTGAGGCTGCTGACCACCGACACCAACAATTGCTGGAAATGGTGGTGAGACTTCTTCAACGCCGGGCAGGGGCTAGTGCTGGACGTCGCCTGAGGACGTTGCAGGGAGACTGGAGCTTTCTGAAATCGCGGCTGCCGCCCTCCGCGTTGCAGATCCTTCTTCTGCTTTGTTGCTTCTGTTCGCGCGGGAGAGAGAGAGAGAGAGAGAGGGGAGGGGCCTGGGCCAAGAAGGAGAGGAAAAAAGAAAGGGCTGGACCGTAGAGAAAGGGGAAAGAGAAAGAAGGGGCCCGGCCCAGGTGGGGAGGAAAGGAAGGAGGGGCCGGGTCGGCCCGGCCCTGCTCGCCCCTGCTTCTTCTCCTCCTTCTTCTTTAAGGAAATATGTTTCAATAAATTCTATCACTATCAATGCAAATGCTCGTAATATCTATATGCTATGCAATTTAATTATACTATCTTTTTTTAAGAGGTAGAAGTTCAATCCCTAATTTTCTATGCAATTTATCACTGAATGTTTAACTAAAATTTTTAGGTGTCAACAACTACAAACTATAAATTGTGGAAAGCTAGGATGAGAGCCTTTTTAATTCTCAAGATAATGATTTGCGGCATGTTAATAGGAATGGTCTGCATGTACCAACTAAGAATGTAAATGGGGGTAAAGATGCCAAAATGTGAAGAAGAGTAGGATACAAATGATACTACGCAAGTCCAATCGAATGCTCGCTAAGGCTATGAATTTGCTACATTGTGCTTTAGATGCAAAATTCAATTAAATCTCTACTTGTGAATGTGCAAAGGAAACTTGGGAACAGTTAGCATGCGTACTCACTCATATTCGCTCATTGCTACGAATGAACGTATCAATGGTCTTCCGAAATGCTGCTTTCTAGGGTTTACAATATGATGACTCACAACACTAATAGCATGTGCAAAATCAGGACGAGTACAAATCAATGAAATCATAGCATACATGATCATACCAACAGCACTAGATTATGGAACACAGGAAATATGATCTATCTCATTGTCAATCTGTGGTGACATTATGATAGTATATCTCGGTCTTAGTAGGAAAAAAAGGAAAAGAAAGAAAAAAGAAGAAAAAGTTATGAAAAAATAATAAACAAAAAAGAGTAAAAATTGTTCAGGTTAGCGCCGGTTATCCTACGTAAGATAGCCAACATCAACATAAGTGATTATTAGTCCAAATTAGCTGAATTGACTACATTATCAAATCATTAAAAGATTTGTAACTCAAATAGCAAAATCGAAAAATTTATGATTCAATTGGTATTCGCATGATAAATTTATGACTTTGCTTTGGTAACTATCCTTTGGAAGGCATTGTAACAACACTATAGCGGTGATGGCACTATACAAGGTGGCTTTCACTGTAGTGTAGTACACTGTTCACATCATGCATGTACTGCAGACACAATAGTAAACAATGTAGTATAAGTCTCAATGCCGGTTTCGTTATTTCATGCAAATTATTGACTTAGTATATAGATAGGTTTTGTAGTGACTTTATTCTTTTATTGCAACTTTTGAAAGTTGAAATCTCCAAAGTGCATTGATTACGATTTTTCTTCAAAAGTTGCTTTACAAGAGATAGGCATAAATCGAGCCATACTCTATGATTAGGGAGTAACAGAGTCGATCCAACGCAGGTCTAGAGCTCGAATCGACGTGGATATGCAAGGCTTGAAGTACTCGACTTGAGCTTGATTAAGCTTTGATCTTTCAAGTTCATCTCTGACTCAAATAACCTCCCAACGAGTTTGAGCTCAACTTGATTAACCAATAAATTTTATTCAAAGCGAATTTTGAAAACACATTATAACACAAGTTTGACTTGATTAAATATTCAAGCTACTGGCCATAGCAGTTACAGTCACTCGAAGGAAATGTTCGCCTTTGGAATGAAGATAGATGAGAAGGCACTTGTGCTCGGAACTAATGAAATTCGGGAGAAAGATGGAACCGGTCACTATACTTGGGGGAGTCATAGCCGTGACTTAAGGTTCAAGTACCATTGAAAAGACTAAAAGAATGCCCTGGGGAGAAGAAGGAAGGCTAGATTACAAAAATTCTCAACACAACCTTCCTAGAGATGGAGATCCCCTAGCCTTACCTTTTTTTTTTGTCTCTTTTTCTTGCTTGCTTACCTAATCTTGTCTTAGTGTCTCTTCCTCTTTTCTTTTCTAGGTTTGGAACTCAACTTGAATTGACAAAAAATCGAGCCGAATGCAAATAATATTTGCGAGTCGAACTCGAGTAGCTCTGAAGTGGCTAGCTTGACTCACTTATGCCATTGTCTACACAATAATTTCTCCTGTCTGTGACTGGTATTCATTATTCATCGCGTGTCTCGTTTTGCTTAAGCTAAAGAGACAGCCAACTGTTACTCACACCCAGAAGTCAAGATTTATTTTTTCCTTGATTTTGAAGCGGAAGTTTTTCTTCATTGTGCTCTGTCGCTTAGCACATTGAAGAACTCAAGTTCACAAAGAAGAATAGGGGATGGAACACCTATTTTTCTCAACCCTAAACGCCATAGTTGAAAGGAAAAAGAAAGTGGCTGACAAGCTGGGGACTTTAGATATACAAGAAGAATTTGTTGATATATCACTCCGTGAATACTAGCAAAGCGTGTCATCTAAATTACATAAGGTACACAGACCCTCCTGACCAAATTCAAACTGCTCTCTAGAACCACTCAATATTACTACTTGCTTATACAATTAATTCTCAAGATCTCGGAAACGATCATTGCAAGCTGGTTATCTTAAACTAACTCCGAGAAAACAACAAAGTCAGCTAGACAAGATTTAATCCCACATTCGAATTGTTTCCCATCTACTCAAGAAATCTTCCTGAATGTGAGTAATCGAAGAAATGTTGCGTAGGTCGAAAGTACACTTCAGGTAGCTGCCACCACTGAGCTCCCCTAGCTATACCATATTTGCATCAATAGGGCCAGCTTTCACTTTGCGTGAGAGTTTGCGACTTGCTACGATGCTCTCGCTCTATGCCAGCACGAGAGACCAAAGCCCACAAGTGAGTCACAAACTCTCCTCCCTTTGCCAAGTGTTCGATGTGTGCTTTTGCTTTGTCCGACGGAGCCACATACACCATTAGTTCGGCCCAAAACTCAGCCAGGATCTTCCAAACGCGCTGTGGGCGCTGCGGCTCCTCCTTCAGGAGTAGAACCCCCAACCGAGCGCCCTGCTTCATAACCGTATTTTCTTGTGTTTCCATTTTTCTAGTGTTTCCCCGATCTCCTTCAGTTTGTTGATTCTTTCTCGATCTGTCTTTTACACCTTAAGCTCCTCCCGCGCTTCAAGGATGACTTGGTCGAATATGTTCTCCGCGTCATAAAGGTGATCAGGTAAAACTATCGGTGCGAATGCCACCAAATAGGCAAGATATTTGGACAAGTTAGTCGCTACCTTGAAGTTTGGATCTTGGTGCGATGGCCACTTGTGTTCAAGAAAGCTCGTAGCTATATGCCAAACCATTATAACTTCAGTTTGTGTCTCGAGCCTACACGCGTCAGTGAGTTGAGCCGGCATGTTGTTTAGTCTCAAGGAAGCTTTATGCATCGAGGCAGTTAAAACCTCATGAGTTAAATTACCCAACCCATGATTTGGAATTGGCAGCTATAGTATTTGCTTTGAAAATATGGAGACATTATCTGTATGGAGAGAAGTTTGAAATCTATACAGATCATAAGAGTTTGAAGTACTTGTTTTCGCAAAAAGAGTTGAACATGAGACAAAGAAGGTGGATGGAATTATTAAAAGATTATGACTGTGAAATACGATACCATCCAGGAAAGGCAAATAAAGTGGCAGATGCCCTTAGTCAAAAGTCGGCTATGGACATGGCTAGTCTAAGAATAACAGAGTGGAATCTGTTAAAGTCAATTGTGGATTCAGACTTTAAGTTGGAAATGGACCACCTTACTGGTATGCTCACTGCATTAAGGATTGAGCCTGAAGTTATTCAGAAAGTTAAGATTCAACAGAAATCTGACCCGGAAATTGTGGAAATATGAGACGCTATGTCTTTAGGCAAAAGACCAGAGTTTCAAGTCTTTGATGATGGAGTAGTAAGATGCCAAGGACGGCTCTGTGTTCCTGACAATGAGGAAGTGAAAAGAGAAATTCTATCAGAAGCACATAAGAGTAATTATAGTATTCATCCGGGAAGCACGAAAATGTATAGAAATTTACGCCAGCAGTTTTGGTGGAATGGTATGAAAACAGATGTAGCTAGACACGTTTCTCAGTGTTTACCATGCCAGCAAGTGAAAGCAGAACACCGCAAACCCGCAGGACTATTGAGACCATTAGACGTACCAAAATGGAAATGGGAACATGTAATGATGGACTTTGTGCAAGGACTGCCAAGGACATCAAATGGTCACGACTCTATTTGGGTGATAGTAGATCGTTTGACTAAGTCTGCTCATTTCCTAGCGGTCCGCGTAGACTACTCGATGAATGAACTTGCTGAGATATATGTAAGCCAAGTGATACGCTTACATGGTATTCCTGTAACGATCACATCGGATCGAGACTCTAGGTTTACTTCAAATTTTTGGCGAAGTCTCGAAAATGCTTTAGGGACAAAGCTTCAATTTATTACTGCTTTTTATCCTCAAACAGATGGACAAATGGAAAGAGTGATCCAAACTTTGGAAGATATGCTAAGAGCTTGTATTATTGATTTTAAGGGAAGTTGGGATAAAAAGTTGCACTTGATAGAGTTTGCCTATAACAATAGTTTTCAGAAAAGTATAGGCATGGCTCCGTTTGAAGCATTATATGGAAGAAGGTGCAGGACCCCTATTTGTTGGAATGAAGTAGGTGAAAGGAGTTTGACAGGACCTGAATTGGTGCAAATTACTACTGAGGTTGTTGAAATTATCAGGAAAAGACTTAAAACAGCCTAGAGTAGGCAGAAAGACTACGCAGATAAGCGTAGAAGACCTTTAGAGTTTAATGTGGGAGATCATGTATTCCTTAAAGTGTCCCCTATGAAAAGAATATCTCAATTTGGAATGAAGGGTAAGTTGAGCCCTAGATTTGTTGGACCTTTTGAGATACTTGAAAGAATAGGAGATATAGCTTATCGTTTGGTGCTGCCTCCTAAATTAGGAAATTTACATGATGTGTTTCATGTGTCGATGCTAAGAAAGTATCAGCCGGATCTTGATCACATTCTCGATCATGAAGCCATCAAAGTGGATGAGAAAGTAAGGTACATTGAAGAGCCTGTGTAAGTACTGGATCAAAAGGAGCAAATTCTTAGGATTAAGAAAATTCCATTGGTTAAGATATTATGGCGACATCATGATGTGGAGGAAACCACATGGGAAAGTGAAAATGAGATGAAGGAAAAGTACCCTCACTTGTTTGACGAGACATAGGCAATGTCTAATTTCGAGACGAAATTCTTTAAGGATGGGAGAATTGTGGCATCCTAAAATTTCATGACAACCCTTGGATATACCATGAACCTTATAAGTTGGATTTTATTGATTATTGTTGCAATTTTATGGCCATGTAAGTATTTGAGATTATGAAATTAAGTGGGGATTTAAAGTAAATTGTTAAGAGCAATTATGGGCTTATTTAGCATTATTTTTGGGCCATTTAAAAGTTGGACTTTGGACTCAAAAGTGTTGGGCCCAAAGTGAGCCAAGAAGCCTAGCCCACAAAGCCCAAAGGAGCTGCCATCAACCGAAGGAGGAGGGGGAGAGGCCCAGCCCATTAGGCCCATCAACCTGCATGAAAAATGACAAGTAGCGAAGGGGATTATCCAAGTGGCGCCTGCATGCAAGGTTAAAGATTGCTAATCATTGAAGGGAAAGAAAATTAGAGAGAGGAGAGACGGATTGAGAGAGGGGGTTATCGACCGAGAGAGAGAGAGAGAGAGAGAGAGAGAGAGTTGTCGCGCGAGAGAGAGGAAGAGAAGGCCGAGAGGAAGCGGGCATGTGAGAGAGAAAGGGAAGAAGAAGACCGGCTGCCGTGCATCCGCCTAGCTGCCACCGTCGAGCCCGCCTTACCCCGCCATTGTGCTTGCCATGATTTTCTTTGGATTGGAGGCAAGTAGAGTCCATTGATCTACAATTTGCTTGTTGTGATTGTGTGTATTGTATGGTGAATTTCAGAGGTGGTGGAGGTGAGAATTTTCGAAGTTATAGGAGTAGTGCTTTAGCCTAATAATATGTTTTCTGGAAAAACAGTCCGACCTTCGGTGATTTCGTGAGCTGCATGCAATTTTCTAGTTGGAATATCACTTCGAGTTCTTGATAAAAATTTGTAGAGGACTTCTTGAAGATTAACATATCAAAATTTGAGGGGAAACGGTCAAGTATTTGTTGGTGAAACCATTTTTCTTCAAAGATACTAGATCTGGAAACTGTTATGTTGATCCCTTGCCATTCTGTGAATTTTGTGAAATTATCCAGTCCAAATTTGATCTCGTGTCCTTGATAAGAGTTGTAGATGACATCTTGAGGAGCAACATACTGAAAATTGAGAATAAATGGACCGGTATTGATTGGGGAAATGATTTTTCTTTGAAAGGGTTAAATCTGGATATTGAGCTGAGGGTTAGGGTGAGTTATAATAACCATATCTTTTATTCCAGAATGAATTAGACTTCGATTTCTTAATGGGAATTATTCCTCTAGGTCTTGGCTATAACATGTTAAATTTTCATAATTTATTAATATCAATTACTAACTTTTCCAGAATTTTAATTAAAGGAATGCATTCTGTTTTATTTGAAAATTTGTCTTATTTTCAAGAACAAATGAATTGTCTTATGAGATGTGATATCTTGGGTGTTATTTGTGCTGCATATGTGGTAATAATTGTGCATTTCGTATGACATCAAATTGATGAGATTTTATAAACTCCATGAAACTTTTGGCATCATTGCAATAAATGGCATTTTCCAAAGATGATATATATATATATATATATATATATATATATATGTCTGTATTATGATGATGATGATACCGTTGGAGGTGTGAGCCGACGATGCCCCGGGAGTGTCAGGATGCCCGGAGCGTGTGTGCTGGATGCCCGGAGGTGTGTGCAAGAGGTTCCTTGTGATGCCAGTTGGGGTATGGGATGCCCGGAGTGTGTGTGCCGGATGCTTGGAGGTGTGTGCCGGAGGTTCCTCGCGATGCTAGGTTGGGTGAGAGCGATATATGAGGGATGCAAACACTGATCCCTGGAAGAAAATGAGATCTTTTGAGAATTAAAAATTGAGAATCGAATCATGCACGTGTGTGTGCGCATATGGCACGGTGCACGAATTGCCTATGAAAATTGAATTGGTACTATTTGGCATTGAGAATGCGATCATGAAGGCATTGAATGGATCTCAAGAGGATATATACATGATTGTGTGGATGACATGAATCATGCGTATGGGTATGTGCATATGGCATGAGATATAATTGTCCATGAATCTTGAATTGGTATTGCTTGGCATGGGAAATATGGTTATTAAGGTTGTGAATGGATCTCATGGAGACATATGTATGATTGCATGGATGGTATGTGCATCTCACATGAATTGTGGTTGTTTTGCTTGTTGCATTGTGTAGTTTGATAGATCTTTACCGTTGAGTGGTTGTACTCACCCCTTTTGGGGACTAACATTTCAGATTGAGAGATGCCTCTAGCACCTGTCACACATGGTACATTCTACGGCTTACCATCTGATGTTGAGGTCGAGTGCTTGGAGCACCCCTGTGTCAGTGTTCCTGATCTGGTGTTTATCCGAGTTCGTGTTTTGGTCATGTATGATGTGAGCCTACCTGATGGCCCTGTAGTTCAGGAGTTCCTTTCTGTACACGTCTGACGTGACAAGGTGATGATAGGGATGCTGCTGCCGCCATCGGCCGATGCACCAGGCTAGGTGTGATTAGAGCGTGTAACTGGTGGAGGATGACACTTTTTGGAATGGCCGACACTAGATGATGGGATGATGTACATGTCTGATGTAAAGTCGAGTACTTTTGAGTATAGCTGAGCTTAGTCAAAGCCTTGGCCTTTTGTTGTACCGACTCATGAAGTCCATCAAGTTATGTAAATAAAGGTGTTTAGCTTTAACTTATATAAAATGTTTAGTTGGTGTGCATTGTTTTTTGAATATAAGGAAGGGAGTTGATGGATGTGCTTCCACCATACAAATTGCGCAGGGACCGATCTAAAAAATGTAAACCCCCAGGATTTATGAATTATAATGAAATTCCTTGGTATCAGAGTATTATATATCAGGTCAAGTGAAAGGTAAGCGGACTGTGGTGACCCTAACAGTTTGGGGGCCGTCGAGTGGTGCCACAAAAACCCTAAGATAAATCTGTACATTAGACCCTACATATCTTTAGTTTTATCGAACAAGTGAGTAAACTCAATCAAAAGGTGAGTCTGATCTTATGCTAAGTTTTACAAGATCTGCTAAGTTTTTAAAAATAATTTATAACAATCTAGTCCAACCCACATGGGTCAAGTGTCTTCAAGATGTACCCTAGTAGCCAATTGGCATTGATCGCGCTTGTGTATCACTCAATAATCCCTCTTTCAATCCATGCAATACTCGAGTTGTCTCACAGACGGTCTATGAGGAGGTGCTAGTTATGCTCGTGTGGAGAGAGAGGCATTTTGTTGCTGCGCTGTTTGGGCTTTGACAATATCCTTGTCAATATTGAACCCCTGTGTGACAAGTTGTGTTGAGTAGTTCTTGTTCATATAGAATTTCATTTAATTGGTGTGAGATATTTACGATAACGTTGTCGTTGATAAGATGCAGCTGAAAGTTTCATATACTGTGTATCGGCACTATTTATGTGAAGTTTTTCTAGGTCTAGGTTGGGCTGGCTTGAACCTCTCGTGAGCAGGGTTGGTCTACACAGCACAAATAAAGGAAGCCTTATGGGCCTAGTCCCAAGAGAACCCTTCAATAGTTGAGTTGGTAAATGAGAAATAAAGTGATAAGGGTAAGAATTTTTGGAAATGGTCTATCTTAGTGCGTATGGATGGGCACATAGCCAGGCAAGGCTGGGGATCGCATTCCCAGTCCCTGCCCCATGAGGCAGAGCTTAGCCCGACCACCCTCTCATGTGGTGCGGGGAAGGCGCTTCCTGGCAAGGCATGGACCACCATATCCCAACGTGGGAAATAAATTTCAAATAATTTTGTACAATAAAGAAAGTTGTATAATTGTAAGAGTTTTCATAACAATTATAAGTTTTTCTACTTTAAAGTTATTATTATTCCATAATTATTAAAAATATCATAATCTCATGTACGTGAGTCTATTTATTTATGCTAATTTGTTTGTACTCTTCACTTTATGACACATTTTTCATTTTATATTAGTTTTTGATTAAGTAGATAGCAAACTATAAATAGTCTTTTAATATATTCCAACATGTGATTTATATATATCATGCTAATTATCTGTAATTAATTGTGTGTTTTCAATATACAAGCGAGGAAATTGAGTGGGCCGAATGTTGCATTGCTCTATGTGCATTATTAGACCACATTGCTTGCTTGTTGATGCCTAAATATTAGCTAAATATTTAGGGATAAAATATATAGAAAATTAAGGAACGATTCGACCCTAACAAAAAGATTTTCATTAAACACAACATCACATAGGCATTAAGATTATTTACATTGACTAGGTATTATTTTTATTTTTAAAAAAAGGAAAGGGCTTGGGGTCTGGTCTTTCGCCCTAATTCAATTTTCTTTTTCTTCCCCCTTTCGCCTAGGCCTAGGCCTATCTTGCCCAACTCACTTCTCCCTAGCCCAACCTTTTCCTTCTTCCTCCTTTCGCACACAGAAGCAAGGACGATGCAAAGGCAAAGCAAGCGCAAAGCAGAGCAGAAGAGGAGTAGTTGGATGGTGATAGAGAGGACGGCTGGGCAAGCTGTCGCCTACAGAGTAGAGCTACCGCGGAGGTGATGGGCTCAAGGTGACCCTGGTTTAGCCAAAGGGGAGGCCGGTCGGTGCGTCAAGGACCGGCGGCTGAGCAACCACCATCAACCGGCCTTCTCGGCCTATAAATAGAGCCTCTGGGGCATGGGTTCCCCTGAGAGGGGGGGAGCAACCACCAATCGCCCCCATTTTTCCTCTTTGTTTTGTGTCCTATTTTCGCCCAAGCAATTGACCCGAGGCTCATTGCCCCTCTTCGCATGCCTACCTGGCCCATCGGTGCCGTTCTTCATTGGTATTGAGTATTCTTTGCTAATTTGTGTCAAGTTTCGATCTGGTTTTAGGCCTCGTTCTTGTCTATGGTCATCTTTCGTTTGACGACCCCCACACGTTCGATAAAATGCCCAAATTAGATCTAGTTTCATTTCCATGCTTTGAGCAAAAGCCAAATTGTCTAGGCATCAACCCATTAACGACCTCGACTTGCAACATAACACCACTAGACCCGTGGTCGTCCTCGTGGTGGCCCATATAGGCCGCATCTCTCTTTTGTTCCGGCGCCTGAGTGACGACAATCGTGGCAGGCATAAAGACGTTGCCAGCTGGACTTAGGCCAAGCACTAGGCTTAGCTTGGCCAAGGCGGCGCCACCGCCATTTCCCTTAGGCCAGATGGACAGGTGTGGCACGCCTTTTGCCACCTTGCCTCATGGCGGCCAACTTGTTGCAAAGCAGGAAGCGAGTCTGGTCGACTAGCTTAGAGCCGGGTCAGGCTAGGTCGACTCATGGGTCTAGTTGGCCCGAATTTATTATGTGTGGGCTGGGTGATTTTTTTGGTCAGGTTTTTATTTTTAATGGGCCGGCCTTGTTTAGTTTTACGCTTAGGTTTTAGTTTCACGAGGCTTTTCTTTTCTTTTATATTTTATTTTGGGCCAAGTGTGTTGCCAAACTAGGCTCATTCGTTGAGCCTAGTCTAGCCAAGGACGGGCCTAGGGCGGTCTCGACATAGGTTGAGTGCGAAGGCCTAACCCGAGTACGTTTATTTATGTGATATAAAACATAATATTTTATTTTTTGAAAATCCAAAAATTCAAAAAAAAAATTCAAAAATTAGGAAAATGCTAAAAAATAATATTTTGGTAGTTTTCAAAGAAAAATGCAAGGAAATCCTCCAAAGAAGAAGAAGAAGAAGAAGAAGAACTTAGCTTAAGTGCTTGGAAATAAATGTTGGATTATTATTTGCATATTCACGTATTCCAATTGCACCCTTGTAATGGACCGATTGCTATTTCCTTAGCTTGGTTAGGAATTGAATCCTAGGACTTATGATTGGTATAAAATACAAACACTTGGCTTGAAGTTTAAATAAAATTAGGTATTGGAAGGGTATTAGTTGATTACCTAATGTAATTAAGCCCTCAATCCTTTTTTCTATTTTTTTTTTTTCAATATTTTACTTGAATTTTTAATTGATCTACCACAAACTAATTAGTAGCTACTTCTAAATGAAATTGACTTACAAGTTATAAATCCGAACCATAAGCTGCAAATTGGTAGACTTAGAAGAGCCTGAGTTAAGCCTAAACTTAGTAAGCCATTAGCCTAAAGCTGCGAGAGGAGAGGTTGTGACACTACTTTGGGCCACATGTTCATTTCTCAGAATTTTCCCTTATTGGACTCCTTACCTCTTCCAGGCTTATTGAGGCAAGGCTTATTGAGGCAAGCTAACTCCTCATGAAAGGGGTGAAACGTTTTTAGCTACACCCGTCACACTCCTTCATCTATCATTTGATCTAACCAAGAAGTTCCATTCTCTAATTTATTGGATTTCCATGAGGTCCATTGCCAATGCAAAAAATCAATTATCACGATCTTATCTCAAATGCACCATCTAAGGATTTGGCTAATGAATTACCAAGTCTAAACTTAGTTTGGGCTCTCTCAAGCTTATACCAATTCATAACTTCGGTTCAAGTTATTAACATGCAAATGATTTTCAACTGGGAATCGCCACTATTTTTTTTTTTTATGGGTTGATTAAAAACTTAAGTAAAGTAACGAGATGATTACTTTATTCACATGAATAAGAGATTGCGGTTACGAAAATTTGGTTATGCTAGATTTTACTAATGTCCTTTTGGTGCCTTTTTTTTAATTAAAAAATATTTAGCAAGTAGTTTGGATTTATTTATTATCTTCTAACAAATGAAGTGATCATGCGGGTGTGCAAAGATTACTGAAACACTCAATAAACAAAGCAGTAAATAAATAGCAAGGAAAGGGAGGGTACTTACCTCAAAGCAAGTAAGCACATGCAATGTCAATTAGAAAAATCACATATCCAACCTATATAGGTTTCTAATTGACATATAATTTCAACCAAACTTTTTTTGGTTTTTCTCTTGTTTAATAAAAACTATGCTTTATTCAATTTATGCAACGCGAGCTTAATCTTCATGCGATGTCGTAGAAAAAATGATGATGCTTAACTAGGTGTCCTAATTAACAACAAGAAAATTTAATATGCACTACCTTAACGTAGCATGCAGCTTTTATTAAAATAAACTAACATGCAGGCTATATCCATTCGATTTTAATTAGAACGACCTAACCCTAGTGATGGGCAAAATTAATATGCATTTTATTCTAACATCATGTGCACTCTAATTAAATTGATACATGTGACGTGCAATTGAATGAACCTAATTCTATATGACATGTACATGATATATATATATATATATTTTTTTTTTTGGGGGTATTTTTCATGGAAACTCAAAATTAAAATTTACTCAAAATGAACTACAAAGATTATGATACTATCTAATTTAAACTAGGAAATAAATTATTCTAATCCTAATTTAAATCAAAAAATTACCCTATTCTTCTAGAGTTGACATCAATGATATCTATCCAAATAAATACTAATCTATTTAATGAAAAGCAATCAGAATCTATTCAAAACATGCAACATGATCTATAAAATTTTCCACCTAACCTTTTTATATTTTATTTAATGGGGAAACAAATTAACTCAAATCAACAAAAAAATAGCAAGAAACAATCAAATCATCCAAAACACATCCATTTCATTCAAATTAGGTAATAAACAAAATCAATGATCGTATCCAAGTGGCTATGAATAAGATAGAAGATTTCATGTGCAAACAAGGATCGTATCTTGTGGTTGAACTCCAATTGCCGCTCACATGCACATTGTTAAATTAGGAAAATCCTTAATTAACGGGCATTTTCGATATCTTTTGAAATATGCATTGTCACTCAAATATTTAATCGGATTACAATTAATCTCCATGGGCTTATTCTAATTAAGCTCAAAGCCTTTTAATTTTAATGAGCTAAACCAGTACAATTAAAGCTCAAGACTCTTCCTTTTCCTCTTGTAATTTCGACCACTAACACTCCTAGCCTTGGTCTAATTTCACTTCTTGTGGGCCACCATCCACGTGACTAATTCAAATCCCTTCATCACCACCAATCCGATTAAAATGCAATTAACTATATGCTTCTAAAAACTATGTAATATGCAATTTAATTCTAATATTTTTATTTAGGCACTTCAGATTAGTCCCTAATTTTTATACAATTAATTCTAAATGTTACGCATAATTTAGGTGTCAACACATATAATCTTTTCTTGGAGGTTAGTGGCTTAAGTTAAAATCAATCAAGACTGCTTGCAAAAATTCTTTGGAAAATAAAGAGAAATTGGGCCAAAAGAGCATTAGATTAATCTAGTGTAATCAAGTCCCCAAATCCATTGAATCTCTTGTTTGTAGAAGTAAATGCACTCCCACATTTTATTTAGATGTCTAATCGACCATAATTGATTAGTGATGGCTCCAAAATGTAAGAAAATTGTATGTTAAAATGAATACCAAGTTGCAATTGGTAGAGCTTGGAATAGTTTGTGCTATATGTTAATGATTACCTCATGAGAGGAACCTACGTTCCCGTTTGTAGTTCATTAGCTTTCTTTTTGGTGGTTCATCTTTGAGAAGATTGCAACATTATCGTAAAAAATATTATGTGTTACATGAATTATGAATTTGGGAAGATTCTAGTAACCAAACCACTATTTAGCTGGCAACCTTCACTTTGTAACATTTGAGGTGTTACAAACGAGAGAGAATACATGTCGTACATGTATTTTTCAATATGATTGGCATTCCAATCTTATATGACACCAAAAATAGCAATAGATGTTTGAGTTACACCACCTGATTTATTTCCATTTATAATGGAATAGAGCACATGGAGTTCATAATGCCAACTATTACATGTCCCAAACTATTTATTAATTGCATCATGTCTCACTTACGCTTGAAGGCTTTGACAACTCCAGGCAAATGACTTCTCTTGAAATAGTCCTCCCAATCCATACACCTCGGATCAAAGTAGAAGACACTTTCTGAGTTTACTCCATTGTTAAAGGCTGTGGCTCTCAAAGTCATTGTATTTGCATCATCAAAGCTAAGCCAATAAACAAAAAAATAAAAAAGCAAGAGTAAGAGATTGTGTAATTTTGTGAATCACTATCAACTATTTTAAAAATTTATGCTAGGAGGTGAATGCATAACAATATCTAATCATTATGATGTTCTTCATCACATGTAAGCTTGACTTTGAGGCATGGAAATATATAATAGAGGAGGTAAGAATAGACTTATAAAAATTTAAACCTAGGACTTCCTATTCTGATGTGATTAATTAATGCACTCTGCGCGCACATTGGCCAATGCATAGAAGCTTACACGCCATTGGAGAAAATATAGGGTTCGTAGAGTTCAGCCAATCGCACAGCAAGGTTAACCTTTTTGTCCAAGTCAGCATGCAAGCCTTGGAAGTACCCACCAAACACCGAGCTAGCTACTTTAAGCACCTTCATCCAAAATAATTCAAAATTAGGCTCAGTTTGTTTTGCAAAAATATATATATAATGTAAAAAAAAAAAAAATAATCATTTATATCACTTACGAATAATGATTAAATAAAAAATATTTTCATTATCTACGAAAATATTTGAACATCTATTAGTATCGATAATGAAAACATTATTCATTGACTCTTTTTTGAAAAGCGATATAAACAATAATTTTAATGAAAAAATTTTAAATTATTCATTTTCCAATAAATAGAAATACCTAAGGTTCCGTTTGTCCAACAAAAACTATAGATGCTCTTCCCCTTTTCTTAATATCATGGGATATGCATGTCAATTAATTCGATAAACTGTCGATGAGATTCTTATGTAACACAAGAGCCTGGGAATAGAGAAAGCACATTTTTTTTTTTTTTGTGGCTATGACTTTTGACGATGACTTTTCGGCTTTTTATCGCTAGTGTTTTTTTTTTTTCCTTTCTTTCTTTTTGCCCTTCTGTTAGGGCCCCAATGTTTTGAATTTGTAAAGCAAAAAATTATGCACGATCACCGAAATGTAAAATATTATTCAAACTTTAAATTTTTCATAAGAGGTGATGTTTTACGTGTTACATTTACTTATTTCTAAAGGTTTCAGATATTTCCTGTTTAACGGAAATCAAAAAATGAGAGCTGTAAATGTTGAAACATAGTGAGAGAAATTGTCACTTTAAACAAATTAGCTAATTATTTTGAAGATATGTTTATTAATTTATATATTATCATCGCTTATATATTTAAAGAAGGAAATATGTAGACTTGACTACTTAAAATTTATATAACATAAAGATCTTCAGATATTTGGGATCTTCAATTTTCTACATATTTTGATTTATTGAATTTACTTTTAGTGATCATTTGATCTTCACTTTTTAAGTCATTTTGAACCAACCTTTGACAAGAGAACGTAACATCTCACGTGCTTGCGAAAGCTGGCCATGCTTCCCATAACTTTAGGCTCACGAACTTTGACCGGCTTCCCATCCTCGTTGATCCAAGGACTGTCCTTGAAGTAACTCCAAACGATGTCTTGAAGATCTGAATAGGTCAAAGGATGTTTCCTTGAAGAACCCACATGGTAAATCTTGTTTGAATTGGTCTGATTAGCATGCACCGCCATGGCCACAATCATAACGTTTACCACCATATCTACCGGTATCTGCTCAATATGAAACTCTATATTTAAGTGGAAATGAATCAAATGTATTCGTATATGAATAAATGTAGGTTTGTATGTATTTTCAAATTTGCACAATAAAGTGATGTTGAAATCCATAATTATAGATAACGTTTGCCAAATGATCTATCAGAAGCCAATTCAAAAAAGAGAGTACATAGTCAATTAAGCTAATGCAAAATTTAGGATGCTTATGATCATGGGTTTTTGACAGTGGTGAGCACTTGCTGAGATGATTAGATGTTACCGTGTCGAGTATCGCGTCAGGTTTGCCCAGGAAATATTCCAGTCTTCCTCTATCATAACTTATGGCGATGCTGTCCATAGTTTTGTGTCGTCATATGTTTCCAAAGGAAAAAAAAAGTTCATTGGACAATTCTTGCTTGTTAAGCAAAATAAATACTCAATTAACAAGATATTTATCTTTGTTACTTGTCAAGGACTAAGGTCTAACAACATAATCAATCAAATAAAACCAAAATTTAACAAGTAAAAGATGTGCCCATGTGTGTGTTCTTACCAACTTGCTCTATTAATTTGACGATTATAGTTGTCCGTGAGACATTGATCTTTTACTGATGTGAGAAATTTCTTTTCATACTCTCTTGCTATCCTCCCCATGGAGTTGGCTTTTCTATGGCCCCTCATTAAAATCAAGGATCGTAAACTTCATTTATTCATTGTTTAGCCTCCTCTAAAGGTTTAACTTCCTCGAAAAGATGGTGCATTCATTAGTAAGAAATTAGATTTAGGTATATTTCTTGGTTTTCTTGTTCAGTAACAACTTGCATTTTGCGAAGAACCAAGAGGTAATACCTGAGCAGTCCATTCACTTTTGTACGGTGTTCAATAGAGTTCTTCCACTTTTTTTTAAAAAAAAAAATAAAAAATCAATTAAGTCATTAAACTGAGGTGCATTGAACACCAAATAACAATTCAGGAACCACTTATGATATTACTCCCAAAAAATAATGTGGCGGGTGACACTAGAGATCTTAAGTGAGTGATCTATGAGATTCTACTAACTATGAGCGGACTCTAATACTTGTTAGGAAGTTCAATTTCGGACCACCTTTTTGAGAGAGAGAGAGAGAGAGAGAGAGAGAGTTTTGTGAAGGATAACCTGGGAGGGAAACCCTCAATCCAACCAGCAAAAGGTTCTCGGTAAGTACTTGTTATGATTGTGGGTCTCATAACAGCGAGCGGAATATTTTGTTTGAGATGATGCTGCACCATCATTTCCCCCATTGCCTTCGTTAAAGTATATGTGTTTGGCCAACCATGCAGCCTTGCCCTGCGCATCAATTATAATGAAAATGATAAGAACTGCTGAAGATTATTATATACTGGTACATGCATAAACAAATGAATTGATTGATCAAACATTTTTTAACTACCTAGCTCATGTTTTAGCTCTAAATATTATGGTCACATCCTTGGAGAAAGTACCTTGTAAAGAGTTTATCAGTAGAACTTCTAGTGCAGTCAAAAACATTTCTTACAACCCAAATTTTCACAAAAAGAGTGTCAATGTGAGGCAGGAGAATTACCAAAAAAAATCTTAAACTTATTGCAATTGTACAAATTCAGTACTAAACTTTTTTTTTTTTTAACTAATTGAGTCCAAATCTTTTGTATTTGTGTCAATTTAGTCCATCCGGCCAATTTTGACCGAAATCACTAACATAAGGGTAAGCTATCTTACGTGGTGCAATTAGCGCTAAGATAGGCAATTTTAATGATATTCTTTCAAAAAAATTATTTATTTAATTATTTTAATTTTCTTTTTCCTTTTTTCTCTTTCTTTCTTGGTGATCGGCTAAAGGAAGAAAGGAAGAAAATAAAAAAGGAAAAAGAAAAGATATTAAAATATTATTAAAAATTGTCTACGTTAGCGTTGGCTGCACCACATAGAACGGCCGATGTCTATGTCAATAATTTATAGCCAAAATTGAGCAGATGGACTGAATTTGTACAAATACAAAAGGCTTAAAA
Source organism: Eucalyptus microcorys (assembly GCA_014182515.1). Taxonomy (NCBI): domain Eukaryota; kingdom Viridiplantae; phylum Streptophyta; class Magnoliopsida; order Myrtales; family Myrtaceae; genus Eucalyptus; species Eucalyptus microcorys. Next base: position 31,611,509 of record CM024565.1, on the reverse strand, counting down.
CTCAATTGACCAAAAAAAAAAAAATTTAAAACTGAATTGACACTTTTACAATAGATTTCAGAATTTTCTTATAATTTTCCCGCATGATACAATCAACTTTAGAGATGATAAAAAGTGTAAGCTAAGCTTGAGGTAGTGGTCTAACTTGATGCCTGGGTTTGAGAGCCACAATTGAAGTTGTAATTTTCAACTAACTTAATCATCAATTCCGTTGTTTACAATTCAATTAATAACAAGCAAACCTTTGCAAGCCTAAATTCTTTAAAGCAATGGTGATTTCTCTCTCCGAGGCATTCCTTTCTCGAAGTTCGTTCGTCAATTCTTCAACCAAGAGTTTCTCTTCATTCACATCCAACTTCCTTGACCCATTGAGCGTCTCACCCATACTAAATGCCTTTTCTCGTATAATCCCGGTCATATTGCCACATACATATGCTGAAAATAAAGGGTTCCATAAGAAACATTGTCAGTGCAAACTACTTTATAAACAAGTGGGTGGTATAATGGAACCTATCATCTGCTAATTTATATAGCAAAAATATCAAGAACAACCACAATTGAAAAAACACAAACCAGTTGATATGTGAAGTAGCATCTTTATGTTGACACATCTTAAAGCAAATTCAGCAACATGCTTAGCTCCAAATGTATTGACGGCTAGTGCAATGTCATATCTGCGGGAAAAAAGTGGCAGTAAACACATAAATAGTATGAAGAAAAAGCCACGAATTATCTGAACTAATTATAAATTGGGCGGGCAGGGCAAGATTGTAATCACGCACCTTTCGTCGAATTTGGTTGTCGCGGCCGAACTGACAATTATGTCTATTTCTCTCCACATCTCCGATCTCAAATCGAAATCATGTACTCCCAAATTCTCGCAAGAAACGTCCCCAGGAATCGGAGACAATTTCTCCACAATTGAGTTGAAAGTCTCTGCCCATTCTTCCCTCAGAATGCCGAATAACTTCTTCTGTATGAGCTATTTGCGATGCGAAAAGATTAAGAGTTGTTATGAAGGAAAAATTATCTTTTATCTTAGTTTTCGTATTCTTTTTCTTCCTTTGTCTTGATTTTCCATGTTAAATAGAGTAGAATTAATTTGGAATTACACATTTAAGTGATTGTGCCATCTATTGGAAAGACCACAATACGGCTACTCCTGTAACGATTCAAGTTTTTTTCCTAAAATAAAACAAGTCCCACAATTTTCTTCCCTTAGGTTCTATTTGTTTTGCGAAGAGAGAAAAAATTGATGTATATCTTTCTAAAAATGATCATTTATATAGTTTAAAAAATTAGTCGATAGAAAAAAATTTCATTATCAACGACAATTTATGTCCTACATTTTCGTAGAAGATGAAAATATTTTTCGCATATTTATTCTTGTAAGCGATACAAGCAATTATTTGAAAGAATATTTTTTTTTTTTCAAATCATTCATTTTTTACAAAACAAACGGAACCTTAATAATTTTTCATTTTAACACACATCTATGTGTGCCTTTTCTTTCTAGTCAATTTAGAACAAAAAGTTGATCTAAACTATCTGAGGATAATTTAGGTTTTGATTCTCTACCTCTTCATGCAACCTTTGTGTCGCTGCCTGTTTGTCCATAGCTCTGATAAGAACATATATTTTCTTGACATTTGGTTGAATTCGAAGCAGCTTCTCCACAAAAACTAATTCGTCATAATATATAGAATCAAATAAATGTTAGTTAGCAAAAAGATGGTCAATTGATGGCAATTGGCGACAATGTATACTTCATACATATGTGGGGGGGAGAGAGAGAGAGAGAGAGAGAGAGAGAGAGAGAGAGTACTCTTGGCGAGAAAGCCAGTGGCTCCAGTGACTAAGATGGTCTTGTTCTCAAGAAATTGTACTATATCCAGCCCCATGTTCGAACCGAACAGAACAAGTCTTTGAACTGGAGTTAGGGGCCACCTGAAGAGCGACTTAAGCACTGAGGCACAAATGCTCCATATATAGCTGCAACTTCACCATGCCTATCAACCTCCCATAACTTTTTGACACGTCAACATCAACATTGCAATACGGTGGAAAGAGAACTAGCACCCACACGGTTACATATGAAATTATTTAACGGGTACAATGTCATATTGTGTGTTCACGATGTTCAAGGCTGCAATTCCATCCAGGCACACCACCAAGACGATATTGTCCGTCTTTATCATTATTGATCAAGTCTCTAATAGATGTCCCTTGGTAGACAACCGCCGTTGATAGCACTCGTGTATCGCTTAATAATCCCGCTTCCAATCCATGCAAGACTGGAGTTGCCTTAAGGACGGCGGTTCATGAGGAGTGCTAGTTGTGCTCATGTAGAGAGAGATGCCTTTTATTTCAGCGTTGGTCGACCTGCAACGATGACCTTGTCAATTTCAAGTCTTCCTGTGACGAGTGCTGTTGAGTAGCTGTCGTTCCTATAGAATTTTTTTCAGTTGGTGTAAGATATTTGATAATAATGTTGTTGATAAGATGCAGCTAAAAGTCCAATATATATCGTACCGTTAGTATTAATGCGAAGTTTTTCAAAGTCTCGGTTGGGATAGCTTGAACCTATTACGCTGTGGAGAATTATGGCAGGGACGAAAGGCCTAGATAACAAGCAGCCCCAACAAGCTTTTCGGATGGTATAGGGGATGGGAATGAATCAAGTTATGCACTGAATAAGGGGGAGTGTTTGTGAAATACATATGTAAAACTAGAATTAACTCACAAAAGGTACCTTTTGACATAATAGCAACATTTAGTATTAGAACTCCAATGTTAAGTAGGCTTATGTAAGAGCACTATCAAGATAGATGATCTCCTAGGAAAGTGCTTCCCTATATGTCAAAGGACAACACCATGTACCTAAGTATAGGATGGTCGAAAGTGGACAATACCTTTAGTGAATTAATTCAAGGGTGTCACAATATAGTATTAGAGCAAAACCTCCCTCTAGTGGCATGTGGTTTGAGGATGAATCACACGGAAGCTAATGGACTTGTAATGAGCTGGTTTGAAAAGGGCATAGGGTAATCGTCAAGGAGAGAGTTTGGAGTAGTATGGCTTCCACCAAAATGGAAAGGGGGCAATAATGAACCAAATTGTGCACTAAACAGGGAGAGAGCATTCTTTGAATAAACATAATAAACTGAAATTAACTTAGGAGATGGGCTTCTTAATGTAATGGCAACATTTAGCATTGAAACTTTATTGTTAAATGTGCACCTATAGACCAAAGGGCAAATTGGTGAGGTTTAATATGCGAAGGGCCAAAATGAATAATACCTCCAGTGAGTTAATTAAAGAGTATCATAAATTTTCTTATAGCAAGATTGGTATGCACACCACAAATGAAGGAAGCCTTATGGGCTTGGTCTCAAGAGTACCTTCCAATACTTAAATTAGTAAATAAGGAATAAGGTGACAAATGAGAGGAATTTCAAAATAGATTTATCACAGTGTGTAAGGACAGGCACGCAGCGGGGCGGGGCTGGGGATTGCATTCCCCGTTCCCGCCACAGGAGGCGGAGCTTTGCCCCACCACCTTCCCGTGATCCTTGCGGTGTGGGGGCGGGCATTTCCTCGTAGGGCACACAAGGCACTGTATCCAACATGGGAAATAAATTTCAAATGATTTTTAAAGCGACATATTAAAGTAATATAATTGCCAAAGTTTGCATAACAATTTTTCATTCTGCTACTTTAAATTTAATCACTTTTATATCAGGTTTAAATTAAGTAGATAGTAAATTATAGTGAGTTATATATAACAATATGTACTTTAGCATATTACTTGTAATTAATATATATAAAAAACAAGCGAGGGGATTGATGGGACAGGGCAAGCATTTTGCTCGGAAAAAATTTATGCCACACCATCACGCTCCTTCATCTATCGTTTGAGCTAGGCAGAAGTTCCTTTATCTAATTATTTGGATTTTTGTTAGGTCCACCATCGTTAAAATTATTTACACATTGACTATTTGACTTTTATTTGTTTCATTCCCTCTCATGTGCAAATTGTATTGATAACCACACAAAGAAATTCATATATGAAATATATCTAGAAAAAAATATTGGCTCTAATACTATATTAGGGTAATGATAGAGACTTTATATATATAAGGCTCATTCAAATCTTATTGACAAAACATGCGTGGTAATTTAGCATGTATCGTTGATTATAGTTTTTCATCATTTTGGGTAAAAGATCCGTGAATGCATTTTCAAGATGATCAAATTCCACGTTTAATGTCATTATCAATTAGTTTTTAAATATCTGTCCCCATTTATTCAGTGAGGTAAATGGCTTTTCAAGCAATTGTATCGATTGTTACTTTGACATCTATTATATGGACCCAACGGAGCTCCACATTCAGTGTCGCTGTCAAAACATTGATGCACAACTGCATTGCATTAATTAATTAGTACAAAATCTGGACCGAATCTGACTTAGATTCAGCCTGCCTAGAATCCCATATTCAATAGATCGAACCAAACATATGCTGAAATAATGTCGTGTCTTAATACAGTTCGACAAAATAACGTGACCAATCAAAAGAAGTATACGGATGTGACCACGTGAGATGATAGACATTTGAAATGGGTTTCTACTTGTGAATAACATCACAAGCCATCTTTCATCTTATTTGAGACTAGAGGTATTACGCTTTTATCTTTAAAAAAAGCAACTGGCGCCTGATTGATTACCATATACCTAAAGTTTTTTAATCTGCAGTTTTTCAAGTTAATTATATCCATTGACCCAACTTTGCTTTAATTTCATCTTTGCACATGCATGTTGATATCTATAATGATTTTAAAAGTCCTTTTTCCTCCAAGGCAATCTTCCTCATTTTCAACATTTTGTAGGAATGGAGGAACTTATGCTTATTTTTCTAGGCTTTGACATTGATGATCGTTTTTCCTCCTTTTGGGCAAATGACCAATGCATTTTCAAGATAATGGAACTCCACATTATTAATGTCATTGTCAGTGAGTTGCTCATTTTGTCCCCATTTATTCAGTGAGGTAGTTGGATTTTCAATCAATTGTATCAGTTATTAATTTGGTATGTATCACGTTTCCCATGTTAGGGTTGATGGTAATTTTTTTTCCCCCTGTTCAGATGGTCGGTGGGATTTTAAATGGCAAAAAGTTAATGCTCAACTGCATTGCAATATTAAATCGTACAAAGTCTTACTGCTCTTTTCCGAAGTTCTCAAATGATCGATCAACGTTTCAGTCAAGTAATTATTCAAATAACTAGAGTGACTCTATGATGTAGTCATCTGTCGGTCATAGAATCGTATTAATCATTCGGTCAACTCTAATTTATAGACTAGGTCTATCCATAATAGGAAAATTTACGTAGAGAAAGGTCGAGCTTATGACTAAATAGCATTGCCTAAACATTGTACCTACCCTTTTTGCAACATTTAAAAGTCCGCTTAGTGTTTGAAACAAAAACCTTCACAGACATGAAGATATTGCCTTTGTCAACTCCACTAGTAAGGCGCACATCAGGATTCCCTAACCATCAAACGTGCCATTGGATTAGGCTCGGGGTGAATCTTTTGAGAAGGTGAAACCATATAAAAAAGGACCAAAACGGGAAGAATTCATTCTTTTCATGAAACATGAGAATAGGATGGTACTTCTTTGTGACATTGATGATTCTCATATGAGGGACAAACTCATTGATGTGATAAATCAACCAAATTTGAAGAAGTCTCAATAGGGCTCTAAGAGTTCCTCATTCATTTGCTTTGAATCAATTAAGGGATATGAAAGTCTCAATGAGAATCATGTATGTAAAACAACTAAAGGCATATACTTGTTTAATGATGTAGGTAACAAAGGGATCCATTATTTTTTGAGTGTGAGAAAATATCACAAAATCGAAGAGCATAAGAAGAAAGGTGCAGGAAATTTGATTCCCAACTGTAGGCTCAAGACTAAGAAGATATTGCTCGAGGAAAGCGTAAAGCATGGAATTTGAAGTTCTCTTAAGAATGGCTCTAATTTTATCGGAAGGAATATTAAGAAATTGACTTAAAAAGGAGATTGGGTTTTGTCTAATAGGAGGAGCAGTGAAACCTAGGGACCTTATCTAACCCAATGATTATCTTGAACTTCTCAATTGTAGGGGTCAACTCGTATTGATTGAACACAAAGGTGGAAGTCATAGTGTCACGCCCCGAACCTCGAGTACGCGCACATCCCACTGCGGTCGATAGAAATGCGACTTCCCAGGACACGTCGCCGACCCATTCATTTTTATTGCACATGCGGAAGCAAAACAAATCCCCTGACAACATTTAACTTGGGATAGAAAAGCAGGCAATCAATTACAACCAAACAAGCTTTCTTATAAACACATAGGTTTATATACAACACTGGATTGTCTACAAAATAGACAGGCTCACCAACTAGGGAACTGTCTTATGACCAACTTGTCAGACACGTTCACCGATTCTTCAGCCTCCACCTTCCGAACTCCAGGACTTCCGGTCCTCCTCAACCGTCATCTAGGGACCTGAAATATTTTCCCCAAACCGGGATGAGACAATGTCTCAGCGAGTCCTACCCTCTAAGACCCGATTAGGAAGAAAATACGCCTCGGGCGTTCTAGCCACACAAATAGGATGAAGGACTTACCTCGCCTCAGTTCCTTCCTGCACATCAGTTTAATCAATAAATATTGACAACCACATCATCCAAACAATTCAATTACTCGGATCGATTCAGCGATCAATCAACTCAGTCGATTACATGTCATCGAAATCATCACACGGTCATTCTGACTATTCATTCTCGACTTTCAATCACGGCCTTATAGGCAAGTCTATATATAGTGGCATCACGGCCCCACTCGGCAATGTTTATATGTAGTGGCATCACGGCCCCACTCGGCAATATTTTATGTAGTGGCATCACGGCCCCACTCGGCAATATCGATTCCAAATTCGGTGGTAAATCACGGCCCAACAGGGCATAGCCGTACTTCGGCGGATTTATAGATCCACTCATAACCTTTCACAATCAAATTCCGATTGAATATCAACACTAAACATCCTTGGGATAAATCCCCACATAAACATTCATTCAATCAATCGATACAAACTGGTCCTACCAACCAATTAAGGTGCTATAAGCCAACACCGGGTATTTTCAAGTTAAATACCAAAACTTCTCCAATTTCACACAATTCCACACTTTTGGAATAATTAACCATAATCATCAACTTGCATAATTTCTCAATTAAACATACAATTGGCGCAAACTGACCGCACTGCTGCGATCAGCGCGAAATTCTAACGACCGGCCATCCCGAAAATTTTCGAAATTATTAAATAATTAAATTTAATTCCGAAAATTAAATAATTAAATATTATATTATAATAATATAATTTAATAAAATAATATATATAAATTTGAAATAATTAATTAGGGCTTAAACAAGATTACACTAATTTAATCACACAATTAGCCCTAATTAAACATCCATTAAACTAATCATACAACTAATCTAATTTACATTAAAATAATCTAATCTAACCACCTAAACCTAATTAGACTAATCTAACCACCTAAACCTTAAGCATGATTAACTTACTAAGCGAGGTTTAGAGGATAAACTCACCGGTTTTGCGCGCTGGTGAGTTCACGGCGACCACGACGCCAAGGGGATCGATAAACCCCAAAGCGGCGACACCAACGGAGGCCGGGAAGGGCTTGAAAACGGGCCACGAAGTCTCCAAAACCTTGCTGTCTTCTGCTTCTGATCTGGGCTGAACTGCAGAGAAGAAACCAGCAACTTCAACGGCGAAAACGGGCCGATCGGAGCTCCGGCGAGCGGGTGGTTGGCAACCGGTGACACTCAGGGGTCTTGGGAGTCTTGTTGGAGGTTGGGATGAGCAAAGGAACGGCTGGAATGGAAGAAAACGGGCTGAAAAGTCGAAACAGGCGAAGCAAGGCGGAACCAGGCGGTCCGACGACCTGCGTCTTGAAACGGCCGTACAGGATGGCCGGCAGCTCCTTTCGGGACGAAATTGGGCTCGTTGGAACGGTCTGTCTCTCCCGATCACGGTGATAGGTGGATCGTTGGCTGATTCATCCGGGAAGACCACTTTTGACTCGATTCTTCACCGAAGGGTCAGCTGGAGCAGAAACTGGAGGAGAGGGAAAACGAGGAAGAGAGGAGCTCGTCCGGTTTGGAGGCCGAATGGGGGAGAGAGAGAGAAGTGAGGGCTGAAAGTACTCCTCATTAAGGCCATTAAATGGCTGCTTCAAGTTCCCATGCATGGTGATATCATCTTCTCTCTCTTCTCTAGCCTTTTTCTCCCTACAACTAGGGGTATTTTGGTCATTTCACATTGCACAATTACCATTCTGTCCTTGGGCTGAAAATGAAGGCCGGGCCTAAGAAATGGGCTTAGAAATGAACAGGAACGGGCTCGGGAATTGGTTGGGCTTGATTGGGCTCAAATGGGCTTAAGGTTTATTAAAGGGCTTAGAAGAAGAAATAGTTGGTTTGGCCCAATGGGATCATTTGCTTGACTTAGGCCCATTATGGTGGCTTTCCCACCTTGGGCCTAAGGCCCACCACTGGCTTGGCTCAGCCCACTTCCTCACGGGCTTGCTTCCTCGGTCCGAAAATCCCTTTTTCAATTGATCGGCTTCACTGGCTCTGTCGACTATTGAAGCAGCTTCATCTAATGTCTGTCCCGACATTCCCGATAATCGAAGCTCAATCTTTAGTCCTCAAGCCATGTCAATTTCGCCTAATGCCATTTCGGTCACAACTCAGACTGACAGGCGGCTCCGAGGATTCACGCGTAACCGACTCGTGCCAAACCACGTTCAAGACATCTCGACGCATGGGTGTCCTTGACTGCATGAAATTACGGAGGATAGATTCTTATTTCAAAGTACACGATTACTGAGGATCGACATAGGGTCGTTTGTGGATTCGATAATAGTAAACGGAATCACCCGTCGTTCCATTATGTTCTGTCCGCGAATCGACTTTTAGTCGTCCTTAGAATCGGCCTGCCTATCTACAGGATCATCCTCACGCAAGTCTCACGGTCAAGTCGTTTTCTCAGGTCGAGTTCTTTAGTCGCACGAGTTCTGTCCTCATTAGCCTTTCCCCTCAAGGTCAGTATCTCAGGAGTGATCAATTCCGAGTGAGATTAACCAACAATGCATTGACGAAATTTACATTCATTCATCCCTTATAGAGCTCGAATTTCAGGATGTCACACATAGGATTCCAAAAGTGGATCAACACTTTCACCATTACTATTCCGAGTTTGACCTCCACTAAGATTAGGAGAAAACCAATGTGTTTCTCTGCACAACCTTGGTGCTTCACATCGAGGTTATCTCATATAATCTTGAGGCTCCTCAACACAAGAATAATGTCAATCTCAAACTTGTCCATCTAAACCTAAACCTAAAGGGGCATTCAAGATTAAAGACGCATCGTTGTTGGAAATATGAAGTGCGGAATTGAAATTCAAAAATTAGAAAAATAACAACGATAAAACGGGAATGATGTCTTATCAACCAACACTATAGCAAGCACAAATCACACATCGCATGAGGACTTGTGAGGTTTTGACACCAAAGGGTGAGGATACTAAAGGCTCAAGGTCTCCATCTCAAAGGATAAAAATAGTTTACTCAGCACTACTATCGTCGGTCAATGTAACTTTTATCAATCAGGATGAGCGCATTAATGGAAGTATAGATTACCACAAGTGTTCACTTGCGAATTCTACCCACAAACCTTGCTAAAGGTTTTAAATTGGGCAATCAAGGTTTTAGACTATGGTTGTGCGTGTGATATAGTGCTAAAGCTTGTAAACATGCATTTAAAGTTAAACATTCAACACCTCAATATAACACTTCATTCATACATCATTTCACCACCTACAAGACAAGGAGTTTACACACACTTCACCCCTTAAATCTCCCACCTACAAGACCATTTAACACAAGATTAGCAACTAACCTTGTTTTTCACGCGACTTTGACATGCAAATAATCCTACATAAAACATGTTGGTTAACACGACAACTATTTTTAAATGGCTTCACCTCCTCTTAACTAGTGACCAATCTCCAGTGGACCCCTCGCACTTCCCAAATGGAGATGGAAAAGGTCGAGTTTAGGGATACTTGACCATAAAAGTTCCCTCACGGTTCACATTTCAAAAAAACATCATCACATTACCTTTCAAAATGAACCCATTGTAAGTCCTCTCATACATGGTTGTGAGCTCTCCCAAGATCGTACATCATGTGACAATGAAAATGTGTGACACACCTTGAAAAAAAAAAGTTCGAGTGTGGGTATCAAATTTCAAGGTACCTTTACCATGATAGCCCTTCCAATAGTACTCGCTTGCCATGGATGGCATCACTTCATCCATTGGAAACTTTCATCAATGGATATACTAAACTATGTGGTGAGTCTCATTGAGACCCATACCCCTCCAATAGGTTCATTTATTAACTAGTTGTCTAAACAATAAAAAAATACGAGAGTTGTCACTAGCCTCATTTTTTGGAGTCAACCAAAAAACCCAATCGAAGGTTGGTAGTTATCCCTTGATTTCTATGCAACTAGAAATCTAGGTTCAGGGACTTGGGTTACACTAATATTACTATTAGTACCCTTTCACACCTAATGTTTTGTCATGTTCTCTAAGGTGATCATGTCTATCTTTTTACTTTTTCTGGTCAATGAGTTTAAACTAAGTGATCATGGTTGTTTTCTTGCAATTCTATTTCTCATAAAGAGAAAAAAGAACACTCAATTGAAATTTAAATGCGAAACAATAAGTGAACACTCAATAAATGGTCATAGGAAAAATAATAAATCTAACATGCAACCCTGAATGGTAGAGAAAAATGAAATGGGGGAAATAAAACCCACACCTCATCGGGTGTTTATACAAATGAAGTGACCCAAAACATATATTAAGAATATAGTCGGAATGAACATCGACCTTCCATCATCTTCATATCTTGATGATTTTCCACCTCCAAAGGCCTAATCTAATCCTGACTTAAATCTAGACCGGGTACATATAACAAGAAAGAAACAATTGCTCAAGGCAAAATCAATCACAACCATGAAACAAACAGAAAGAGTCAAGCAATTGAGAGAAGATTCAAAATCAATCAATTTGAGTCTCGGGTCAGCCTTTACAATTCACACATCGTTCCCTCTAGACAAATTGTGACATCCCAGATTTTCAACCTTGTCTTCTACTAAATAAATCGGGCATTTCATTGACCCATCACTCTCGAGATAACTAGAGTATCTAGGGAAGCTATTAAGGACTTTAAGGCAAATAGACTTGAGAATTCGACCAAAAATCGGTTTCTCGACTGTGCTTATCTTTAGAGGCCATTACGGCATAGTTAAAAATCGATTTGAGATTAGAGATAGGTCTGTTCGACTGAGATGTGTGGTCAATTGTGGGTGACTCCACTAAATTGGGAAATTCTCATCGATCGACACTAATTTGATTTTATTGTCGTTTTAGTGCCCTGTGTCCGTAATTGAATCCTCGAGATTTTCACGAAAATCGAGAGTAGCCATTGAGTCGAGTGAGTTCATAGTGGCTCAAAGAAAATTGACCACATGTCATTTGCCATAAAAAGTTCTGAAAACTACCCGGTAGTTTAGGTCACGCTAAAAACGCGTCAAATGGAAATTTACTGGGAATTCAAGTCCGATTTTAAAAATTGAAGATTTTGTTATGTCACAATAAATTACAAGAGTATCGACTCAATCTCAAAGATTTTTCTAACAATTGAGACTTTTTGGGAAAAAGTCGTCACCAGGCCGTTTTTTGTGTAGAAAAAGCCGATGAGTGTTTTTGATTTCAAATTTGAGAAGCATGATGGACTTATGGGTGAGGAAAAATGCTAAGATGATCATTGATGGGTCAATTGAATTTAGTAAGGCCGGTTCATGACGAAACAAGTATGAATAAGAGTTCAATTGAATTTAAAACCCCTCAATTTCGTAACTCCCCCTTCCCCCTAGCCAAATGACCATTTGAGAAGTTGTGAGGAGTGCATATGTGGCTCAATGTGAGCCAAGAGGTGTGCTTGGCCTAAGATGACTTGAGAGATATTTTTGTGGAAAATTAAGGCCAAATGGCCCCTCCACCCTTCTCACTTATCCTCTCCATCTCTCTCTCCTTTGCAGCCGGCCAAACCCTCTCCCTCCTCCTCATTTTCGCACACCATAGCCAAGGAAGACAGCAAGGAGAAGCCGCACGTCACCCATGCCATCACCATCGTTGTTTCGTGCACCACCGCTGCACGAGCCGCCGTCCACCCTTTGCCGCGTGTTCCGCCGTCCATGCACCTCTGTTCCAGCTCCTGCTCGCGTGTTTGAGGGGCTATCCAGCCACCGAGAGAGGCTGAGGAAACTCATCGAGACTGTCATTCAACTCGCCGAACCACTGCCTAACTTCCCCGAACCACCGCCTAACTTCCCCGAACCTTGCTGCTCATCTTGGCCTTGTTTCTTTCTATTGAGGAAGCTCACCGAGACTGCCGTTCAACAGAAAGTTGGGAAGTGGGTATCGCAGCACCTTCTAGGCCCGCTTTGAGGTGTTTCCGAGCCCCGAACCCGAAGCCCACTTTGGAGTTAAACGTCCCCCATGACGTTCCCGACATTTCAATCCAAGTGGATTGTTAAACGGGTGAGTTTAGCGCACTAATCCTTGCTTAGTTTGCTAATAAGTCTTAAGGGTTGATTAAATTTAATTAAGAGCAATTAGGTGGTTAGATTAGTTTAGAATAACTTAATTAGTGACTTCATGATTCATATTAGGCGATTAGTTCGTGCAATTAGCAAGTAGAGACATACTCATATTTATTGAATGTATCTCGGGATTTTTCTTGATCCGTTTTGGCGTCCAATTAGACATTACGAGCCTAAATTGGATTTTTAGTATTTATTTATTAATTTTCGAAATTATTTATTTATTTATTTTTCGGAAATTAGGCAGCGATAGCCGACAACCGAAATTTTATGTTGATTGTCGTGGTGCAGTCCGTTTATTTAATTGAGCTTTATTTTGTGTTGAATTGAATTATCTGTGAATTTGGGAATTATTCCTAAATTAAATAATTTTGGAAAATCAATTGATAAATAACCGGGCATCGGTTAATAATGCCAAAAATATTTTAGTGGACAGTTGAAAATGTGGGAGTTATGGAAAGGAAAATATTTATTTTGACAAAGGCCAATCGTGTGCCCACGCACGATATTTTATCAGGTATGATAAAAGATGAGAAGAAATGCTGTGTGACGTGGCTCGACGATTATTACATCGCATTGGTGAATATGTCACTTTAGAGAATGCACATAAATTGTTGAATATATATCACATAGAAAAGCATGTGGCTCGGTTGTTAGTACGTTACTTTGGCGAAAAGTCGCCTTAGAGAATGCACGTGACTCGGTGATTTGGTATATCGCCTTAGATAATGCACGTGGCTCAATAATTAGTACATCGCCTTGGCGTATAAGTCGCCTTAGAGAATGCACGAGGCTCGGTGATTAGTATGTTGCTTTGGCATATAAGACGCCTTAGAGAATGCACGTGGCTCGGTGATTAAGTACATCGCCTTGGCATATATGACACTTAAGAGAAAGCACATGGCTCGACGACTAGGTATACTATCTTATAAATTGAATAGTATGGATGGAAATGACTAGTGAATGGTCCGACTGACATGTAATCAACTAGGTTGATTGATCGAAATATCAATTTGTGATGTGATGTGATGATTGGGTGCCTATCTTGAACTGTGCTATTATGCAAGTGGAATCTAAGGCCAAGGTAAGTCCTCTGATCCGTGCGTGCATAGACAGCCTAGTTAGCGTATTGGTTTACTAATTGAGTCTTAAGAGATAGAACTTGCTAAGACATTGTCTCATTGGTTATTAAATAACCATTTTAGGTCCTTAGATAGCCCCTCCTAAATTTTTGGGTCGACCTAAGAAGATCATAGAGCATACTTCTTACTTTCCATTTTATGGGTGCCCTAAAGGTTGGACCTATGAGCTGGTGAGGTCTATAGTTTGGGTCGATGCGGGTCTCACCCACAAGGTGCCCTACCGATATAGATCGTGGTACCGCCAGGCTCAAGATGACCAGAGAAAGGGTCCTTTATCGGAGTCTGAGATACCTCTGTGTGTTTTAGAGGTTGCTTTTGAAAAAGGCAACGTAGATCCCCCTCCGGGCCCGGTCGTAGATGCAGTAGACCTGGAGTTTGAAGATCTCGGAAGTTCGGTGCAATCTACTGAAGGCTCCAGTTGGAGTGTGGATGATGATGAAGAGGAGGATGAGGGCCCGTAGTTTGTGGAAACCCCCACCCCTGCCTATAGATCGTGTTTTTAAACCGGCTTGAGTTGAATTTGACTTAATAGTTCACCTTGTATATATGTGCACCAGTTTGCAATGTATATAAGAGTGAATGTTTTTAAAAGTTTGATATTTAAACCTATTGTTCTATTCCAATGTTTTATTGTCTGGGGATTGTTTCATATGCTTCCACATGTGTATATTAAATGAATGGATCGGCGATGTATCCTAGAACGTCGCTATTAATCGACCGGGTGAGAGATGGGCGCGTGCCCGAGGATCGGGGCATGACATCCCGTTTAAGTAGTATCAGAGCAAAGTTCAAGATTGGAGTGATAAGGAACAATGGGTCTTGGGATAGTAGTAGGAAATGCCTTTAAATTCATGCTGGTGCATGTCATTGGTAATTGATTGGTAGAATTGTTTGCCGTGTGTGTATCGCTCATCTTCTAATCTAGTGTGAATTTGGAAGATAGGTTTAGTATAAAGGCTGAACCATGAGCGATCAGGAGCAAAAACTCCTAGAAGGCGTACGATCAGACTTGTTGCTTGGGGTGGAATGCCAACATGGGTTGGTGCCCAAGAAAGTCATGGTGATGGTAGAGCGTCGGCTCAGGCCAGCGCAAGTGAAGGATTATAGCCGCAGGCCGGTACTAAGGTAGCAGCATCGAGCGATCCTAGGTTCGATGGGATCATTCAGGCGCTATGGAACTTTAGAAATTTGTTGGGTCAGCAAGCTCAAGACCGAGCCGCCATTATTGCCGCTATTCATACCGCCACCAATGCCGTAACCGTTGTTGTTGCTGCATTTGTTGAAGTCCAACCTGGAGTTGGGATCAGGGAACAAGCCATCACATTTAGGTCAAAATTCAATACAAACAGAGATGCAATTTGCAAGGAAAAGAGGCCCATGCCTGGAGGCGGATTTCATATTCCGCCCAATAGGAAAGGTGGAGTTGGCAAGTTTGGGCCAAGTAGGAATAATTTGTGTCACGCTTGTGGAAGTCACATGGACCAAACCAGTGCCCCCGAAGGACGGGCGCCTGTTTTGAATGTGGCTAGCAAGGTCACTTGGCCAGAGATTGTCCTAGGAGGCTAAGAGGATAACCATAGTTGCCGTCACTGCCGATAGAACAGAACATAGGGAACACGTTGCGAGACGTTCAGTGGGATACTTGGATTGGGTCTCTAGTGCAAGAAAGGGTGTAGGCTACCACCCAACAGGAGTCAGAGTACTCATTGAAGGTATGTCAAATTTGTTGGAGAAAGCAAGAGTCAGCCTAGTGTTCGAGTATAACGGGAGCGTGCTACGAATGTGTCCAGCATGGCCATCGAGCGAGGAACTGCCCGCGTAGATCCAGGAGAACATGAGCGCAACCACTGCTGGTAGAATGCCACTAGGATGGCTAAAGGAACATGAATGGACCAACCTTGCATCGATCAAGGGAAGAGTGTTTTTGAGGTGTTTTTATTGGAGTAGTTTAACAAGATGGTGAATGAAGGTTGTAGGATTCCTTTTGTTGTGATAAAGCCGTAAAAAGAAGAACCTCTAACTATAGTCGTACTTGACTAGTTGCTTATGTATGACCTTAATGTTATGTATAAAAGGATGGCTCGAGAAGCTTTTGTTGTAATGAATTATGGTAGTATCATATTACTGTCTGATCCATTAGCAAATGAAGGTTTTGCATTTATCAGAAGTCGAGAAGGATCCTCAATCCCTTTTTATTTCGTTACTTAAGACAATCGGGTACCGAATGTAGGTTGCCAAGATTTATTTGGCAACTATAATGGATGTGTCAGTTGAGAAATAGAATGTGAAAAGGTGGTTGTAGTACAAAAATTTCTGAAATGGTTCCAAGAGAATTACCAGGCCTGTCGCTAGAGAAATAGAATTTGTGATTGAGCTAGCACCCGGGACAAAGCCAATCTTTAAAGCTTCTTGCCAGACGTAGTGGTCTGAGTTGGAAGATCTGATAGTGTAGATGTGAGAATTACCGAATAAGAAATTTGTATGCGCCAATTTTACCCAGGAAAAGGAAATATGGTCCATTAGACCTATGCTTTGACTATCATCAACCCAATTAAGTGACGATTGAGAACAAGTGTTCATTGACGAGGATCGATGAATTGTGTGATCAGTTACAAGGAGTGTCACTATTTTTAAAGGTCAACCAGAGGACGGATTATCATCAGTAGAGAATCAGAAAGGAAGTTATATAGAATGGAGTGTTTCGTACTCAATACAGCATTTATGAGAGTACTATAATGCCAATTGGTTTGACGAACACTCTAGCTGCTGTCATGAAATTGATGAACCAAGTATTTGAGAAATACCTAGATCAGCCCATGATCATGTTCATCAATGATATTTTGATGTATTCGAGGAGTGCTAAAGAGCATGAGAGTCATCTGAGAATAGTACTTCAGACACCAAGGACTTATGGATTGGACACTAAGTTTAGCAAATGTGAGTTTTGGTTAACTCGTATTGCTTTCTTAGGGCACGTGATTTCAGGCGAAGGAATTTCAGTGGACCCGAGCAAGATTGAAGCCGTAATCAACTGGTCAAGACCGACAACAGTGATAGAGATTAGAAGTTTTCTGAGTTTAGCAAGGTAGTATAGATGGTTTGTGGAAGGATTTTCAACTTTGGCATCACCTCTGACAAAACTCCTGAAGAAGGAAGAAAAGTTCGTGTGGACAGACAAGTGCGAGAATACTTTCCAAAAGCTGAAGGAAAAGCTGACTACCGCACCTGTGCTAACGATTCCATCTAGTCTTGGAGGATTCGAGATCTATAGTGATGCGTCATTCAGAGGATTGGGTTGTGTGTTGATGCAGCATGGTAGGGTTGTTGCCTATGCCTCCCGTTAGTTGAGAACTCATGAACAGAATCATTTGACGCGTGACTTAGGACTTGCGGCAATTATCTTTGCCCTAAATATTTGGAGGCACTACTTGTGTGGGGAAAAATTCCAGATCTTCACAGACCATCAGAGTCTCAAGTACATGTTCTCTCAGAAAGAGTTGAACATGAGACAGCACCGATAGATGGAATTACTAAAGGACTATGACTGTGATATTCTATATCACCCGGGAAAGGCGAACAAGGTCGTCAATGCGTTGAGTCGGAAGTCTTCAGTTGCTCATATATTGATTAAGGAGTGGAACTTAATTGAGAGAGCTCGAGATTCGGTATTCAAGTTTGAGGTAGGCCACCTTTTAAGTCTTATGGCCACCCTCAGAATTGAACCGGATGTTCAGGTCAATATCAAGCTACTCCAACCGATAGATCCAGATGTATAGAAGATACTTCAGGAAGACACTAAGAAAAGAAAGGTTGATTTTCAGGTTTCTGATGATGGAATATTGAGGTTCCGAAGACGTTTGGTTGTATCAAACGATGTGGAGCTTAGGGAGGATATTTTATCTGAAGCACATCGTAGCAGCTACACATTCATCCTAGAAGTACCAAGATGTATTAGAATCTGCGTCAACATTATTGGTGGTCTGGTATGAAGGCGGACATCGCCAAGTATGTCACCAAGTGTCTAACGTGTCAGCAAGTTAAAGCTCAGCATTGCAAGCCAAGAAGGCTTTTGCAACCTCTCGCGATCCCATAATGGAAATTGGAGCATATCACGATGGATTTCATGACTGGACTAGCAAGGAGTCAAAGAGGAAGTGATTCGATTTGGGTAGTAGTCGACAGGCTGACAAAGTCGGCTCACTTCATTACAGTTCGAAAAGACCTGAGTTTGGATAGATACATAGATTTGTATGTGTGTCAAGTGGTTCGAATGCATGGAGTGCCGGTCACGATAACTTTAGATAGAGACCCGAGGTTTACTGTAGCTTTTTGGAAGAGCTTACAAAGTGCCTTAGGTACCAAGCTTCAGTATAGCACGGCATATCATCATTAGACAGATGGTCAGTCTGAGAGGATGATTCAGACCCTTGAGGACATGTTGAGAGTTTGTGTAATAGACTTCAAGGGAAGTTGAGAAGATCAGCTTCACCTAGTGGAATTTGCCTACAACAATAATTACCAGCAGAGCATCAAGATGGCTCCATTTGAAGTGTTGTATGGTAGAGTGTTCAAAACACCAACATGTTGGGATGAAGTCGAAGAAAGAAAGATTATAGACCCAGAGTTAGTCCAGCAGTCAGTAGAAGCCGTGGCAATGATCAAAAACATATTAAAGACCGCTCAGAGCAAGCAGAAAAGTTACGCAGATAAACATCGAAGGTCTTTAGAATTCCAAGTTATTGATCATGTTTTTCTAAAGGTGTCACTAATGAGGGGAACTTCGCGCTTTGGAAAGAAATGAAAACTGAGTCCGAGGTACGTAGGTCCATTTGAGGTTCTTGAGAGAATCGGGAACCTAGCATATTATTTTGCGTTGTCGCCAAGACTAGCGCAAGTGCATGATGTCTTTCACGTGTCAATGTTGAGGAAGTATAAGCCTGACCTGACCCACATACTCAATTTCGAGGAATTAGATGTGGATGACCGTGTGTCATACATTGAAAGCTTGGTTCAGATTATGGATCGTAAAGAGCAAGTTTTGCGTACAAAGACCATTCCGTTGGTCAAAGTGATTTGGCAACACCACGATACTGAAGGAGCGACATGGGAGACTAAAGAGTCGATGAGAGAATTGTACCCCCACATTTTTGCTTAAGTTTTGTAAGGTTTAAATTTCAAGGAAGAAATTTTTATAAGAGGGGAAGAGTTGTGACATCCCAAATTTTCAACCCAGTCTTCTACTAAATAAATCGAGCATTTCATTGACGCGCCTATAGGGCTATTCTCAGAGCCGATCACTCTCGAGATAACTAGACTATATGGGGAAGCTATTAAGGACTTTAAGGCAAATAGACTTGAGAATTCGACCAAGAATCGGCTTATCGGCCGTACTTATCTTTAGAGGCCATTACGATACAGTTAAAAATCGATTTGAGATTAGAGATAGGTCTGTTTGACTAAGATATGTGGTCGATCATGGGTGACTCTACTAAATTGGGAAATTCTCATCGACCGATACTAATTTGATTTTATTGTCGTTTTGGTGCCATGTGTTTGTAATTGAATCCTTGACATTTTCACGACAATCAAGAGTCGCCATTGAGTCGAGTGTGTTCATAGTGGCTCAAAGAAAATCAACCACGGGTCATTTGCCCTAAAAAGTTCTGAAAACTACCCGATAGTTTAGGTCACGGTAAAAACGCGCCAAATGGAAATTTACTGGGAATTCAAGTCCGATTTCATAAATTTAAGATTTTGTCATCTCACAATAAATTACAGAAGTATCGACTCAGTCTCAGAAGATTTTTCTGACAACAAACTTTTGGGAAAAAGTCGTTGCCGGGCCGTTTTTGTGTAGAAAAAGCCGATGAGTGTTTTTGATTTCAAATTTGAGAAGCATGATGGACTTATGGGTGATGAAAAATGCTAAGATTATCATTGATGGGCCAATTGAATTTATTGAGGCCGGTTCATGACGAAACAAGTATGAATAAGAGTTCAATTGAACATGAAACAAGTATGAATAAGAGTTCAATTGAAACTAAAACCCCTCAATTTCGTAACTCCCCCTTCCCCCTAGCCAAATGGACCATTTGAGAAGTTTTGAGGAGTGCATATGTGGCTCAATGTGAGCCAATGGGGTGTGCTTGGCCTAGGATGACTTGAGAGGATATTTTTGTGGAAAATTGAGGCCAAAGGGCCCATCCACCCTTCTCACTTATCCTCTTCATCTCTCTCTCCTTTGCAGCCGGCTAAACCCTCTCCCTCCTCCTCATTTTCACACACCATAGCCAAGGAAGACAGCAAGGAGAAGCCACATGTCGCCCACACCATTGCCGCCGCGTGTCATCGCCGTTTTGCATGCCACCACCGCATGAGCCACCGTCCACCCTTTGCCGCGTGTTCCGCCGTCCAACCACCTCTATTCCAGCTCCTGTTCGCGTGTTTGAGGGGCTGTCCAGCCACCGAGAGAGGCTAAGGAAGCTCGCCTAGACCGCCGTTCAACTCACCAAACCACCGCCTAACTTCCCCGAACCTTGCCGCTCATCTTGGCCTTGTTTCTTTTTGTTTTGCAGCAAGAACAAAAAGTTGGGAAGTGGGTATCGCAGCACCTTCTAGGCCCGCTTTGAGATCTTTCCAAGCCCCAAACCTAAGGCCCGCTTCGGAGTTAAACGTCCCCCACGACGTTCCCGAAATTTCAATCCGAGTAGATTGTTAAATGGGTGAGTTTAGCTCACTAATCATTGCTTAGTTTGTTAATAATGCTTAAGGGTTGATTAGATATAATTAAGTGTAATTAGGTGGTTAGATTAGTTTAGAATAATTTAATTAGTAACTTAATGATGCATATTAGGTGATTGGTTCGTGTAATTAGCAAGTAGAGATGTACTCATATTTATTGAATGTATCTCGGGAATTTTCCCGATCCATTATGGCGTCCAATTAGCCATTACAAGCCTAAATTGGATTTTTAGTATTTATTTATTTATTTTCTGGAAATTAGGCAAGGATAGCCGACAATCGGAATTTTATGCTGATTGTCATGGCACAGTCCGTTTATTTAATTGACTTTTATTTTGTGCTGAATTGAATTATTTGTGAATTTGGGAATTATTCCTAAATTAAATAATTTTGGAAAATCAATTGATAAATAATCGAGCATCGGTTAATAATGCCAAAAATATTTTAGTAGACTACAGAAAATGTGAGAGTTATGGAAAGGAAAATATAATATTTTGGCTAAGGCCAACCGTGTGCCCACGCACAATATTTTATTGGGTATGATAAAAGGTGAGAAGAAATGCTGTGTGACGTGGCTTGATAATTATTACATCGCTTTGGTTAATAGGTCACCTTAGAGAATGCACGTAAATTGTTGAATATATATCACCTAGAAAAGCGAGTGGCTCGATTGTTGGTACGTTACCTTGGCGAAAAGTCGCCTTAGAGAATACACGTGGCTCAGTAATTAGTACATCACCTTGGCGTATAAGTCACCTTAGAGAGTGCACGAGGCTCGGTGATTAGTATGTTGCTTTAGCGTATAAGACGCCTTAGAGAATGCACGTGGCTCAGTAATTAAGTATATCGCCTTGGCATATATAACGACTTAGAGAATACACGTGGCTCGGCAACTAGGTATACTATCTTATAAATTGAATAGTATGGATGGAAATAACCAGTGAATGGTTCGACTGACATGTAATCGACTAGGTCGATTGATCGAGATATCGATTTGTGATTTGATGATTGGATGCCTATATTGAACTGTGCTATTATGCATGTAAAATCTAAGGTCAAGTAAGTCCTCTGACCCGTTCGTGCATAAGCAGCCCGGTTAGCGTATTGGTTTACTAATCGAGTCTTAGAAGGTAGAACTTATTGAGACGTTGTCTCATTGGTTATTGAATAACCATTTCAGGTCCTTAGATGGCCCCTCTGAATTTTTGGGTTGACCTAATAAGATCACATAGCAGACCTCTTACTTTCCGTTTTATGGGTGCCCTAGGGGCTAGACCTAGGAGCTGGTGAGGTCTATAGTTTGGGTCAATGCGGGTCTCACCCACAAGGTGCCCCATTGATATAGATCATGGTACCGCCAGGCTTAAGATGGCCAGAGAGAGGGTCCTTTACCGGAGCTTGAGATACCTCTTTGTGTTTTAGAGGCTGCTTTTGAAAAAGGCAACGCAGATCCCTCTCCAGGCCAAGTCGTAAATGCAGCAGACCTAGAGTTTGAAGTTCTCGGAAGTCGGGTGTAGTCTACTGAAGACTCCAATTGGAGTGTGGATGATGATGAAGAGGAGGACGATGGCCCATAGTTTGTGGAACCCCCACCCCTGCCTGTAGACCTTGTTTTTAAACTGGCTTGAGTTGAATTTGACTTAATAGTTCACCTTGTATATATGTGCACTAGTTTGCAATGTATATAAGTGTGGATGTTTTTAAAAGTTTGATATTTAGTCTTACTGTTCTATCCCAATGTTTTATTGTCTGAGGATTGTTTCATATGCTTCCGCATGCTTATATTAAATGAATGGGTCGGCAATGCGTCCTGGGACGTCACTATTAATGGACCAAGTGAGGGATGGGCGCGCACCCGAGAATCAAGGCAAGACACAAATACCCCAATTCATTTTCATGGCTTACATTCATTAGTGACTATTTGTATTCTCGCATAACCATTAATGCCTATAAGTCCCTAAGACATGTTCTAGGTGAGCCCCAAAATACATCCATGGAATCAAGCATCGCACTTAAGCATACATTTAGAATTCACATGCATTATGCGAAATAAACATGTAAGCAGACCCTTAGGCCTTATTTCTCAAACAATCAAATAATTTTCAGCGAGCCAACATTGGACAAGAGCCAATCACAATCACAGGCATTTCTAACAAATGGAATGGTTTCATGCATGTGTAATTTATGTGATGCTTCAAAGATTTGGATGTGTTTGAAATGTTGTGAAAGGAAAGCGAAACATTTAGACAAAGGAGCATCTTGGCTATAGAACGCTGTCAATTTCCAAGGCTAGTATGGGGTGCATATCATATGCTCACAGGTGTCACAAGCATTTTAAATATGGTCCAAACCTTGACAATTCCAATATCAAATCTAAAGTTTAAAAGATTTTAAACAATTAATGTCAAAAGCATCACATGCACCAAATTCACTTTGATATGCAAAGCAACATTTCCAATCAGTTTTGGAGAAAATGTCATTAAAAGATCATTCTGTTATTGAATATTTTCAACAATGAGGATTAAGGAATTTGGAATGGATTTCATGAAGATGATGAATCGTCTAAAAAACCAATATAAAATCACAGCAAGAATTTGCAACAAAACATTACAAATAGAACAAAAAAAATTAGCAAAAAGGGGAAGGGGACCCATTGATAAATCGTCCCAAGAAAATTACACAATGTGCACAATATCACAGGAAACAAACTTCATTATGAAAGTTTTTTGAAATGATCCACATAAGCATTTATAAAAATTCAATGAAGTTCAACTTCACATAAAAAATTTCACAAAATAATAGGGTAACATGCCATTGCAACTGACATTTGACCTAGTAAACAAGGTCTAAAAAATGTAAAACTACAATGTAGTCAAAAAAGTAACGAATAAAGTTCATTAAGGATCTGACTTAAAAATCTCTAACAAAAAAATCACACAAAAATAGCAAAAATCTAATTAAATAGGGATAAAACAGGGGTTCCAAATTTTAGCTAAGTCGGATTTCTAGCTTAAATTGGAAAAAATGAAAAAGGGGACAAATGGTGAGCAAATCACACAAAATCAGTGGCATTTGAAAGATCTGGACGAGTCCATGACTTCTTAGAAGGGTTTGAATCTAATTGAGATCAAATTAACATTTGAAAATCAATGCTCGTGAAAGCATGCAAATCGACCATTTGCAAAACAGAACATGGTAAATGTTTAATGGTTCAAAAGACCATTAAACAATGTGTGAATGGTATGAAACTTGCATATGATGAAGGATTGGATGCGACAATGATTTGAATAAAATATTTAATCCTAAGTCAAGATGCAAAAGAATCGCACGATCCATCAATATTGTAAAATGACCTAGAACTAGGAATGACATCTTCAATGAATTTCAAATGCCATTGGCCTAATTAACGCATGATATTTATATACAAAGTGAAGTTCAATTTGAAAGTGCTAGTATGAACACCTAGAGGGGGTGAATATGTGTAAAAACAGATTCTGCAAAATGCAGTAAAAACCTTTACTTTTAACTTGAGTCTGAATAACAACAGATTTTTGAAACTGAGTCTGAAGAGCAGCAGATTTTAAGCGAAATCAGACTTTAGCAGTTATATAGAACTACGAACAAAATAAAGAGATTCAGGGAAGAAAATAAGAACACAAGGTTTATAATGGTTTGGCTTAATTCAAGCCTATGCCCACTCTCCCACGTTAACAGCCTTCTTGTTGGATTCCACTATGCAATCAACAAGAGATTATAACTTTGAGTGTAAACACTTAATAGTAGATCACACTAACTCACTAAGTCACTCTTTTGGTATTTCCCTCATTATCACAAATGTTTAAGCTCACCAAAGACAAGTGTATGATCGAAGGTCACTCAGGTTTTGGAATTATAAATTCTACGCTCCGTCTCTTACTTGCTCATCGGTCTTTCATCTCCTTAAATACTCCTCCACTTCCAAACTAGCCGTTGGACAGTATCTTGAGGATCGTCTTCCAATCTACCTATTGTACAGATCTGTATCTAGAAGATTTGGTAGCCGTTGAGTGACAAAGGTAGAATCCCAAATTGATTCCGATCGCCCATACAAACAGAATCTTGGTTTTCATAAGTAGAGCTTCTTTGTATAGAAAGTTCTTGTCTTCAAGATCCAATTGTCAATCAATTAGATTGAGTCAATCAAATCAATCTTGATGTAGAATCCAAACCAGATCACTAGCCGTTATATGATTGGGGCTTGTGTTACGATCTTTCAAGTTATCTTGTTCTAAATATGCTTCATTCTGTCTGAAGTAGAGTCTGAGTGCACTAGACTTTACCATCTGAATCTGAGTGTCTTCAAACTAAAGTAGCTTCGCAATCTAGACGTCAGTCTGAACATGGTCTGCTTCTGAACAAATTTGGCTTTAAGGTCTTAACACAATTTGTTATGTTCTGTTTCAGCATAGAGTCCGTCTTCTGGTTCTTCATTCACGTTCAGTCTGGAATTTGTCAGAGTGAGCAGCCTTCTGATGTAGAATGGACTTTGACACTAAAGTCTGGCAATCTTCAGACTTTGACACAGAAGTCTGGAAATCTTCATAATGAACTTTGAACATGTGTTACGTTCAGTCTTCTGGTTCTTCCAAGTATAGACTTTGATAATATCATTTACATATTCTATCATCTGCATAGTCTATTACTCAATCATCAAACATGTTAGTAGTCTTTGATTTATTTTGTCATCTTCAAAACATCATAAGGGATTTCCCTAACAATCTCCCATTTTTGATGATAACAAAACAATCTCTGAATATGCAGATTTGTGAGCATACTTTAAAAATATTAATTTAAATCAAAGGATATCAGAAAATAGCAAATAGATTGAGCATAACAATATATTGAAAAAAAATCGCAGCTCAATATTATGCAATAAATAATATCAACCAATCAACACATATGCATATTCATATCTTCTTCCCCTTTTTGTCATAATCAAAAAGCATAACAATAGATATAGTATCACGTAGAGAATATAAAATGATAACAAATATGTCTTGCATGAAACAAAATTTCCAAGAATCAGCTTTTATAAAGTAAATTTAATATTAAATATATGCAATATAGCTCACTTCGATCATATAAAGTAAATTGAATATTTTGTCACGTGCCAAAATTGCAATACCTTATATTTATGACCAAGGATATTCGCAGTATAATAAACAATCATCCAAAATCATGATAAATGCACGTAGAAATTTGTAAGGTGAGATGATAAAAAATATTCTCTTACCCATGGTATATGTTTGAAATATACCATTAATAAAAAAAATCATTACCAATCTTCATAGGAGATATTTTTCCGATTGTACCAAAATCTGTGTAGATTCACGATTGTTCTTCCCTTATAGAATTTCCTGCAATCAACTCATCTCCTTTTTGGTATCCATCAATTTGGATCCTTCCATGACGTTAGAGCAAAATATAAAATCTCCATAAACAAATATTCTTTCTTTATTCATCATAACAAAGTATTCAAAGAAAGAATATTATGCACAATGATATTTTGAAAAATAAATTCTCACTTAGTCATAGTACGATAAAAACAGAGAGAATAAAATCTTTGAATATCTAAGAATATCTTGCATTATCACGTAAAACAGATTTTTACTTTGCAAAATATGACTAAATCTGAGAGTATAAAATTAGACAAAATAATCTGTATTATCTCAAATAACCACACATATTAAATCAAGTCTCAACTCACGAATCACAAAAATAAATCACACGATTCTTTCTTCAATAAAACAAAATATGATCATTATAAAATCTCGATCAATCAAGGATATATCGAATATCAAATATAATGAGAAATTTTAAATTGTGTACTCAAACCAAATTGAGAATAAAAATATATACATTCCTTACCAAACTCTCTTTCTTCTTTCTTCTTTATATCCTGCAAAAACAACTCACATTTTCTTTGGTACCCATTTTTTCTTGGGTCAATGAGAGTTAGTAGAATATGCTATGTTTACCCAATTTTTCTTAATAACTCTCCAGACTTTAGGACATTCTTTCTCAAAATGTTCCAAATCTCCACAATTTGAACACTTGAGGACATTTCGACCAACGGGTTTTACAAACACTTTTTGAAAATGATTTTTGTAAAATGTCTTTGGAGGTCTTTGTTTAAGTCTCTCATTGACTTTAGGAAAATCAATTAGAGAATCACTTTCCTTATTGAAACCAAGTCCCGACTTATTATAGTAAGGTACTTGTATAGAAATGATATGCTCTAATGTTTTTGAACCATTTGAAAATCTTATCGAAATATTTGAAAATTCTTTCTTCAAAGAATCATTTTCTTTGACAAGTAAATCT
Source organism: Eucalyptus microcorys (assembly GCA_014182515.1). Classification (NCBI taxonomy): domain Eukaryota; kingdom Viridiplantae; phylum Streptophyta; class Magnoliopsida; order Myrtales; family Myrtaceae; genus Eucalyptus; species Eucalyptus microcorys. Next base: position 31,584,450 of record CM024565.1, on the reverse strand, counting down.
CAATTTTCTTTTGTTTGTAGAAAATCTTTTTGCAAAATTTCAAAATTTTCTTTTTGAGAAAGATCCTATTGCCTAAGCCGAGAATTCTCCTTTTTAAGTTCGGAGATTCTTTTAAGAAAAGATTTGAGATTTAAGCATAGCTCATTTATACACTTTGAAACTTTGATAGGAATTTTTGAATGGCTTACCTCGATTTCCTCATTGGATTCTGAGTTTGTGTCTGAGTCAGACTCTGATTCTGAGTCTGTGTCTAAGTCAAACTCAGATTCTGAATGTGCCATCAAACATATATTTCCTTGCTCATCATCTTCTTTCTTTGTTTTTTTCTTCCTATTCTGCTTGTATTGTCTTCTTCCACTGAATTTGCTTCCTTTTCTACTCAGCTTTTTGAATTTCTTGATCATAAAAGCAAGTTCTTCATCGTCCATGTCATTTTCTAAGTCTATATCATTAGAATCAGCATTAGATATTAAAGCAATGGACTTTTTACCTTCGGGATTTTCATCATTGATTTGTTCCACTTCATAGGATTGAAGAGTGCCAATCAATTCATCAACGGAGAGTGGCATAATCCTTTGAGTCTCCCGGATTGAGGTATTGACATGGTTCCAATCTTTTGAAAGACCTCGCAAGAGTTTGTTGACCTTCATTGGGGAAGAAATTGGCTGACCTTGATATGCTAAACCATTTACAATTTCTGTAAAACGGCTGAATATATCGCCAATCGACTCTCCTTACTTCATCTTGAAGGATTCATATTTGCCGAGCAGGAAGTTTACTTTTGTCTCTCTTACACAATCAGTCCCTTCATATGTAACATGAAGTTTATCCCAAACTTCTTTTGCTGTTTTACATTAAGAGATTCTATTATATTCAGCATGAGATAAAGCGCAATATAAAAAATAAATTGCTTTCGCATCAAGAGCTTCTCTTTTGGACATCTTTCTCCGAGACATAGGAGCGGGGGGTTTGATTTATTTGTCTTTGCCATTCTTATTTAATGTAGACGTAGCAGTGAGATTGATTTCTTTTTCCACAACATCCCATTGCAAGGGATTTCTGGATCTTAGGAATGCTTTCATTTTGTTCTTCCATACGTTGTATTCATTTCCATCAAAATATGGTGGCCTGGTGTTACTTTGCCCTTCCATAAGTCCTGCTGCTAAGATACTAGCCATAAAAGATCTTTAACTCAAAAGTAAAAAAACTTTTATAAACCAAGCACTTGGCTCTGATACCAATTGAAAGTGCTAGTATGAACACCTAGTGGGGGATGAATAGGTGTAAAAACAAATTATGCAAAATGCAGTAAAAACCTTTACTTTTAACCTGAGTATGAATAACAACAGATTTTTGAAACTGAGTCTGAATAGCAGCAGATTTTGAGCGAAATCAGACTTTAGTAGTTATATAGAACTATGAACAAAATAAAGAGATTCATGGAAGAGAATAATAACACAAGGTTTATAGTGGTTCGGCTTAATCCAAGCCTACGTCCATTCTCCCAAGCTAATAGCCTTCTTGTTGGATTCCACTATGCAATCAACAAGAGATTATAACTTTGAGTATAAATGCTTAGTAGTAGATCACACTAACTCACTAAGTCACCCTTTTGGTATTTTCCTCACGATCACAAATGTTTAAACTTACCAAAGACAAGTGTATGATCGAAGATCGCCCAGGCTTTGGAATTATAAATTCTACGCTCTATCTCTTACTTGCTCATCGGTCCTTCATCTCCTTAAATACTCCTTCACTTCCAAATTAGCCGTTGGACAGTATCTTGAGGATCGTCTTCCAATATACCCGTTGGATAGATCTGTATCTAGAAGATTTGGTAGCCATTGAGTGACAAAGGTAGAATCCCAAATTGATTCCAATCGCCCATACAAACAGAATCTTAGTTTCCATAAGTAGAGCTTTTTCGTATAGAAAGTTCTTGTCTTCAAGATCCAATTGTCAATCAATTAGATTGAGTCAATCAAATCAATCTTGATGTAGAATCCAAACCAGATCACTAGCCGTTATATGATTGGGGCTTGTGTTACGATCTTTCGAGTTTTCTCGTTCTGAATATGCTTCGTTCTGTCTGAAATAGAGTCTAAGTGCAATAGACTTTACCATCTGAGTCTAAGTGTCTTCATACTGAAGTAGCTTTGCAATCTGGACGTCAGTCTGAATATAGTCTGCTTCTGAACAAATTTAGCTTTGAGGGCTGAACACAATTTGTTACGTTCTATTTTAGCATAGAGTCCGTCTTCTGGTTCTTCATTCATGTTCAGTCTGTAATTTGTTAGAGTGAGCAGACTTCTAATGTAGAACAAACTTTGACACTAAAGTCAGGCAATCTTCAGACTTTGACACAGAAGTCTGGAAATCTTCATAATGAACTTTGGACATGTGTTATGTTCAGTCTTCTGGTTCTTCCAAGTATAGATTTTGATAATATCATTTACATATTCTATCATCTGCCATAATCTATTACTCAACCATCAAACATGTTAGTAGCCTTTGATTTATTTTGTCATCTTCAAAACATCATAATGGATTTTCCCTAACACAATTATGACATGCCATATATAAATGCGACATTTGTAATGCACACTTCAAATGTCAAGAAGGTATTGATGCATGATTTGGTCTTTAAGAAACCCAAAGAAATGTGTTTATGTAGGCTCATGATGAGCCCTTAATCTAAGACAACCACATGCTTAATCTCAATGATCTAATGACATGTAAAAATCTCACGAAAAATTCTACATGTGGAATGCGACATAATGAACACTTTTCTTGATAGATATCTAAATTCAATTTTGATCCCACAATCCTATATGAAAATAACAATACAAAGGCATATTATGAGATGCACTAATTATAGCAGTACCTAAACATATTCGTGCATGCAATTGACATACCAAACAATGACCAAATCATGTGAATCATACCTCTTTAGAATACACATGACATGTATTACAAGTCTCATGAAGGACATGAAGTCCAATGGACTTATCTATAATCTCAATTAATGCAATTTGGACCTAGTGTAGGGTAGATAGACCTAGGTTCGGTTTTTGATATTTTGCCTAATCAAAACATCTTTAAACTTTCTGGAAAAAATATATGTTGTAAATGAAACAATCTCGTACAAATTTTGTGGAGGAAGTTTTTGCGGATTCTGCACACAAAAATCGGTGTGAAAATGATAAAACAAAAAATCATAACAAAATCAGAACTTCAAATTGACCTATAACTACTTAGAATTGACCAACTTCAAAGGTATTTTTCAATAACCAAACAACGTCCGTTTGGGACATGCGACCTATCAAATCGAAGTTCTTAAACTCTATTTGGGTCCCTCGAGAAAAGAATCAATAAATATTTCCTCTTTTGCTTGACCGAATAAGTTCATGGTAGGAGTATCGACCCCATGCATGAATATCTACCTCCAATTCAGCCAATTATCACATTCCTTTTGATTTGTTTTCCACAATGTTTTCTTGATATGAACTTCGGCTCCCATGTGCGTATCAATTGTGAACTTTGGCCATCACACTCTTTTATGGGCTTGGACAAACATTTAATCCTTAGGACTGAGTGTGATTAATTTAATTAAGCTCAAGACCATTCACTTAAATTTATCATTATTGGTCCAATGGATATGTAAATGTCCCTAATACCTACATGCAATGCAATTTGATAAATTTATTTTTGCTAGGGGTTAAAATTTAATCCCTAATTCTCTATACAATTAATGAATGATTAAGCGGGTCAACAAAATTTAAGTGTCAACAATCACTTGGCTATGGCTTACCCTTGCTCGTTTGAGCCTTGCAACCCTTGTGGGAAAAAAATTCAACAAATTTCATTAAAAAAAACTTAATAGAATTAAATAATTGTGAGAATTTTTCATAACAATTATGTAATTTGGTACTTTAAATTTACTAATATTTGGTAATTATTAAAAACATCAATCTCATGCTAGACAAGTCTACTTATTTATGGGGAAAATTCCAAAAAATGGCTCGAAGTGCCCTCATTTTTTTAAAATAAGGGCTTAAAATGGATCTTGTTTCAAAGAAAGGCCCGAAATACCATTACTTTCTCGAATAAGAGCCCAAAGTTAATCTTATTTCAAATAAGGACCTGAAATGGTTATGTCTTATTCAAATAAGGGCTTGACTTTCCGGCAGTCAAGATTCATCTTTTATCATTTTCCCTTTCTTCTTCCTTTTTTTCTTTATCTTTCCTTTTTTCTTTCTTTTTCTTCTTTTTTTTTCCCTAGTTCTTCTTCTTCCTCTTCATCGATGGACGCTTGGCCTAGTCCCAAGAGAACCCTTCAATAGTTGAGTTGGTAAATGAGAAATAAAGTGATAAGGGTAAGAATTTTTGGAAAGGGTCTATAGGGTAAGAATTTTTGGAAAGGGTCCATCTTAGTGTGTATAGATGGGCACATAGCCAGGCAAGGCTGAGGATCGCATTCCCAGTCCCTGCCCCATGAGGCAGAGCTTAGCCCGACCACCCTCTCATGTGGTGCGGGGAGGGCGCTTCCTGGCAAGGCATGGACCACCATATCCCAATGTGGGAAATAAATTTCAAATAATTTTGTACAATAAAGAAAGTTGTATAATTATAAGAGTTTTCGTAACAATTATAAGTTTTTCTACTTTAAAATTATTATTATTCCATAATTATTAAAAATATCATAATCTCATGTATGTGAGTCTATTTATTTATGCTAATTTATTTGTACTCTTCACTTTATGACACATTTTTCATTTTATATTAGTTTTTAATTAAGTAGATAGTAAACTATAAATAGTCTTTTAATATATTCCAACATGTGATTTATATATATCATGCTAATTATCTGTAATTAATTGTGTGTTTTCAATATACAAGCGAGGAAATTGAGTGGGCCGAATGTTGCGCTGCTCTATGTGCATTATTAGACCATACTGATTGCTTGTTGATACCTAAATCTTAGTTAAATATTTAGGGATAAAATATATAGAAAATTAAGGAACAATTTGCCCTAACAAAAAGATTTTCATTAAACAAAACATCACATGGGCATAAAGATTATTTGCATTGACTAGATTTATTTTTATTTTTTAAAAAAGGAAAAGGCTCGGGTCTAGGCTTTCGCCTTGATTCCTTTTTCTTTTTCTTCCCCCCTTCGCCCGAGCCTGGGCCTATCTTGCCCAGCTCACTTCTCCATGGCCCGACCTTTTCCTTCTTTCTCCTTTTGCACATAGAAGCTGTGACATCCTGATTTTTCAAATCTGATTTCAATTGAATAAATCGGGCCTTTCGTCGACGCGTCTATAGTGCTATTCTCTGACCCGATCACTCAAGAGATAACTAGACTATCTGGGAAAATTATTAAGGGATTTTAACGCAAAAGACTTGAGAATTCGACCAGGAATCGACTGCTCGACCGTGCTAATTTGCAATGGTCATTACGGCACACTTAAAAATCGATCAGAGATCAGAGATAAGTCGATTCGACTGAGATAGGTGATCAAAATGTGGGTGATTCCACATGATTGCAAAATTCTCATCGATCGACACTAAATTGATTTTCTATCGTTTTGGGTACCTTGTGTCCGTATTTGAAACCTTGAAATTTTCACGATAATCGAGAGTCGTCGATGTGTCGAAGATGTACATTGTGACTCGAGATAAATCGATCACGGGTCAATTGCACTAAAAATTCCTAAAAGCTACCCGATATACTAGGTCACGCTAAAAGCGCGCCGGATTGAAAATAACCGTAAATTTGAACCCGATTTCAAAAATTGAAAGTTCTGTGGTGTCACAAGCTATTTTAGGAACGTCGACTCATCCTCCGAATATTTTTCAGAGATTTAGAGATCTTTTCGGAAAATCGGTTCGGACGTTGCGGAAATTAATGGAAATTTGGATCGGCCAAATTGATTGGATTTTTGGCCTCTCTACCGAGCCTTTGGGTGTCGAGGACTTGCATAAATGGTATGGCCTTTTTCTTTTACAACAATGGACATCAAATTTGGGAAATTTGATAAAGAAATTAAAGACCAAAAATGAGTGAAATTCGGAACTAGAATAGGGCAGTAATTTTGGGCTTCAAAATTGGATTATTGGTGGAATTAACTTACAAGAAAATAATTGGGGGACATAAGAGGATAAGTATTTGGACTCTAGGGGACTAGGTTATGATGGAATAGATATTTCTTTTAGACTTTTCTTCCCCTAGCTCAATCTTCCTTCGCACGTTTATTGCTGCCCTCCATCTTCGACCGATCTCCTTGCTCTTTTATTTTATTCACTCGGTCCGCTTCTCCTCTCTCTCTCATTGAACTCTCTGCCATCTCACCATCTCAAGTTTTCTGCCCATCTCCTCCACGTTGAGGCCAGCATCCCTTTTCTTTTCTTTACTTGGCCAACGTTCATTGAAGCTGCCACATGTTAGGTCAATTTCACCGCAAGCGAACCCCAAGTGTTGACCGAAGCCTCCACTAGCTTCATCTCCGCCGTTTCCTTCACCGAACTGCCAGCGATCATCTTCATCAGCACCACACGTCAGCTCCTCTCCATCGTTGACTGCCTTACTTCTCTTTTCTTTCCCATGTGAGCCGAGCGAAGACCCACTCCCCTGCTCCACCGCCTCTGCCAGCGTCGCCCGAAGCTGCCAGGTCGCGTTTCCTCTGCTCCATCATTCTCTTGCGGGGCCAGCATCTCCGTGAATTCCAGCTCACGATCGAAGAAGCTCGTGCCTTTCACGCCGTGTCTTCATCCAGCAACAGCTGCCAGGCGTCCACCACCGAACTCCTCCCTTTCGCGTCTCCTTGGTGCGCGACTCCACGCTCGGGCAAAAACCAGCGTCGTCACCCTCAGTCAGCCCATGATCATCAGCGAGCCCATGAAGCCCAGCAGTCTTCAGTTCCTTTGAGCCCATCTGCAGCTCGGGCCATAAGAAATCAGCCCATTTCAGCAGCTCCATTGAAGTCCAGCAAGCCCAGAGTTTAAGGCCCATTTCAGCAAGGCCCTAGTCTAGCAAGTCAGTTGAAGCCCAGCCCAAGTTCAATAGGAAATCTCATATTGGACTGAGATTTATTGGGCCAAGTTTAGGCCCGGCCCAAGTTTGTCAACGCCGCCGAAAATTTCGATTTCGGCCGCCATCGCGCCGTCGTCGCGGTGAATCGGTTTTCGCGATACACCGGTGAGTTTATACTCTAAACTCTGCTTAGTAGGCTAATGACGTTTAAGGGGTGTTTAGATTTATTTTATTAGGAATTAGGTGGTTAGTTAGATTAAATTAGAAATGTAATTATTTAATTGAGCATGTTAGGTGGTTAGCATGGTTTAGCTAAGGCCTAAATAAATTGTACTATTTATCTAGAAGGGTTCGGGAATTTTCCGAGTCCGTATTGGTTATTAATTCAATGATTCTGGCCTAGGTTAGTATTTTTAGAATTTAAATTGATTTATTTAATTAATTTTTGAAATTATTTATTTATTAATTATTTTTTCGGAAATTAGGCCGGGATAGTCGGTGACCGGAATTTCCTGCTGATTGCAATGGTGTGTTTAAATTCTGCAATTGAGTGTTAAATTATGCAAATTGATGCTAATTGGATCTTTGGTATTTAATTCCAAAAATTGTGAATTTCCAATATTTATTCAGAAAATCCCAGGTGTCGAGTTTTGGTATCGAAAATAGTTTTTAGTACTATTTGAAATAGTGGGATTTCAAAAAGGAAGAATATCAATTTTTCTGGGTCAAGTTGACCGTGTACCCACACACGAGTAATTTTATGTGAATTACTAATACTAAGAAAAAGGCCAGGCTCACCATTTTAATTGAAGCATTTGAGTGCAATGCACGGTGCCACAGGCCATATTTAAGTGATCGTGTGATGGTTAAGAGAAATCGTCCCGGCTGTTGAGCTGGACGTTATCCTTATTTGGGATACCCCCTGGACAACGGGAAGCCGAACGCAGTTGATTCTGGACCCTATGCTCCTTCGGGAAAGCCGTCTGATAAAGAGACGTGCCGTGCTCAATGAGGTGAGACGATGCCTGGCAATGCCAGAAGACCGCCGAACAGAGAGTAAGCCGTGCTATATGCCAAGATCAAAACTAGGAACGCATGATTAATTGAGTGTGGCGTTTCAGTTACTAGAGCTTATTGTTGCTCATGCTCTTATGTTGTCTGGGATATAAATTGTACGACTGCGGGGTGGGATCCGAGACGAGGTAAGTCTCCTTGATTGTGTGCTTGTGTGATTAGGACACTTCTTGGCTTATTTCCCTCCTAATTGGGGTTTAGAGCTTAGACTCGCTGAGATTATATCTCACCCCGTTGTGGGACAACATTTTCAGGGTCGTCGAGTGGAGGACCTAGAGCTGAGAGGAGGTGATCGGAAGCATAGGTCAGTTAGGACCGCTTCTTTTTGGAAGGCCAGTCTTCTGTAGTCTTTTGGCCATAGACCTTTGTACATGACTCGGTGTATATATAAAAGCATGTTTGTTGGTGTATCTATTGTCCTACTTTTCTATCCCGAGATGATGATTGTCAGGGGATTTCTAATTTGCTTCCGCATGTGCAATAAAACAAAAAGGGTCGGCGACTAATCCTGGGAAGTCGCAAAGTTTTATCGACCAGAGAGGGATGGGCACGCGCTCGAGGTTCAGGGCGTGACAGAAGCAAGGACGATGCAAGGGCAGAGCAGGCGCAAAGTAGAGCAGAAAAGGAGTAGTTGGACGGTGACGGAGAGGACGGCTGGGCAGGCCGCTGCCTACAGAGCAAGCTACCGCGGAGGTGACGGGCTCAAGGTGACCCTGGTTCGGCCAAAGGGGAGGCTGGTTGGTGCGTCAAGGACCGGCGGCCGAGCAACCACTGTCTACCGGCCTTCTCGGCCTATAAATAGAGCCTCTAGGGCGTGGGTTCCCCGAGAGGGGGGGTGTCGAGTTGAGAGGGTGAAATGGAGAGATTAGAGAGAGAGAGAGAGAGAGAGAGAGGAAAAACCGTGAGTTAATGAGGACACCACCAAGAGCCACTGTTGGCCACTACGTCCATCCGAACCACAACCGACTATTCGCCGTCAATCCTTGTTCATGTCAAAGCCATGGTAGGTCCCATTCGAGCGTGTCTCGGCTAATCTGATTTGGGGTCAATTTCCCAAGAATCCCGGCTCGAAGATGCGCGAGGCGAACAAACATAGCCCGCTCTTTGTGCTTGTCCAACGTTGCGATCTAAGTAAGGGGCACCCACCAACCGCCCTTGTTTTTCCTCTTTGTTTTGTGCCCTATTTTTGCCCGAGCAGTTGACCCGGGGCTCATTGCCCCTCTTCACGTGCGCACCGAGCTCACTGGTGCCGTTCTTCATTGGTGTTGAGCATTCTTTGCTAATTTGTGTCAAGTTTCGATCTAGTCTTGGGCCTCGTTCTTGTCTATGGTTGTCTTTCATTTGACAACCCCCATGTTTGATAAAATGCCCAAATTAGATCTAGTTTCGTTTCCCTGCTTCGAGCAAAAGCCGAATTGTCTAGGCATCAACCCATTAACGCCCTCGACCTATAGCATAACACCATTAGACCCGTGGCCGTCCTCGTGGTGGCTCGCAAAGGCCGCATCTCTCTTTTGTTCCGACACCCGAGCAACGACAATCATGGCAGCCACAGAGATGTCGCCAGTCGAACGTGGGCCAAGCACTAGGCTCAGCTTGGCCAAGGCGGCACCACCGCCGTTTCCCCTTGGCCAGATGGATAGGTGTGGCATGCCTTTTGCCACCTTGCCTCATGGCGGCCAACTTGCTGCGAAGCAGCAGGAAGCGAGTCGGGTCAGCCAGCCCGAAGCCAGGTCAAGCTAGGCCAACTCACAGGTCTAGTTGGCCCGAACTCGTTATGCGTGGGCCGGGTGATTTTTTGGGTTAAGATTTTATTTTTAATGGGCTGGCCCTGTTTAATTTTAGGCTTAGGTTTTAGTTCCACGGGGCTTTTCTTTTCTTTTATATTTCATTTTGGGCCGAGTGTGTTGCCAAATTGGGCTCATTCGTTGAGCCCAATCTAGCCAAGGACGGGCCTAGGGTGGTCTCGACATAGGTTGAGTGCGGAGGCTTGACCCGAGTATGTTTATTTATGTGATATAACGTAATTTTATTTTATGAAAAAATTCAAAAATTCAAAAAAATTCAAAAATTAGGAAAATGCTAAAAAATAATATTTGGGTAGTTTTCAAATAAAATGCAAGGAAATCCTCCCAAAAAAAAAAAAAAGAACTTAGCTTAAGTTCTTGGAAATAAATGTTGGATTATTATTTGCATATTCACGTATTCCAATTGCACCCTTGTAATGCACCAATTGCTATTTGCTTAGCCTGGTTAGGAATTGAATCCTAGGACTTATAATTGGTATAAAATGCTACACAAACACTTGGCTTGAAGTTTAAATAAAATTAGGTATTGGAAGGGTATTAGTTGATTACCTAATGTAATTAAGCCCCCATTCCTATTTTCTATTTTTTTCAATATTTTACTTGAATTTCTAATCGATCTACCACAAATTAATTAGTAGCTATTTCTAAATGAAATTGACTTACAAGTTATAAATCCAAATCATAAGCTGCAAATTGGTAGACTTAGAAGAGCCTAGGTTAAGCCTAAACTTAGTAAGCCATTAACCTAAAGCCACGAGAGGAGAGGTTGTGACACTACTTTGGGCCACGTGTTCATTTCTGAAAATTTTCCCTTATTGGACTCCTTACCTCTTCTAGGCTCATTGAGGCAAGCTGACTCCTCATGAAAGGGGTGAAAAGTTTTTAGCTACACCCGTCACACTCCTTCATCCATCATTTGATCTAACCAAGAAGTTCCATTCTCTAATTTATTGGATTTCTATGAGGTCCATTGCCAATGCAAAAAATCAATTATCACGATCTTATCTCGAATGCACCATCTAAGGATTCGACTAATGAATTACCAAGTTTAAACTTAATTTGGGCTCTCTTGAGCTTATACCAATTCATAACTTCGATTCAAGTTATTAACATGTAAATGATTTTCAATTGGGAATCGCCACTAATTTTTTTTTTTTGATAGGTTGATTAGAAACTTAAGTAAAATAATGAGATGATTTGTCATGAAAATGCAATTGAGTCCTAAACTTGCAAAAAGTGCAATCAAATCCTAAAACTTGTCAAATTATTTTAATCGAGCCCTAAAGTTAACGCCATTAGCCTTTTTAATGAAAAATGCTGACGTGGCTTTTTTTAAATAATTTTTCTTTATTCAAATGGCTTTTTAATTATTTTTTATTGAATTTTTTTAAAAAATAGATTTAAAAACTAAAAAGAAAAGAAAACTTATTTTTAAAAATTGTTAAAAAAGCAAAAAAATAAAGCAGCAACAGCTCCTCCTCCCCCGCCGCCGCCGCCGCGCTGCCGATCGCTGGAGGGGCGGCGACTTTTAGTTTTTAAATCTATTTTTTAAAAAATAATTGAATAAAAAATCATTTAAAAGCCATTTGAAAAATGAAAAATTATTTAAAAAGCCATGTCAATATTTTCCATTAAAAAGGCTATCAAGGTTAACTTTAGGACTCAATTGAAATAATTTGACAAGTTTTAGGACTTGATTGCACTTTTTGCAAATTTTAGAACTCAATTGCATTTTCGTGACAAGTTTTAGGACTTCTGCCGCACTTATCCCTACTTTATTCACATGAATAAGAGATTGCGGGTACGAAAATTTGGTTATGCTAGATTTTACCAATGTCCTTTTGGTGCCTTTTTTTTTTTAATCAAAAAAATATTTAGCAAGTAGTTTGGATTTATTTATTATCTTCTACAAATGAAGTGATCATGCGGGTGTGCAAAGATTTCTGAAACACTCAATAAACAAAACAGTAAATAAATAGCAAGGAAAGGGAGGGTACTTACCTCAAGGCAAGTAAGCACATGCAATGTCAATTAGAAAAATCACATATCCAACCTATATAGGTTTCTAATTGACATATAATTTCAACCAAACTTTTTTTGGTTTTTCTCTTGTTTAATAAAAACTATGCTTTATTCAATTTATGCAACGCGAGCTTAATCTTCATGCGATGTCGTAGAAAAAATGATGATGCTTGATTACGTGTCCTAATTATAACAACAAGAAAATTTAATATGCACTACCTTAACGTGGCATGCAACTTTTATTAAAATAAACTAACATGCAGGCTATATCCATGCGACTTTAATTAGAACGACCTAACCCTAGTGATGGGCAAAATTAATATGCATTTTATTCTAACATAATGTGCACTCTAATTAAATTGATACATGTGACGTGCAATTGAATGAACCTAATTCTAAATGACATGTACATGATTTTTTTTTTTTTTTTATATTTTGGGTATTTTTCATGGAAACTCAAAATTAAAATTTACTCAAAATGAACTATAAAGATTATGATACTATCTAATTTAAACTAGGAAATAAATTATTCTAATCCTAATTTAAATCAGAAAATTACCCTATTCTTCTAGAGTTGACATAAATGATATCTATCCAAATAAATACTAATCTATTTAATGAAAAGCAATCAGAATCTATTCTAAACATGCAACATGATCTATAAAATTTTCCACCTAACCTTTTTATATATATTTTTTAATGTGGAAACAAATTAACTCAATTCAACAAAAAATAGCAAGAAACAATCAAATCATCCAAAACACATCCATTTCATTCAAATTAGGTAATAAACAAAATCAACGATCGTATCCAAGTGGTTATAGATAAGATAGAAGATTTCATGTGCAAACAGGGATCGTATCTTGTGGTTGAACTCGAATTGCCGCTCACATGCACGTTGTTAAATTAGGAAAATCCTTAATTAATGGGCATTTTCAATATCTTTTGAAATATGCATTGTCACTCAAATATTTGATCGGATTACAATTAATCTACATGGGCTTATTCTAATTAAACTCAAAGCCTTTTAATTTTAATGGGCTAAACCAGTACAATTAAAGCTCAAGACTCTTTATTTTCCACTTGTAATTTCGACCACTAACACTCCTAGCCTTGGTCTAATTTCACTTCTTGTGTGCCACCATCCACGTGACTAATTCAGGTCCATTCATCACCACCAATCCGATTAAAATGCAATTAACTATATGCTTCTAAAAACTATAAACTATACAATTTAATTCTAATAATTTTATTTAGGCACTTCAGATTAGTCCCTAATTTTTATACAATTAATTCTAAATGTTAGGCATAATTTAGGTGCCAACACATATAATCTTTTCTTGGATGTTAGTGGCTTAAGTTAAAATCAATCAAGACTGCTTGCAAAATTTCTTTGGAAAATAAAGAGAAATTGGGCCAAAAGGGCATTGGATTAATCTAGTGTAATTAAGTCCCCAAATCCATTGAATCTCTTGTTTGTAGAAGTAAATGCACTCCCACATTTTATTTAGATGTCTAATCGACCATAATTGATTAGTGATGGCTCCAAAATGTAAGAAAATTGTATGTTAAAATGAATACCAAGTTGCAATTGGTAGAGCTTGGAATAGTTTGTACTATACGTGAATGATTACCTCATGAGAGGAACCTACGTTCCCATTTGTAGTTCATTAGCTTTCTCTTTGGTGGTTCATCTTTGAGAAGATTGCAACATTATCGTAAAAAATATTATGTGTTACATGAATCGTGAATTTGGGAAGATTCTAGTAACCAAACCGATATTTAGTTCACTTTGCAACATTTGAGGTGTTACAATCGAGAGAGAATACACATCGTACACGTATTTTTCAATATGATTGGCATTCCAATCTTATATGACACCGAAAATAGAAATAGATGTTTGAGTTACACCACCTGATTTATTTCCACATATAATGGAATAGAGCACATGGAGTTCATAATGCCAACTATTACATGTCCCAAACTATTTATTAATTGCATCATGTCTCACTTACGCTTGAAGGCTTTGACAGCTCCAGGCAAATGACTTCTCTTGAAATAGTCCTCCCAATCCATACACCTCGGATCAAAATAAAAGACACTTTCTGAGTTTACTCCACTGTTAAAGGCTGTGTCTCTCAAAGTCATTGTATTTGTATCATCAAAGCTAAGCCAATAAACAAAAAAAAAAGTAAGAGTAAGAGATTGTGTAATTTTGTGGATCACTATAAACTATTTTAAAAATTTACACTAGGAGGTGAATGCATGACAATATCTAATTATTATGATGCTCTTCATCACGTGTAAGCTTGACTTTGAGGCATGGAAATATATAATAGAGGAGGTAAGAATAGACTTATAAAAAATTAAACCTAGGACTTCCTATTCTCATGTGATTAATTAATGCACTCTGCACGCACATTGTCCAATGCATAGAAGCTTACATGCCATTGGAGAAAATATAGGGTTCGTAGAGTTCAGCCAATCGCACAGCAAGGTTAACCTTTTTGTCCAAGTCAGCATGCAAGCCTTGGAAGTACCCACAAAACACCGAGGTAGCTACTTTAAGCACCTTCATCCAAAATAATTCAAAATTAGGCTCAGTTTTTTTGCAAAAATATATATAATGTAAAAAAATAAAAAATAATCATTTATATCACTTATGAGTAATGATTAAATAAAAAATATTTTCATTATCTACGAAAATATTTGAACATCTATTAGTATCGATAATGAAAACATTATTCATTGACTCTTTTTTTAAGTGATATAAACAATAATTTTAATGAAAACTATTTTAAATTATTTATTTTCTACAAAATAGAAATACCTAAGGTTCCATTTGTCCAACAAAAACTATAGATGCTCTTCCCCTTTTCTTAATATCATGGGATATGCATGTCAATCAATTCGATAAACTATCTATGAGATTCTTATGTAACACAAGAGCCTGGGGATTAGAGAAAGCACATTTTTTTTTTTTTGGTGGCTGTGACTTTTGACGATAACTTTTCGGTTTTTATCGCTAGTGTTTTTTTTTTTTTTTTTTTTTTTTGCCCTTCTGTTAGGGGCCCAATGTTTTGAATTTGTAAAGCAAAAAATTATGCATGATCGCCGGAATGTAAAATATTATTCAAAATTTAAATTTTTCATAATAGATGATGATTTATGTGTTACATTTACTTATTTCTAAAGGTTTCAGATATTTCCTATTTAACGGAAATCAAAAAATGAGAGCTGTAAATGTTGAAACATATTGAAAGAAATTGTCACTTCAAACAAATTAGCTAATTATTTTGAAGATATGTTTATTAATTCATATATTATCATCACTTATATATTTAAAGAAGGAAATATGTAGACTTAATTTAAAATTTATATAACATAAAGATCTTCAGATATTTGGGATCTTCAATTTTCTGCATATTTTGATTTATCGAATTTACTTTTAGTGATCATTTGATCTTCACTTTTTAAGTCGTTTTGAACCAACCTTTGACAAGAGAATGTAACACCTCACGTGCTTGCGAAAGCTGGCCATGCTTCCCATAACTTTAAGCTCACGAACTTTGACCGGCTTCCCATCCTCGTTGATCCAAGGACTGTCCTTGAAGTAACTACAAACGATGTCTTGAAGATCTGAATAGGTCAAAGGATGCTTCTTTGAAGAACCCACATGGTAAATCTTGTTTGAAGTGGTTTGATTAGCATGCACCGCCATGGCCACAATCATAGTGTTTACCATCATATCTACCGGTATCTGCTCAATATAAAACTCTATATTTAGGTGGAAATGAATCAAATGTATTCGTATACGAATAAATGTAGGTCTATATGTATTTTCAAATTTGCACAATAAAGTGATGTTGAAATCTGTAATTATCAATAACGTTTGCCAAATGATCTATCATAAGCCAGTTCAAAAAAGAGAGGTACATAGTCAATTAAGCTAATGCAAAATTTAGGATGATTATGATCGTGGGATTTTGATAGTGGTAGGCACTTGTTGAGATGATTAGATGTTACCATGTCGAGTATCGCGTCAGGTTTGCCCAGGAAATATTCCAGTCTTCCTCTACCATAACTTATGGCAATGCTGTCCATAGTTCTGTGTCGTCATATGTTTCCAAAGGAAAAAAAAAGTTCATTGGACAATTCTTGTTTGTTAAGCAAAATAAATACTCAATTAACAAGATATTTATCTTTGTTACTTGTCAAGGACTAAGGTGTAACAACATAATCAATCAAATAAAACCAACATTTAACAAGTAAAAGATGTGCCCATGTGTGTGTTCTGACCAACTTGCTCTATTAATTTGACGAATATAATTGTCAGTGAGACATTGATCTTTTACCGATGCGAGAAATTTCTTTTCATACTCTCCTGTTATCCTTCCCATGGAGTTGGCTTTTTTATGGCCCCTCATTAAAATCAAGGATCGTAAACTTCATTTATTCATTGTTTAGCCTCCTCTAAAGGTTTAACTTCCTCGAAAAGATGGTGCATTCTTTAGTAAGAAATTAGATGTAGGTATATTTCTTGGTTTTCTTGTTCAGTAACAACTTGCATTTTGTGTCTTTACCAAAAAAAAAAAAAAAAAAAAATACCAAAAAATACAACTTCCATTTTGCGAAGAACCAAGAGGTAATACCCAAGCAGTCCATTCACTTTTGTGCGGTGTTCAATAGAGTTCTTCCACTTTAAAAAAAAAAAAAAAATCAATTGAGTTATTAAATTGAGGTGCGCTGAACACCAAATAACAATTCAGGTACCACTTATGATATTACTCCCAAAAAATAATGTGGCGAGTGACACTAGAGATCTTAAGTGAGTGATCTGTAAGATTCTACTAACTATGAGTGGACTCTAATACTTGTTAGGAAGTTCAATTTCAGACCACCTTTTTGAGAGAGAGAGAGAGAGAGTTTTGTGAAGGATAACCTGGGAGGGAAACCCTCAATCCAACCAGCAAAAGGTTCTCGGTAAGTACTTGTTATGATTGTGGGTCTCATAACAGCAAGCGGAATATTTTGTTTGAGATGATACTGCACCATCATTTCCCCCATTGCCTTTGTTAAAGTATATGTGTTTGGCCAACCATGTAGCCTTGCCCTGCGCATCAATTATAATGAAAATTATACGAACTGCTGAAGATTATTATATACCGGTACGTGCATAAACAAATGAATTGATTGATCAGACATATTTTAACTACCTAGCTCATGTTTTAGTTCTGAATATTATGGTCACATCTTTGGAGAAAGTACCTTGTAAAGAGTTTATCAGTAGAACTTCTAGTACAATAAAAAACATTTCTTACAACCCAAATTTTCACGAAAAGAGTATCAACGTGACGCAGGAGAATTACCAAAAAAAAACTTAAACTTATTGCAATAGTAAAAATTCAGTATTAAACTCTGTTTTTTTTTTTTTTACTCTAATTGAGTCCAAACCTTTTGTACTTGTGTCAATTTAGTCCATCCAGTCAATTTTGACCAAAATCACTAACATAAGGGTCAGCTATTTTACGTGGTGCAATTAGCACTAACATAGGCAATTTAAATGATATTCTTTCAAAAAATATATTTATTTAATTGTTTTAATTTTCTTTTTCCTTTTTTCTCTTTCTTTCTCAGCAATCAGCTAAAGGAAGAAGGGAAGAAAATAAAAAAAGGAAAAAGAAAAGATATTAAAATATTATTAAAAATTATCTACGTTAGTGTTGGCTACACCACATAGAACGTCCGACATCTATGTCAATAATTTATAGCCAAAATTGAGTAGATGGGCTGAATTTGTACAAATACAAAAGGCTTAAAACTCAATTGACAAAAAAAAAATTAAAACTGAATTGACACTTTTACAATAAATTTCAGAATTTTCTTATAATTTTCCCGTATGATACAATCAACTTTAGAGATGATAAAAAGTGTAAGCTAAGCTTGAGGTAGTGGTCTAACTTGATGCGTGGGTTTGAGAGCCACAATTGAAGTTGTAATTTTCAACTAACTTAATCATCAATTCCGTTGTTTACAATTCAATTAATAACAAGCAAACCTTTGCAAGCCTAAATTCTTTAAAGCAATGGTGATTTCTCTCTCTGAAGCATTCCTTTCTCGAAGTCCGTTCATCAATTCTTCAACCAAGAGTTTCTCTTCATTCACATCCAACTTCCTCGACCCGTTGAGCGTCTCACCCATACTAAATGCCTTTTCTTGTATAATCCCGGTCATATTGCCACATACATATGCTGAAAATAAAGTTCCATAAGAAACATTGTCAGTGCAAACTACTTTATAAATGAACAGGTGGTGAAATGGAACCTATCGTCTGCTAATTTACATAGTAAAAATATCAAGAACAATATCAAGAACAACACAATCGAAAAAACACAAACCAGTTGATATGTGAAGTAGCATCTTTATATTGACACATCTTACAGCAAATTCAGCAACATGCTTAGCTCCAAATGTATTGACGGCTAGTGCAATGTCATATCTGCGGGAAAAAGATGGCAGTAAACACATAAATAGTATGAAGAAAAAGCCACGAATTATCTGAACTAATTACAAATTGGGCGGGCAGGGCAAAATTGTAATCACGCACCTTTCGTCGAATTTTGTAATCGCGGCCGAACTGACAATTATGTCTATTTCTCTCCACATCTCCGATCTCAAATCGAAATCATGTACTCCCAAATTCTCGCAAGAAACGTCCCCAGGAATCGGAGACAATTTCTCCACAATTGAGTTGAAGTTCTCTGCCCATTCTTCCCTCAGAATTCCGAATAACTTCTTCTGTATGAGCTGTTTGCGATGCGAAAAGATTAAGAGTTGTTATGAAGGAAAATTTATCTTTTATCTTAAGTTTCGTAATCTTTTTCTTCCTTTGCCTTGATTTTCCATGTTAAATAGAGTATAATTAATTTGGAATTAGACATTTAAATTTTTTTCCTAAAATAACACAAATCCCACAATTTTCTTCCCTTAGTTCTATTTGTTTTGCGAAGAGTGAACAAATTGATGTATATCTTTCTAAAAATGATCGTTTATATAGCTTAAAAAATTAGTCAATAGAAAAAAATTTCATTATCAACGACCATCTAATTTTATGTCATGCATTTTTGTAGAAGATGAAAATATTTTCGCATATTTATTCTTGTAAGTGATACAAGCAATTATTTGAAAGAATTTTTTTTTTTTGAAATCATTCATTTTTTACAAAATAAACGGAATCTTAATAATTTTTCTTTTAACACACAGATATGTGTGCCTTTTCTTTCTAGTCAATTTAGAACAAAAGTTGATAATTTAAGGATAATTTAGATTCTCTACCTCTTCATGCAACCTTTGTGTCGCTGCCTGTTTGTCCATAGCTCTAATAAGAACATATATTTTCTTGACATTTGGTTGAATTCGAAGCAGCTTCTCCACAAAAACTAACTCGTCATAATATATAGAATCAAATAAATGTTAGTTAGCAAAAAGATAGTCAATTGATGGCAATTAGCGACAATGTATACTTCATACATTTTTTTTTTTTTTTTTTTTTGGGGGGCGAGAGAGAGAGAGAGAGTACTCTTGGCGAGAAAGCCAGTGGCTCCGGTGACTAAGATGGTCTTGTTCTCAAGAAATTGTACTATATCCAACCCCATGTTCGAACCGAACAGGACGAGTCTTTGAACTGGAGTTAGGGGCCACCTGAAGAGCAACTTAAGCACTGAGGCACAAATGCTCCATATATAGCTGCAACTTCACCATGCCTATCAACCTCCCATACTTTTTGACACGTCAACATCAACATTGCAATACAACAGAAAGAGAACTAGCACCCACCCGGTTACATATGAAATTATTTAATGGGTATTGTTGGAGCGGATCGAGATTTTGTAATTATGTCGGGAGCTATAGAAATCGACAGAAATAAAATTAGAAACAATAAAAGGATATCAGAAATTTACGTGGTTCGATCCGAATGTCGGAACCTACGTCCACGGAGAGAGCCAACAAAATAATTCACTATAAATCGAAGAATTATAATATTATAATTATTTATATACTCAAGTGTTTCCCAGCCCACTATTTTATACCCGATACCCACGGTGTTTAACGACTCAACTCCACTGGACTCGACTCCGCACAAACCTCTCTGAGCTCACGTCTCTCACTCTCTCTCTCTCGAGCTCTTTCCTCTCGCTACTTGCATCTTCAGACGTCTTCTCCCTTTATAAGGGAGAAGGGCACAAAACAAGACAAAAAGTGAAAGTAAATGGCCTCATTAAATGTAGCACAAGCGCCCACGAGGCACCGACGCCCACCATAATTTGTAGGCATGCATTTAATGAGGCATAAGAGATGAGTGATAATAGTCAACAAACGTGTGCCTATGATCCGTGAAATGAGGTGGGCCGCGGTCTTCAAATTTCTTGTTCCTGGAGAGAAGCAAGCGCTATAGGAGTCTTCTTCATGCATGTGCTGCAGGTTGTGGGTCCCTTTATTTAATGTAGAAGATTTTAGATAAGGGTGATTGGTTATGTAGCACGGATACGACGACGCGACACGTGACACGACACATCGATACGTTAATTCTTAAAAATAGAAATTTCTGACACTTTGAGACACGTTGTATATTAAATAAATATTTTTATTTTTAATTAATTTAATTCAAATTTAGTATATTTATTTTTTGAAATTATTTTTTAATCTCATTTATTTATATTTCTGATTAAAAAAAAATTCCTCATTAGGACCCACCCCACTCTCTTCTTTCCCTCATCCATTTCCCTGCATCCCCAAATTTATGTTTCTTTACCTCCCTACCATGGTCCATTCCCTCATCCCCCAAAATCAATTTTTTTTTTCATTTCCCTCTCCACCATCGTTCATTTCCCCCTACCTGTCCTTGTCACTTTTCCTCCCCCAAAATACGTGATAGCCCATCAGATTCATTTTTTATAATTATTTATGAGTTTCTTCAGAAACCCTAGCTTCTTTATTCCTCCTCCTCGCCGCTCGCGCATGACCTTCCTCTTCTCCTCCTCTCAATCCTTCTCCTTCCTCGCCGCTCACCGCTCGCCACACAATCCCCTTCCTCACTGCTCGCCGCCCGACCGCCTTCCTCTCCTCTTCCTCTTGCCTTCGGTCCTTTCTCCCTCGCAGCTGCAACCTCATCGAATTCATCGTAACATCACAATGGCGGCCCTTGCCTCAACCTATGCTCGGCCGTCTCTCGCCGTCGCTTCCACCTTCCTAGACACGCCTGTCGAAACATGTCGGGCAAAGGTTGACCACGTGTTAGAAAATCAACACGCGTTGACCGCGTGTCCAACCGTGTCTGAGCGTGTCGACGTGTCCGACACGCTTTGACACGTGTCGGACACGACACGGAAGCACGTCATAGGTAATCGGTTCCCGGTTCCAACCAGGAGAATCGGTTCCCAAAATTGGGAACCGTGGACCAAACCGTTTGGTCCTAGGACCAGGAACTGGACTGGACCATCAGTTCCGGTCCGGTCCGATCCGGTCCAATAGAATCGGTACTTTCTTTTTTCACTAAAGAACGATCATGCTCGGACCGATCACTCCAATTTAGTTCCCGAGCAATCTAATAAAACTACTCACACATGTTTCCACATGCAAAATATTCAAACTTTACTTATGAATATCAATCATAGTTTATGTGTTTTACGCTTAATATTCATATATTATATGTGTTTATATATTATATGTATATAAATTATATATAAAAAAATTTGGTCCGGTCCGATCAGTCCAATTGATATGGTTCCCACCTTGGAACCAAGAACCGGACCAACCGGCCGCCGGTTGCAAGATTAGGAATGGGAACCGGACCGCCAACCATGGAAACTGCCCAAAACCGACCGATATGGTCTAATCCGGTTTGGTCCCAGTTCGAGCGGTTTCCGTTGCACACCCCTAATTGTGGATGCCTTCCTTTTTCGGCTGAGGAAGATCTCTCTTCTCTGACTTCTCTTCTCTAACTTTTCAATATATCGTGTGAGTGATATAACTTTTGAAAAACGTTTGCCATAAGTGTCATGCCACGTAGACTTTCGGTACTTGTGAATATTTTTTAAAAGTGCTGGCTCTGAAATGATCAACTAAAAAGTTATAACACTCAAATAAGTATTGTATAAAAATTTTAGTACTTAAGTGATTGGGAAATTGTGAAATATGTATTATGAATTTTAAAACTTGTCATAAAAGTGTAATTGAGTTGTAGGGTCAAGTTGTTTGATGAGAAACCATTTTTTTCTTCTTCTTTTTTTGTGTAAATATATGAAAATCATTAGTCAAATGAGGTACAAAAGTTTAGGGGAATCCCTCAGCATTACAAAGAGACTAATTATGTGAGAAGATGAAGTAAGAAAGCCTCCATACAATAGCCAATAAAACATTTGCGTGGGAAGGCTTACAATGTTGGTAGAGTGATGCCTTAACTCTACAACCTTTCGAATCCTAGCCAATAGAAAAATAGTTTCAATTGACTTGTGTTGAAATCGTCTGCAATTGCATTCCATTCAAATGCAATAGATAGGCACTGGGACAGACAGCTTGACGAGTCTCGCCTCCAAGTTTTTGCTCTTTGTGGCCTTGATCATCTTTTGAAATTCTAAATTCCAACCTTTTGCCAAACATCAAATTCCATTTTGTGCTAAAATATTGTGTTATATATTACTTGTCCAAGTGCACTTAAAGAATAAGTGGTTTTTGTCCTCTATACCAATCATAAAAAAATTACACTTAGTATCAACTAAAGACAACTATCGTGATTTGGCCATTGCTATTGATAGACTATCCTTATAAACAAGTCAGCTGATAAAATCATGCTAGCCAATACCACTAGTCCAAATCAATTGTAGCAATCCACAGTTGGTCCCTCCTATCTAAATTCCTTGTATATCTTTTTGCAATAGTATGTTTGGCCGGAGATAATAGGTGTTAGAGCAAGTCCAACTTGAGAATACATCACCAACTCCAAGCTATATTGCCCTTTATGTCGAGTTGCATAGTAGGAGTACCTCTACATTTAATGTGGTAAATCCAAGTACTCCATAGAGATGAGGACGAATGATTGATGAGGCTCCAGAGCATGCGGCCCAACGATACTTTGTTTCAAAGTTTCTAATCAAGTAGACCCAGTCCTCCCTCCTTTTTTTGGTGAGCATGCTACTCCATGCAATTTTGTGAGATCCGTGAGTTTTTGTGTTTCATGCCTGTGAAACCATTTTCAAAACTACTTTTGAACTTTTCAACGTTTGGATGACATGGAAAACTAGTGAATCGACAAAAAGCATTTTCCATGAATTGGAAAGAACAAGTTTAGATTTGAAAAAACAACTTCCCCTTTCTGGCAAAAAGAAAATTATTTAATTGACTTCTTGACGTGCATCCAAGTGAGAAAAATAGGTACTTCTATGTCTCTTTTCTATATCTCGTTAATATATTTCTTTTTCTTTCAATAAGTCTCATATGTTTTTTTCGTAAATATTGTATGTTATTTATTAAATATGCTTCATTGATGCCTGTATTCTTTTTCATTCCTAAATGACGTCATGATACATATCACTCTACAAATATGATTTCATAGTTCTCTTTTAATTTTTTTGCAATATCTGGTTATTCTGATGGATTATAAAATAAACAGAAAAGGTGTGGATTCTAGTTTATTAATCATTATGCCATTTTTAACGATACAAACAGCTTATTAAATACCATAAGACCAATTTTTTTCAACCTGTTTTCAGTACAAACAAACATCAAAAATTGATTTAATTTCTCTGAAATTTAATTTCTGGTAGGTACTTTTCAACGACAAGAAGTTTTCAATGAAATAAACAGATACTTAAAATTTTTAAAATATATATGCAATCGAATTCTTTAGTTAACTCATCCAATTTGACTAAAAATACGAGCGGATGCTTCGTTAGATTTTTTCTTCTCCGTCACCGTTATCAGTTAAAGGATGCAGCGATATCCAATGCAACGCAGCTTCCGTTCCCCTGGCCCCAAAAAAATATATATATTTCTAAAAGATTATCAGCTAAAGGTTGCAGCAATATCCTCTTTTTTTTTGTTTGTTTATCTTTATTTTTTCTTCCTTTAAAATGTCATGCTATTTTATATTGCAACGCCAATACGTGTATCCGTAAAAACATTTTTTTTTTAAAATCACCTTCACATTTTCAATTAGCCAAATCATATGCAATTAATAGGAAACTTGATTGCACTAATTTGACTAATTGTATGATTTAATGATATCTTTTAAAAGTCTTAAAATTCGATTATACTTTCATGAAAAATTTTAAAACTTTTCGTACACTTATCCCGAAACAACAAAGCTGGAGTTACGTTAATTTGTTTGGAGATGGTCAACGGGCAGTTGGTCACTTGCCCAATGGGATCGCCTATCCAGAAAGTGTGGGCTTGGCCACTTTTTGTGAGCTCGCTTGTTGAGCCTAGGCTGTTTTATAGACCTCACTGATGAGCGGGCCACCTAGCAAGGGGCTTTCATAACCTCCTTGCAATGATCGGGTCTAAGCATGTGCATAAATCTTCGACACCACAAGAATGGACGGACTTTATAAAGTGTCCCTGCTCATTTTCCTATACTTTGTTTAAAGAATTAAGGCATTTTGAGTGATGCTAAGGGGGTGCATGATAACCCAAAATTTCTGTTTCAGAAATAATTTTTCTGTTCCAGACCTATTTCTGGAAGAGAAATCCGTTTGATAAACCTATTCAGCTTTTCTATTTCTGAAATAGATTTTTATACCAGAAATAGGTTTGGAAGAGAAATCAAAAGCTAAAATTTTCTACTTCTCTATTTTTGGAATAGAAATCAGAAATAAAAATTTTCTCATCGTTCATCAATCGGTCCTTCATTCGTCGCCGTTGACCACCGTCCGTCGGTCGCTACCGCCGCCGCTGCCGTCGCCGCCGCCGCCGCCGCCGCCCGCCGCCAAATGGAAGAAATTTTGTGTCGTTATTAAACAAACTTTTATTTTTTAGAGTAGAAATTTTGTGTCGTTATCAAACGGTTATTTTTGCTTAGAAACTCTTCTAGAAATAGAAATAGAAAAATCTATTTCTGTTTCAGAAATTATTTCTTGAACAAAATGGTTGTCATGCACCCCCTAAGTAACTCTAGCCTAAAAAATTTAGTCTTGTTCCCATTAAATTTCTCGAAATTCTTAATAACTCCAACCTAAAAATTAAGTTTTGCCCCCCATTAAATTTCTCAAAAGACTTACAACCAATCCATGCTTTAATGTTTTCATTCAAAATGGCTCTATCAATAAACAAAACTTGGTATACGATTGTAATAACCCGTTCTTGTTTCAGATGAAGCGAAACTTACTCAATATTATCGGACTTTTTAGGCATAAGAACATTGATTGAGGTGCAAAGATATATAACTTTAATTTTCTTGAAATCATTCATAAATTGATATTTTCATTTTCCTATAATCATTCTTGAAAAATCTCCAGGGCAAGAGAAGGTGCATAAAGACATTAATTGAGGTACAGAGATATATCACTTTAATTTTCTTAAAATCATTCATTAATTGATATTTTACATTTTCCTATAATCATTCTCGAAAATTCTCCAGGGCAAAGAAAGTTTTGAGTGGCCGATCCATCAGAACGTGGGCCGATACGACGGTGACGTGCATACTCCGGCAAGTTGTCTTGTACGCGCTATTTCACAAAACCTTCATCTTCATGGTAATTCACCTCCTTTAATTCTGCATTTGACGTTACCCCGTTGATGCCCACGGTCGTCCCTAACTGGGTTTCTCTATGTCCGTTTTAGCAGTTGAACGATGCCTGAGTGGTGGATATGACTGCGATAGAAGTACGGAGTTTTTGGCTTAGTTGCACGGAAGGTGTTTGTTAAAATGTCCCAGCCAAGCCAGAAGCAATGGGAATATTTGTGGTCCTTCCATTAGAGTGGATTACCCATGTTTAATTGCACGAGAGACGTTGGCATTCGTAGATATACATCTTTTCTTTCTCCCAAAATTCATCTTTTCACTGAGTGAGCTGAAAGCTAGGACATCCAGACCGTCTCTACAAGGCACTACTTCCGGCCCTTCATTTTGACTTTTAAAATTATATTATAACCTTGTGAGTTTGAAGATAAACTCCTGTGATTTTCTGGTGAATTGAGGGATTATTACATACTTTCTTATTGTAAGCACGCTTATTGTCTTATTCTAATCTGGATGTATTTTCAAAAAATAAGGATATATATGTATAAATATTATGGAGTATATAATATTGTGTTAGCAGAGGAACGAGCACGGTCCCTTCTATATTATGATGAGTGGCTTGGTGGTTCCCTTGTTCTTCTACGTAGCATCTATAGCGGGGCTTTATGTGAAGAGTATATAGTACAGATTCTGATAAGGACCTTGGTTACAAGCCCCTTTATGTTATTGTTTTTTAAAGTGCTAAAAATGTCTGTTCTAGTTAACGGTATTCATGCTCAAGCATCTAACATTCACAAAATGAGACTGTTACTGTGATTGTGGATGAAGATGCAAATTGAATGTGGCCATTTGGGTTTTATAATGATAGACGACAAAGATGATATCCCTCTAGTTGAAATTATATATGTCTAAGGCAGCTGATTATCTAAGTTTGAGTTGAGACTGAAAGAAGCCTGTTTGCAGCAAGAAATAGTTTGTTGTTCTGTTCTTCTAGAACTAAAATTCATCTATATTGCATAGAACTCCCTAGTTGGTGCTTATGAGGAGTTCATTCCAAAGTAAGTATTATAGGGTTGCCTTCGTAATGTAGTTTTCTTTTAACTTCTCGGTCATATAGTTTCAGTGACTCTGTATCTTCTCTTTTTCAGGTTACACCAGTATGCCCTCTATCAAAGACATAGTACCGCAGCAATGAACAACATAACCACACAATTCATTCTATTGGACAAAGGCAGGGTTGCCACAGAAGGAAAGAGCAAGACATGCTTGGCACTTGTGGCAGATGAGACCGCAACCATGCATTTTCAGTTCTGGGGTGAGGAGTGCGACCTGTTCAAGCCTGGGGATATTATCCGTTTGACCAATGGGATTTTCTCTTACAACAGGAACCATCTTCTGTTGAGAGCAGGGAAGAGAGGGAGCATCGAGAAGGTGGGCGAATTCACCATGACTTATGTCGAGACTCCCAACATAAGCGAGAT
Source organism: Eucalyptus microcorys (assembly GCA_014182515.1). Taxonomy (NCBI): domain Eukaryota; kingdom Viridiplantae; phylum Streptophyta; class Magnoliopsida; order Myrtales; family Myrtaceae; genus Eucalyptus; species Eucalyptus microcorys. The sequence continues at coordinate 31,557,294 of CM024565.1, read as the reverse complement.
GCAGTGGGTTCCCGATCCAACCAATTCTAAAAAGTATGTATAGGAAGCTGTTATATCTCCTTACTCACGTATTTTCCCTCCGATGCTTTGATGGTGAATTTGTTTGTATGCTGCTGTTACTGGCTGCAACAAATGGACAAGCATATGTGGGGTGTAAAGTTTTTTCCTTGACCAAAAGCAAACGAAGCCTTGCTTTTAGGTTTGTTTTTGTTTCGGAAAAGCGCTCAATTTATGTTGGAGTTTTGTTCCTGCAAGTTTGTGAAGGTCATTATATTGATTTCACGACTGTTGAGAAGCTTTTCCTCACTGCTTGTACAACCTTGCATTTGAAGGATCCTACTATTAAGAATGCCGAGTTGTGAAAAAAAACGGGAGTCTTTATGTTTATAGTGGTGACTTCCGTCCAGGCATAACCTTGTTCGTCTGCCTTCTTTTTCATGAGTCAAATATGTTGCACAGTAGGTGATGGATGCATTGAAATACAGGTGATGCCGGTTGGGATTATCAGTCTTATCTCTTGCAAGGAAAAGAAAATCCTAAACGTTGATTGTAGCCTAGTCCAACCTCGCAATGCATTTCAAAGCCTCATTGAGTTAAAGCATTCCGATGATTACGCCCATTTCATTGGCACAAACTTGCATGCTTCATTTCATAGCAAACTGGCTGGGACAGCGGGGGTGGTATCGTAGGTACACATTTGGCGGGTACTAACTTTCTGCTGCATAGAGTGCTGCAATAATTTGGTCATGTCTTTGTGGGAGACTTTGAAGTTTGGATTCCAATTGTCATATGTGAAATGAAACTTCTCAATTCCAATGATTGAGTTTTGCTTTTTGAGCAAAAGAACGAGTTTTGCTCCCATAGTTTTCTCCAAAATATATATTGTTCAGGACAATTGCTAAGTATAAGTGGCATCACTTACGATAATTTGATATATTTTACTATTCCATTAATTAATTACTAACTGTTAACATTTTCTTATTACAAACTCATTGGTCAAATTACCATCCATCAATGCAGATTACTAATTATAAGTGCAATCGAGTTGCCGCTACAAACATATTATGCCTATGAAATCAAATTACTACTAATGGGTGCAGCTGACCTTGGGACCATTTGAAGTGCATTACAATATTTTGGTGGAATTAGGGACATTTTCTTCAACTACGGGCCAATCCCATTAACATATGTAATGGTATCTTCAACTATCCTATTGATTGTTTCGTCCAATTATTTTCTTAAAGATCACATGGATCATTTCGAGATGATTAGCTCTAGGGCCATGTTTGGGAGCAAGGGTGAAGCAAATTGGGAAGGAAAATACACCGAATTTGTAATTTCCCTCGCTCCTAATCAAGAAGTATTAACAATTTTCTGTCCCTTGAAAAAAAAAAAATCTTGCTTTAAATTTGTCAGAATAACGAACAATTGAGGAGCAAGATGGGGAGAAGAAAAAGGAGAACAACTACCAACTGATTTAATCCTGCAACGCGAGCTCAAGCGACAGTAATAATGATACACAAACGGACAAAGCCTTAAAAGCTTCGTGGGAGTTGTTGGCTCTTGTAAGAATTTGACAAATCTGTGCCACTCGAAATTTCCGATGATCCAAACTAAATTTCACAAAAGATATGATTTTGGAATTAAATAATCAAAAATCAAAGAAATATTTACATTACATTAGTAAATGCCACTGGCACGACTAACCCTGTATTCAGCTTTATCTTCCTCGTCTCTTACAAAGACCTAATATACATGTACATGTAGTAATCTCAATGCGAGAAGGAAAAAAGAGGGTGGGGAAGAAAAGAGAGACGCTCACAAATTAACTGGTAAAATTTGCTACCTCTCAAACTATGTATACACCTATGCAACAAACAAGCCCAACTATCATATTCCACAGTAGACAACTACACCGCGTGCTCTCGGGTGGCGAATGGTCTGCGTGACCATGACGAGCTATAAATTAAGCCCGCCAATCCACGAACGAAGATTCAGCGTCTCCACACTATTTGGTCGAACTCAGATATGTGCAAGGGAGCTACGGTCTAGGTCGGGCTGTGGGCGACCCCTGGTAGGTGTCGGTGGTCTTTGAATGTTGAGCTTCCTATGCCACCATGCATACAGATTATCTTTGAGCTTCCTATGCCACCATGCATACAGATTATCTTTTTCTCTATGAGAGCAGCAAGTGGAAGATAGTTGAAAAGTTGATCAAAACGTGTCCATGCCCATATTCCATCATTCTCTCCCTATACAAAAGCAAATTGAGATAACATGCCTTGGAAAAGAGAACAAATAACTGAACACCTGCACTCACCATTCGCTCAACGCATTCAAGACGAAAAGCAAAGAGTGCATTTATGTCAGCTGGCTCGTGGTTTCCTCGTATCAAGTGAACATTTTCTGGGTATTCAATCTACAAAAAGGTAACCACAGCCCAGTTGGTAAAACAACATAAACATTGCATTGCATTTGCATATATAATCATCTCTTTCATAGCAGGAACGTGCCTTAAGAGCAAGAAGCAAAGTTATAGTCTCCAAACTGTGCTGTCCCCGATCAATGTAATCTCCCTAAAACAAATACTCAATATAGCTGTGTCAATGCATAGACATTTAAGTTTCATTTTCACATAACCCCAAAATAAAAAATAAAAAATAAATACAATACTAGGAAAACTTCCTCCCCAAAAGAATCAATTCACTAAATTTTACCATTATCGGAGATTCATAAAATGTATGGCCCTTTAAGCAATATTGTTGACACCTAAATTTTGGCAATTTGTTCAAGTGTTTATTAATTGCATTGGAAAATTAGAGATTAATTTCTAACCCCTTAACAAAAAATTTTCATTAAAATTGCATCACATATAGACATTAAGGAGCATTTGCGTCACTAGTTTTAAAATTTATAAAAAAAAAAAAAAAAAAAAATTAGAAAAAAATTTAAATAAAAAAATTCGAAATTTAAAAAAAAAAAGGAAAAAAAAAAAAAAGAAAGAAGAAAGAAGAGTAAAAAAAAAATATTAAAAGGTATCATGTTTTTATTATTGCACAGCGTATTGAATGGTTTTTATTTTTCCAAAATTGTCATTAAAAAAAAGTTAAAAAAAATCATTAAAAGGTATAAGAAAATCGAATGAGGCCGAGTAGAGGGCTTTTCTTCGTCCATGGGCTCATCGACCTATCTCTTTTCCTTTTCTTTCTGTTGCACTTGGGCCGGCCCATCCCTTTTATTTCAGCCCAGCCCATGCGTGAGTTTTCTTCCTCCCCTCACGCCAACCACGCTCCTGCAAAAGAAGAAGAAAAGAGAAACGTACAAACCAGGGGCGAGGCAGAGGATCGCTAGGTCAAAGGATCGCGAAGGCAGAGGACGGCGTGATCCCAGGGTCGGAGATCAAGCTGCTGCGACAGGCTGGCGGTGGCAGAAACCATGCGCGCCTGTCGTTGGCCGAGCTTAAAAGGAAGAGAGCAAAGAGAAGAGGCGGGGTTTTTTGTTCTCGACTGGTTCTGGGGAGTTTTTTTTTTTCTGCTGGTTCTTTGTTTCGAAGCGAAGGATAGAGAGTGGGAGAGAGCTCGAGAGAGTAGGGGGCGAGCCAAAGAGAGAGCGTTTCGCCGTCGCCTGAAGTACGCCCGTTGCTCGCCATCCGAACCAGGTAGGCTTCCCTAAGCCATGTGCTTCTTTTCGGGGTCTCGGGCCGGAGCTCACGGTCGACCAGTTCGCGCGAGCTCGGCCTCACCAGTCCTCCATGAACACTCGTAGATGTCCTGGTGCATGTTGATAGACGTCTAGGCTTGCACTTGAGTCCATACTAGTCCGAAGATCCTTCGTTTCTATTGTGTATGTTAACCGGTTGTTGAAATGCCCGAAAGAGATTCGAGTCCGTGAGTATGTTGTGGCTGAAGATGCTTGCTATGTTCATATTTGTTTCGAGTGTGGTTAAACCGTCTCTAAGTTGGTCTTAAGTGTCATTCGCGTACGTTACGTTGATCTTCGCCCGAATCCAAGCCTTGAGTGTACCGGTTTAGGCTGCGTTTGGTTCAGCATTTGCAATGGGCTTTGAGTCTAATGCAAATGCTGAAAGCCCAAAGCTACTTGGGGAAAATGCAGTTGTGTTTGGTAAAAAATTTTTGTAAATGGACTTTGAGTTGAATGTGTGTTTGGTAAAAAAAACTTTCACGAGGGGCTTTGATGGGTATTATTTTTTCTTTTCTTTTTTTTTTTTTTTGAAAATTCAGCTAAACCCTTCGCCGGACCGGCAAAGGGCTACGCCGCCGGCGAGCCAGATCTGGCTCCGGCGGCCGTCGGCTGAGGTTGCCCGAGGTCGGGCGACCTCCGGCGAGGGTCGCGCGACCTAGCCGAGGGCCGCCGGAGGTTGCCCGACCTTGGGCGACCTTGGGCGACCCAAGCGATCGCCGCCCGGGTCTCGCGGCCGCAGCGGCCCTCGCCGTCGCGCGACAGGCGGCCCTCGCCCGGGTCGCGCGGCCCCCGGGTCGAGCGACCCCGGTCACCCGAGGTCGGGCGACCTCCGGCGGCCCTCGGGCTGGGTCGCGCGACCCTCGCCGGAGGTCGCCCGACCTCGGCGACCTCAGCCGACGGCCGCCGGCGCCCGGATCCGCTCGCCGGCGGCCGTCACCCTTCGCCGGTCCGGCGGCCGTCACCCTCGCCGGTCCGGCGAAGGGCTGCTCCTTTTTCATTTAAAAAATAAATAAATACAAGGGTAATAACAGAAATATGAAAAATTAATGAGGGTAGTTTAGGAAGAAAAAAACGTTTTCAGCATTCCCAAGGGTAGACTTTCACTTGAAAGCCCCTTGGGAATGGTTGCCAAACACCCCTATTTAGGATGAAAGGGCTTTGGGGCTTGGATGGGCTTTCTAAATGCCCATCCAAATGCACCCTTAGCCCTTTTGATCACTGCCTACCAAATGTTCGACAAAATGCCCAAAGAGAGTCGAAACATAGTGGGTGTTTTTAACTTGAGATCGACTAATGCCTGTTGCCATCTCTATTAGTTCATGTTAGTTTTTATTGCTTACGCTATGTTATGTATGGTTTGCGTGAATATCCGCATGTTATCGAACCGTTTTTTTATTTTTATTTTTTGTTGCGGTGAAAACGACCGCCGGAGTAGACGGCCGGCGGAGGTCGGCACCGGTTGCTCGGTGGACGGTGGTGGTTTGGCGATAGGAAGAACGGTGCTTGCTCCCTCTGGTGTTGTCGTGTGGGTGAGATCTAGGTTGAAGCACGGCCTCGCTGAAGAGTTGGGCATGAAAGCGCAATGAGGAAGAAGGTCAGAAGGGAGGAGGGAAAGAATAAAAAAAACAAGGAACAAAGAAAAGCCAGAAAAAAAAAAAAAAATTTTAAAAATTTAAAAAAAAATTTTTAAAAAAAAAAAAAAGAGAAAAAAGAGAAGAAGAGGAAAACCCGAAAAGGGAAGAAAAGATGGTAGATGGGGATGTTCGGTGAAAAGGTAAGAAGGGAGGAGGGAAGGAATAAAAGAAGAAAGGAAAAAGAAAAAAAGAAGAAGCAAAACCAAAACAAAGAGAAAACTATAAAATGGCAAAATTGGTCTCGGGAAGGATGAATCGCAGGAGGGGGAGTGCGCAGTAAGAAAAGACAAAAGAAAGAAAAAAAAATTTGAAAATGATTTTTAAAAAATAATCCAAAAGTGTTGGATCCGGGTTTGGGTTGGGTCCACGGGCCGGATTGGGTTTATCCGGTCCGAACCCATTTTCTTGAAGTATAATAGTATTAGATATTAAAAATACATTAAAAACAAAAAAATCAAAAAAAAATTTCGAAAATTAATGAAAATTCAAAAAGTCTCCGAAAATTCAAAAACTCAGAAAACATTAAAAAATGCGCCCTTCTAAAAAAATAATTAAAAATTTTTTAATTAAAATTTAAAAAAAAAAATTCGAAAATTAAAAAAGGCAACATCAATGAAATTGACTGTGCAGAAATTGTGGCGAAATCTGGAAGGGACGTAATTGTACGATTCGAGAAAAGAGTATTGGCGAAGTTTCCATTGCCAAGGCTTCAGACGTACCCGGCATATTAGTCCTATCAGCTTCTCGATGGGCTTGCTCCCTTGCCACGACACCTTTTGCACGTAGTTGCAAAGCCATTCAACTTTCGCCCAATCGGATGTGGCCATCTGAAAGAGATGAACAAGCTCAACACATATGAATACCATGAGAACGACGGCAGTCAAGAGAACGTCGACGCTCAACCCATTGGATGTCACCAATTGGACAACGACATCTTGAGGCTTTGTGGTATTGGGCATCAGGAATACAACTGTTACCAGGGTGCCTGTGATCAAACACAAAAGCTCCACCACTTTCAGCTGCCAAAGGCGCGCTTGGAAAATGATGGGGGTAATTGGTGTAGAGAAAATCGTGAAGAAAGGTAAGCTCGATTTGGGCAACTCGAAATGCTCGCCCATACCCATTTTCTTCGCGAAGAATTCCATCTCGAATCAAGCACCACGTCTTCTTATGAATTTCTTCCGGCAACGAGTAGTGCAAAAATTTCAAACGGAGAAGCAGGTAGAACGCATAAGAGAGACAAATATCCTTGACCTTGCCATCCCGGTCTCCCCCGCTTGAGCTCAAAAGAGGCCCTTTGCACGCCCACACGTTTTCTATGGTGATGACTTCCTCCTCGTGGTCTTTTGAAACCGTTTTGGAACTTGCCTTTGTTGCTGCGACTTTGCCAAAGACTTTCTCGAGTGCGGTCCGGCTCACTTTCACTACATAATCGCATCCTTTCATAGTGATGGGATCGGCTTCGAAGGGTTCTAGGCGACAATACTTGGAGCTCATATGATCCGTGACCCATTTTGTCATTCGATCCTGGCCAAACGCGCTCACCGACATGAGCGATAGTGCTCTCTCTGTGGTCTTAAGCACTAGGATGACGAAATATAGCGGGAAAACCGCTAGTGTTGACGGCAAGGTGGTCAGATAGAGCGTCCACAATGTTAGTAACCCTATGAACGTGATTAAGTAGTGTTGACAAGCATATTTCTTCCGCTGCTTGATGTCCGCGAGGCTATATGCAGAAAAGGAGTTTGAGCTTCCAAGAAAGATCATCAGGAAAGTCGCCCACAGCGGGAACAGTGGGTTGCGGAACGGAGATTCGCGCATTAGCCCGAGCGTGTACGTTATCAAGTAGCCCGAGAGAGTGTACGCCGCCCACAGCACGCCATTGAGCACTGAATTGTTGCTCCGACGCCTCAATAAGCCGAAAGCCGTGAGGAAGAGGAGCAGGAAGGCGACTGAGCCCACGGCGAGCTCTATCTGCACGAGCATGCCCTTCGGGGATTGGACCCTCTTCACAACCACGCCGGCCTCGGTGATGGTTTGGTTCGCCGCCACCATTCGGCTTCTCTTTTTTTTTTTTTTCTTTTTCTTTTAGGATGAAGACAGATTGTGTTCTTGGTGAGTGTAAGAGAGAGCCAAGAAGTTTAAACCTTCGAGAGTTCGTTTCCTCTGTGCGGAGGTGAAAGGGAAAACCTGTCTTTATTGACGTCACCTTTGCTGATGCGCTGAGCGGGTCCAGGCGTTAATTTTGATTCCACCCAACACAAGTTACTTTATCTTGTAAACAACGTCAAGGGACTTATAATTGCTGCCCGCATAAGGAATTTGCCTCTCCCTCCGTCCTTTAGGGCCACAAAAAAAGAACATTCCTTACTTCCCTCCATAATTAAAATATCGATGAAAAAAGTTACTATTGTTAAAAATCTTAAATTAGTACCGATAACATATTTATTTAAAATTATTTTTTTCTCTTACAAAAAATATTAAACTGATGACGGATTTATACCATACTAATTTTCGTCTCAAGAAAACTCTCAAACCAGTGCTTTTCATCCAAATTTACCCTCCATGTTGAATCCTAAACTGCTAACGGAGGATATATTATGGTCAAAAGAACCGATTTGAGATTTTTCGTGAAATGAAAATTATTTTAGGGTAAATGTGCTATGTGTATCAATTTGAGTCATTTTTTAGGAAATGAAAATTAATTTTGGTTAAAATTTATAATAGGCTATCGGTTTATGATTTTTAACGCTATCAACCCTCGAAAGAGAACTTCTATCCACTATTGCCCAATTCTTTGTTCGAGAAGACATTTCACAAAAGGACTTGGCTAGCCTAATGGTGCCGTGATTTTCATTTTCTAACCGTCTAATACCAGCCACAAGTTTTACTGGAGGAAACCAGGACAATGCTTTGACCGGTTTCGTTTGTTTGTTTTTAATTTTTTTTTTTTTAACTTTCCATCATTTCCTTTTTCACTTGGCTTAATTTAGGATTTGAGGATTTATAAAGGCCCAAAAAGCGCCAATCTGAAAGGAAAAATCTACATATCCCAAAAAATTAAAAATCCTTGAATATGAAAAAAAGAAAAAAGAAATTGTATATAACGAAATAAATAATTACAAGTAAAAAAAAATTGTCACTAAGTAAAAAGAAATCATTAATATCATTAGAAAGATATATTGCATTTTAAAGATAAACAAACACTTGAAATGTTGGCTTTGCAACTAATGAAAAATCATTATACATTATAACTTTTCATTTTTTTTTTCACTCAAATCAAATTGTTTTAGAAAAACTCTCTGATTACCTCAAAGTTGCTTTCATTGCTAGTAACTTAGTATCGCATGGTGTCATGACTTTTTCATCACTAGCATCTTCGATTGAATTGTTCATCTTGTCTTTATCACTAACATTATTTTCATTAATGAAATTGCTTTCAATACAAACTCCATTCATCTAAACAAGATAAAGAGAAAAAAATTAATTATCGTATGTCTAATATATATAAATATATATTGACAGAAACCAATTAAATTAGGCGCCAACAATACCTTTTACTTTTTTTGCAATCGAAGAGGGAAAGTCTAATCCTTTCTCCACGGTATGTAGTAATCGATTACAAAAACAGTTAAAAAAAGATATTACCGACCTAACTATAAAAGGACAATGGTGTTTGAATATTGATCTCAATGCACAATTTGTGAGACGATGCCCACTATTATTGTTACACTTCACAAGGAAACAATACAACAATGGATATATTAAATGAAAAGATCATTATATCACAAGAGTTGTCAATCCCTTAATTTTAGTATCTTAAAAAATCTGCTTGTGATTTTGATCGACCTATCCATATTCTTCTCCCTTGAATGATTAAATCATTGCCTTTAAGAATGGTACTTTTTGATCATGATTTTACTCGGGATTTCACTTTCTGCCATGGATTGGCCGCTTCTCAATTAAAAAAATAGTGGATATTAAAGAAAATATCCATTGATTTTTGAATCGTGCAGAGAGAGAGATATGAAGTGTGACGAAGGGGAAAAATGCAAGCAAGCCCGTGCATGAGTCCCATATTGGGCATATATCATATTATACACACTTTAGAAGAGGCACATCCATAAATGCCATCTGCCGAGCTCGGTTGCAGGGGCTTGTGGCCCAGGTTGGGGCGTCGTTGTGATGGGACATGGCTTCAATTCCTGTAGGTCGTGCTTGCCGTGGCTCTCGCCATGCCCGCCTGTTCCAAGCTGAGAATTGATTCATGACTATGTGAGAAAAGGCAAAAAGAACTAGAATGAAGAATATAATGTAATTAACTCGAGCAAGAATAATGTCTTTCATTTGGGAATAATTTGAGATTTATTCCCATGGGCACAATGAATAGCGATCTCTTCTTAGTGACTTGTTTTTTTCTTTTTTTCAAAATTCTTATATTTTTACATGATTTTTTTGGAGGATTTACATCAATTTCTCCCATTTGTCTTCTTGCTTTTATGTATTTATTTACTAGGGGAAAAATAATTAGGATGCATTCACTATCTCTACTTTTAAATTTTGTATTGAATTATCGTATTAGTTTTCTTCAACATCATTTTGCTTGTTTTCATGAGACAAATATCAACTGTTTTAAAAGCCTAAGCTGTAGATGTAGACGTGGTACAGTATTTATTTACTCTAAAACTCTCCATTATGTATAAACTGGACTTTGTCCTAAGCCTAAGGTATGGAAATGTAATTGGAGATGTAAATAGAGACCTTAAAAGATTTGAACTCATAACTCCTGCTCTGATACCATAAAAAGAACAAAGGTTTTTGATTATTGATCTCAACGTACAATTTGTGGGGATGGTGTCCATTATATAAGGATATTACAAAATGTTACACTTCATAAGAAAATAATACAACAATAGAAATAACAAATAAAGAGATCATTATATTATAAGAACCATCAATCCCTTGATATAATATCTTCAAGAATTTGCTTGTCATTTTGATCGACATATCCCAATTCTTCTCCTTTGATTGATAAATAAGTGCTTTTAAGAAGAACATGCTTGGTCCATCTTTTGTGGTGCTTTTCGATCATGATTTAAGTAGGGATTTCACTTTCTATCGTGGTTTGGCCACTTCTCGATCCAAAGAACATTGGATATTGAAGAAAATTCGAAATCCATTGAGTTCTGAATTGTGCGTAGAGAGATACGAAGTGTGACGAAGGGAACAATGCAGTGTGCATGGAAGTCCCCCATTAGGCGTTTATCAGGGCAATGCACACTTCACTGGAGGCATAGTTATTGAAATCCGTTCCCCGAGCTCAGTTGCGCGGGCTTGTAAACGTGGGCGGGGCATCGATGTGGTGGGACATGGGTTGAATTCTTGCTGGTTGGCCTAGTTGTGGCTCTCGTCTGGCTCCCCCGTTCCAAGCCAAAAGCTGATCAATGCAGGCTGAGCGAAGGCTAGGGCCGTGTGGTTCCTAGATTGGAGGGGTTAGCGTGAGGCTACTAGGTTCACGGAGCTGCTAAAACTAAGGGTGTCAAAAAGCGAACCGCCCATGTCAGTTCGGTTTGGAGAATAAATTATATATATATTTTTAGTTGGGATAGTTTCAATTCAGTTTAGTTAATCAAAACAAACTTAAAATCGCTCACTTTTTTAATATTAAAATTTACACAATCTTTCTTTTTTTCACTAAATTTCTTCTTAATATTACAAAAAAAAATTTGAAAAACCCAATCAAATCACTTCTTCAATTCGGGCCGTGTTGGAAGATATGCGATCATGTGGACATGTGCAATATTCTTTAGGATTTAGATTGATATGACAAATCAATTAATATTAGTCTAATATAGGAATTGATTTTGTAATATTCTTTATTTCCATTTTCTTGTACATGCCTAGTGCTATAATTGTAGAGCATTGTACATTATTGACACACATAATAGAATATACAAAAACTTTCCCTACGTTTTTCCTTGTTCCTCCTTGCATTCTTTCATGGTATTAGAGCGGGCTTCGCTTCTGATTCAGCTTCTGCACCTCTCCTCCTTGATTGCCTACCGGTAAATTTGAAGAACACGCTAACCTGCAAAACAACGTTAGCACTCCGGCGTAGGAATAAGTTTCTGAGGAAAAAGAGCAAGTGAAGAAAAGGAACATCTTATCGTTACCATGGTAGAAGACCAACCACCATCTACTGGAATGTGTATCACAGAAGAAGAGAATCAAAACTTTACTGTGAACTTACCTGCTAAAGCCGCTAGATTCCAAGTCCAACCAAATGCGAGTTTTTTTTCCATGGCAGCCCGGTCTGGGGCAACCCATTCCAGGCCAATCCACATCGGGTCAGGCCATGGCGAGTCAACCATACCAATGGGTACTCGTTCTCGTTCAGCCCAACCCATGGTACTACGGGCCAAGCCCAAGTACTCCATGGTCCGGAGCCCAAATTTCCGAAGGCAATACCCAACCCGATAATGGCTCGCCAACCATAGGCGGAGCAAGCATAGATACCGGGTCTGGAAATCAAGATGCGGGATTATCCAGTGCGTCGCTTAACCCGGGTACGAGTTCAAATACCTACCCGACAATAAGACCCGGATTCTTGCTGTACCCTCTTTCAGTGGTCTTCGGTTGGCCAGAACTCGGTGACCCATTATACGTATCTACCGCCGATGGACCGGAGATACGACTTATCAGTCAACAACTAAGGGGATCTGAGAACTACTCAATCTGAGCTCAAGAATTTCATTGAGCCCTCGTTACTAAAGATAAAGAGGGTTTTATCGACGGATCTATTCCCGTTCCAACAGACGAAAGGATGGCGAGACAATGGAAGAAGTGTAATCAACTAGTAAGAACGTGGATTGGGAACTGCATCAGTCTAGAAATTGCAGCCGGACTTCCCCCTATAGAAGATTCGAAGAGGATGTGGGACAATATACGGGAAATGTATGGAAAATTGGACCGTGTAAAATTTTTTTCCCTGACCCAAGCACTTTCCGAACTAAAACAGGGGAATATGAGCATCACAACCGTTTTTAACAAGTTATCAACTCTCTGGAACGAGCTAGAAGCAGCAGAGGAGAAGCTCGAAGGGCCCGAGACCACCTAGCAGCAGTACAAGGCGATACGAGACAGAGAGAAGGTTACTAGTTTCTTGCTTATTTTAAACGACTCTTACCTGACATTCAGATCTCCGATCTTAGCCATGGAACCCATGCCATCGCTTGGCCGTATCTTCCAGTTGGCCGTCCAAGAAGAGAGTCAGAGACTTACGGCAATAGAGCATGCGAGAGGAGTAGAAACACTGGCCTTGGCTGCTCACGAGACGCTGGCCTTGGCTGCTCGTCAAGAGAAGGGAGACCAAAACCAGAAGACTCTAGAACAGAAGATGTGGCTAGACGAATTAGGGTTTGGGACAGCTCCCCACGTTTTTAAAGTGCCTGAGATGGACGGTCTAGATCGTGAGGCACGATCGGACGGTTGGAAGGGGCCCGATTCTTCATCAAGATCGGACGATGGGCACGCGGCTATCTTTAAGGGATCCAACAGTCCATATTCTTCCACGAGTTCAAAGGCATATTGGCAAAATTTAAAAATGAAAAATAAGTTATTTTGTGAATACTACAGGCAACCCCACCACACCATTAATAATTGCTGGAAATTGCACGGCAAGCCTAGTGAAAAAGGAAAACAAGGGAAGGAATCTTCGGTAGCAGCTTATCAAACCTCAGGTTCATATATTGATTAGCCTATCATTCAAGGGCAGTATCAAGAAATTATGCAGGCTTTGCAAAAAATGGACATTTCCAACAAAGGAAGTAGCTTCTCAGGTATTTCTCATTGCCTGATAAATTCTATTTCCCGAAATTCTTGGATAATCGACTCAGAGGCTAGTGATCATATTGTTTGTGATAAGGGCTTCTTTTTAGTTATTCATGAAAATTTAAGTATTCTTATTTCTATAAGTGCCAAATGGAAGTACTACCTATGTGACCACTACATGAAATGTGAACCTTAGCCCTCAAATAACCCTAAGAAATGTCCTCTATGTGCCTGATTCCAGTTAAATCTAATTTCCGTGTCTAGACCCTACAAGGAAAACTCTTGTTGAATTTTATTCAATGTTGATATAAGTTTCTTTCAGGCCCTTTCGACTGGGAAACTGATGGGCTTGGCTAGTCTTTCCGATGGACTATTTTTCTGGACTAGCATTCCAAGAACTTTAGATTTAGCTCAAGTTTCCTTCAATAACCAATCATTGTGTAATGTCACTACCAATGATAAAAATTTCCTTTTGCATTCTAGAATGGGCCACAATGCTTTGTTTCCTTACTCTCAGTGTCATAATTGCCCTCTTACAAAACAATCACGTGCACCCTTTCTAGTTAGCATGAGTTGTTCCAATAGTGCTTTCTCACTTATTCATGCTGATGTATGGGGACCGTATCATACACCTAATCATGATGGTTCAAGATATTTTCTTACTATTGTTGACGACCATTCCTGTGCAACATGGATCTTCCTCATGCAAACTAAGGGTCAGGCTTTATCCCACTTAAAGGAATTTATTTCTTTATCAATGACCCAATTTGGAAAGACTATCCAACGGATTAGGACAGATAATGGAAGAGAATTTTTCAACCATGAATGCACATCATTATTTTCATTCTATGGCATCTTGCATGAAAGTTCGTGTACATACACTCCACAACAAAATGGAGTAGTGG